>OY776078.1:13265000-14465000 GCA_963675205.1 Catocala nupta
CACGATAAAATACTATGTAGTATTGCTCTGCGCTAAGAGATAGCATTAGCAGTAGTATTTGGCCGAGTAGTTTTTTTCATAATTAAACACTTTTGTAAAGATGGGAAAAATAAATTTATATGCTCCCAGTAGTAGCGATGCTAGAACTTAATATACAGAATGTCCGGTAGTTAATGGATAACCTTGAAATGTCTTACATTAGAACTGAAGACCCTCCCAGCCTCAAGGGACCCGATTGGGGACGGTCCGCGTTGGGCTTTAAAGAAGCTAAATCGGGGTCCTCCTGGAAGCCTCCATCGTTCAGGCCTGGGTGCCAGCACCGGCCAGGCCTGACAATGTTGAGATGGAGGCCGAGTGGTTCCGGGAGGCTATAACTCACATCTGTGATGCGGCGATGCCTAGAGTGCCTAAAACTTTATAGCTATGCGCCGGGTGTACTGGTGGTCGGAACATATTGCCGAGCTGCGCCACTCCTGCGTGGTGGCCAGACGCCAGTACATCCGGCTTCGTAGGAGGCGTCGCCGCCCTCCCGATTTCGACGCCAGGGAGGCGGAACTGTACGAGACCTACAGAGCGGCCAAGAAGACTTTGAAGATCTCCTTCAAGCGGGCCAAGAATGAGGCCCGCCAAGAGCTGCTGGGGACTCAGGACCGTAATCCTTGTCCAGTCCATATCTCATGGTAAGGGGCAAGCTTTGCCCCTGGGCGCCCCCCTTGTCCCAGAGTCTCCGGCCACAGTTGGTGGAGGAGGTGGTGGCCGCTCTGTTTCCATCACGGGCGGAGCACACTCCTCCGTCGATGGTTCCGCCTTCCATGGCGTCCAGCGCGGACTTTGACGACGACGTGGTTCCCGAAGTGACCCAGGTAGAGTTGCGAGCAGTGGTGTCGAGACTTCGCTCGAAAAACACCGCCCCAGGGCCCGACGGCATTCCAGGTCTTGCTTTGGCCCTGGTCCTAGAGGAGCTCACGCCTCGACTGAGGGGGCTCTTCAGCGAGTGTCTAGTGCGGGGCCAGTTTCCGCGCCAGTGGAAGGTGGAGAAACTGGTCCTGATCAGGAAGGAGAGGCGCCCGGCGGACTCTCCGTCCGCCTACCGGCCCATTGTGTTGCTGAACGAGGTGGCTAAACTCTTCGAGTTTATTATCGCGGAGCGCCTCGTCCAGCATCTGTCTTCAGTGGGTCCAGATCTGGCGGAGAACCAATATGGTTTCCGCCGCTGGCACTCCACTATAGACGCAGTCATGCGTGTGAGGAGCGTGGCGGAGGATGCGGTGTCCCGGGGCGAGGTCGTCTTCGCGGTGTCTTTGGACATCGCGAATGCGTTCAACACCTTGCCCTGGAGTTGCATCAGGGAGGCACTCATTTTCCATCGAGTGCCGATCTACCTCCGCCGCATAGTCGGAGCATATCTTTCAGAGAGGGTAGTCGTCTACCCGGGTCACGACGGTTGGAGTCGGCGAGAGATGTCGTGCGGTGTTCCACAGGGATCGGTTCTGGGTCCGCTCCTGTGGAACATCGGTTACGACTGGGTGCTGCGAGGTGCGCTCCTCCGTGGCGTCGGCGTCATTTGTTACGCTAACGACACGCTTGTCACGGCGAGGGGTAAGTCGCACCGGGCGGCGGCCATACTGGCGACCGCTGGGATCGCACAAGTCGTTAGTCGTATCCGGCGGTTTGGCCTCGAGGTGGCTCTGTCCAAGTCCGAGGCCGTTTGTTTCCTAGGCCCTCGGAAACGGCCACCTCCAGGGGCCCATATTATAGTAGGAGGTATCCGCATCGGCATCGAGTCAACCCTAAAGTATTTAGGTCTCTTGCTCGCCAGCCGGTGGGACTTTATAGCCCATTTTCGTTGTTTGGCCGCCATTCTTCGGGGCGTTGCAGGCGCGCTCTCGCGCCTGCTGCCCAACCTTGGGGGGCCAAACACCTCCTGCCGGAGGCTGTACGACGGAGTCGTGCGGTCCATGGCCCTATATGAGGCCCCAGTTTGGGCGGACAACCTGACGGCCCGCAACATCTCGGCGCTTCGTGCTCCACAGCGCGCCATGGCCGTCAGGTTGATTAGGGGATACCGCACGATCTCGTTCGAGGCTGCGAGTCTCCTCGCCGGATCGATGCCATGGGACCTGAAAGCGGCGCTCCAGGCGTTGCTCTATCGTTGGCGCCAGGAGGCGCTAGCTCGGGGCGAAGGACCGGATCCTCCCGCTATCAAGGCGGCGAGGTCCGAGCTCCGCCAGGTCCTAGTGGCGAATTGGAAAGAGCGACTTGTGAAAGAGGTAAGTCCCGTGTTTCAGGAGTGGCTGGAGAGGCGGTATGGCGCCCTCACCTTCTAGCTGACACAGGTTCTGACTGGCCACGGTTGTTTTGGCCGGTTCCTGTGTCGTACACGCCGGCAAGAGACGCCCGGTTGTCACCACTGCGGCAACTGCCACGATGTTGTTGAGGACACGGCGCTGCACACTTTGGCGGTTTGCCCCGCCAGGGCATCGCAGCGCCGTGAGTTGATCGCGGCAGACGGATCGGTTGCCCTCTCGCTCCCGGCCGTAGTTCAGTCTATGGTCCGGAGTGAGAGGTCGTGGAACGCCGTCGCCTCCTCCTGCGAGAAAGTAATTTCCATCAAGGAGGCGGCGGAGCGGGAGAGGGAGCGTTTAAACCCTCTCCCCAACCGCAGAGCCGGGCGCTGGAGGGCGCGCGATGACCTCCAGCCACCCTGAGGTTTGACCTAGGGGTGGCGGGATTTGCGGGCCTGCCCGCCATCCGTACAGCACCAGGTCCAAGAGGCGGCGTGCGTGTTCCCACGCGCGCCTCTGTGTCGAGTCCGTCTCCCCTCTAGGGGGGAGACAGTAAGGAATTTTGAGTGAGTCCTTTGGGTAGGTCTCTTGTGTAGTGGCCTGCCGTTTCACACGGCAGGCCGTAACCTCGGCGGGGTCGCGACCGCATGCGAAAGCGATTCGCGCGGCCCCGTCGATAGTGGTTTTGTCGAGGAACACCGTGGTAGGTTTAGTCGATATTCCGGGAGGTACATTATCTTTTCAACATCTTTCTTTTACCCCAGCGAGTCCGACATAATCCCTCCGCCCGCCCCCGCGGAGGGAAATGCGCCATTGCATTCCCACACGTAAAAAAAAAACAAAAAAAAAAGAACTGAAGACCGCTGAGAAAAAATGAAAAAGTTAAAAAAATATATAAAAAGTGCAAGCTTTAAAGCATAGCATACTTTTGACTGTCTATCTATTAGCATAATTAGTGTTTAATAATAAAACAACAAAAAGCCGATGGATTTCATTCATTTATGGTCGTAGTATACGAGAAAGTTATTAATAAAATAAAGGTAATTAAAAAAAAAACATATCTCAGGTAGTAGTTAGGATAGATTTTTTTTCATATTTTCTTCTGAACGGCTATCAGTTCCACTATAAGACATTTCCAGGTTATCCATTAATTACCGGACATTCTGTATAGCGATGTGAATTAATTTTTCACAAGTGGTGTTAAATAGATGATGTATTTTATTATTAAATGCACATTAAAACGAGAGAAATAAATCTTTTACACGTCACTTGGGAGCAGTGGCGTGCACAGGATTTTAAGACAGGGTAGGCAGAAAATTTTAAAAGGTCGCTTACCAAAAATGTTTACTGCATATTGGTTTATTGGTTTAGGTTCGTCGTCGTATCGAATAAATTATGATGTGTGTGATTTATCACCTCAAATATACATAAATTGACTGAATTTATGAACATATCAATTTGCGGATATTCGAAGTGGCCTTTCGGCGCATTTGTCTGATGTTCTGTATTTGCAAAATAAACAATATCTAACAAAAAAAAAGTCGGTCGTATGTTGTGCGTATACGGAACTATAAAGTTTATATTTTATTTTTATATTTATAATATAAATCTACACGTCTATCTTTCAGTAAGAATTTTTGCAATACGGAATCGTAAAAGTTAGGAACGCGTTTTATTGTAGTAAGAAGGTTTTTTCTATTGATATCATGGAAAGATCTGTAAGTCGTTCCTGGCCTTGTGTATTCCTTAAATAAGTATGTATACGTTTTAACGACGAAAAGGACCTTTCGGTTGAAGCACTGCTCGCGGGAACCGTAACAATTAATTTTGCCAAACGCAGTACTTCGGGAAAGACTGTATTTAAGTTATTTTCGTAAAATTTGTTCTATAATTTTATAAATACTAAGGCTTTTGAATTCGGCGGTTGTATAAACACATTTAATCTCATTGATAAGGCGGTCTAAGTTAAAGTTGAATGATTTATAAATCTACGAATTGTGTTACTAATTAGCGGTGGGCTTAAATGATATTTTTCGTTATACTGTTAAATGCTAATGTTAAATAAAAATTTGCATGTTATTTAAAGTGCTAATTCTTATAACATTTTTAATTTCACTTAAGGCATATGAGAATTTTGAAAGTTTAGTCCGTATTTTTTGTATATGCGACTTCCAATTTATGTGTGTATCTGTGGACAACCCGAGGAGAGTAAACTCTTCAACTTGTTCAATTTTGGTATTTTTATAATTTAAGTTAAGTTTTAGTGCGGATTTTTGATGGGGACGAAATATCATTAATTTAGTTTCAGCATAATTTATTTCCAGGTTATGGCAGTCCATCCAGTCATTTGCTGTTGAAAGAATTGAGTGGAGTTTGTCATTTATACCTATGTTGTTTCGACATGAAGTGAGCAGAGAGATGTCATCTGCAAATAGTACGCATGGCCCGTTTATGACTTTAGGGAGGTCGTTAATGTAAATGAGAAACAAAAGGCATCCTAATACGCTTCCTTGGGGGATTGACGTGTTAACTGTTTTATTTCTGGATCTTATTTTTAGTATTTCTTTTGTTTGATTATTATAATATTCAATCTCTACTAATTGTTCCCTGTCTTTTAAGTACGATGCAAATCATTTCAGAGCGTTTCCTCGTATTCCTACGCCATGCAGTTTATTAAATAGTATGTTAATTTCCTATAAAGTAAAGTTGTGCACAGCTAATTTAGTCTTAAAGTATAAAGCACTAGCTGCTAGCGAAGGGCACAGCTTAACAGCCTGCAAATCGGTGGTCACAGCATGAAGAAGTCCTCTTTATATGAACAAAAATAATCACAAGCATCTTTCTTGGGTTGAAATAGTGCAATGTTCTGTTCATCTTAGATGTCACAAAATAACTTTCTTGAAGCTACTGGCTTAGACATTGATGATGCAAATTCTACGTACGTATTATATAGTTGAGATTTTGATTGAAATAAAGGTTCCAAATATTGTTTAGTAGTTGTTTTACGGCAGTAATGAGATGGTAACTTCGGTAATAAAGTCAGGTAATCCTTAACAGACGATTTTTTGCTTGTCCTGTAATCTTGAGTAGCGGTAGTATTTAAACTTGTTGTAAGTTCTGTATTAGAGCGATCATCACCTCTTCCTTTGCCTAACCAATAGCGTACAGTCCATTCCTTTATACCCAAAGTAGCTAAAAACGTTTTCAAGCAAACTCTCTCTTTCCTCCGATTGACTTGTAGATAGTAAAATTTAGTATTAGAACGTCTAGAGTTATGTCCTTTCTTCCCTCTTCGAACAGATACTTTGTCAATCATTGAAATCACAAATATTTTCTTTTCTTGCCACGACAAAAATCTTTAAAAATAGGTGTTTGTAAATCATCCGTTAATTGTGAGCAAAACATTACTTTGCTTTTATTACAAAACGCTGAATTACATTTGGTACCTATTGCTCTTTTAGGTATTTTTTGTTTCTGAATAAGGTTGTCAATTTTTTAAGCCCATGTACTCTTTGCCTAACATTCTATTTTTCTTATTAATTGATACTGCCCACGAACTTCGATCAGCCTTTCTTTTTCTTGAACGTGACTCTTTGGCCACTTCAGGCTCAATTTCTCTCTCCACATACCATTCGACGTTTTCATTAGAAATAGACTCAGATGGAGTAGCAATAGGCTGTAAATTTGTTATTTTGGATAATGGAACATAATCGGGATCATTATCTACATCATCCGAAGAAAACTCTAAAGCTTCTGGAATATTTGAAATCATCATAGATGATGCGCTAGGGCCAGGAGAAGGCACAATAACTGTTGTCAGAGTTTCACAGTATGCAATGCTATCAACAATAAAGGACTATATAACAGTATAACTTAACCAATATAATATGGAGTTATTGTGTTCACTTACCAGTTATTGCAGTATTTATAATTAAAACCACACTATTTCACGCACGTTTCGTTAAACAAACACACCATTCGTGGTTTGGGCACAATACACAATCATCTGACATTACGCGATTTAAAAGACATTCGATTTCACGACATCCTATTGCATAATCGGCCCGGCCAACATCATATAATTTAAACACTGTTAGCTCTGCGGTTTCATATCACCGACGATATTGTGATCTACTTTTGATACCTAAACATTTTAGTCACGGAAATACATACATACATATGCATGTATCCCAAAAAATTATAAATTTTCTGCTCTTTTGGTGTAGTGATTTATGTGGTCGCCTCGCCACTGCCGTTGCGCCGAGTGTTGTGGGTTCTAATCCCATACGGGACAAAAATTTGTGTGATCCACAAATGGTTGTTTCAAGTCTGGGTGTTCTTTGTGTCCGTTGTTTAAATGTTTGTAAAGTCCCCCGCGACACAGGACAAGCGAAAGTTACAATTTATTTAAAAAAGAAGTTATTTAAGCAGGTTGCCATATGCTTAATGCTAAGCAATGTTCACTAGGTGTAATAAGGGAAAAAGCAGAAGTAAACCTACGTTAAACTCTTGACAAATGACTCACCAAAATTGTAAACTAAACTTCAGGACTAATTTGCCGTGTGACGTTAAAAGTTTTAGAGACTTTGAAATCAAGTTGCTTTCAGTTTAAGTTCTTACGATTTGTAACTGCTTGACAGCGACATTTTTTTTTGTAGAGATAGAAGTTTTTTTTCGTCCTGACAACTTTGAGAAGGCTAAGTAGCCTCAAGTCTTGAATAAAAAAAACACTAACTTCTGCAATCAATATTAACCTTGACGTACACATTATCATACACACTATATTACGTAGGTACATTTGAAACCTTTTTTATATTGGTAACTTTTATTCGAACTAGGTTATATCCTTTTAAAGAAAATAATAATAATGTCCTTCTCCTAATTTCGGACATGGTGGCCAATCTGAGAGTGGCCATCTGCGCTGGAGATATTATAGTGCACATGCTGCATAAGTAAGTGTGCAAACAGAGAGTACACTTCTGTTTCCTAACTCTCATGATCCGTCAATACGACATGACCGGAGACAGATAAGGAGCAGGACCAACGGCGTTACGTGCTTTCCGAGGCACGGGGTATCTAACACCGCCAACTTCCTAACTGTGGAGTGCTATTGAGATTTCTTAACAGAAAAACCCAATAACTTTTAGTTTGCCCGACCAGGGATTCGAACTCAAGACTTTATGCACATTCGCTACTGCTGCACAGATTTTTTTAGAGATTACTAGCAGTTTGGATCACAAATGACTAGTATTCTCTAGCTAAGCTAGAATGTTTGTATTAGAAGTGGGTTCACGGTGGTATTGCAATGGATGGGATTCGAACCCGCAACCTATCGATCGCAAGTCCTATTCCTTATCCATTGGGCTACTGCCCAATGATACAGCTACATTTTAATTTGTAAAATATTATATGAGCATATAAAACATGTCCCGTACCTTTATGAAAGAGTAAAACAAACATCGTTATGGACTTTTTAAAGTTTTTAGGCCAATGAAATTAAGGGGTCGCGTGGATTACAGACGAAATTCATTTGATGTGGCGGTTCACTAACGAACTTAAATGAATAAAGGGTGCGTATAGTGCTCGCACACCGCCGTCCACGACACGTCAAATATGTGAACACTAACCAACTTATCCCGAACGAGGCTCCCAATATTCTGAACAACCTTTTAAAACGACGAAAAACCAGGAAAGGCTTTTAATAAATACCGTTGTAAATAATGTACTCACGCACTCATCGTGTAATGTATAATCATCGAAATATGAAAATGAACTAAATGCAAATAATAATGCATTGCACACATGAACGAACATACAAAGACCAATTAAAAATCGTTCGGTTTTAACTCGCACCAATGCAATGCTTTTCCAAAACAAAGTCAAGATAATCTGGCATCGGCCGACGTCAGCCAATATAACACGCACGCACGACGTTGGACAATAGGTAGAGAGTTTATGTACATACCTAGGTAATTAAAAAAATAATATTATCATAAAAATAGAACCTTTTGTCAGACTTCTCCTCTAGTTACACGAGACCGGTGTCATTAATAAAGTTAAATTTGCGGGGTCAGTGCGTTACATAGTAGCTATCTGTTAATTCGTCAGGTTTACTACCTACTCCATTATTAACCTCGGTTTGTCATTAGTGCTTGATCATAATATAATATAATATTCTACCACATACACACAACACCATCTAGCCCAAACTAAACAGAGCTTGTACTATGGGTAGGTACTAGACAATGGATAAAATACATATATACTTTTTTTGTTAATACCTATTATATACATATTATACATAGAAACACCCAGACCAAGACAAATATGCGTACGATTTATGCACATTCTAAATTATACAAAGTACAACACGGCCTTCGTATTGATATTATTGGCAACTGTTATTATAATGACCGGAATGTACCTCTTCGTCTTTATTCACAATTATAGTCTAACAAAGATACCAGTCTCGTCTTCAAAGTTCGTTTCTCAGACTAGTTAATTTGCGTTTAGTTCGATATTTGCGTTTGGTTCGATACTTGCTTTATCGTAAACGAACATGGCGTTCTGTCAATTAGTTGGTGAATTAGATAGAAACATAGACAGGAGGAAATATTTCGTATTTTTACGGCGTTTATAGTGTGCGTCAGAGTTTGACCAATTAACCATTAACCACTTTCATGATGTTCAAACAATTTATTTGTAACAACATGAATAGAATTAATATTTAAAGTTTTAACTTATCGACGAAGAAACTTAGGCACTATCTGTGTCTAAAAATGAGGAACGATGATGTAAAATATGCGAAACCGTAGCTTAAAATCATAATAATAAAAAGAAACAATTATATTACACCTTTTACTACTAAATATATATCAACGAAATGTAGTCATGAAAGAAACGAATGTATTTCTCTTTTAACACGGTTATTACTTATTCGTATACTGAAAACAGTTTAAGCATTCTCAAGGCCCGCGTTTCAGGTGTACAAAATAGTGAGTGAGTTTATTCTATCAGAATAACACACGAATTCAAATCTAATCGCTTTGAAAATAGACCCACTACCCCGCATATGAATTGAAATGGACTCAAACGGAATGGATACCACTCGAACTCCACACGTTCAAGTTTCGCGCGATATTATAAAGCTTTGCGCGCGTTTCTCATAATGCCTTCGACGAAAGTGAAAGACGAACTCTCATCTACAGACAAATGACCCATAGGCACTTTTATAAGCTCATTCGTTAATTTAACTTTCTGCATTTTGTTTTGATTGTTTTTTTTTTGTTTTTGGTGCTTTACTATTAGATTAGTTACGACGAGAACATTTGACTTTATTAATAGCGAACCAGGGGAATACAAATAATTTGTGCCTATGCCCTCTATTGGTGTGCTATTAGAGAAATCAATTATTTTCCAAGTAATCAAAATCTAGAACAAGGAGTAAGGATTTAGAAACTATGTGTATTGTTACCGCCAATTTATCAAGAATGTTTTGAATGTACGACCAGCCCAGCTTTTAGTGTGTATTTCTAAAATAAATAAACTAATAGTCCCGTGTACCTAGTAGTTTATAGGATTACGGTGGATATAAGATGATAAATAATTTATTTAAGGCAACTGCACTCTTTTTTTAAAAATCTTCTGGATTTGACCAATATTTTACGCTGCTATCCAAGAAAAAGAGTAAAATATTATCGAAGTGGAAAGTGGAAGTGCCGGGGTAATACAAAACGTATACCTAACCAAATATAGATGAGCAAAAATGTAAAAAGAATATGTATGAGCTGACTACGCACGTCACAAATCTCTGGATCAAATCAAAACATTCATACAAAAAATTCTTCAACAGGTATTTTACGTTCTATTGTTCATATATTTTCTCTAGAATTAAATCTATAATATTTACCAGCCACAGGTCTAGACAAAGCCAAATTTATTTCTTAATGAATTTAACTGAGATAGGCCAACAAGTACTGCCCGTTCTATATATGTATATCTACCAATGATATATTAGTTAAAGGTTTTCCCTTGTTGTACTGGTTATTCTGGTGGCAGTTTTTACAAAAGAAATACGGCTATTATTTTTAATAGAAATTTCTTATATTGTACACAATAACGCAGCATAACAAATGCCCTGGTAATGCTAAAGTTTTGTTACCTTGCCTCTTCAACTGCGCTTCCACTAATTAATATTTAAACGCTATTTTAATATCTGTATTACATTTATTTGAAATTCTACACAATATTACATACAACATTACAAACTACAACTACTTGGCGGAACGCAGCAAGCTTTCTCAAATTTCATCTGAAGGATGACGTTTCGTCTGAATGTGTCGAGAGTACCCGTCTTGACATGATGACATGTTACAAATTTGATTAGCTTTATGCTGATTTGAATTTCCACAATGTACGAAACAAAATCTATTCTTAGATCTTTTGATGGCGGTTAACTATACAGAAATATTGCCGTTATTCAGTTCAATGCAGGGAAAGAGATACGTATTCCTCTTCAACTTATTCAACCAGCCATTACACATTCACGGAATAGTATTCTTTGGAAAATCTAGTTAGTGTCATCGTCTCCGTTTGTGTCTACCGCAGAGACAGTAATCCTATTAACGTACGAATAAGTAAATTGTAAACATAACAAATCAATCCTAACTAATATTATAAATGCAAAAGTGAGTATGTTTGTTTGTCACGCCTTAACCAATCACCGATCGTAATTAAATTTCGCATACACGTCGCCACGGGTACAGAACAAAGCATACTGATCAACCAGAAAAAAGTAACGTTACTAACCTAACCTACATTTACGTAAGCGAAACGGTGGGCAAAATCCAGTATTAGTATAAAACGTTAACATTAATTATAGACAAAGCTGCGTCATAATTAATCAAATTTTCCCAACCGTCTATGTACAAAATACCAAAGCAATAAATCAAAAATTTGTTTTGAAAAATAATCGGGCTTGTCCAGCTTGTTTATATAAATAATAATAATAATAATATTGATCCAAAAGGCAGTGCTACTCGACACGGCGCGTATTGTGAGGAGATTCCTCTCTCTGGGGCCCTAACCACCGGCAACTTGGACCTTGTTCCCGATGTTGGCGGGTCATTTCAGTTTATATTTATATTTAAAAATGTAATAATTAGAAAAAAACAATAATAAAGAGATAAATTATAATAAAAGAAAACTAATGTAATAAGTCCATTAATTTTGGATAAAATTAATTATTATTCATTTGGACCAACCCCTAATCAGTACGATAACAGCAGACATTCTGGCCACATGTTATAAGTATTTACAGACTCTGTGGTTAAAGTCCAGACGACTGTGTTCAAAATGTGATTATGATACCAGAGCTTCCGTGCTACTGTTTCATGTGTGCGTGCGTGCCTCAGACAGGTATCAAGAACGTCCCGGGCGTGCCGTCACGAGGTGTCATCCGTTATCGAATTTAAAGTTGATTTGTTACTACAGAAATATGTGTTCGTATTTGAGGATGGTAACATGAACGTAATCAAAAATCATATCAGCATATATATTGCTCCTTTTATATTAAAATGAAGATATATTTTTAACATAAATTGCAAAGAGATGCATTGAATAGTGTGGCAATTCCAATTATTCGCAAATTTTATTACTTTACGAAAAAATACTGATGAAATTTCAATAGATAACTAACACCCACAAAGTTTATTCCTTGTTAGTATTTAAATTTTTATATGTTATCGGAAGCATTATAAATTTATTAATACGGAAAGGTTTTCTATAAGAAAATCAATAATTTTACAATTGGGGATTTACTTCACGAATGGACTTTACTATGCAATCTTTAAATTCAGCTACTTCTTAATGCTGTACAAGATCGTGACAAAACATTTTACATAATGTGTGTTTGATGAAAGTATATTACCTACATACTTTCACATACAACTACATGCAGGCCCTCAATGGCTCGACGTAATTGAAACCGAGGACAGCACTGCAATTCTTAAACAGTTTGACACTAATATTACCTACGAACAAAATTCGAACAGCAAATCAAAATAAAATTTTGGCTACCACTAGATCGACGAAACTGAAATTCGAGTTCA
Source organism: Catocala nupta (assembly GCA_963675205.1). Lineage (NCBI taxonomy): Eukaryota > Metazoa > Arthropoda > Insecta > Lepidoptera > Erebidae > Catocala > Catocala nupta. Next base: position 13,277,395 of record OY776078.1, read on the forward strand.
AAATTTAAATTGTCCATTTGTGCAAAGTGATACAGTTTACTCATATAGAAAATAGTTGTGAGACGTACATGCAGCATTGAACATTCGCCTTTAAAATCTCGTCTACGGTGTCATTCAGTACGTTGACTGATCCAACCCTCAATAGCCGTACGGGGCACGGGTTTATTTTGTGTGGAAGTCCAAGGGAAGTCCCTTTGAGCCTAGAATGGAGCGCCGTACGCCTGAGGGCACATAATTTAATGTAACTAATTGTATGCCAATGAGGAACTTTTAGGCGAGCACAAATGTGTCAAATGTCCTAATGATATTGCTCTATTGAATCAAACTATGTATGTACTACGCGAGGATAATAAGTGTAACAGCTTGCTTTATGTGCCGGGATGAATTTTTTGAATTTCAAAGTTTGCATATCTAAGTAAAACAATATATAACATAATTATTTTTAACAACAACGTTTGCATTGTTTTTACAGCTTGCATTCCCTTGTAAACCAAAATTAAGTACAAAGTTTAAAATTAAGTTCTGTTTATCGCACGAACATGCTAATTAGGAGTATTATTTATTACCCGGGGTTATCACTGCGCCTGTATTTACTAGGAATACAGAAAATACAGTGGTTCATCGAACCTAACTCAGACAAAATAACTGCTAAAATTTTAAATGAACATGCATAGACATACGCCTCTTTCCCGAAAGTGTTTCTAAAAGTACCTACCACAGATTTCCATTTGCTACGATCCAGCTATCTGTCTCTCTTCATTCTTATTTCAAATATATGTACATAAAAATAATAGTATTTCATAATTCAACGCAAGAATATTTTTATATCGTTCGCCTATTCTTCGATGTGTCGCTACACCATAGAAATCTATATTTTACAGATACCGCGTTCTTACAACAGCTACAGCACATCACGGACCATGGCGAGACAACTTTAAGTCCTATTACACAGAATAAACAACAATACAGTATTATGTCTGGCTTGTATTTGTCTGGAAATATCTTACTCGTTCTTCTTTTGTTATATTCGGTTTGCGGAACAAATACGTCATGTTACTTTTTCCTCGGCTTGTGAGCTCTATCGTTTGCACAAACACTGTTTTTATTCCCTGATGGAAGCTGTCATGGCGTGGTTTCTAAGCCCATACCGCTTTTCGGCGCTAACTTGTTGCCATTGTTTCGTTTGTAGTTTGCATGTTATGTACTCGTATTAATCATTTTTAGCATGAAATGTTTTGATGTTTAAATTTTTGTCACTGTATCAAGTTAGGAACCACTGACGGGTTTCAATTAGTCTATGAACGCAGCTAAAATAGGCAAATCCATATTTTAATTTAATAAAGGATCCGCTTTCTTTTGTTTGAATATTTTCGTTCCTTCGCCACATTTGCTCAGAACTACACACATTCACACATACTTCTCGGTGCAAATAATCAAATGTAAAGTACACTAACTTCCTATATCATGCACTATGACGATGCATTACGCTTATATAGTTCGTAGAGAGAAAACTTATCTCTTTGACGAGCTTTGAATTTATCTGAAACTCAAAATACATATTTTATCGCGTTGTTTATTTACTCTACTACTACTATTGAATTTTACTAATTACTCCCCCCGTAACGTTGGGGAAAGTGTAAACCTAAATATAAATAGCTTTAATAGTTTCAATAATCTTACAAGTTTAAACATTTTTAAAATTCAATAGTAGAAGTAGTGTAACAGTTTCAAAATTATGTAATACAGTGTTAAATAAACAACGCGATACTATCCGTATAAATGAGTTTAATTTCAATGAATAACTTTTACGTAAACACAAAACAATATCAATATTCATATCCACTAAACTAGATGCGTTTTCCACAGAAATTCTAATTTGCCTTTTATCCGAGTGCAACAGGCCATCAAAGTTGGAAAGTTATACATATATATGACTAGATTTTGCGCGTGGCTCCGCCTACGTGGTACTAATAAAAAGTAACCTATGTCCTTCCCCGGGTTCTAAACTATATCTGTACCAAATTTAATCTGAATCGGTTGAGTGGTTTAGCCGTGAAAAGGTAACAGACAGACAGACAGAATTACTCTCGAATTTATAATATTAGTAAGGATTATATAAGATAACATCAACGATCTCTGGAGGTGGTTACTAGTATTTTTTAAATATATTCAGCCATGATGAATCAATGCTGAAAATATAAATGAAACTGTCGTCTCAAATCATTTACACCTCTACAACACAGATCACGCATAATGGACCAACCTGGAGTTCAGATGCGGAAAAGGGAGTCCAATTACACCTCTACAACACTGAAAAATTAATGGGTGATCGTTCGACCGGTATTTAATCGAGATTGTCGTAGATGCGAAAAAATAAGTCTTGATTCAATCCACTTAGGTAATTGTTATTAGAAAATTTAGCTATAGATCTTCACTATTAGCCTCTGTGTTTTACTCAAGACTTCGCGGAGCGTAAGACGCGGTTGGACTGAATGACAGAGCTCGATATTCAAATCGGCGCGCGGCCGCCATGGTATAATTGTAAGGAGGATTTAAAGTGCTTTTTTGATAAATATGTATATTTATTATCAACCAGTTACTTAAATATTTGGAACGGACAAACTGTAATATAAATTTATGTTTCGTTTAAGCTGTATAATGGGATAGATTTCTACTGTTGTAATCTAAAAATCACTTAACACGAGCTTACGTTTTTGCATTTTTCGTGCAATTTTACGTAATTTTGTAGGCGAAATCATTAATTATTTTAAGTTTTTTAATCGGAGTAATTGTAAACACATTCATTGTTATGGTAAATGTATATTTTATATTTGTATTAAACAAAAAAGTGTTGATTTTATCAACTTAACTGTGACCGCCTGTCTTGGCACATTTCGCTCGGTGCAGTCTTAAAAGCTGTCTTCATGATTGCTAGTATTGCGTATCGATTGAACCATAGTGGTTTTCCAAAGACATTTCACTGCTGTCATATATTGTTCTTCGAAGAACCACCAGCCAAATTAGATTATCTTCTGTATCCTATATGGTAACTGCGTTCGGGCGACATGATTGTCTTAAGTAATATAATTAATTAATTACTGCCCATAGACTTATCGCTTAAATGTAAACACGTATCTACTAGTCTTCCTTTCATGGTAAGGTAGTAAATATTGGTCCTTGTATTGTTGATTGATACTTAAAATAACAAAGTGATCATATAAAGGAAATATATAACAAAAATAATTTACAGTAACTGAAAACGAAACGATTTTGTGGCAGCACAGCCAAAAGTAATTGTATTTTACACCATTACATAAAAGAAAATAAAAATCGACTTCCTAAGCCTAAGATCTGTAAGTAAAAGCAATATATATAATATGTATGTTTCTTGAAGTTCAATACAAAATCACAGGTATCATATAAGAGGGAGAGTAAAGCTCTTGTTGAGTATCGATAATTATATTCTTTGTATCGATATTATATACAGGTTGATTTTGAAATCGTGTAATTCCTTTTAACCACGCATTCTACTGGTGATATAGAATAACCCTGACCATATTTTTTCTTAATTAGAATAATGGTTTCGGCAAAATTAGAGTACAGATTTTTTTCATGAAATGATTTCAAATAGTCATATTTTAACCACCTGACACAATCTTAATATTTTACTAATTTAAAAATAATAACATAACAATAACTGATCTCGTAAATAATAAGGGGCAATAAAAAGGACCGCCCGTTATTATTTACGACATTAATTATTAATATGTTTTTTTATTTTAATTAGTAAAAAATTAAAATTGCCTCGGTTGGTTAACATATGACTATCTTTATCTATCTGACACCATTTCACGAAAAAAACGGAATAATAATTTTTCAAAAAAAATTAATCTAATTAAATAAAAATATGGTCAGGGTTATTCTATATCACCAGTAGAATGCGTGGTTAAAAGGAATTACACGATTTCAAAATCATCCTGTATATTTTACCACATAGAGACTTATATTGCCCTGTCTCGTACAGGTACTCTTTAATAAATCAATTTTCCAATCTTATGTTGATAAATAATAAATTAATAGGAGAAAGTCAAATTACGTGGCTTACCAAGTGCTTAGTACTTATAACAGAATCAGATGCAAATAGCACATCTATTACGATTTATATAGAGTACATTTTTTAATAACATTATAAACAGACATTTTCCTATATTTCATTACAATGTCATATCACGATCATAATATGTATATTAAAAAAATAAAAATGGAATATTTTAATAATAAAAGGGTCCATTAACGACTTTGCAATGTTTTTGCCGACACTGGCGCACGGGCTCCTGAAATTTAACACAATTTCCATCGGTTTGGTCCCCCATTCCGTGATACAAAAAGCGTGCCGTAATATACAGTTGTCATGCCAACCATAATTAATCTTTTAATTACATCCCAAAAACGCCAGAGGCACTGTACAATTTGGTAGATAAATATTTAGTTTCTCGCTAACGAGGTTACGTGAGCAAAACCCATAGTTGAGCGACGGTACTCAGTTTTATTTAAATGATTTATTATCTGTCTACTGAATTGAAGAATTGTGGGACCAACACACAATACTCAACAGCTAAGGTACTACTTAGATTAATATGAGACAGAGTACTACGAATTAATTTAAGAAATTTTACAGACGCATTTGATATTTATAGTTTGGTGTGGTTTGGTTATAGTCATTCTCGCTCGAACTTAAACTGAGCCGTTTGGGGAAGCAGCTTCACTCTTCAAACGGTCGCAGCTATAAGCAACCTTATATATTTTATGTTCCTGCGCTGAGCTTGGTATGCAGGCATATAAGAAGGCGCTTGCTTCCAATATAATAATAGGGGTTAAAGTATGAAGTTGCCGTTGTATAGTAATAGATACTTTGAATTGACATAAAACCTTCATGGTGTGAGATTTTCGAGTGAAACTTTTTCACATGATATCTAAAAGAAACTTATTTAAAAAAATGTGCCATATTCGATTTTCGACTCTCACTTGTTATTTTATTCTGCTTAGACGGAAAAGATGGATACTAAGAAAATCCGAGTCATTTTTGAATACGAGTTCCGACACGGAACTAACGCGGAAGAAACGGCTCGCAATATCAACGCTGCGTTTGGAGAGGAGATTGCTAATGAAAGCACCGGGCGTCTTTGGTGTAAATGCTTTCGTAATGGAAACTTCGACTTGAAGAACGAACCATGTGGGAGACCGCCCACACAGGCGAATAACGCTGAATTGAAGGAGATGGTGGAAGCCAATCCGAGTCAATAAGATAAAAAAATATGAAAAATGGGTGCCGCATGATTTGACTGATCTGCAGAAAAATGCGTGTTGAAACTTGTCTTGCCTTGTTGACTCGTACAGGAATGAAGGAATATTGGATCGAATTGTGACATATGACGAAAAGTGGATTCTTTACGATAACCATAAGTGAAAATGCAATGGCTGAGCCCAGGTCAAACGCCGCAACAATGCCCTAAAGCAAAGCTTACCAATAAAAAGGTAATGGTAACTGTTTGGTGGTCTCTTCTTTCTCTCTGGTGTTATTCACTATAGCTTTTTTAGGTCTGGTCAAGCAATAACAGCAGTTGTTAACGGTGCCGTTCTTCGAACAATGACGGCGCAACTGGCAGTGGAACAGCCCCGACTCGTGAATCGATCTTCACCATTATTGCTCCATGATAACGCAAGACCTCACACTGCACGAGAAACCGTTGTAACGCTACTGGAGCTGCAGTTAGAAACCATACGTCATCCTCCATACTCGCCAGACCTTGCTCCATCGGACTACCATTTTTTCGTGATTTGGATAATTTTCTACATGATACAAAATTTTCTTCTCAGGAGGCAATACAAAATGCTTTCACGCAGTTTTTCGAATCTAAATCCTCGAAGTTCCAATGTAAAGGCATAAATGAACTTCCGTTTAGATAACAGCACTATATAGATAATGAGAGTAAATATTCGATTAATCGAATATCGATTAAATAAATATGGTTAAATGAACACCTTAGAGAAAACGAGTTTTAATTTTTCAATACAAATCGGCAATTTCATACTTTGTCAAAGCTCGATAGCTTAGTATGCTTACATACATGCTTTGGGGATAAAGGTGTGTGACTACACACCTTTATCCCCGAAGCAGTAAGCAGAGATGTATAACACCCTCATTTCGATATAACTGCTTTAAGATTCTACGTAACAGAGTAAACCTGTTGCCTTTACCGGACACAGTTCTGAACTCGGTGCCGCTACTAAGATTTTTTTAGCCGATATACTTTCACTGAACTGGGAATAGCATACACTTCTGCTGCGCCACTGAGGCAGTCAAGGCAATGATGTAGCAGAGCGGATAATATATGCAAAAATGCGACTAGCGTGACCTAATTACTGCGCTAGAGAGACTGCACGAGTCATTCACTATAGGGCAGACTAGCATTGCTCCGGCATCTACTAAGTTCTGTATTGTACTACGCTAAACAATACCACTTGAGTCCCTACCGTACCTCGCACTTCAGTTTTATTTAAAGCTAGCTGTCCCTCACGATTCCACCTACGTTTATGATCACTGCTCAGCAACCATGGCTCATTGCATGCTAAATGTTACAAGGAAATCATTTTAAATTGTGACATGTTGTTTGTTTGTGAGTTTATTCATTAGAAACGAAAATAAAAATCTTGCAACTTAATAAAATTAGTATAGATATGATATGATGCACTCGATATTATAAAAAACTTCACTTAATTAAACTTTGCCCTATGAAAATATGGAAAAATAAGTAGCCCGCCTCTGTTTATCTACGCAACATTCCAATTTCAGATAATTGTTACTGGACTGATTCAGGTCAGGCTTCAATACACATCGAATTTAGAAATCTCGGTTCAAAATATGCTTTAATAAATGCACCGTGCCAGCTTTTTATTTACCTTAACCATTATTTGCATTGGATGCTTTTAATTGATTTAGTAATAAGTAATAATGATAAAATATTCGGTTTAATATCAGAATTTAATTCAGTAAAGTAAATACTTACATAAGTACATTCATATTTAAGGTAATAATAATAATTGGCGAATATGATTGCTGCATTTTTTATTTAGTATTATATTTATTGTTATTAGTTATTATTTTTAGTAAATATTCATTTTAGTAACCCGGCTGAGTAACCCACGCTTCACGGTTTATTTATAGTTAATTAACAGTTGCTTTAACGGTAAAGTGAAACATCGTATTAAAACCTGCATGTCAGAGAGTTCTCCTTAATGTTCTCGAATATGTTTAAAGTCTACCAAGGCGCACTGTTCCAGCATTGTTGATTACGACCTAGCCCTTGTTCCACTGAGAAGAGGCCGTACCAAGCACTGGAAGAGTTTATATACAGGGCTAATATTATGATGTTGATAGATCTTAAATTAAAGTTAGCTGCTATTCTACGACTTATTTATTTGATATATTTATCAACTATTTTTTTAGATGTATTTAAAATTTTATTTACATAAACAAAGTAACAACTATAATTTACAACTTAACTAATATTAACAAACCTAAACACTTATAAATAAAACATGAAAAGTAACAAAATATGGGACTATAAATTTAATATAAAGAAAGTAAATAGCTGGTATGCTTTATCAAACTATATCTTTATATATATAATTCTTCTGTACGTGTGTTGACAGTGAACTCCTCCTAAACGGCTGGACCGATTTGAATGAATTTTTATGTGTGTTTAAGTGGATTCGAGGATGGTATAGACTTGTTTTTTTTTCCCTGTACAGGACAACCTCTGTTGGGACAGCTAGTAATAATATAAAATCGAGCCTATTAATAGACTGTTTTTAAAAGAATCACGGAACTCGGCAGTCATGAGTTTATGCCGTTGTCATCTTTTTTTTGTTTTGTTTTGTTCAGTGGCACTGCGGTAGTTAATGCGATTGATGTGCAAGGTCTCGTATTTGACTCCCGGGTCAATCAAAATTTTATTGGGTTTCTTTCTGTCAAGAAATACCCAGCAGCAGCACGAAGTTTTGAATTGTGTCCGGTAAGTACTAGTAAGTAGTAAATAGGTAGATTTTCCTCCTACTACATGGGACCTGAAACTACAGTCGGCGATATATGGGTGTAATACACCCATGCATATACCTTCGCGGCAATAGCCGTGAGACTAAATTTGTATGTATGCAAACCGCGTGAACAGCAGGGACGTCTAAAGACATGAGATTCTGTAATTACTGCAAATACGCTAGGGATGTTTTAACAATCGGGTTATCTTTATTCGTCGAGTTATGAACGAGAACATTAAGCAAAGCAAATATTTAAAAAATAACATATCTGTTAACTACATATTCTTTGCCGTTTTAAATAATCATTAAGCCGTTGAGGATTTTTCGTTTCGCTTTTAATAAGTACGGCATTTATACAATCTTAACAAATTATATACCTAAACCTTCTATCTATTGGTGAAAACCGCATGAGAATCCGTTCAGTAGTTTTTGAGTTTATCGCGAACAGACAGAGGTGGTAATGGACTTTGTTTTATAAAATGCAGTGAAGTGCCAATAATTCAATAATCTTATTAGAGAACGTATGTATTGATTTGCTTGTTATTCATAGTACTACGAATTTCTATCAACCATATTTGTCTTGTTGTTTCATGTTAAACCGGGTGTCTGTAGCACGTAAAGCTTTTAGTGCGGCGCCTGACTCAATTCACGCCAAATTATCGAATGATAGCTAGGCTATAGAGAGCGGCTCTGTGTTTGTGAATACACTAGCGTTCTATAATAACTGTTGCACATATATGTAGTTGGTCTCAGTTGAACTGTGTTGCAATTAAGTTTGGAGAACCATAACATGTATAAAGCTCGATTAAGATTATGCGGCTGTCAAATTTTGCTAAGCTAAATATTACTCAGTTTCATTCTCAGGCTAGACTCGGCGTTCAAACTGAAACCTAATAAGGTTGCAGTTTGAATATCGAAATGGCTAATAATGATCACCCGTTCGATAAAACAATTGTTTTTTGTTTTAAAAAGACATCTCGCGTCCTAGGAATAATTCTTAAAACGGACACAAAGAACGCCCAGACTCGGAACAGCTATTTATGGATTGTGCAACTTTTGCCCCGTGTATGGATCGAACCCACAACACCCGGTGCAATAGCAGTGGCGACGCAACCAGTTAAACCACTACGCCATCCGCACAGTCAAAAGTAGTTAGTAATTGTGTTATAACTAAGACCATTTACAAACTTTTCTAAAGTCATAAACACTGAAAACGAAACAAAACAAAACTTGTTTTGTCCATACTAATATTATAAATCGGTAAGATTATATTTTTTGTTTGTTTGTAAGGAATTAAGTCAAACACTACGCAGCCGATTTAAAAAAGTCTTTCACCATATATATTTCAAACCTAACCCACTTTTTGTGAGCGTAACCACGGGCAAAAGCTATTTGTAGAATAAAAATCTAATTGTATCTAGGCAGGCAAACTTGTTAAATCTCAATGTAAAAAGTTTGGTCTCCGATGGCATTATTTATTTGCATTGTGAGATGCTCTGCAGTTCCAAATGGATAAACGTGTAATTTTTGTATTGTTCTAAATAAGTTTTAATTGTGTAATTCGAAACATTTATTTAAGCTAGCGCAAGGATGGTTTAGTCTCGTGACAGTTCTGGTATTATTACAATAACTAAAGTAAACTTCACCCACATTATAATTTAATTTGTCATATATTTTATATATCACATACACGCATATATGCTGTGTGTGGTTTGCGTCCGGCTTATAATTAACTACAACGAATTAGAATGACTAGCGGTCGCCAAATGGTCAAAATACGACCATTATTGATTTAAATTTTAAGTTCGATCGTTATTAAGGTTTTATTGTCTTTATACCCTACATTTCATATAGTCACCTATCCTACATACATAATTATGTAACCATAGTTACGAAGAATTCTACGTCATCATCCGAACAATGCCGAAATACTACGAACGCGATGCGACTGCTTGTGATAAATGCATGGTAGTGTTCGTGTAGTGTTTTTTAATTATTTAATGTATTTCTAATGCATAATTTAAAATATATTAAGATTCGCCACTCCTTCTCCATATAAACTTTAACTGTGCCAAATTTCATACTCCTCCGTCCGCGCAATTTTCGTAAAAAGGGATACATAGTTTTTGCTTCACGTATTAATACGAGTATATAGATATTTCAACAAAGTAAAAACTCTCTACTAAATTCATTTCTGAGCCAATAGTCACACAATAGGCAGAAAATAAATCAATGTAATAGTCACACATTTTCACAAAGTCATTTTTAGCCGAATATCCAACAAAATACCTATGCTTTTTTATACAGCAAAAATTGTCAAAGGTAAAAATTACTTTAATTGCTGAATATAAAAATCTAAAATTCAGCTGTTCATTTAATCCGAAGCTTACGTAGCTATTAATAAAAATAAATTAAAAAAACATTTTATGTGCTCTTCTTGTGAAGTTCGGTAAATAAACTTTACCTATTCCGGTCCCAGATATATACCCACATGTAAAACTGTTTAAAAGAATCACTCAGCAGTAGACACTAATGGAAGATACTTAAAATAAACCATTTTAACATAATCCTTTGAGCGGTAATCAATTTATTATCAACTCCAACTGCACTTAATTGCATACGATGCTTTTCAATATTGTATAAAATACATTTATATAAAATATATTAACCTAAAATACTGCGTTAATTCTAAAGAGGAGACGCCAAGGCGAACTTATATTCCGTTTAGTTATTAATATGTAAAACTATATATTAATTTCTTTACACGTAGCACAGTGCCGAAATACGAGTGTTCGTAAATTAAACATGATAAAGTTACTTACTTAGTATCATTGCACTTAACTTGGATTAAAATTAATTACTGTATATCGAAATATACGGTAATATTCATTTGAAATTTAAATCAAATTGTAAGACCGACGATTTTAGAAAAGAGTTGTGGTTAAATTGCATCATCTGGGATGCCCACAATCCTCGGCAAACGTAATACCAAGTAAACTTATCCTACAAGATCATCTATGTCGTATTTTAATGTTATAACGAACTCGGCTTATCGAAAAGAGTATGAAGAAAGATCAAGGTAAGCCAAAATCGTAGCAATACGTAATCCGTAGACTCTGCTTACTCCCCCAGAAAACAGGCGTGAACCTATGTCTGCATGAATTGAATTGCTTTTGCAAGGCTGCCTAATCTTTATTTTACTAATTACTCTTTTGTTCGAATTTTCTTTTACTAACTATAATAATAACATTTTGAGATTTTATTGGCGTGCTGATCATAAGGTCACGGGTCCAATTACCAGTAAAGTTATTTTAATGCTTTTGTGTTAGAAACATCTCATTAGTAGAAAGTCGTCTGGAAACGTACTGGCAATAACAATGGGCTCGCCGAGTATTAAGTGTCATCTAAATGTGGGCAGAATACACCACCGCTATCGGCAATATACAAACACAAATCATGTATTTTTATATCAAAGTGGTAATAATTTCGGTCGTTTACACTCAAATAATGATCATTATCATTACTGAACTAATATGATTTTCACATTATTTAATACATTCAATGTGCGGGCTCTTTTAAATACTATACAAATGAAAATAAAACAGAGTTTACAAGTAGTGCTCCAAAGTTAAAAATGTTGCCGAGAACCACTTTTCTTTTTAACATCGTATATTGAGGTTGAGGTATCTGCAAAGTGCCACTGTATTTATCCGTGGCTTTTAATATAAGCTTCATAAGCACGAAATACGAAAGAAGCTGGTCTAGAAAATGTATAAAGTATTATTTTTCCCTCAGTCAACGTCGAACCCTATTTTTATTTTTTTATTGACGTGCATTTGTTTGTTATACTTATAGATTCTTAATAATCACCTATATCGATCTGTTTCTGCGTTTGTAAAAATGTGTTCCCATACATAATATTAACAAACCTAACCACTTATAAATAAAATTGCCACGTTGAATAGCAATGCTGATTCTTTGAGCCATAAAGTTCAGCCTTCCGGTCACGCGAAGCGTCGATTAGCCGCTTAGATATATCTCTAAAAAGCGTACGAGCGCCCGGACCCCATAAACCTAGCATCTCTACCCCAAACGGCTCGAAAACATAATTACCAATACCAATTAAATTACTGTATTTGCGCCGTTTGAGGTTTTCCACCGCTACAGCAGCAGCACTGGTACAGCTCACCGTGCTCGGAAGATGTGATAGCGCAAGGGTGTCGAAGCATGTGGCGTCCCACACCAAAGGCCTACCCATTTTCCAAGGTAACAAAGACATACCATCGGGTCTCTTCCCATCATCACGTACCAAGCCTAGGGGTTCTATGTAGTACTGCTGATATGCTGGCGGTGATAAGAGCATGACGGATAATGTCATTATGATTAGCGTGTCGTGAAATACGACCAGCGCTTTTGCTGCAGGACAGCCCATGATGTCCGAGGCTGTCGACGGCGACTGCGATGCGGAGAAACACACGGGGCACCTAAACGAAGACAGGTGGTGAGGCGGAATGTTGTATCATCCAACATTTTACTTGTGTTGGACGATGGAAGTGGCTGAAGCCATAAACCTAATTCCCATTATTCCACAGGCAGCAAACATGCGCGTTCTGCAACACTTACAGATGTAGTAAAAAGATTTTCACTTACTTTGGGAGAATGGGTTGGTAGGCAAATCACTATTAGTATTAACGCCGATAAACTGACATCTGAAATTTTGCGAACGCCGAGCCCGCCTAAACGAACAGGTAGAGAAGCTTGAAGCCAAGCTCAGTCGTTTAAGTCCACATTTAAATTTTTCTTAATGAATTCTGTATGATTTTGTCAATTTTGACTAAAGGAGTTAAATTTTCCAAAACTGAGATGACCTTAGAGCATGAGTAAATTTAGGGACAAAAAGGCAGTATCGCATTATAGTAAAAGCTGACTGTATATTAATTTTGAAAAGGCGGTTTGAAATTTCACAAAAAATTTGGACTTTCTCTTCTAAGAAAGAATCAAAAGCTTCTTCAAAAATTGGAGACTCAAGCAGGCGAAGAGAATGTTAATTTTTTTGTTTTGACATGTATATAAATAATATAACTCTGAAGCCTAAAAATATTTTAAAGAGACTTCGCCACGCATACCGCCCTTTAGTATAGCGTCTTTCTTTTCTTTCTTTCAATTAAGATGGCAAACTTGCTTTAAAATCGTGTAATCATAAACAGGACCGCCATTTATCTGGACCTATTACACATATACCAGTATATAGATTAAATCTATTTTGTATAAATTAACCCCTCTACTCATACCGCGCTAGCCATAAACTCTCTTTTGACTGACTTGACACTACACTTTTGACACCACATTACTCGCATTTTTAAAGTGACCGCTTAGATCTCTACGCAATTCATGCACTAATTTGTTGAAAGCACTTTAATGCAATTTTAGGATATATCAGCATCACAATGATTTAATGGGTATTAGCATGTATCGGCTCTATAATTGGAAACCACAACCACGTGTGAAAATGGTACTTACTATACTTACTTATTGGTTACCCTTTTACGAAAAGTTTACTAGCCGTATTTTACTTATAAGCGTTAAAAGTACAGTTGCTAATATTAATATGGCAGAATTAATTATTATACCCATGTATCAATTAAAATTTATAAAGGTTTTATTTTATTTATAAAGGTATTTATTTTAAAAGGTCACTAATACGTCAAAATGTATAAATCTTGGGATGTCAGTATTTAGACGGTATGTTAATTGACAGTCAATCATGTCAGTTTTTCTAGGCAAAAGGTTGTAAAGGTAACGGAAGATTAGTAGCACTATTGCTGTATTCTGCCTGATAAGTAAGAATATTGTAAGACCTAACTATCACTGTTTTCCTGTTAACCTATCTTTAATTCCTTTTTTAGAATCAGCAATACGTGCGATCATTAGCTACGGTAATCGCTCATTATCAGGCTTGCTACCATTTTTTATATAAGGTCTTACACGACGTTACAGCTTCAGATTCCGTCAGGTTATATTTAATTTTATTAATTTCGACTATATTAGTATACCTACTATAATAGTAATATCAAAAAGCGCTAAGCAATATGTTGTACTGTGACACGTTCACGCTGCTATAAATAGCAGCGCTTTGTATTCAATCCCTGAAGAACGTTTTTGTATTCCCAGTTAATGCTATCCACAGTATGTATACCTAAAAATCAATATTGACATAACTATTTGGAATGCCTTAAGATGTTCTGATTTTCAAAGATAAGCCGTGATTGGAGAACTGCAATCGGCACTCAACAAATCAACCGCAGCGAAGTAAACAATACGATCTATTTGGAATGTACCTTTGAGATCACGAAATGTGCTGCTCGAGTTAAAGTGTTATTTGATATTGATCGTATTGTATTGTATTGTATTGCAAGTGAAGGCTGTAACAGGCATTCGGAAGCGGAACATTAAGAACGTGTTACATGCTGGGTTCGAGGGATGAGAATGTAAACAATATTACCGACTAAAACACGTTTTATTCTAACACACAATTAAATTTAAAACACACTACTTATTCACCTTTCTACTATAACTGCTTAAAACTCTGTGGTACACCATACCCGGTATGTAAACAGTACGAAGAGTGTGCCAGCGTTTTCTCTATTCTTCGCGTATCGACAAGCTACGTACTTCCGTAAGACGTCAATAGATGGCGCTGTAATAAATTATTAGATGGAACTGCCGAATCTTCCCCACAGTGCCGATAGATGGCACTGGCTGTAACACTGCCCCTCTCTTAGACATGTTCGTCCCATTTGGATCCGTAGTAGCGTGCCAATCGATCCACATGTACCATCTTTGGTGTACCTCGTGGTCCTTTCTGGATCCGGTAGGTGACATCATTCAACTTAGTGACTATGCGATAGAGTCCATCTTATTTTGCCTGCAACCTAGGAGATTTTCCTTTGCTGCATACCGGATCATGTAACCACACCAGCGACCCTTCCTCAAAGCCTTTATTGTTCGCCTTTCGATCGTACCGGGTCTTCATCCTCTCAGATATCTGTTGACCGGTCTGTCTGATGTGCTGGAACACATCATCCTGCTGCCAGTGCGTGGTCTCTTCATGGCAGAACACCGCGTGCATTTACGGCTCCATTCCTCAACGTCTTTTCGACAATGGATTCAATAAAATCGTTCCCGGATCTTAATCAGAGTTCTCTTAACTCCCATGTGACCTCCCGAACTCCCATTATGACAGAGTTGTAAAACTTCCGGTACCTTGAGCTTTGGCATGACTATTTGCAGGTGACACTTTTCACCTCGAGCATACGCCCATTTCCAGCACAGAACTCCATCCTGGATAACTAAGCTTTCCCACTATGCCCAATAACTCTTGGTGATAGAGCTAATTGCCGCAACTTCACTCCAGCGAGGTCTCGAAGCATCTGTTTTCTTCCATTCGAGGATGGGTCTAATGTCTCTGTCCTCTTGTTGCGTTCTCTGCAGAGTTTCATTCCAGTCTTCGCTAAGATCCGTCCTCAACATCCTGACTAGTCCTGCCTGTTTGGCTTCTTGTCTGGCGTAGTGCTTATACTGGTAGGGACACGATATACGCGACAGGACATCTGCATTACTTTGTGACTTACCACTGCGATGCTGTATTACGAAGTCCTATAATTGTTTCCCAGCAAGCACATCCGGTGTTCCAGTTACCGGCGACTAGTTTCTGCTGCGTGGATTCCTCCGCTTCGGGCAGCTGAACCTGATGTGCTCTCTCTCGCCGCAGCTGTAGCACAGGGGTGAAGTTAACACATCCCTAATACGGTGCGCTCGATCATCCCGTCACACTGCTTCAACCTCCAAAGGAAGGGCTAGGGAGTCCTTAAGATTTTTAAAATGTCCGAGTCTCACTGCAACCGTAACCTCCAGGTCTCGGATCCTGTCAGTGAAAGCTAGAATGAGGTTTCCGTTGATGAGGGCAGGTGAGGACTGGTACGCATTTCAAACCAGTTTCTCCACTTCCAGGGCCCACTGCTGCTAGGTTTCACCAACACATTGCGATCGGTCTTTCAGCTGGGCGCGAAACACGTGTTCCAGGTGTGCGTCGCCATATCTCGCTTCCAATAGCTCCAACAGCTTCTCGTACGTGACGTCTTGACCAAACGCCTCTAACACGGTCAAGGCCTGGTCGCGAAGCCCCAAGGTGAGAGCAGTCAGAGCCTGTTCTTGCGTCGACCCGTTCAATTTCGTGACGGCCTCGAACTGGATCTTATAGGCTGACCGTGACGATAAGCCGTCGAATGGTGGGACTTTAAAGCCTCGTGGTGAGGGCGCAGATGTCACGATCCCATCTCTAGCCTTGAGCCCACGTATCCATATATTTTCTCCACCTCGGCGATGCGAGTTTCATGGCGTTGGACTTGCTCTTTCACCTCCTTCATCACCTTGCCAACCGTTGCGCTGAGGTCTTTTAACATTATCAGCTGCTCCTCCTGGCGGCGGATATCATCTTTCTTGTCGCGTTGCAGCTGTTCCTCGCGGTGGCGTGGGTGCTCCTCGTGGGAGCGTGCCTGCTCTTCCTGGCGGCGTGCCAGCACCTGCATAAACGCCATCAGGTTCGCGTGGTCGGGGTTTACCGGCGAGTGGGCTGCATTGGATAGTTCCGTTGCAGCCGCGGAGTCACGCGGTCCACCTGACGACAGCAAGAGAGCGTCTCCAAAGCGTCTCCGGTCCACATCTTGCTGGCGCTGGTACCTGGTACGCACACCTTCCACTTCCTCCTTCGGTAGTACTGGCATATTCTTATCTCACTTCTGACACCAATTTGTTACGTGCTGGGTTTGACAGATAAGAATGTAAACCATATTACCGACTAAAACACGTTTTATTCTAACACAAAATTAAATTTAAAACACTACACACACTACTTATATACTTTTCCACTATAACTGCTTCAAACTCTGTGGTATTTTTGCTTCCGTTCGCTTCGATGAATTCTTGACTGCTTACGATTGTAAACTGACTCGGCGAGCGCTGGCCTTGCCCTTTTATACACGGTTAAAGCGTTTCTGGAGATTTCTAGAAACGCCATACCCGGTATGTAAACAGTACGATGATTCGAGAATGTGCCAGCGTTCTCTCTACTCTTTGAGTATCGACAAGCGTATTTACGTATTTTACGTAGTTCCGTAAGACGTCAATAGATAATAAATTATAGTGCCGATAGATGGCTGTAACAAACGTATTGAGCAATTTTCATTTTCCAATAAATCACTGACGTCTATTTTGTAACTAAATTATTATTGCCAATACATCTCTTTTTAAATAAGAGTAATACAGATTTATCGTTAATACTGTTAACAATTTAAGTGTTTCTAGATTATTTATTTTGATTGGTCCTTTATTTGGATTAGGTTTATAATGTTTTCCTTTAAGCATACTGCTAATAATGATATCTAGAAGACAAATAAGAGCCAGTGTCATAAACAAAGCACGATTTTTAATAATTTTTAATTACCTACATTGAGTTTAGATGAATTACTTATGTAAAGACGAGACTTTATACTCACTTCGAACATTGCTGATACTAGTGATAATCGTTTAAAAGATATTTTTTTTGGAATGTGACAGGTATAGGTTGTTCTACGAAAACATTACCTGATGATTGATGTACTTGCTTTACGTAAACTGTATCGTTATATGTACTATGACTCTAGTCACTACCAAACAAAAAGCTGCTCCACAATGTCATGTCAACAAATCGTATTCCGAATAAGCGATTAGCGACAATACATGAATTGGCAATACGGCGTTTATATAACTTGATATTTTAGGTGACTTTACTTTTTACTTTAAATTTATTTTTTTTTAGGCGCTTGGCTAACTTCTACAGACTGCATAATTTACGTCATAGTGGTCTTTACAATATTATATAGAAAACAGCACCTGACTTCGTCGCGCCAGGACGAGAGGAGGAGGATCCCAGATTGGGCTTGAAACTAGCCGGGCATACCTGGAAAACAAAATAAGAGTTTAATATATTACATAATTATTACCACTCACAAAATATTCTATAATAATATCATGGCACTTGCGTCTACTACTCATGAATCTGATATAAACACAGCTTTCAAAATATGTGTGACAAATCTAAATGATGGTATGTGTTCGCTTATGCGAATACATACCACCTATTAATGCTGTGCCGAAACACTAATTAATGTCTTTTTCGCATTTACGTCGGACAAAAATTCAGTAGTCGCATCAAGCTTCTAAAAAGAATTTTTAGTGCGGAGCGTTTGGCTACGGCCTCGCGGCGACTCCGTAACGAAATTACTGATACCAAAAATAGCAAATCTGGTTTGGCAATAATTGAAAACGTGAAAATAAATGCAGCTGAATTAATTCCGTCACTATTTCATAACAAGCATTGACCGCTTTTGATGAATGTCTGACTTTAATTACTTAATTTAAAATAATGGCGTGGTGGATTTTGGGCTTGTATTACGCGCTGAACTCATGGTTTTGTTATTAAATCAGAAAGAAGAGATGCGAGGAATTTGAAATTCGGTGTGCATGCAAAATTTGGACCTGTAATAAACGCAATTGTTTCAACGTACGTGAGTTTAAGGTTTCCTTTTATGATATTTTATGGTTTCTAAATTCCATTGCATTACAGTTACAATAACTGATTATACCGAAGGTCTGACTAATAAATAAATAAGCCAGGCAATAAAGCAAATAAAGCAATTATTTTACTAAATCAAATACAGGCTAATTAAACTGTATCTAACAAAGTGAACAGTTCGTTTTGTTAGCAAATAAATGTAACCGTCGGTATAAAATATTTTTCGCTTGCTAGTCGATTATGAATTCTCTTTCTGAACATTTGCTTCTATTCACATATGTATATAATCATCAAAAAGGAATAAAATACTGTATGTAAATTATGAAAACAGAACTTCCTATAAAATTAACTTTGCGGTGAATACTTAACTCTAAGCTTAGCACGGAATAAACCGTTTGACGGCTAAATGCATATGCGATGTCTAGTCAAACATACGAACGCAAATTCTACTTCCAAATAGACTGGACGAAGTTTGTCCCGGTGTGTGCATGCAGAGGGCTATTTACTTAAGTGCGGCGACTTGAGCCCGCACACGGGGCAAGCATTTGTGTGATCCATTGATAGCAGTTTCGAATGCTATTGTAACTGCTTCTTTGTATGTCTGTACGTCAGTATTAGGTGTTTTTGTATCGGTGTTTTAATACTTGTTATAGTCACGCGACGCGCAAATTATTTTCTAAAGCACGTGTTGTATTGTTATTAATCGGCCACTACAGGAACAACAAATGTTGGTTTGTTTCGATCCCCATACAGTACAACAAACTTTGTAATCCATAAATAATTGTACCGAGTCTGAGTGTTCTTGTGTCTTTAAATATTTGTAAAGTCCCACGCAAGACCACCGTAAACGTTTAAAACAAAAGTTTATTGTAAACAATAGTAAGGAGCGTACAAACTATAAAATAAATATTTTATATAAATCCCCGAGGCACAAATATTAATTATCACTGGAGGGCAATAATGTCCGCTCCAGAAATACTACTTGTGCAATCTAAACATTCTATAACGTACAATATGGCACCTACATATGTTATTAACGGCTAGGCTAGTGGTTTATCCCCTCGTATAGCAAAAAGAGCGCTGTGATTCTTTTTTGTAGGATCGACAACGCGCGAACTGTATTTCTGGTATAAATGTGTTATTTATTTAATTTATAGGCTCACGATACGTGCTTTCTTTTAACCATATCTACATATATCAAAGAATCACGTTCAATTCTCCTCAGCTGTAAAAAAATGTAGTGAATGACCAAACAGGTTAACCTAGGAAAGGCATTCGTCCATTATACCAGTGCTATCAATTTCTAAATATTGTGTTCCGCCAAATTGTATACCATTTACAATTTGTACCTATGTATGAAAATTGTTAATTAATGTATGACATTATTTAAAAATAAATCAGCCTTTATATTTATTTTCCTTTTAACTACATAGGTTCATGTCTATATATATATATATATATGAAACGGAAAGGCAGATCTCTATATTGCGAAAAGTGTATTTTCGCTAGTTATGTTATTAGATCCGACACCGAATTACGAACATCAAACCCAAGTATCGACACTAGTTCTAGACATAATACGCAAACATCAGCGACAACTTGTCATCCATAGTACAGCAGTACTAGGGAAAGCAATAAATTATAAAGTTATTAGCTTATTATTTAAAACATCATATAAATGTTTTGAATTCCGTACTCTTTTCTTAGTAGCGATCTAATTTTATAGCACCTCTCTAAATGTTACTCATAAACAGAAATTAATTGATCATTTGTAAGTAACACACGAGTTCTTCTCATTGATTCTACGCGCTTACTTTGCTGAACGTGGCAACAGGTAAATGTAAATTCATATTATTGTGTAGTTACCCTTACCCTTGATGTTCATAAGTATTACTTTGTGACCTAAATGAATGAAGATATTTTGATTTGATTTGATTTACAAAATGTTCATTTGTAACCGTTAAAACGGAATATGATGATAGTCGAATAGAAATACTTAAAAAATATAGCCTTACCTCTATCTATAATCTGTAACTTGTCTTTTTTATTAAAACACAAAATAGTTATAGCTACAATAACCAAAAAAATATAAAACATCTTTTTTGTTTGTGTGTGTATGTGGGGAATTAGGAAATTTATAAATGTACATTAAAATATACGTCGGACATAATCAACCGGAAATTCACTTGGTAAGGGCCTAGGGTATACCTAATAAGACAACGCACTAGCTTATATAAAACAGACTAAAGTGCGATCATTGCAATGTCTAATGCAGATTTCATTCAATCAATAGGTAAAGATTTTATTTATTTTAAACGGTAAATATTATGTTGTTATAAACAAACCAATGAATAGGTAAATTATGTAATTAAATGCAGCATCATTAACAAAGAAAAGCCTTTAAACATTTTTGTTACTGGTATTGTATGTTTTAAAAAACAAACAACTATTTTATTTGTTAGCACGAGTGCTACTCCTGTTGTTGCAAGTAAAGATGGCTTGAAGGTACCTCTGTAATAATAAATCTACCAGAACGTTAATGCAACATTTTGTAGAAAATATTCGTGTGAAAAAATAAAGTTGACAACCAAATTATATATGACACGTTAAACTCCCGTATTACGTTACGATTCAACTATATTTTAAAAAGAACATCTTCATATTTCACACCATATTTCTTTTTAATCGCCTTATACTGTACTTTTGTGTTTTTGATGTTTCAACTAGGTTGCACCGACCATTGCACAAGCTCCGATACCCGATCACTTATAATTGTATTCGTTTTTACTTCTGAGTAACCATACTAGGTCGGTTACTGTGCCAGGCTATACTCTCGCTCGAACATGTAGGATCTAAATGATCTCGAAATCTGGTATAAACACTACATACGCTTTGAAGATGTTCAATCGTAATGAAGATCTTGGAAGAGCGACGTTCGGCTCAAAGCAAATTAATTTGATTAATTTGATATGAACAAGGCTTGTTCATTAGACACTGACATATCATCGAAAGTAAATCAGACAGCCAATATCTGCTATTGCGATATAGTGTAGTTATAAATGAAACTGAGCTGTAGGGGCTCAATATCACTGAACGCATTGCCGGTATATAGCGACAACATGCCTATTATCCCGACATGCTCTACCTTTTAGCAGATATTGTTGGATGTAGTTAATGATATTCGAATAACGCGTATACTGCAACGCTCCCGTGACGTAAATGCAATAAAACAGGCTCTCTATTAGAGAGGCTGCCTCGCATGGTGGCGAATTGTATGTAATCGTCACCAATTAGGGATGCAGGAACGACGTTCGTGTTAACTGTGATGAAATGAATGTTACTACGTTAGACAAGAATGCAGTTGAATAGTATGAATTGTTCAGTGGGATATTATAGAATATAGAATTTGATGAATGACATTACCTATACGCAGAATGTTGTCGATTCGAGCCTTGAAAATAAAGTGATGAATAATAGCCCCGTGCTTTTTTATTCTTTATGTTTATGTTTAGCATTATTCTCTCTTAAGTATACGTTATAAAGGGTATAGGATATCCATTGTAAAAAAGAAGTCCATTTTATTCTCACTTGAAGATGTCGATCGTCGAGACAGTACGGTACAGTAAAAACCCTGCTTAAACCTGCGATTTTAATAGAGGAGCTCACCTTCCTTAAAAAAACCTAAGAGGAAACCTTCCTAATGAAGTCACACAAGATGGTGATGGATGGAGAATTAATACTGTATCGTGATCTTATAGTAAACAGGTACGTTTTCTACTTTCCTTAGGGTATTGCTGTGCAATTTATTTGTGCCTTATGCTAGCATCAGAATATCTCCCGTCTGTCGACTAAAGAACGACAAAGCGCGTAGCCCCCTTGTAGCCTGCATAAAAATGGACGTGGATTTTTTATTTTTGATAGAATCGTTTTTACTATTCATGCAGAATTTATTAAGATTCAATGATGAGATCAGAAATATAATTCGTCTTCATTTATTCTACCTATAAAATTTTAATCAGCATGTTGGGCCACATTAATCGATCGTCTACCCTACAATAGACAGGCGAACTATTCAAAGAGGTGGCGAGACGTCAAACACAACCAACTTGGTCTTTACCAGCTTGGAAAACAATTTGGTAATACTATGTTCTGTTCCACAAAGCACTGAATACTGCGCGCCGAGGCACCAGACTAAAGTGATTTAGTCGCATCCCCATTGAGTAGACTCAATGCTGTACTTGATAGCGCTGCCTATAATTATTGTTAATGTGCAATAATAATATGTTATATGTTTAAACGATAATTTGATTAGGTATCTGATAATGTAAAACAGCGGTATTGCAAGTGATTGCTGTGCATGATGTGTCTTCTCCACTCACTATAGTTCTTTACCCTAGTCGGGCAATATTAAGTCTTCAATCAAAAAAGTTTTAGTGGCTCACGCAGTCTAGAATTTTACCCAACGTTGACGTCAAAAGCTGCGTCTCTACGCGTGATCTTAATGTTGGGTGTAAGCCCAGCTAAAACTGTAGTAGGGTTTATAATATATAACTTGTAAAGTTAGATATGCAGTTATCAAATACAACGCAGTACCGATCATATAGACCTATCTACCTATCTAGTCTAACATATACGAGTATTTCCAAGGACTCTACTGTGTATTGAATCGCTAAGCCGTTAATCCCGGCTATCACGACCCTTTATGCCAGTTATATGGAACGTCAGAACTCAGCTTACAATATCGGTATTGAGGTGATCTGCAGCACTCCGTGCTAAAACTAATATTCAGTTCAATTTCGACGCTGGCATGAGTTTCAGAAAGTTGTCAGAACAGCTAACTTACGTACTACGTACTTATATTGTCTGCATAGTTGGCATAGCAGGCAGACTTGGTCGACGGGAAGACTTGGTCGACGGGTGCTCTTACCAGGTTTCTCTTAAATCCCATACTGGACGATTATTTGTATGATTTATAAGTGTAAAGTCCCCCGTCATCTAAGGCGTAATTCCTAAAGACGGAAAGGTTTAAAACATATTTTCAAATAGGTACCTTTTTAATATATTTATAACTAGAACCACACTCATACATAACCGAACGAACGAACCATAGACTTTGACGGTTATTAATTATTGAAATTAAACTACTATATACGAATTTTATCGCGTTGTTTATTCAAAACTGTATAATATAATTACTGTGACACTACTACTACTATTGAATTTTACTAATTTATAAGCTAAGAAAATTATTAAAACTATTATACTATTTATATTTAGATTTACACTCACCCCGACGTTTCGGTTGCTTTTGAGCAGCCATAGTCACGGGGAGACTAAGATGGTAGTTGTCTCAATGTTCCAGTGTAGTTATTTCAAAGTACCCGAACTTAATTTAATCATTGGTCTATTTACGCAGAATGAGCTCAAAGTATCATAAAGTCTAGCTGTGGTTTCATGGTATTATATGATATGATATGACATTCGTTTAACATTCGCGTAAACAGAAGACAAGGTTATTAATTAATTAAGTACATATTGCATACATTAAATTGATATAACTCGTAACAGAAACAAGCGCGATCATGCATGTTTACCTACAGCGCTTACACCTAAAGGTAAACAATATGCATGACCGGGTTAATTCCGTTTTATATGTATATTATGCAACACGAGTTTCATCATCAATTTTATAGTCGGTACGATTTTCAGAACTAAAATCTTTTTATTAGACATCTTATTTTTCGTTTTAACCAGTCAATGCTTAGAACGCCAGAGATAATTAAAAACTTATTATGTCGGGGCGCTACGCTACCGCTGCTTTTCAATAGGTTAAATCGCACTACGCGTTAGATTTGAAAGCCAACTACAATACTCTAGAGAATAAACGTTGGAACAAGATAATAAATAAATACCGAATCTCAAACTAAATATGAGTTTAAAAACGTTCGAGTTTAAAATTGTTATTACCCCAGGCAATAAAACTTCCTGCAGGAATTTTTGAATTAAAATCCGGACATAGCATTTCATTTTTAAAACGTTAAGCTTTATAAGGTATCTAGGTAAACTGAGCTGTCAACTGCGGATATTTAGAACTTATGTTTATGCGTAAGTGGTAAGTAATAAATACTGTAAGTGAAATCAATGTCACAATTACAAGGTAGACACTACATTGAGTGGCGTATAGTTAAGATTGCAAAGCAGTTTTCTTTTTATATACAGCCATCGATGGTCTCTTCTCACCGTTTTGAAGACCACATACTGTGTCACAGAGCTTCATCAATTTAGAATAAGTTGGACTGATTTTATCATAGTTTTCTGGTTTCAAATTTTGTTTGGTAAAGTTAAAGGAGTCTTTTTGCATCAAAATTCTGCTTCTAATATATTAAACAGGCTTGCTTGAAATTTTCCACTGTCGGCTTTGCTATAGTTGTGATTTCAGGACAAAAACTTGTATTATTTACAAATAGTTGCTTATAATCAGAGTTATTTCTGCCTTTTATTTTTCACACATGTGAATAAAATTGTGTGATAAACAAATAGTTGTAAAAACCCAGACTCAGTGAGTCTGGGTTTTCTATGTGTCCGTTGTTAGAATGTTTTTAAGTCCCCCGTTACACAGAAATTAAACCTAGTGTGAGAGGGTTCCTTTTTTACAATAATATATGTTTCGCTGTAAATTCTCCAGTGACATAATCTTTAATGCTTGTACACACCACATCACATAAATGAACCTAAAGAATACAAGTTGAAATCAATCAATCAATCTCGATCAACATTAATAATTGAACGCATGAAGTTACTCAAAGAGCGAGTGATTGCACATCCGTCGATTTCGTACTAAATACCCCCTCTATAATATCCGCTTTGGATATAATTCACTCATCGAGCAATAACAACTTAATATTGTGCGAGGGTATCGCGGCGTAAGCTAGCGTTGTACACAAGTTTGAATAAATAAAGCTTTTATCAACAGGTCGCTAATAAAATGTGTTTAAGTCCGTATACTTGATGTTACGATCTTAGTTTTACGCCACAATATTGACGCAAAATATGTGTTTACGAAATAAGTTTATTCTGTTAACCTGTCAACTTGGAAGGCCGCCGGCGGGCTGCTGCCACTCAACAGGTGAAATATCTGTAATACCTCGGTTTATCTCGGTGTGCAAATAATGAACGTGCTGTGCATAAGGATACGATTCCCGGATTGTACAAAATGTTGCGAATTATCGCTCGCTTTTAAGATAAAGGAAAATATCGTGAAGAAACCTGCAAGTCTGAGAGTCCTATATAATGTCCGCGAAGATATATGAAGTCTGCCTACCCGCACTGGGCCAGCGTGATAGGCTATGGCTTAGGCCAGACTTTTTTTAATGTGAAACGTAACCCTTTTCACACTGATAAAAAGGTAGGTGAAGGACAGACCGCTGCCACTCAACAAGTAAAATTTCTGTAATAGTTCTGCCTCGGTGTGCGCAAAGTGAATGTGCTGTGTATAAGGATTTCTTTCCCGGATTGTATACAGTGTTATTAAGTTATCGGATGAATAATACCTAATAGCAGAACGGCGCCTACAAATGTACGATTATATAAACTCACCCTCTATTACGTAGGACCTTAAGATGTAGCTAATTATAGTTGTAACAGATCTCTGCTTTGAAATTTAACCAGTGAGAATTCTAAACATAAATCAACCTTTAGCTTTACAGGTTTAAATAGGTAATGTAACTCGATCAAATGACTGTGAATAGATCGCTAAGGATCTGAATGAACGCGGACGAAATCAGAACCAACGCCGTCGCTTTTATATAATAGTTAAAATTAAGAACGTTTTATTTCAATATCACATAAATACGTACTTATATCTAGGGATTGATGTATCCTTTTAAGTATAAAATGATACTTGTATTAGGATACTTCACATACCAAATTATAAATACGAAAGTTTATTTGTTTGTTTGTTACGCTTTTATGATTTAACTACTGGACCGAATGTTATGAAACTTCGCATACACGTTGACAGGGGTACAGAAAAGCAAGTAGAGTAACTTTCACTAGAAAAATTGTTGTACTCGAGTGTGTAAATCTAAATGAACGCGAGCGAAGCAGCAGGCAAAATATTGTTAAAAAGGGTTTTGTTATCATGGCAATAAAGATAACCTATAGCAGGTTTTGATTTTTGTCGGTTTATAGTTTAAAGTAATTTTGTTCAGTGCATACATAGCGTGAATCTAAATTATTTTATCCATTTGAGTTCCAGTTAGTAATACTTTTGATGACTTTGATGCTTAACACTTGTGATAGAAGCCCGTTTCGTTGTAATCGAGTTTAAATAAAAAATATAGTGACATGGACCATTACCATTGCTTGAAATTTCAGCTAAAAATAGACTCTCAAATGATATTTTTGAAAACGAATCCTGAAATAATAATCAATTTAATCATTAAAATTTATAATAATTGTAGGTTTTATACTATGACCAAAAGTTATTATTCGAATTACCATTCGTGCCATTCCGAGGATCGAATTAGTAAACACGATATTTAAACAGGCGTCAGCTCCACAGAGTATATGAAACAATAGACGATAGTAACGATGGGACATCGGTACTGGCCGTTGTTTGCTTTATGCAATACTCGTTGGTTAAAATTCGCAACAATCAAAACAATTTAAAGTATTCCAGCGGTGAATTTTTAAACCTCGGTTCCGATTTCCATTTCGAACCAGTATTGTAGGGTTTTCCAATCTGGTATCTTGCTGAATTTACCGGCTAACTACCTATAATATTGCACGTAAACAGAAACCGGAATTAAAATATCGCACTTATAATAAAACAGAGAGTTAACCGAGTATTTGGAATTAAACAAATTTAAACACTGTTACAATTACTTAACACAAATATAATATTAGAATTTGTAGTCGCACAATTAAAGTTAATATTGCTTAACTTTCAAATTTAGGTCGCTATTATATTAAGAGTGCGATATGGTAAATGTTGTCATATCTATGTATCGGCCAACGTTTAGATCATAGTACATGCCTGTTACCATATGTACACGCAGCGATACATCCACCTAGACTGTTTGGACTTTTAACTATTAGAAGTTGAACGCTGCGAATCGTGCGAGAGAGTGCGTTATATTTTTGTTACCTTACCATTACATTGACACCTCTATGCACTATCCCTTTCCGACAATTCTCTATTTTGTATGTAGCGTAGTTATGTGTATATAGGGTGTCTAACTTGATGTGTAACCGTATGTACCTGTCATTGAAAGATACATATAATATCTTACTTTCAGTAAATACACATACGTGATTTATCATATTTGTGTTAATATAATAGGTATTAATAGATTTTACCCACAGTACCACTTCGTCCGCGTGTTTCTGGATGAAAGTCCTTTTCTGTACCCCTACCAATATGTATGCGAAATTTCATGATGATCGATCGAGTTGTAAATGCGTGAAAGCGTTATAACAGTAGTTAGGATTTTTATCAGCAAGTTCTTAAAAGTATGAAGTAAAGATAATGAATAATATTACGCG
The DNA here is from genome assembly GCA_963675205.1 of Catocala nupta. Classification (NCBI taxonomy): domain Eukaryota; kingdom Metazoa; phylum Arthropoda; class Insecta; order Lepidoptera; family Erebidae; genus Catocala; species Catocala nupta. The sequence continues at coordinate 13,305,650 of OY776078.1, forward strand.
ATATATGTATATACATAGTGTAACAGTGTGCGTTATATTGAGACCTTACGTTAAATGAAATCATAATGAAAAGATTTTCAAGTAGATATCATTTGTATAGTCTTTCTACTTTATGGATGTAGATAATAACTCTTTAGAAATAAATGCTGGAACCTCAGTATCGTACAATGAAACCTGGACAATGTAATTCACTTGTCGCCTGCTGGAGAGTCCGGTCATCTTCGCGTAAAATAAGTTTATTGTACAGCCTCGCATGTTTTGTTATATTACGGGAACAGAACCATAATGCATATTATTTAGTATGTTAAATTGTATAATTATTACGTTTCTTTGTGTTTTTGAATAAGTATCCTATTATAATTTTAAATATTCTGTACTAGATACTGCCCGCGTTTTGCTCGCTTAAATGTAGGTTAGATTAAGTTAGGTTCCCTCACCTTCCGGCTGACACAGGTAATGACAGGCCACGGTTGTTTTGGCCAATTCCTGTGTCATCACTGCAGCGACTGTCACGATGTTGTTGATAACACGGCGCTGCACACTTTGGCGCCTGGGCATCGCAGCCCCGTGAGTTACTCGCGGCAGTCGGATTGGTTGCTCTCTCGCTCCCAGCCGTGGTTCAGTACATGGTCCGGAGTGAGAGATCGTGGAACGCCGTCGCCTCCTTCTGTGAGGAAGTAATTTCCATCAAGGAGGCGGCGGAGCGGGAACGGGCACGCTCAAACACTCTCCCCAACCGCAGAACCGGGCGCTGGAGGGCGCGAGATGACCTCCAACCACCCTGAGATTTGACCTGGGGGTGGTGGGCTTCGTGGGTCTGCTCGCCACCCGACCAGCACCAGGTCAGAGAGGCGGCGTGCGTGTTCCCACGCGCGTCTCTGTGTCGTTTTTTCGTCACCTCAAAAGTGGGCAATAGAGGGAATCTTTTTATGTAGTGGCCTCTCGTTTCACACGGCAGACCGAAACTTCGGCGAGGTCGCGATTGCATGTGAAAGCGTCTATGGTTATGTCGAGGAACACCGTGGTAAGTTTAGTCGGTATAACCGGGGTATCTTACCCCCGGTGAGCCCGACATAACCTCTCCGTCGCCCCGTGAAGAGGTATGCGTGACAGCATTCCCCCACACGTAAAAAATAGGTTAATAACAGTGCTTGTTTCTGGATGAAAGGTACCCTATTTCCTTTTCTGTTCTCCTGATAACGTGCAAGAGAAATGTCATAATAGATGATCGGGTACTTAAGACGTGAAAGCGTAACAAACAAAATGACATGCCTTTATTATACCTATTACTTAGGATCTGGATACCTGTAAACATGTATTTCATATTTTAACTTTTTTATATTCATAGCAACACCTATAATTTAGCATATCTTTTTTAAACGTACTGATGCCTAAAATATACTAAAACAGAAGAAAAAGAAAACAACAACGAAAATTCTCTAATAGACGTCATAAAATTCCTTTACATCACAGTCGACTGGCAGCGTGCTCAGAAGACTAGCAGCAATGCCACGTTGCATGGCAGTGCTTATTCTTTTCGCGACAAAAAAACCAGCTCTCTGTTCACTGGAAGCGTCGATTTACCATTTTGCTATTTCTCTATATAGAGCACGAGTACTGAGACCCCATAATCCTAGCGTTTCGTCCCCAAACAAATATGTTAAATATAAATATTATGTTCTAAATAACTACACAATGTAAATGTAATAATAAAGAATATTACTTCTAATAGTTATCGACTATATTATGTGTGTTTCCTTTCTTTTTGTGTTTTAATTTTACTTCGACGCTTATATAAATATTTCGTTCATCGACAAAGAATTTTTCAATTTTAAAACTGCAGATTTTATATTTGTTCGCGTCTTAGCTATTTCTATTACATACCGTTGTATAATTCACAGCCAAAGACTATTGATTAAAGGCAGGCAAAGGCACATAAATTGTTCATTCGACTAAATGGATTGAAGGCTCTCTCGTAGGGGTGGCTAGACAACCACAGATTTCACCCTTTCACTTTATAAGTACATACATAGATGGCTACAGCGCTTTGGATATAACCCCTACTGGACGATAATGACTAGTCGCTCCCCCTAGGCTTCTATATCCGTATTGAGTTATAATACATCAAACCATTCTATTTATTAATGGGATCTATTGTAAATTTAAAATGTAAAAGGTTTTATTTTTATACGAAATTGATATTATACTGAATTCAGTAGATATTATTATGTAATCAAATATTTTAAAACCAGGCGGTAGTTATTTATTTTGCAGGACCTATCACATTTTAGTAGTCCATCGTTGCTAAAACCTTTAGATTGATTGACTGTTTGTGATTACATACATATATAGATTCACGCCTGTTTCCGAGAGGGGTAGGCAGAGACTACGGATCTCCATTTGCTACGATCCTGACACACTTCTCTGTCTACATTCACTTTTATCTCATTCCTTATACACGCTTGCCGGTTTAAGGTGCTCTTAACCTGACTTATGTCCAGAACAACCCCGATCTGATCGAGAAACCTTCGCCTAAATCTTCCCCTTGCGACTGTTCTATTCACACTAGCCTTATAAACTTTCTTTGTCAGTGTTTTCTCGTCCATTCTTTCTACATGAACAAACCAGCTTAACATATTCTTTTCTATTCTTGTCACTATATCAACTTCCATGCCACATCTCTCTCTAATCACACAATTCCTTTTATCTTTCAGAGTCACACTATATATATATTATGTATTTCTCAGCACTCTCATTTCTACAGCATTTATTCTGCTCTCATGCTTCTTTTGCCATACCCAACTTTCACTTTGATGCATAAATGTAGTCACTAATAGTCCTCTATGAACAGCCAAACGTGCCTATTCGGATACATTGATTACCTATTTGTCGTTAATATCAATAATATTCCATGCAATAATAGTTTGTTTTGTTTGTCTCGTTTTCAAGGCTACATTGCTTCAAAAATATTTATTATGGAGATACCTGGAACTCTGGCGAAGGACGTATTTGTTGCAAAACATGAACGAAGTAGAGGTAAACAGCTCGTTAGAATTTTAAAAGTGAACAACTACAGCAGTCTTTCTCACAGTTAACATGAACATGATGCGGACTAAGAACATCTAATACGATTAACTCAAACACAATATAGAATAATTTATAAGTATAAGCATTTATACTTCTTCCACGTTTCTACCTTATCAATATCAAGTGCGATAAACGTTGTAACAGTTTAAAACTTAAACATATTATGTCCGAACAAAATAAGCTGTTTATTGGAAAACGAACAAGAGCGCCTTTTATAGTATCACGGCTTTTGTCAGAGGCCGCGCGAGCGTCATATTTTACAAAAATAAAATATTGGTCCAAACTTTTTGAAAGACAGCGAAATAAGTATATATTATTAAAATAAAAATATCAATGATGAATCTGACAACCGCAATATTTACGGTTGAATCAATTTGTTTAATTGGTGTCGTGCTGACAACCGTTAGAAAGGAAATGAAATTGAGTTACAACCACAAACAGAAAAAAATGTAAGTAGTACAGCCTCCCATCAGATGGATTAAGTATAAAATATAAAGAATAAAGCATACGCCCAATTAATATATTCAAATCGAACGTTTTAGGTACGAATAGTCGCTTATAAGAAAAGTGCTATAAAGTTACGACTAGAGGTAACTCACCTATGCGTTAGTACTTACTACCTAGTACTTTCCTACATTCAAGAAACGAGTCGTTTTAACATAAATTACATATTTCAATAGAATATAAGTAGACTCGATTCTTGAATGAACCAGACCATAGCAGACAGTCGAGTTGCCTCTATCGTGTCATAAGCATTATGTATATATGTGATAGCATTAGAAACTAATGTTTTATAGTAAACCCTTTTAATTATAATCATTTTTATATATTATACTGTACAGTATATGTGATACACTATTTTAATGATTCCAACTGAAACTAGTTTTAAACAGAATTCTTCCTTGGCCATTAAAGTATTTAGAAGTGCATAGACGGAGGACGTAAAGTACATCATACGACGAATTTGTTCTCACAGCACATGTAACACCGCGCGCTGTGGTTTCACTAAAGATGAAAATAAACATAGATAATACGTTCTCATACCGAGTAATGACCCTATAGAGGCCCTTAGTTCGGCGATATAAGTGGCAAATTAATATCGCTTATATAGTTACCACTGATACACTTGAATTGTATAGAAAATGTCAAGACATATAATAGAATGCTAGCGTATTCCTCGCGTTTCTTTTATAAAGACATACGTCCGTTCGATATAACTCGCCATTATACAGCTGCCGTAATAGAGCGCACAGCCAACTTAAAATAACTTCAAAGAATTGTAATAGTATCATTTAAAGGAAACAACGCTATAGAAATTATGAAAGACTTATCAACAGGTAGGTTGTAAAAATGTACGCGTGTCTACGTAGCCATATACGCACTGGGGTAACAGCGTCCTTATCTTTTATGTTTGTTATAAGATATATAAATGTGTTTGAGATATTTAACACGATTGTAATATATTATATTAGATAGATAGATAGTTTACTAAAGAAATACATTATATTCTACTATCTTATTCGGATTATCTTTTTCGAACCAACTAACGGTATAATTTTTACGATGACAATAATTAGTTGGTTATTTATCTAATTCCAATTAGATATAACATAATAAAATGTAACATTGACCCAAACTAAGCAAGCCTGTATCTTGGGAGTCAATATAGAAGGTGTACCGTCAAGTAATGTAACACTGGAATCGAACCCATAGCACTTGGCACAATAGTAGTGGCGAGCCGACCATTTAAACCGCTACGCCTTTGGGGAAAACCTGTATCGACGTTTATGAATAGATATAATAATAGGCTGTGTCCCTGTCTCGAAAGACCTAACACCTCTGCCTACCCTTTTGATGATACAAGCGTGAGGCCTATACATATTATGTTATTTAATTGCCGCTCCACTTTGTCGCTAGTTGTTCGTTGTAACATGTGCTACAATTATATAACATACAAGGGTTAACCGCTTAACGATTTTGTTTTATAATGCTATAGTGGTGAAAGAGGTAAAAAGAGGTAGGTTCACCTAATGGTAAACGGTTATCGTAGTGTGTGTGCTACCATGATGTAGAAAAATAACCCTCTTTTTAAATGAACTAACTTACGCAAAAATAATAAATCCTGTATTGTGGCAGATTTTACAAACATTCAAAGAACATGGAATACCTAGATTCGGAATAACTACTTTAAATTCACTCATTTTTGTACATGTGGGTATCGAACCCACGTCGTGGTAGAAGCGAGACGACCAATTAAACCACTACGCCTTGGGGCAAAACTTGTATTGACATTAATGAATATTATATACTATTATATAGCTGCCTGCTTAATGAGCCCACTGCTCTGTCTCGCTACTATAGACGTTCAAAATATAAGTTGCGGACCCGTTGCCATGGTAAACGTACTAATAAACCAGCTCACTTAAGGAGGTACTCTCTAACAGACCTTACAAGCAACCGTCATAAGAGTGTCCACTCCCATACCTTTCGTTTGATGCCATCTTTAATCTACTCCCTAAGGTCGGTTTTGCGCAAGTAGCTTCCCTGGTACTAGGATCATATTTTATGGTATCGCTTACCACAAAGTAAGACTCTATACTATCCGCTATATTTTTAATATAAAATCCTTCGTCGATCGAAATTTAATTAATATTTAGATCTTCTAACAACTGATCTCAGTAAATAAAAACGGATAAACTATTAATTTTCCTAAAATGTTCATTAAACTATTATTTCTGAAAAGACAAAAACGTAAAATACTTTTTTATTAGACAGTGTAGGTACCTGTAGTAGAGAGGTAAAGTAAAAAAAGACTGATGATGATGATTAAATATTTTCTATCCCTGACATTATTCAGCCTTAGTGTTAAGGTGACGAGACTATATGAGTAAAAATTGCCACTCACAACGGAAAAACGAACGTTAAAGACAATGCTCACAGACTGCATAGAGGAAGATCAACTACCAAGAAGCCACCTTTTCTGAATCAAGCATTGAACCTGGGCTTTAACGACTATACATTAGCCTTCTTATCAGATTTATTATATAGTTGCGTTTGGTCATGTGAATGAAATACATGATAAAATTATTTTACATTTCTATTACTGAATTAAAAATAAGATCGTCAAAGCATTTCATTCATAATTAAATTCACGTCATAAAGAGAACAAGTCAAAAGCAAACAAATATTGAAACCATGTTTTCAATGTTTTAAACGTAACTGCTCGGGTACTTGTGTATTTTGCGACACCTACACATCCCCGAGTTTTAATGCCGAGCCTTTTTATTAAATACTTTGTAAGCAAAAAAGTGTGATTAGATTTTGCCAGTATAAGTTAAATAAGGCTTTCCATCGGCGGATATACATCGTATTAACGTCTTTGGAGTGAACATCAATTTCTTAATTTCCTTTTGCATGAACGTGAATCAAAGGCCTTATCAAGATAGAGCGTTAGAGTATAAATTATTAATCGACATTCTTTGAACATGACTAGGATTTAAATAGATCATACTTCAAATAATAGTTGAAATAACTACTTTCAAAAATAAGGCAGTGCCTTCAATTACTAACGATTATACGCACTGTGAACGCAGTCGTGACATTCCTGACACAAATATCTAGCTAAACTGCAGGGGTTAGCAAGAGTCTTGGGTATTTGTTACTGACAAACTATATAAAAACTTTGCTTGGTAAAGATATTCTCTGCAAGACACCTTGCGAAGAATATCAATACTTGTATTTAACATTAACAAAACTAAAAATAATTATTGTGTCTTGTACTTTGTGCGTAAATATGATCCCAATATAGAAGAAGTGTCATGTGAATGTAAACTTGGTGCTGAGATCACTTATGTGAGAAAAGCGACAATATAATATATGTACATATTATGATATTATGTATGAAGTTGATGGCATAGAGTGTGCTCCCATCATCATTCGTCTGAGCGTTGGCTGAGTGGTTAATATTTGTTCTCATTGTGAATGTTTGATACAACAGATATAGAATATTACATTGATAGTTTTTTGGTTGTCTATCCCATTTTATTTTATATTTATTAACAAGATCTTGTTGCTTAGCAACCGCATCGCAAACTTATTTGGAAATAGAATAAACGGTTTGAGAATTTTCGACAAATAACTATTTGACAACACTCGCCTTCATAAGAAAGCTTTGTTATACTATTTGACGTGAATCATCATCAAATAGTATGACGACACATTTAATTTTTTTTATATCGTATTTCGTAACGTAAAAATTCGACCGTAAATTGTATGCTTCTTCTAATAACAATTCTGTTTTAATACAAGACGGTAGAAATGAAAACATATATTCCCTTCAATAAACACATATTTATAGCCTGTAGATTTATTTTATATATCAACGCTACGGTAGTGTATACAGCTGCTGATTTCAAGGTCTCAGGTTTATTCGAAGCAAGGCTTTGCCGAGTTTTCTATAAATATAGTCTAGAACAGTGGATGGTAAACGCCAAAAGGCTAACCCCGTACTACGTAAGAAATGTGAGTGTAAAATAATTCGAATTCGTATATTCCTTCGTATAGACGTGGGGTATGTATATAATATATTATACAGAATCAGCTATTTGACGGAGGTGAAGACAGACACCACGAATTTCCAATTGTTACGCTCGTAACATACGTCGGCAATACCATAATACCGGCCATTTTCTATGCATCTTCACTTTTGACTGACATTTTATATTTGCCTTTTACGTATAAAATAAAAGGCAACATTAAAGACAACTTTAAAAAAATACCACGATGTACAATATTTGCTGACACTACTTTTACATTAAACACATTCCTTTTGTAAGCAAACAGAAGCTTACCCACAAAATAAATATGAAATGATATTGTATTAAGTGTACTCGTTCGTTAATTAATACACATAGCATATACTGGTATACGTGGCAATTAATAAAGTTTTGCCTGCCCTAACTTTGTTTATTGTACCGTAGATGCATAGAGGGGATATAAAAATAATAAGGCAAACGGGTTTCCACCACATCGCTCAGGTGACTGTGGACAATGCTGACAACGCAAAACTCAGCGCCGAATTTTGAAATATTCCTCTGTAACTTTTGAATGCCGGCGGGGATTAAAAAGTCATAGAGCTGGATATGAAATGTTCATTAATAATTAAACGTAGGTGCACATTCTGTAATTAGAGAACTTCAAGTCTCGACTCATTCACGCGGCACGCCATTTAAATATGGTTTTATTGAAGCACTGTTTTTAACTCGCTTCCTAATACGGCTTGATAAATATATTTATTTTACATATATGAGACATTTATTAATGACAGTTTTTAAAGTTTTACAGTTTAGGGGAATTCCATAGTCTCACAATCTGATAAGAACCAGTCAGTCTAGGTAGCTAAATCAGAGGCCAATTATCGACATTTTGACGATCGATTAAAAATTTAATGCCCATTACAAATTTGTAAACAGTTTCTTTAAGATCAAACTATGACTCAAACCTCCCTCTACGCGGTCTGGATACTATTACTTTATCCTCTATACATTACATAAATCATAAACATGATGACGATAATATTGCGCCTAACTTTGCAATACTGAGGCGTGTTGAACTAAATAACTTGTCCGATGAAGCATAAAAATATAACACAAACATTTGCAGTGTAAATTAAAACTTTGATAGCGTTAAAACCTATCAAGGTTTAAAGGCTATCAAAGTTAAATATAAAATTTATAGAACTAAGATTGACTTTGATAAAGTTGTTCTCTGAGTGTTGGCTGAGCAAAGTTTATAACCAGGGCGATTTTATAGATATCCACACAATTACGGACGAAAATAATAAAGAAGGCTGAAAGCAAAAGAACCGTGTATGTACCCTGAGCTACTGAATGCTTATAGTCAGGCTGAACTCTAAATTTAAATACGTCCGTATCGATATAAAATAAATTTACCAGTTGCTTTGTAAGCCAAAACGAGAACATGATCAAGGAAACCTTAATCTTAAGAATAAATATGCATTACCTAATATGATGACCTGCTTAGAACAAATAAAAAATTATAAGACGTATATAAATAAGGTCTGCTTTAGTAACGTAGACCAGATGGCAACTCAATTAGTATCGACAAATGGGACTTACTCTATCACCTAAATCGTACAACCTACTGATAATGGCACAGTTTGACTTTGACTGCACGCAAAGAGAACCGAATCTCTGAGGTTAGGGTGGAGAAAGTCGAGATTTGGGGACAAGACCTGTCTATAACTGGTCCCGGAAGGTGCTCTCGGGCACTGGAAGGCCCAATTCCACCTAATATAACCTTGACGGTTGGTGTAGGGAAACGCTATATCATAAACTGGACTAGTCGTAGAGAGAGGGGATGCACGCAAAGATTCAAATGCCCGCCTCGACATTGCCACTGCGCCAATAATGGTGAGTTCGATCCACATATGGAACAAACATTTATGTGTAGGTCACCTAGATGACTAGGTGCTCAGAGTCTGGATGTTTTTTGTGTCCGATGTTTGAAAGTGTGTAATGATCCCCGTGACACAAGATTTATAACTAAAGCCGTAGATGTCTTTTCAAAAATAAAATAGTGTCACCATTTAATTTCTTTGTCTAATTAACAGTTAACGAGGCAGAAGTCAAATCGTACACCCTACAAGAATGCACGAGCTATGCCGAGGCTGGGATGGTATACCAACCGTAGGACTAAGCGTTCTAAAGAACGTACCTCCCACTTGTATGTCACTTGTAACTATATGAAAATTTACGATTCGTAAATCAATTTTAGGACATTGTATAACCGCTTGGGGTGACAGACATAACAGCACACAGGGTTGTACTTACTCACGATGAATACTATACCCACCCACCTACACAAGTTTACAGTATATGCTCGAGTTGACATTAAGAAAACATAGCAGTCTTGATTCATAAAATCCTAAATAAACTTACTAATCTAACTTGAAGTGTAAAACATAAAACCTCTAAGCACGCTTAACTACAAAAACCTTTATAAAAACTAAACTTACAGCAGCTGAATATGTTCAATGCTCAACTATAAATAGACAGAGTGACTTTTAAAACAGGGCTATGTTAATACTGAGTTATGGTTGCCCTACAACACGTAACAAGACTTAGTATCAACATAATTGTGAACGTGTGTGTGTTTATTACTCAACTGTATATTATTATTATCTTTTATTATTATTTGTTTTGTCTCATAAGTATATTCCTAACATTTCAAGCATGGAAAATACCCAGCCTGAGGATTACGGGGACGCGAGTCTAATTGCCAGTTTCACAACTATCAAGTAAAAGTTATCCGAAAGATAAATCGCATTCTGTCACACTCTTGTTAGGATAAAGAAGAGGGATGGCAAGACTTTTATCTTATAGATAAATGCTATTTGGAGGTTATGGAACAGACCCTAAAAATTATCGATAATGTTCTCAAAGATATGTAAAGTCTAACAACCCGCACTGAGCCAGCGTGGTGGACTATGGCCTTACCCTTCTCATGCTGAGAAGAGGCCCGTGCCCAGCAATGGGGCAGTTTATTACAAGGCGGATATTATTAGATATATTATTATACATTATTTATAACTATACAATGTAAACGTGTTTATGTTATACCTTGAATAGAAATTCGTTGTAAGATGGCAGACAAAAAGTGAGTTTACATTATACATTATACAATACAAACTCCTTGTTCAGTACCTTTATGGATAACTGCGTTCTCAAGAGCTAATAACACAACCATACCGCGGGGACTCAGCTAAACTTTGAACACATCGATTATTACATTACGTAACTAATTACCTAGACAGAAATAAACAGCCATATTTCAATAGTCATAGCATAAGATCAGTACTGTTTACTGAATACTTGTAGTTATGTATACGCCGAGCGAATATTTTGAAAGGTGATTATATGTTGACAGTTGCACTGAAATGTATGTACTTTATTTTTCAGATAAAGCAATTTTCTAAGACATTGCTACCATAACCTGAAACATAGTTAAGACATGCGCGGGTTGCAGAAAGTATAGATTCATCCTGTTCTCGCACATGTTGCTAACAGCCATACTATCGTGTAATTTACTATTGTGCTTGTTTGAAAACTTAGAAATACAAAAAGCGTCCAATTTAATCCACGTCTATTCCAGTCCATTCGTTGTTCGTAGGACGCGCGACGGACGTCGCGTCGGTTCAAACAGTGTAAACCTAGTAATTATATTTCGTCCTAACTGAGGCACCGTCGTGTCAGTATTTTCCGCTATTTGCATGCGAATGGTTAATCAACTGATATATTGACACCCCGCAATCAGCCCACTTTACATGTCAGGTCCGTATAACTAATTTGAATATTGAACGTGCAATGGAATACACCACAGTGAGTACTAACGAAGAGGCGATGTATATTTGGACCTATTTGGGGTGGTAATCAGTGAGTCAATGAAGTGACAATAGCCTAATTGTCAAAAGAGTTTGTGATTTTATTCTAACGATTTACTAACCGATAAAATTCAAATTATTGGAATCGTTAAGTAAACATAAGTATTTGTTTAAATGCATTAATCGTGTCATTGATTGCTTATTTGATAACTTATTTTCCAGTTGCATCTTAGTCTATACTAGATATATATACTCATATATAGAGATACTGCCATGTTGTTTATTCGATATGAGAATATAGAAACAGGTGACAGTTTCTGAATGGTCGAATTTCTTTTATCGTAGTAACTGCGCTTCGCTATTTCGATCTACCGCTACACTTCACATGCAATTACCTCTGCTGGAGGCAATGTACTCAAATTGCTAGTATTCCTTCCGGATATTTTTAGTAATTGTTTGCACGGATGGCGTAGTGATTAAATTATCGCCTCACCCTTATCACTGCAGCGAGTGTAGTGAGTTCTATCCCCACACGAGGCAAACAATTGTGTCATCCACAATTAGTTGTTCTGAGTTGTAAATTAATGAAATGAATATGAGTTACTTGTTTTGCTCGCGGCTGCACTCGCATTAATCTAGGGTTTGTCAATTTCTATCCTTCGGGAATAATACTCTTTTTCTGGATGAAAGTTAACCTATGTCCTTTTCTATAACCTCTAACCTATGACCTCTGACAACGTGCAAGTATAGGAAATTCAAAATCACGATTATCGATCGAGTAACTAAGGCGTGAAAGCGTAAAAATCAAATAAACATACAAACTTACTTTGGCATTTCTAATATTAGTTAGGATAAATTTAAAATATATTAATAGTTATAGTATTAACTGATAAGTAGAGGCTATAAACAATTACTAGTCTTACGCTGGTTTTCTGTTACAGGGATTGAAATCAATTAGAGACGACTTAGGGCTCTTTTACATAGTTATGACCATGGTGGTATGGCAAATGTGGTATTTGCCATATCACCATGGTCAGGTGGTAAAAGCTAATCTGTCAATAAATAATAATACTTAAGATATCTATTCTATCTATACAAATAAATATAATTAAAGTGTCTGCTTGTAATGTCAAAATAACAGCATTTTACTAAATGCCAGTATACACAGTACTTATATGAAAAGGTTATGAATACTGTTTGTCTGTTCCAGCTACTCTCTGAAACGGCTGGGCCGATTTTGACGGGACTTTCACTGGCAGATAGCTGATGTTATAAGAACGACACGGACGAAGTCGCGGGTTACAGCTGGTTCATCAATTAAGTTAATGATACGAGCCTACCGCGAAAGAAGCCAAGAAGAAGTTTAAGCCAAGTCCAGCTTAATGTGTATATATAAGCGTCTTCACAAAGAATAAAAATTAACAACTTATCAATGTTCATATTTATAATATAGGTTAGTAGTAGTCTTAGGTTTACACGAATGTTATACATTGAAATTAAACTGCTTTAAATATACGGTTTTTACCGGGTTGATTATTAACACTGTATTGTTCATAGAGAGACTCCCCGTGAAGATGGCTGCTGAAAAACAACCGAAATGTAAAGTGTCAATTCAAATGAAAACAGTTTTAATAAGTTTAATTAGCTAAGATAGTATGAAATGTTCAGTAATAGCGCAATTTTTTTTAAATTATGTTTTATATGTAGTTTGACTTCAATTCATATTATATGTTTGAATATACGAAAATATGTTGTATGCGCTGCTGAATCGCGAGAGCACACACAACTTTGAAAGATCACTGATAGTTAAAATGAGATGATATTTAATGCACTTAATTACCACGTAACTTATGATAGTAATGAATGATACGATAATTAGTATAAATGAGTACCGTTGATTATAAAGTATGATCGCGCACTGGTGTTGATTTACACAATTTATATGAGGCTACGTAAAAATGCTGATGTGAAGGAGGTCCACGTGCCATGTAAGATGTATGACTAGTACATATATAGGTATATCTTGTATTTTTTTTTTATAATACTACGGTGGCAAACATGCCTACGGCCCACCTGATGGTTAGTGGTCACCGTAGCCTATAGACGCCTGCAACACCAGAGGCATCACTTGCGCGTTGCCAACCTTTTAGGAAAGGAAGTGGGAAGGAGAAGGAGCTGGAAGGGGGAAAGAGGGTGATTGGGCTTCTGGCACTCTCACTCACCGAACGAAACACAACAGTAGGAGTAATGCTATTTCACGTCAATATTCTGTGAGAGGGTAGTCCTTCCCCGGTCGAGCCGGCCCATTCATGCTTAAATCAGCGAGGCTCTACTACTGGCAACTTCGTCCGTCAATTCACCTAAGACGTCCCTAACGTAGATCATATAATAATTAAATTTATAACTGTCTCACTGGTGGACACGGACATATTCTCAGTATTTGAGAAGGGTCAGGCCATAGTCGACCACGCTGGCCTAATTCCGGTCAGTAGACTTCAGATATTTTCGAGAACATTATGAAGAAATCTCAGGCATGCTTACTATCTCCGCTTCTAATGAACGCAATTCACGCTATAAAAACCGATCGGTAGTCTTTATGCGATACGGCAATAAACAGATTAGCTTTATCTTTCAAAAATATTTTTACTGTTTGCCTTCGCCTTGTTACAGTTTTATAGATAAATAGATATAAATGATTAACCCTTTAGTGTCGTATCATATAAATAATAAAGATATCTGCTGGAAAACAACCAAAACGTCAGGGAGGTGTAAATATAAATTAATTTAAACAAGGCATAAAATAATTTATACGTAGTTAATAAAGTTGTGCTTAAAATAAACTGCGTTAAATCAATTAGTCAATTTTATAGTAGATCGAAATTGGAAAACGCTATTGACCTTCCTTTTACATTTTTAAAATGCTTTATCTTTATCAGGTTACTATAAATTCCATCCGAACCAAAGAGCAGTGCTCTTCACTTCACGAAAATCCTTCAATATAAAATGCACCTTTCACAGAGAGTTACGTAAAATCCAAGTGCATCTTACTTCCCTATATTTAGTTTAACATGCGGCAAGCTGCTTTTATATTGTTGCCAGGCTTTTATAATAATCACAAAACTTTTGAGATTTATCCAAAGCTAAGAAAATGAATTGATATAAATATTGTAAATGATAACTAAGAAACCATTTTTATCTTTTATAACACATAGGTGGTAAACTAGCATACAGAACGTCTGATAGATGCGGTTACCATGAAGCATGATATGCTTATATGACGTACACCTTACCGAGCCTATTAAAATGTCACTATAATATGTCAAGTCGTAAAAGACATTGTCCTCATCACGAGTTATGGAAGCGCACTTCTTTCCTTTTAAGAGATATTGCCCGTTGGCCCTTTGTCGCAGAGAACTTTACAAAGATACAAGTACCGGACACAAAGTACACACTAACTCAGAACAATAATATGCCCATCCATATATATATATATATCATACCATATATATAACACAAGGATATTATATACAGCGTAGAAGTATAAGAGGCTAGCTGCTCTAACTTTTAAATGCGTAGGATTTTCGTATATTGCAATCGATTCTCGCCATTCTATTTTGATTTGAAAGGTTTCTTGTAACAAGCATCTCACTGGCGCGTTTCCATTCCCATTTCCATTTGACTAACATCTTAGATCAATATCTTCTGTTGACTAGATTAGAGTTTGTTTTAAGTTAGAGTGGGTATGACGCCCGGCCCAAGTACAAGATAGCATTGTGAACTTAAGAACTACAATCGGAAATTCTTGTAATTAACGCCTCATAACTATTACTGTGTCGATTCTAGTCTATTCCCGCATCTTCCTTAAAAGGCATAACCAAAAAATTATTGGTATAGAAAGGAGAAGTACTACATCGCTCTAGACCGAAACGTTTTTTGACTAATTCGCTATTCGGTATTTCACTATAAGGTTGCTAGTAACACTATATAGAATCACACAAATTATACTAACATTAAAACAAGAGATACAAGAGACGTAAAGACTGCAAGACATGTACTACCTACGTGTCATATAACGCATATTTTTATCCCTTATAGGGAGATGCAAATCTCATTAGTCAATGGTTTTTTAAACCATCACGTCAACCGAGTAATCCAATAATCCAACCAGTATTAATACCACGCAGATTGTGAAAAGAAGGTAAATGAATTTGCCTTGGCCATTATCAGAGGGGAATATTTACAAAAAGTTAGTCACAACACGGACAGCGAGAATAATAATTCGGCCATCCCATGCCCAGTTTATTCTTATATTGATTACCATGACAACGAACGCTAATGAACATTAGAAATTAATACTCTGTCTATGATTAGAAGTTACTGTTATTATTGCCAAAAATATTGTAGCGTTTTGTTCATGGGCAATACTTTTGCCACATGAACTACTTAAGATTTAGGAAGAACTACGCATTTTAATAAAATATTGGCCTACTTAAGATTTGGGAAGAACTACGCCTTTTAATAAAATATTTTGGCCGTGTTTATAAACTGTTACGGCTGGCATGCTGGTAGTGGTACAGTTTATTGAGCAGCCATTTTCTTAATGTCAAAAGATTTAGGATATAGTAGCGCGGGCGCCATTGCCATAGATAATACTCTACAGACCAGTGACACTGCGCCAACGCAACGCAAGAGCAGGCTTAAAACATCTTTCAAGAACATAATGGAGAACTCTCAGATATGCAGACTTTCTTACTATATTTTCATTTGCCGTTTCATTATGATCCGGAAATAGTTGTTTCGAGTCTGGATGTTCTTTGTTTCCTTTTTTTGAATGTTTGTAAAGTCCCCCGCATCACAGGAATTATTCCAAGTACGGAAGTTAACTTTAAAATATAAAAATCCGGATCTGAATAAATTCTTTGTCATGTTATGTTGCGAATCATAATCAAATAATCGAAACTTAATTCGATAATGGCACAATTGATCGATAAATCGTGCTTTAGTGATAACGGCGTTACTACGAAACGACGGCGGGCAATAACCTTACATAACCGTATTGTCCTTTTATATTTCTAAGTCCTTCTCCAAATATTATTCTACATTCTCCTTATATTATATACACACCTGCATGACGATGTACTCCTACGCGGCAGACGACGGCTATGAGGTTTATTTTTTAAATACTCTTCTTCACATTTCTATGCTGCGATGTTTCCATACGACAACGTGAAAAACCATTGGCTACGTTATCAAATACTAACGTGGAAATATTTGATTTGTTATATGTTTCGAATATTTTATTTGTTTAATCGATAAAATTAGACTTCCTTAGATTAAATATTTTACAGAACCATTTGTTGGGACATTTTGTTATTCTATCAGAAATTTAAATTCATATTTAAATGCTTTGGCCCGTTAAGAAAATACAAATATACCTTCTTTATCTTAGAGCTTCATTAAAATGTATAGTAAGCTAAACAATTAAAAGACATATAATTTATTATGACATTAAACTTTTTTTTTAAGTGAATTCAGCGCCCTATGTTGATCGACAATAAAAAAGCAAACGTTAACTTCGTTATATCCCCACTGTTTCATGGACAAGAGCGTTACTACACTTGCTACTAACCCAATAATGTTGATGGGCAGGACTACACGGAAACTTACAATAACCGTAACTTATTCCACCCATACTGATACTGTGTTCATCTTTAATGTAGCCGCGGTCACCGATCAGTTAACCAATATTTTATTAGCTGTGATTAATTTATAACGGTTTGTTTAACTTTAGTTTACGAAAATAAGCAATTAAGCTACATTCTCTAAACAGCTTCCTTAATAAGGTGAATGCACATTTAAATGGTTCACAGAACTCAATATTTAATATTGTTTAAACAGAGTGGTCGTGAGTTCCTTGCGTGTGCTTTTCAAACGCTTACTACATATAACTACGTTTTAAATAAATGTTTGCTATAACCACCATTGTATATATAAGTATATGTATTGCACTAGTAACTTTATTGCCTGCTATTAGTATAGAATCAAAGAGACTCGAACTGCCACAGGGTATCCTAGTGTGGGAGAGATACTGAAACTAGGTCTCTGGAATATAAATACTCCGGTGACCTAGTATCAGTGTCTCTAAAAGGTCCCTTTTAAAGACACTAAGATGATTATTATTATATCTGAATGACTATTAAGATCCCCTTTCCAAGCATATAGTACGGTCCGAATCAATGAGTTTTCAGAAAAGCATTATAAAATAATTTCCCGCCTTTCAAACTAGCAAGTATTCTAGCTCTGAGACCATATACTGTAAATAGAATAAAGAGCAAACTAAAATCTATGCAAAATTCTTAATTAAGAATTGACTTTTGACATTTTAATTACTAACAATTCATCGAACGATTGTCTTCTGGTGAAAACTTGTTAACAAACTACTTCAAACAATAAATTTGCCTTTTATATAAATACAAATTAGTTATTGGTATAAAATGCAGCTGATCGAGAGAGCTATTTAATAAACTTATTTTCGTATTAGCCTCGTTGGTGGATTATCTGTTTTGGGGCAATAATGGTTTGCAATTTTAATAATTAGAAAAACTATTTGTACTGCGTTTAAACGACTTTATTTAATTAATAAGTAGGTCGTAATTTGTGTCATATCAATAATATTTTTTTTTTATTTGTGCATTTTTGTCTTGCTATGCTTTTAACGACATTATTCTGTTTGATTATATACAAATACATTATTATAAGATCTTATTCAGTATAAACATTTTATTTTAAGGAAACAACATCTACGTTACCTACTATACGTCGTAAGATTACACGTACGTCCCTTTAAAAACTTAGACACATAATTTTGTTTTAACTTCATTTTGATTATTACATGTTTTGAGACGCTAATAATTTGAACAAATGTATATTTCATAAAGTACTACATTTTTACGGATGGCACACAATAAAATTAAATAGTTTTGGAACGGGTTACTTATAAAAGTTAAAGAAAAGTTTGTTTTACCGAAATAAACCGATTGAATATTTACAATTCAATTTGCGATTACTAAAGTTCATTAAAATTTTATTTTACTGCGTGCTATATTGACGCAATATAGGACACTAATTTATTTATTGTAGATATGAATAAAATGGATCGGCTCAGATTCTGAACAAATAAGAAAATTCTTTGCGAATGAGATATGGTTCTATGATAAAAGTGTGACCAAGCCACGACAAATGTTAATTAAACACACCAAGAAAGCAAAGAATATATTAATATGAATTTTAATATTTTTAGATTGAATTAAAGAAAATTCTTCGTAGGAGTCTATCTACTAAACTATCTGAAATTCAAAAATAACTGGCCTTTTAATAGCACTTTAATATAAAATGGCATATGGCTCGTCGAAATAAGACTATTGTCATACACCGAATCTAATCAATTCACTTATCGGAATAGGAATTTAAAGGTCATCTACGATTAAAACTTGGATAGAAAACGGCTACTGGCAAAAATGTTTTCAGTGTATTAAGGAGAAGTGATATACAGTAATTCACGAACTCATTAGATGATTTTGGGAAACAAAGTATGACCATGAAGGCAATAGAAGGCATCGCCTGTGTGAGCGCCTAGAGAGTCGAGCATTGCGGCGCGGCGCAGTTTTCGCTATCATCAGGTTTACGTAAAGATAAGTTATCATGTTGTCTAAGACAGGCCAACTTTGGCTTGCCTTGGACTACAGGGAAGCACTCGTCTACCTAACCTACGGGAATTCTTGCGCGTCCTACCCGAGACAGCTTATAAACACAATCCGGTGTTGAGGTGCTGACCGAATCTATGAAGGATTTCGCGCGACAATTATTACTAATATTTAATATTGTCTTACGTTTACACGAAAGTTATACATACATTGAAATTAAACTACGTTACACGGATTTTATCGCGGTTAGGTAATGTGCTCGGTAATGATGAGGTTTTGTCATACATCTCAGAATGACAAATTTTCGTTTGTAACTTTCGTGTGTATTATATATTGTTTTTACTGTCGGTTGGCATATTTATATGGTCACATGTTATTTTAATATTAATAATGAAATATAAATCTCGATTTAATTTACACGCCTGTGAGGTACTTAGTTCTATTAAGAGGACCCAAAGAACGCCACTATTGGTGCAGTTTTATCAATAAAGTATGATAATGATTTTTGACATTTTATGAAATACGGAATTTAATGAGCGTGATACGAAAGACATCTCTCACAGACCTAAGCTATATTTTATGGAGTATAAGTTTAGGTGTTCCCAATGGAGGTATTTATATATTTTTTATTGTATTGACGTATTTTGCGTGACATATTCTCTAGCTCCATCACCAGATCTGTCTAAGACGTGGCTTACTCGGTAACTGTTTAAAATCTCTTATTGCCCGGTAAATACTACACCGTACAGTAACAAGATTAACCAATTAGTTAGACTAATTGGTAAGACCTACTGTAACAACCGTGTCTGTTCTTAAGAACCCACAAAAAAATATTTTACTACGACCGTATCTCCTATACTTTCGTAGAAATATTTACTTCTTGTTTCTTACTTTTTTATACAAATGCGCAAGCACGAAAATCAATTGAATTAATATGTTTTCATATTGATAAGAGTGGCATGAAGAAATGCAATGCTTTGATAAAGTATGGTCACCCATCGGGGCATTGACCTCGCAAGGATGCTTTACTTCGAGAATATGTCTTAATCTCGTCTATCAGTCATAGTCGAGGGCGTGGTCGTCAGTTAAAAAGAGTCTTTATAAAATGCGCCATATTTGTACAAAAATAAAGCAATTTTATTTATTTTTCATATCACTCTGTGATTTAAAACCAAAGTCCTGTTTCTATCAGGCTGTCCTGCCTACCCTACTAAGCCATTGATATTCTTATAATACCAGAGTCACACATCATTATAATAAAATATTAATATCAATGCAACCCGAATGTTCCTGACAATTATTCTGTGTTAATAAATTTAATGTTTATAAATGTATCTACATTTAATGTATTAATACATAATTATTATTATTTATTAATTATTTAATTAAAATAATAATTCTGTATTAATTATATAAAATATAATGATATTTTATATACTTAAAAGAAATTCCTTTAATTAATACGTAGCTGCCTTCCTCTTTCCTAATTTGCAGTACCTGACAAGATCCATAATGATCTGATTTGTTTATAAGTCCATCTTATATAAAATTATGGAATGCAATAAAATATTCAGTATTGAGTATATCGTACAACGTTAAAATAACAGAAATGCGTTAAATGCAGACGATTAAAACCCATTGTAAAACTCATATAAGTCCCCTATGTATATACAGCTATACAGCTTTTAATCTACAATACTGACTGCTAGAACTCCACCAATTCACGAATTTACCAATACTTTAAAATGTTATTATTATATTAATGCTTTTTAAAATATATTAAGTTACCGACCCCACTATTCTTTGTTAATACAAGAAACCAAACGCGATTCCAAAATCAATAACCACTTGCTCACCAATTGTTTCTCGGAACGTTATATTCCCTGAAACAATACCCTGTTATACGTTTTTAAAATGAAGCCATGCTCGAACCTTGTTTGGTTATAATACAAGACGTGGCTCGAATCCCAAACATCTGATATTTAAAGAAATACGTATACATAAATCGTAGATATACATACGCAAGCAAGAAGAAAATTGGTTGTCTTCAAACTATTGATTATAAATTTAACAAAAGCATAAATAATATATGCCGCCATAAAATTTAGTTTTAATTTGCTATTTATATTTTGTACAATATTAAAGCAAGCTATATACAATGTAGATATTAAAGTAGGTTATGTATTATAAAATTCGAAGACGCACATGAAATGTTAGGTTATATAACAAACGTGTAATTCGCTTATAAAGGTAAGTAGCTAATTCGCAGTTTAAAGAAAATAATAATAAACCTAACCTAAGAAAAAGAAAATAAAACATAAATGGAACGATTTTCCACCTGTAACCTTTACCAATAGGCGACAGAAACCCTACAAATGCCGCAATCCCCTGAACGTTTTATATTTGAGCTACACTGCTATTTAAGAAAAATGTTACAAAGATTTTACAAACTTTAACTTTGTTTATTTGCCGGTAAGGTAAATAATATATATGTTTATTATTAACAAATAATAAACATACAATCCCCCAGTATAAATAGAGTAACGCTTTCGTATATCCGCATAACCAAGTTGGCGACGCCAATAGTACAGTACGGACAACTAGGCTCGGGCGCTACGGTACAGACGAGCAGTATCACGATGAAAATACACGCACTAGCGCTGTGGCGGTTGGACCGCCATGACGGCTCAAGTTTTGTCGCGCTTTCGGCGCCTCGAAAAGTGGCTCAAAAATTATCAAATTAATTTCGCAATTAGCTGGATGGATGGAGAATGTTCTGGAGAACTTACCTGAGGTTCACGGTGCCTCCATTTAGTTAACAGGTGGCGTTTGCAACAAGTCGAGTGTGGCGTTCCACAGGTCGCGGGCGCGCGACAGCGGCAGCGGTTCTGACGCGACACACGGGTGGGTCAATTCCTACGCACGCGCGCAACGTTTCTAGCTTTCCCCTCCCATCGATTTTCAATGTTTTGCCTTAGGTGCGGTATTTACTAATGCAGAGAATTGCCTCGGGTTCCCCTTCATAACACTTTTCCCTAATTTAGAAGAAGCACTGTCCCATAACGCACGACGGATCGACGCCGCAACCCGAGGGGTACTCGCGCCGCCTCGCGCCTAACCCCAAGCGCCGCCAGCGGCCACCCACCGCAACTCAGAAATTTCACAAAACTTTTTACTATAGCCATTTATATAAATTTTATTAATGAAATCGACACTTAATAAATACAGACCTCACATTACCGGCGTGAAATTGTGTAAATGACGTTTACCAACAAAGTAATGGCAAATATTAAAAAAGACCGCGTGCGTACCCAAATTACACGCTATCAATATTATTTCGACATTAAATCCATATTTACTTTTATAAATAATCATGAAAAAGCAAAATACGGATATAGCAAAATATAGCAAAGTACGCGTAAGCTACACCGATGAAATATAAATGCGAATGCGAGCGGGCTCCGGTCAAAGCACCTATTATACACCCCCTCTTAAGGAAAGCTACCTGTTTGCATTATGTTTAAGATGATTTTGTGGAAATAAAATAAGGAAATCATAATATTTAATTACACGTCACTGAAATTAAATCCAGGCAGCCTTACAATATCATCTTGTTTACCTTTACGTAAAAAGTTATGAAAGCTTTTGAAATGTGTACCGTAACATAGTCAAGAATCAAGTATGGCTGAAGTTCAAAGTAAAGAAGTAAAAACACATAAACAACTCTGCAATGTGAGCCGAGAATTAAAGCTTACAGCAATTGAGCATAAACGCTAGCTTTCAGCTCATATACAAGTATTTCTGCTACCTTCAAAATTTTCATGAATAAACCGTTGATTTTCTATGTTTCGTAAAAACCTACATCGTTACTTTGGACTATTGTAATAAAAAAGATTTTGCCAAAACGATAAAGTAAACATCAATGATTTTATCTTCTCAACTTTGTAAAAACTCATGTACCTACGTAATATAATATGTTTATAAAAGCTAAAGTAATATTTTAGGCATATGTATTGTACAATACATAAGCATATAATATTACCCTAGCTTTTACATACATAGACTCACACCTATTTCCCAGAAATATGCCTCCCATGAAACAGGCGTGATAGCTATGTAAATGCATCACCGTTGTGTGTGTATATGTGCAATTGATGCTTAGGATTTCCACCTGCTACGCCCCTCGCTTAGCATATTTCTCAGCTTTTTCCACTTACGACATAATCTTTATATTCTATTCTCGAAGATTTTCTCTAATCAGGCCATAGAAAGTTTTGCTTTTCCTTCAGACTGTTCCATTGCGTAAAACTTGTTAGATTTTAATGCAAATGTAAGTTTACTTTGATACAAATTTAATTTTAACGAGCAAACAAATCATTGCCATAAAAGATACATAGGTATATAAAGCATTTTTCTTATATACTTTCTTTTTTTGGTAAATATTTAGTCTGCAATTAGTTTATTTGTTTGTTTTTGCAATTAATTCACTTCCAACTGCTTTTATATACCTATGACTTCATTCGAAAACAATAATACCCAAGGACCACTGCTCGTAATTAAAAACACTCTTATTTCTTTAATTTTAAGCATAAAGTATATCAATCACTTAAAGTAATTATTATAATCGATGATAAGATTTTGTAAGGGTAGCGTTTAAAAAATAAATTTACTCGCGCTGCTGCCAACAAGTATATATCTTAGTTTTACTTATAGGACTGATATTTCTTATCAATAAGTTAAAATATCTTAAATGAAGGTTTATGGTAATATAAAAATTGTCTCATGGATTTACCTTACCGAGTCGTATGTCGTGTATCGTGTATCGTGTATATGGTCAGATATTACAAACTTTAAAAGTACGTATTGTGTTGCGTTACAATAGTCAGAGATGTTGTTTTTATTAGTTAATAGAATATCGCAATGTTATATAAAGTGGAGACACAAGTATTTCAGGTGACACATGTAGGTAAGTTTGAGCGAGATTCCGGTGTGCCCTACTTCCCTGACACTCTGGCGAAAGTTATTTAACATTCTTGGTCATCAGTATTACACAATACACTAAAATGTACTATATATAATACATAGTACTTATAGACTGAAATCCCAGAGACTTACGTCATTTCAGTGAAGTTGATTAAGTTATATTTAGGTAAACAACGATGGAAATTCTCTAGTTTGAAACTAGGCCATATTTTAATTTGGTTTAACTTTGACTTAGTTATTTAAGCAGAAAGCTTTAACTTTTCACTATAACCTCGGCTAAGTTAAGTTAGCTTGAATTCAATTCTTTTTAGTTGTATTTTTGTTGTTTGAGTTATATTTTTTCATTTATTTTGTTTTGTACCTATATTTGTAAAGTACTATTTAGAATATATTATTGTATTTTGTGCATGCGGTGCTAACCTATAAGAGATTGTTACACTAGTCTTAGTACTTATGTGAACTGTTTATTATAAAGTTATGTGCAAACAATTATTATTTGACAAAAAAGATAAAAAAATAAATAAATAATACATATAGTTTGAGTGACTATTTTAAATCAATTTGTAAGTGGACAGATGGTTTCAAAACCCAAGTCTGCTACAAGAAAATTTGTTTACTACTTGTTTACTATCATATTACGCTTTTATTGTAATAATGAATCTTTACTAAATTGATGTTTGACTAAATTGATGTGAAAGAGCCCTATATTGTGTATCTAAAAAGCCCCTGTTTATAAATCGAAGTGGTCCTCGTTTTTGAGTCGAAGAAGCTCGCCGGTTACGAAAGGAACATGCAGCCTTTTTCAAGTAGAAAATACTGCTATTTCTGAGGACAAGAGCCTGTTTGTTTATATAAGGAGTGTTTGAGAAGAAGACTTCGCCGTTTTTAAAAGAAGAGGCCGCCGATATTTTATTGGGATCCACTATTTTTGTCTATGAGGGCAAAAGGTCTTTTGGGAGTACAAGACTCCTTCATTGATGAATGTCCATCCGTCCGTTTGAAAGTGGAGAAGGCCGCCGCTTATTAATAGAAGAGCCTGTTTGTGAGCAGAAGAGCCCGCTGTTTGTAGTGATTGACGAATAAGTTGACTTGCCCGAGAAACTATGAAGGCGGCTAACAAGCAAACCCGCCAGATGGCAAACGGTTACTTGATGTTCATTCGCAATACCATCTTTAGTGTGTGTATTTTTTATTTTAGTATATCACGTCTGTAATGTATTCGAAATCTAATAATTTGTGAGAATCAACCTATGTACTTAAACTAAAACGCCTCTTTAGTGACCGAGAGTTCGAGACAATTAGACATTAAATAAAGAATCGAGTCCTATATTCGACAATTGATCGATCTTTCCTCTTCTGTAGTAAACTGTGAAATGATAATTGAATGATCGATACATATCAAGAGGAATTAAAAACGTGCACGCTTTCTCTTCCTCACACTGCCAGTATATGGCGTACGTGAAGTCAAAGTGGTCGATCCATTCATTAGTAGTTCGACAGTGTAGCGTAGAGCCTGTAGCGCGATATCAGGGCAATGATTTCTCTAGGGATTCTAGTACGTAACCGTGAGTGAACATGTTATATTATTATTGTTTAACGTATTATTTAAAGGAAATATTAAAAGGAATGTCTTACTGCACGGATGTTATGATTTAATTGGTCGCCTCGTCACTGCGCTGAGTATTGTGGTTTCGATTCCCATACGGGACAAAAAATTATCTAAGCCGTAAATTCGAGTCCAGATTCGGAACAAAAAGAACACCCAGGTCTTCTTTGTGTCCTTTGTTTAAATATTTGTAAATTCCCCGTGACACAGGCTTTATTCATAATGCGGGATATCACATTAAAAAAAGTTGATTAAGACGTCTGCCCAGCAGAGGATTGCAACAGGTTGATTGTATGATTGATAACACGTTAGTAGTTACGGCATCACAGATTACCACATATTCCGTTCCTTTCCTTTCATCCCAACAATTGTTTCTTATTAAATAAAACTATACGAAGAAAACAATGGAAGCAAGCATACAGTCTGGGAGTAAGACTCCCAGACTGTATGCTTATTTGCAATAAAATAAAGAAACAAAATAAACCAGATCACCAGACAACATGGCTGAAAAAGAAGAAAGTTGATATTAGATTATTTTTCTTGGTAACATGCTAATAATTTAATACATAAAGTCCTTAATTACTTATCAAAATACAAAATCAATGAAATTCTCAGATAACAGCAGTTTTTGAACTCATTTCGTAAGATCTCGCTTATAAAAGCAAACAGGTGCTAATAGTCATATGATCACAAATGTCGTACATAACAATTATTATTGTCTTTTTGAGGGTAGGCAATCATCAAATGGTCCGCTCCGCTGGCGGGGCGAGGCGAAAGATTACACGTCAGACTTCACTGACCAATCTCAGATATATAACTAAGACCAATTTTATCAATTAGGCATATTGTGATTAGTGAATTTATGCAATTTTAGTAACTGAATAATATATAATCACAGCTATATATTAACAACTATTCGTTATAGAAACGCTTACTTATTATTTATTATAATATATAATATTAGTCCACCTTATTTGTGTACCTTACGCGGTGAAACATAGTGATGCGATAGCAATATTTAATAACGTGTACCTCACCTATGTATGTTTCATACATCAATTAATTTGAAATGTGTCGCGTTTTCTTTGATCATTTATGAATATAGAAAATCACTAAAAAGTAATATTTACCTTAATAAGCGCCTGCATCTTATACTGTAAGCAGTACCTACTTACTCTAAATATATTATTATGAATTACCCTATAAACGTTAGCTTTTCGAGTAAAGTTTATGTTTGCAAAGTCCTAAATACCCATACTGGATTTGTTTTATAGATTCAAAAACTGACATTAATACCTAAGTATAGATGATATTCACTATTTTGTGGATAACTGCATACTAGCGATCAGTTCTGTTAAATCTCTTTACCAAACTCACATGTGAGTCAGCTGATTCTACAATGACCATTGCAATAACAGTTGGTTGCTATCGTTACTGGGGTAGACGACAATCGAATTCTAGATAAGATTTTAGGAGAATTGACTATTAGCTGAATTTTTATAATACAAAATGGCATAAAGTAAATTCACCCGTCTGGTGTAAGCGATGGCCGTATCTAGCATACGGATGATTGCTTTACCACGCAGTGGTGATGTGTGGCAAAATCACAGGACGTATTGCCAGACTACCAGCTACTAAAGAGGATCTCGTAAAAGATAAATAATACTTAGCTCGACCCCAGAATCAAATAAAAGAAATCATAATGTAAGAGACAATGATAATTAGTTCCTAGTTGACGACCCACACTACCCTAAAAATCTCTCGTTCTACGCTCTACAAGTACATAACATAAGGCAAGCAATTTTCTCGGTTGTGCAATTTGAAAACCTAGTAAGGGGACACCTTGAAGAAAAGAGATTTTGGATTTTGCTGCTTACTAGACATAATTTATCGAATTACATTATAAAAATATTTGGAAACACCTTACAAGTATGTTATTAAATCTAGCAAGTAAACGATCGTAAAGCTGGAAAGCGTTTGAAACCATTTAAAACATCTAGCAAATGAAATTTGCCTCGTGCCGAGTCTTAAAATTGCACAGCCTTTCTAGAAAAATAAAGAAAGTACCTTAAGTTTCATACTTCTTCATTCGAACTATTCCGGTTCTTGTTACTGTTTTGTCAGCTGCTGTATAGCTCTAATACTTTACATTAAGAAAAATACTTCGAAAAGTTCTTCACATAATTTTGCCAGCTAATCTTACAAATTACATTCCTCCTTCCGTGAAATGACAGTGTAAACTTATGGAAGGTGGTTAACAGCAAAATAAGGCTATAGAAGATACATTTTATTAACAATTTACACAGTTATTTGAAGACACTTTACGCAATTATATAAGTAGATATTGAAAATTATTATATGACTAAACATTAAAGCATCAAAAAAATATTGGCAGCAATGGCTTAGCGAGACTGCCACGCAAAGGTCGCGAATTTGATCCCTAGGCACGCACCTCTGACTTTTCAAAGTTATACACGCATTAAATATTTAATAACGCCCGCTCTAACGGTGAAAGGTAACATCGTGACGGAACCTGCATAGATCTGTTCTGGTTCTGGATCTGGAAATGTTCTGGTTGGCAGAATTCACATATCTTTAATGTGAATTCTGCCAACCCGCATGGGGACAACATAGTAGATTATGACCTTCTCATACTGAGAAGATACCCGTGCTTAGCAGAGGGACAGTTTATATAAAGTGTCGTTCGAATAGGGGTTTAGGTGGCTATTGCTTGTTACTAGGAATATTCTGGGTGAATACAAAATGATAATGCATTTCAAATTCATGCTACTACTAGCCTTGGTGTTAAATTTACCAGGTCGAACTGCTACATAAACGAGGTCCCAGATATGGACGACGTCTGTTCGCCGACACCGACACTCTTTTTTGGCCTTCACCGCGAGCGATCTCGACCGGGGATCCTTGGCTTAGAGGGCAAGAACTAGACAGGCTATGTCCTTACGTGGCACAAGTTAAAATAATTTCGAATAGCTAACCACGTGAAGTCAAAATCATTCGATCCTACTGGTAAAACATACATGAACACAGAGTATAGCCCCATCTAGACACAATTATTATAACGATACAATACCAAAAAATCACATACTGACTCTTCCAGAAATCGACACGAACACGTTTGTAATATTTCGACGCCATTGGTTTCCAGGTTGGCTAATAATTGCGCATATTAAAATTGATTTCTTGGCCCCATTGATCTGGTCCTTAATACTTCGGCGTGACTCGTCATGCGGTCTGGGGAACCACTAAAAAGTTCCTCCCTCGCAAAGACAGCTTGCTTTCTTAGCATGCCACTTAAGCAAGGACACAAACGAGGGTCCTTCTCAACAGCAATAGAGTCTCTATAGAACGAGATAACAACACATGTCATTTGTTACGCATAATTAAACACACTAATTCACCGCATTTTCCATTTCCCGAATCGATTACCTTTGGCAACTAACCAATCAGAAATTAATACACCTATATATTCGATATGTGTACTATATTAATAATTTTATTATCATCTGTTTATATTTGTAAATATATATAGCATGCTTATAAAACGAAAAATTATCAAAGAAAATATTCGGAATAATCTCTGGTGTATATACAATAACGTCTAGCGACCCACTTGATAGCCAAACGAAACGGAATTAGTTGAACCAATGACATACTGAATTTGAAAAACGATGGCAATTAAAATACGAGTAGGTATAACGTAAAACGCTAGGTTACAACAATAACATAATATATTATTATAAAAATGTCTTAATAGTTACGGAATATTGTTTACCTTCGTATTGATAAAAACCTCAAAATATTGTCTGGCCTGTTAACGCAGTTTGATAAAACCATAATGCAAAAAATAAAAGCTTAAACAGTCGCTCAGATGTTTATCGGCTGTTTACAAATTGGTTCTAACATTATTCAGTTTACAATATAAACAGATCACTTGACTTGTTCGACTTAATAACACAACACGGCGGGAAATGAACACATCGAATTTAAACCGATTGCTTTAGTGAATTAACAGCATTATTTTCACATTAACAGCATTCTTTAAACAGATTTGTTTACAATTTAATCATGAAACGAATTTCACTGTGTCCATGGCAATACAATTCCCGCTTTAAATGAACTTTAAATACAGCACTATTGTGAGTGAGACAATGTAACAAAAGTTATTGTTGTTTGCTGCAATAGCCTAGCCAGGCAAGAACAGATCAAAAAGCTTCAAAATTAATTCCATTCCTTTTTTTCATTAGTTACAAATTGTGATCAGGATTGCAAATATATTTCAAATAAGTCAAAATTCAAACACAAAATCAAAAAGGTAACTATTAAATACTAGAACATGTTCAAGGATAAAAAAATATTGCACACGTGTAGATATTTCGTAGTTAAAGTCACACAGGCATCAATTTCTGTTCACGTCCCTATAATTCCAATTATTTATTAGTGTAACCGTACCGGTAGCGCGACAAAGAGAGGCCGTCAGGATTGACCTCGCTTCCCCTTGCTAATTAACATGTGAAGTCAGTCAACCCGTTGCCAGCTACCATGCCAAAATACCGTCAATTAAAAGACGCAAATTCAAGCCCCAATGCCTCCAGCCTGCCGATTTAGACCCTCACGTTAACTCGATCGATCTGATTGATACCCAAAATGTACTATCTAATTATACAAGATCGATATCGTGACGACCTCGATGGCATAGTGGTTAGTGTAACCAACTGCCACGCCTGAAATCGCGGGTTCGATTCTCGAACAAGTCAAACATTTGTGAGCATGAATATGGTTGATAAATGGTTGTTTCTAAGTATAATATGTATGTAAGTATTTACAAAAAAGAAAGTATATATGTATATGACGGCCTCGGTGGCGTAGTGATTAGTGTAACCGACTGGCATGCCTGAGGTCGCGGGTTCGATTCCCGCACAAGTTAGACATTTCTGTGCATGAACATGGATGTTTGTCTTGGTCTGGGTGTTTCTATGTATAATATACAAAAAAAAAAGGTGTATATGTATGTTTATCCATTATCTAGTACCCATAGTACAAGCTCTGCTTAGTTTGGGCTAGATGGTGTTGTGTGTATGTGGTAGAATATTATATTATCATATTATTATATATATATATATGTATTTTCTAGTACCCATAGTTCAAGCTCTGCTTAGTATAGAGTATTATTATTATTATATTGTATTCTATTTCGTCAACACCGTTAATAGGTATCTAAAAGATCCCTCTATAAGACTACAGTATTCCTACAGCAAAATGTAAGTATCGATAATAT
Source organism: Catocala nupta (assembly GCA_963675205.1). NCBI lineage: Eukaryota > Metazoa > Arthropoda > Insecta > Lepidoptera > Erebidae > Catocala > Catocala nupta. The sequence continues at coordinate 13,336,726 of OY776078.1, forward strand.
AAAAAAGAACATTCAATAACTGCTGCCGACATATTTATTGTGTTATAAATTAAACATCTCTCTTTCCTAATAAAATAAAATAACATCGTGATATTACGCTACTTTAATCATTTGTACAAGGTGTATTTAAATGCTATTGAAATAAGTCACGTTATTCAATCTCGAGCGTATAAGGACGGGAATGTATTTATATTTCACCATAAAACAGGAATTTGAAAATGTTTTAAAGAAATTATGAAATGTGTATTTGCCGCGTATTTGCCCACGTCTAATGGCACGATGCATTTTCTTTGATGCGGGAAAAGAACCTTTCGTGCTAATTAAGTTTTTACGGAATTATGCTAATTAAATTGATGAGAACGTGTTTTAGTTGTTGAATGTGTTTTAGTTGTTGCCGATTTCCTTTTTCTACTTCACGAATTAATCAGACATGCATTATAGTCCCTTCGAGTACAATTTTAATTAAAAAAGTCTATCCCGATTGCTGAAAACAATTTTAACAGTTATTTCATATCCATTTATCCATAACTGATTAGTTGCGTCTACTATTTTTAAATATTTCATATATACTTTTCACTAAGAAGAAAGCTTTATGCGTTTTTTTTAATAGTATTTTTTAAGAAGTATTTAAGTTAGTGTTTATCTGTAATAATGGGTTTATTCTAAAACAATATATACTCAGGAATTATGGATTTATGTACGTAGTCTACGTTAATAAATGTGGAGGGAAAATAAATAAATATAGAGCTTGTAACATTCGATAATTGGAAAGCTATTACTTAGAGTTATTTAATTAAATTACAGATTAGTTTTAAATAACGTTTGGCTCAGCCAGGCTACTTAGTGGTATTTTTTACTTCTTCTTCGAGCTACAGTTTATCAGAATAGCTTTATTTTAACTAAACTTTATTAATAACTAAAAGCTTTTACGCGACTTTGTCCATGTGGAACTTAACAAAGAGAATGTAAAATAAAATCAGTTATTAAGTTACTCCTTATAACATCAGCTATCTGCCAGTGAGAGTTCCATCATAATCGGTCTCGCCGTTTCAGGGAGTAGCCGGAACAAACAGACAGCCAGACAATTTTGTTTTTTTTATAACCCTTTATACTCGTGTGGCGACTCCGCACAGACGAAGAAGTTCAGCCTACATTCAACAGATGGCGATACAATCGCATTTCACATGACATCATACTATTCTGCATCGCACAAGTGAAGTTTACACAGCGACTGAGTATATATACAAGCTCCCGACATCAACCGTCGGGCCGCGGCCCGCCAGGCACGATCAACCAGCCTGGTCGGAGGATCCTGCCTTTGTGTTGGAGGGACTTCACACCCTGTTTCTCCACATTGGTGACCCCGACGTGATCCACCTCCTGATGTCATCCAGCACCCGACGTGATTGGAAGCAACCTTCACGGAGCAGATCAGCAGCAGCAACCATCGCCATCGTCTTCACTTCTCTCACACAGCACTTCTCCAGATGAGCAGTAATCAAGTCGCAGCCAGCCAGCCTCTTCGGCCTCAACAGGGACCACCACACGCCTGCAGCGAACGCGCAGCCTGGTCTTCCCTACGGCCTCACCAGCATCAAGGCTCAACCCACTGCACACACGGTCCACGCAAGCAGGGTACTTCACTCGCCGTCAACGCAGCAGCTAGCCACGACGCAGCAACTACGCAGCATCAACCCCGACACACTGTGGGACTCACTGCAACGCAACAACCCCGACTCACTGGGGCACACGCACCGCTCACCGCACTTCGACCCCGACTCACTGGGGCACACGCACCGCTCACCGCACTTCGACCCCGACTCACTGGGGCACACGCACCGCTCATCGCACTCAGACCCGACTCACTGAGGTCTAGCGACACACAGTTCCGACTCACTGGAACTAGCGGCATACAGTTCCGACTCACTGGAACTAACGGCATCCTACACTGGCACTGGCAACGCTCTTCAGCAGCATCGACAGCTTCTCATCAACCTGATCGACCTTCGGTCTTGGGGGGGAATACTGTGGCGACTCCGCACAGACGAAGAAGTTCAGCCTACATTCAACAGATGGCGATACAATCGCACTTCACATGACATCATACTATTCTGCATCGCACAAGTGAAGTTTACACAGCGACTGAGTATATATACAAGCTCCCGACATCAACCGTCGGGCCGCGGCCCGCCAGGCACGATCAACCAGCCTGGTCGGAGGATCCTCCCTTTGTGTTGGAGGGACTTCACACCCTGTTTCTCCACACTCGTACAACTACAGGTGGTTTTGATAATTCGGAAGGCGTTAATCTTTACTAATTATAATAAACTATGATTAGAATTCCATAGCGACTAAATTTTTAGAATTACGGACGCAACTAAATAGTTGTACGCAAGAAGTTGTTTAGTGTAACCCTGAGTCGTATTGTATGTAACGTAGGTTTACGTTTTCTTTGCTCTGTTATTAATGCATGATTATAATTTTCTATTTTTAAAAGCAGCGATTGCCTTATTGTCACTAGTTCGATCCCAAGTCGTGACTCTGACTTTTAGTAATTATGAGCATATTAAATAGTTAATTATTGCTCGCTAAAGCCTTCAAACATCGTGAGGAAACCTGCGTATCCATTATGTTCTCGAAGATTTGTGAAGACTGCCAACCCGCACTGGGCCAGCGTGGTGGACTATGGTCTAACCCTTTGCATATTGAGAAGTAGCCCTGCACTGGGACAATTTAATACAAGGCTGATATTATTACATAAATGCTTCCTATGTATTACTGCCATCTACGCCGAATATTAAAGAGAGAAGGCGCAAATCAAGATGGATGATTGTCAAAGTTGTTGACGAACTGAGGATATCAAGGCTTGTAAAGTGAAGGCTAGCAGCTGTCAGTGTTCAATGAAGACGTATAGCCGGACTGAATGTAATGGTTCTGTGTGGAATTTTGTCCGTTCACTGAGAATTGACACCACTGTGATTGATTGCATTCGTTGTTTACCTTTGGAAACGACATTACATGGTTGAACAGTTACAAATAATGTTGCATTTTACATTGTTATTACTTGAAATAGCTCGCAATAAATAGTTGCATATGATATCTGATTACTAATATAAATAATAATAATTGTTTCTTTTCATTCTACAATGTTTACAATGTGGATGAAAGATACGTATGGCTTAGTAATAAATACAAAATACAAGGAATATTGTGGTAGACTGGACTGTCTAAGCTAGAACGAAGCTTGTACTATAGGACACCAGGTATCCATTACGAGATACCGTGTCTTGACTTTGTAATAATTACGTTCTGTGATATTATAGTACCTATATGTTTATATTGAATGGATTGTGATAATTAATTGCTTAATTGTGTTAAGTGTACGCGCGTTTTATGTGCGTACATGCGTGTGTATATTGGTGTACGTATGTGTGGGTGAGAGTGTATATAAGCAATAGTATGCGCAAGAGATATTATTATAGTACAGAAGTGTGTGTGCAAACACAAGTGCACTCTCTGTTCCCCAACTTTCATGATCGGACGGGACAGTGATCCAACACGACCGGGGTGAGATCACTGCTTTTCGACGCACTGGGGTCTCTAAAGCCCGGTATCCACCAAAGCAGAAACGAGACGAGAGGAGATGTCAATCAGATTTCGTTATTGCCACATCTCCTCTCCGCTAAGCTTCGATGGAAATGGATCAAGCGGAGAAGAGAGAACGTCTCTCATTTTCTATAAAATTTTGTGTCACTAGCGAGCAAGCGGCTCGGCAGAGCGGAGATGTGTGTAGTCGGGCAGCCGGGTGGCGCCGCATGTTCCGTTTTCCGCCGCCGCACACCCGAAAGCGTCATTTGATTTCGAGCTCTCACAGCTCACATCGCTGCTAAGTACACGCAGCTCACATCTCCTCTCTGCTACGTATCTTCTCTCCGCTTTGGTGTAAATAACGTGCCAGCTTCGCCGCTCTTCTCTTCTCGTCTCCTCTCTTCTCTCCTTCGCTGGATACCGGGCATAACACCGGCAACTTCCTAACTCCGGGCTGCTATTGAAATTTCTTAACAGAAAACCCAATAACTTTTTGTTGGCCCGACCCGGAATTCGAAACCTCATGCACAGCAGTCGCATTCACTACCGCTGCGCTCTAAGTCATATTTAGGTATTTATAATACCGCACGATTGCAGATATGCAACATTATATAGTTTTATAATACAAACACTTATAAAATATCGCTACATTACATACTAACCTATATAATATCACAACTCACTAGCTCTCATAACCTTAAGCTTTCAAACCGCAGCGGCACACCGGTGGCCAGTCACAAAAGATTTCTAATTATATCTGGTATTCTAACACCAGACAGATTAATTTAGGTATTTCATCATATATAAGTTATAACAAAATTGTAGCGGCCCCGTAGATGACAGCCCGTAAAAAGACGAAACACTATTTGATTTTTCCAACAATTAAACAGTAAGTATTGACATTAAGTATTTTATTTATTTATTTATTATTTTAGAAAATCCAAACTATAAAGAATGAAGTAGAAATAATACATCACATATAAAAGTCAAAAATTTTAAGATTTTAGTGTGACTTCAACTTTCTTAAACTTGGCATAATTTTCCTTTAATAGATATAGATAATTTAATGAGTATAATAAAAGAGTATATAATAACTTCACTTAAATATACGTAATAACTGCTTCCCTTTACATAAAGAAGTTGTTTGCTTGGTTTGTGTGATAAAATCGGTACAAAAATACTACACACCAATCGAAGTAAAAAGATAGTTTATACATAATAATAGTGAACTACTGCATGTAGATTGATTACCAACATCAATACTAAGCTTTTTCTGAGAAGTCCATTCTCTAAACACCATAAGAATATCCGTGTTCTCGATTGCCCGTTGTTATTGTAAATTAAATATCTTATTCTTATAACTTCATTCATCTTCACGTAGATGCAAAATTCTTATAATTTAATACTAACTGTTACCTGCACCTTCGCTCGGGTAGATTTTGATTTTAATATTTACCAAAAGGCTGACTCGTACTCCACCTTTTCACCCAAGTGTTTCAAATGAATATATGACTAAGTGCCGGCTTTGTTTGTCCTGAAATATCGGCGTAAAAGACACACGACATATTAAAACTATAATCGATTAAACGTTATCTATCTAGCATAACATAATACTATTATAGCAAACCTTAAGGGATCTTAAAGTCTGGGCCTAATTTTATAGAACCCGTTTATATCAAATTGTTCATCTTCAATAGTTAAAATACAGGCTTGTAATGTAGGTATTTAACTGCAAAATCAACAGAATTCCCGTACAAACTTTCATTTCCTACTTAACCTCCTTAAAGAGAAAAATTAACAGCCTTAAATTTTTATTAGTCACCGATAGGTCAAATGTCAACATTTTTGTATACCTACAAATTCAAAGTTGGCAGAATACCCATACAATTTATCATCCCCAATTTCAGCTCCTTCAAATTGTTGTAACCAAAACACCAAATGTTGTGAAAATGTGCATCCAGATGTTTTTTAAACCTACATCAGAAAAGTAACCTAGGTCCAAAAATCACGTCATAAGCTTCATCTGTTTAGGCTCTACGATAATAAGCCAGTCAAGACAAGGAATTTTATACATATACATAGATCAGTCGGGAAATCACACGGTACGGAGAAAAGCGCGCCGATCCTTTTTTCTCCGAAATAAGAATTCTTGAAGAGTTTTAGCTATCCTCAATAAAATACAAAATTAATTTTTCTACTGCAGTAAATTCAAACGTTATAAACTTATGTAGTGTATATTCGTGTCGCTAGATTTTACTCGTGGCTAAATATTTTTGCTCTTAAACGTCTATACCACAGGAATCTTTCATTTAGTCTAGTTATAAAATTATTTAATTACTAAAAAAGTAAGGTTACGTAATTGAAGATAGTAAACGCGCCTAAATAAATAAATAAGGAAGTAAGGATATTAACGTTATTTCTTCCTCTCGTGCTACACAACCTCTATGTTCTTCGTATATCTGCCCAAATGATGAACGTATAATAATAAGAGTAAAAATACCAATGTCTTTATCTTTCCTCTTTCCATAAATCAAGTTTCTATGAAATTCTATTTCTATAGGTATTTAACGTAATTACCTATATGCAATTTTATAATTACATCAACATTTCCAATACTAAAAGACATAAATGATATGAAACAACTTGAGTGCATTAATTTCGTTCCCGTCGAATTAGCGAAACCTATTTGCAATTGTGTATTTGCTTTTAATCAAACAGCTGTTTATACTCACAATGTAGCTGATACAAATATAAATCATTACATTGATTTTACATTTTGTAGAGATATGTAAATACAAATCGAGGAAGCATGTGCATGCGCAGATCATGACAAAAATATTTTGAAAATAATTTAAAAAAAGAAAATCGATAAATTAAAAGCTATAAAGACATTATAACATAAAATGACATTCAGCTACTAAAGTAACAGTTTCTGTTTACCTTAAGTTGCCTTTTAAATGTATAAATTGTTTTGCAATTTCTTAGCGGTGGCGCCAGATTATTCTAACTCTTTGTAGCTGCATACCGAAAACAACCACGAAACATGGCTGTGTTATATTTTTGGCAAGTCATTCGAGTGGTCATTCTAAGCGGGCGCAATGAGTACCTAACCTAATTTTTCATAAAGGTATGGCGGAGATCTCGCCTTTAAAATACCAAATAAAAGACAGCAAAAGTGATAATAACGTCGAGACTCAGGGTCATACGGTTTATCATTAAGGTTATAGTTAGTACAATTAAGTAACATTCGCTCGTTCGTTGAACCCTCTGTCAACAAACCATTGAGGTGTTACGACTAATGCCGAGATAATACCTTTTTAACGACACCCTTAGATATATGTTATATTTTTCTTTCTTGATTTGTTTTATTTTGTACTAGGTGTGCCCGCCCTCCGTACGCGTGCATTTCCCTATTTATTATTAAGTTATTTTATGACACGGATTGTATAATGACACCACGGATACTAAACATGAAATAACTTCAGCGTAAAGCTTCCAGATAAACTATGTTGAAAGTTGATCCTTCTGGTACGTGCACATAAAGATATTTGGAGCTGCTTACTCGGAAAAGAGCGACGTACAACTGACCATGCGAAAAACAACTGACACTGAGATCTACTCCAGCAACGCGAAAAGTCTGACCCTGAACTTTATTAATTGTCATTGCATAACACACCGATACTGGAAATTGCGTTATTTTAAACTTAAATGGAAAATTATTTGGTATTATAGGAATTCTAAGAATAAAAACAATATCGCCTGCACCGCAACCTGTTAAAATTTGAGCCTCAATTATGTTTTGTTGTTAATGTATTAGTTTTAGACGGATTCCATTACATAGTTGTGGTGGTCTTAAATTTCGAAGTAGAATAATCGGAATGCCAATTATTAAGTAAATTTTATGAGGAGGAAGTCCGGGCATATGTAAAGAATTTAAAAATTCTATAGGTAATTGGTGGCTTCTTGTTGATCGACCATTCTGTTAATAGAATAATATACTTTGCTCTCTCCTTGTATATTCGACAATATATTATTATTAATCTCAGATGGCTGATCATTGCGAAGGTTTAAAATAGATCTTTCACATAACCAAGAATTGTCCCTATTTAATATATATGTTAAGTCGCCGTATACCAAAGATATAAGATCTTGCTGTGATTGCACTATGCCACATAAGATAGATGCCAAAATAAGCTTTCCTTCGTGTTGTTGTGGATAGGTACCTTCACCAATTTTAATAATGTAGCAGAAAATTGTTGATCATCTGGATTATCTCCAGTTCTCACTCGCATGATTATTGCTAAATGCACCGACTGTATATCTCGCTACAAATTAGAGTTTTCCAGGCAAGCTCTAATCTCGTCAGCTCTGGTTCCACGTGGTATTACAGGCAAAATTTCTCTGAAATCACCGCAAAATAAAACTATGACACCCGTTGGTTGATCATTTTGTCTTATATCCCTTAAAGATCTTTCAACTACTTCTACTCCTTTTCGATGACCATCGTACATTCATCCCATATTATTAAATGACACTCTCGTAAAACCTTAGCTTTGTCGCTATTTCTAGAAATACTAAAGGTTGGACTTTCCGAGCGATCTAATTCGATGGGTATTTTGAACATTGTGTGAGCAGTTTCACCTTCCGGTAGCAATGTTCCTGCTATCCCCGATGAAGCCACGGCAAGAGCTATTTTATGCTGATTTTGGACATTGGCTAATATTAATTTGGTCAAAAATGTTTTCCCGGTCCCTCCGGGTGCATCTAAAAACCAAATTGTTCCCAAATTATTCTGATCGCTCTCACAGACACGATCATATATCGAGCGTTGCCCCGCCGTCATAATTGGGACACCGTTTTCTAAAATGGCCAACAGCTCCATTGAGTTATAACTAATCTCTGCAAAATATTCTCTATTGGTATGCTGTCCAACTGAAGTTGGTGTCGGCATACCATATTCACAGAGAGATTTACCGCCTGCACTGCTACACATTTTACATTTTGAACGAATAACTCGATTTCCTATTTTTTTTTTTGTGTTCCTTTTATCCTCTTACCTGCCTAGGAATAAGAACTATTAATGTACCAAGTTTGATTAACATCCCTTTAGTGGTTTTTGATCCATGCGTGCACATACAGACAGACAGAGGGACAGAAAGACAAACAAAAATCTGATTGCAATTTTGACATCAGAATCGATTACCGATCACCCCTAAATAGTTTTTTTTTTATAGCTTAGTGCGGCAAATGAGCAGGCGGGTCGCCTGATGGTAAGCAATTACCCGCCGCCCATGGACACCCGCAACCCCAAAGGAGTAACAAGTGCGTTGCCAGCCCTTTAAAAAGGAATGAAGGAGGGAAAGGACAAAGGAAAGGATAGGAAAAGGATCGGGGTATCTGGGCATCTGGCTCTCTCACTCACCGATACGAAACGCAACAGTACGGATACCGTTACTTCACGCCGGTATTCTGTGAGAGGGTAGTACTACCTCGGTCGATCCGGCCCATTCATGCTGAAACCAGCGAGGATCTACTACTATGATTTTGAAAATATATTTAATGTACAAAATTTACCTCTCTACAATTTTGGCATCAGAATCGATTACCAATCCCCCTAAATAGTTATTTTGAAAATATATTTAATGTACAGAATTAACCGCTCTACAATTTTATTATCTATATATTAATACGCGAAGCAAAAATGTTGTTCCCCTTTTTACGAAAATTGCGCGGATGGAGAAGTATAAAAATTGGCATAGTTAAAGTTTATATGGAGAAGGAGCAGCGAATCCTAATATTTTTATAAAATATGCATTAGAAATACATTAAAGTAATGAAAAAACACTACACGCACATAACCATGCATTTGACACAAGCAGTCGAATTGCGATTGTGGTGTTTCGGCATTGTTTGGCTGGCATCGTAGAATTCTTCGTAACTATGGTTACATATGTATATAGGTTACTAAATGAAATGTGTTTATAAGGGGTATAGTTATAGGCAATAAATTCTTAATAACGATTAAACTTAAAATTTAAATCAATTATGGTTGAATTTCGACCACTTGGCGACCGCTAGTAAGTATAGGTTCGCATGAGTAAAGAAAGAAAGAAAGATAAATGTTTTATTTGAATCAACGTCGTTAAATAAACTTATTTCTTTCTATCTTTCTATAAAAGAACCGCGATAATCGTCTCTTATTAGATCGCTGCAAGCTACTATTGATGGTATTTACTTATCTTCAATAGTAGTTTGCGACTTGAGCAACGTGAGAGAGAGCCAAACTTGCAGTAATACTTGTTTAAGTAGCCAGATTTAGGGATTTAATCCCTCAATAGCTGGAATGCCAGACACAGACGCCGCTGGTAGTGCAAGCAGCGTAAGACGCATCGATAATCTTAATGCTATCGTCAATAAAATGTATAGATACATATTCTTTGTTCAACCTGTTAATTGTCTGAATGCCAGACATCGTTGTAAATCTATTGTGTCTAGCCGCCGGTGTGCCGCTGCGACTTAATCAGTTAAAAGCTTTTTAGAATCAAAATATCATTGGAATTACGCCAATTTACCTTTACTTTGATTAAGGTGCAGTGGCGTAGCGTAATGGGGGCGGTAGGGGCGGCCCACACCGGGCGGCACTTTTAGGAGGCGGCAAAATGTATACCATGTAAATATTAGAACTGTACAATAAAATATCGATGACTGTTCTTGCCGAAAAGTTCTTTAGAATTACTGAAAATTATTGTCTTTTAAATTGAAATACCTAAATAAGAGGGCGGCAAAAAAAAACAAGTTAAAATGTATCTACTAAGATTGATTGATAATGTAGATGTAATGGACTACAGTAGAGTCGAGGCGGTAAGTCAAGACTACTACTACCACCAGAGTCACCAAAATACAGAGATCGGGTCAGAACCTGATCAGAGACATTCTGAAGGAAGGCCAGGTTTGGAAGTATACTCTACCAAAGATATATACTAGGACCATGTGGAAAGTATACCTACCTTTGCATGAAAAATGTATTTCAGTGCGGCCTAATACTCTCTATATTACAAGGTCTCCTTAGACTATATACACCTATAATATTGTGAATCTCACAAAAGCTAGTCCCGGGATTAAACTTGATACAGATTGTTAGCAAGACAGAGAGCGAGATATATATACCTACATACAATTTATATCTTTACTAATATTATAAAGTGGAAAGATTTGATATCTTGTTTGTTTGTAAGGGCTTAACACCAAAACTACTCTACCGATTTTAAAAATTCTTTCTCTGTTAGATAGCTCTATTATCACCGAGTATCATAAGCTATATATTGTTTTTTAAACGCGAGCGAAGCCGCGAGCATTTACTAGTAATTAATATAATTACGTAGGTACGTCATTGTGTAGAGGGACCTTTATTCTAATAATATTAATATTTTACCGGAACATGTATTGTTATAATCACAAACTGAATTAATTCTTGTGATGCAATGCAATTTGCAACTTTACCCACACAACTTCATAGCATGTGGAACTGAATAGGACCCGTCCAACAATGGCTTTGTTTTAAAAATAAACTTTGGACTACAATTGGCATGCCGAGCTCGCGCTCTTGTTTTCAATATTTGTATCATTTCAATTAAAAGCGCTTACTTGGAACAACTATCGCGATCACATTATTATGTTTTATGTGCAAAACCGTAGTTTTCTAACTAGGAAATCTGTATGAAGATTTTATGTAAGAAACCTTATATAATTAAACTTTTCAGTTGAGTTAAATAGTTACAAACAAAAAATCAAATCCTTCGTTTTTATAATATTAGTATTGATTGGTAATACAAATATGTATATATACCTATATATAGTTTCACGCTTTTGTGTATTTTATTGTATTATGATAATATGTCAGTAAATAAATAAATAAATGTTATATGTCTGATGTTAAATAGTTATAATATTATCTAGTAATAGTTAATTTTAGAAATAAAACGCGTAGAATCGATAAATAGTACTTTGATTTCAATGTGTTACATGAGATTAATCGTAAGACAGTATTGTGTATAAAAAGTACTTAAAAGCGTATATGCCTTGTAGCCTGGTCTGATTGGTAACGTCGCGAAAAATCGGCATATTTCAAAGTTTTAAAATGTTGTTATATCATTTGAGTTTATATCGATAAAAAAAAATATACACTCTAAAGTAAAAGTGTATCATATATGGAATATAAAAATATTTGTAGTCCTTTCACTATATAAATAACTAGCCGACGCCCGCGACTTCGTCCACGTGGTAGGAGAAAGTTACTTTTGTTCCGCGTGCTAGCCTAAGTTACTCCTCATAATATAAGCATCTCCTACTGAAAGTCCCGTCAAAATCGATCTAGCCGTTTCGGCGATTACCCTGAACAAACGGAAAGACAAAACAAAAAATTTAAAATTTGCTCTTGTTATGTTAATGTCATATAAACATTCATATGCATTTAGTAAAACAGACATTTCAGTTTTATTTATTTGTATGGATGAATTGAAAAGTTTAGATGCGTAATGTGCACAGAAAATGGACTACAAATACAAATACACTTCTCATCAGAAAAATCGAAACACTTCCGTTTTTGTGGTTGGTTTCTGTCCTAATTTAAAACAAAAGAGTTTTCATTGCATGAAAAAAATTACATGATCTGGCAGTTAGGCCATTACAGTGAAAAGCAAAAATTAGAATTTCATTTGTTTATCCTATAAATGAAATGATTTACTGTTTTGAGACAATTGTTTGTTTAGAGTTGGAGTACATTTCACCTTTGAAAACTAAAAATTAGCGCTTATCTTAAAACTTTTTGTTCTGTGTTCTGTATACTGTGTGTACTGTGACTTTGGGACGTCTGAAAAAGTTTTTTTCTAAAACATATGGATACTTCGCCCGCAGAAGCCGCCCAAGTGGTGGCATTGCTGGATTCTAGACTTAGTCAGCGTGTTGTGGCTGAAAGATTGCATCTAAGCCTGTCGTCTGTTCACAGAGTCTACAAACGCTATCATCGGGAGACTAGTTAGTTCATGCGCCGTTCAGGATCTGGCAGGAATAGGGTCACTTCTGAGCGAGATGATCGATTTATTGTAACAACTTCTTTACGTAATCGACGCCTTAATGTTTTTCAACTGCAGCAGCAGCTTCATGTTATACGTAGGGTGGCTGTAAGTGACTCTACAATTAGAAGAAGGTTGAAGGAACGTGGACTGGTACCGCACAAGCAAGCAAATGGGCCGAAATTAACTACAGACCATCGAAGAGCGCGCCTAATCTTTGCACTTGAGCACCTAAATTGGAACAAAGTCCTCCTTTCTGATGAGTGTAAAATTATGCTCTAAGGTAACGACGGAAGGAACAAGCTCTACAGAAAAGATGGAGAACGCTTTGCACAATGCTGCATTGAAGAAAAAGTCAGCTATGGTGGCAGTTCGTGGACGGTTTGGGGAGGAATTAGCGCCGACAGTAAGACAGAGCTTGTCTTTGTGTCTGGGCCACGTCTGCCTGCAATAAACAGTCATTAGTACATCGAACAGAGTCTTGAGCGTCACGTGATGGCCTATGCACATTTTATTGGCAACGGTTTCATATTCATGCACGACAATGCTAGGGCTCACACCACGAGCGTCGTACGAGATTATGTTACCGAAGTCGGTATCTCCATTATGGAATGACCAGCAAGAAGCCCGGAGATGAATCTGATTGAACATCTATGGGATAAATTAAAGAGATGAATTCGTGCAAGAGATCCTGCCCCAGAAACACTTAGCCCGCTGCAAAATGCAATCCAAGAGGAATGGAATGGAATGCCACAACATTTGATCGTGACTCTCATCCGATCGATGAAGAACCAGTAATAAGAGCAGATATGGCAGCAGTAATAAGAGCTCAAGGAGGGAATACAAGTTATTAAATAAATGTTTCTTAGCTTTTTTTTTCATTTCCGTGTGTTGTTTTATCAATTGCCTTCATACTCCATACAGGGTAAAATGACTTGTTAAACAAAATACGAAACCTATGAAAATTTAATTTGAATTTAGAACATTAACATTAGGATTTGAAAACCTCATATTATTCACTATTAAACGACATTTGACATATATTCCGTATTTCATCTTTCTAGCACAGCGGGTTGCGCTGGTGCTGCTGCTGCATCAGCGGAGACGCTCAAACGGCGTAAATATCAAAACCTTATTGGTGAGTACATATTTGAGCCGTTTGGTGTCAAAACGCTGGGGCCATGGGGCCCAAGTGCTAGGTCTGTTTATAGAGACCTAGCTAAGCGGCTCATCGAAGCTTCGCGTGACCAGAGGGCTGGTATTTTCTTCGCACATAGAATAAGTATTGCCATTCAACGTGGCAATGCTGCCAGTCTTCTGGGCACGTTGCCAATTGACGACGATGCGGAGGAATATTATGACGCTTTTTGATACCGCAGTTTTATTTTTGTCTTTAGTTTATATTTTCTTGTAAATAATTTGTGTATATATTCCATTGTATATATAATTATAATCATCAATTATTAATTAATAATAATAATAATTTATTCAATAATAATACATGGGCATACAATTTTGATATTAGTCTAAAATAATATTATACTACAATAAATTATAATTATCCTTAATCTGGTACATGTATTACTTATACTTTAATGGAAAATTCTCTATTCTAACTCTACAAGGCGTAACGTAACAAACTCTACACCTTAGTCAAAATATGTGGCTATCCAAACCCAAGTTATAAGGGTTCATAAAAACGACGAAGCACTTCGAGAAAAGGTAGGTAGTACCCTTGTGCTTCGCTTGGCTCGTCTTGGCGGGGAGAGGGGCACTGACGTGCCCCAAATTGGCGAACGATTAGGGCATCAGTGGATTGGTACAACTCATAGATAGGAAACATGAAAGGTCTATATTTTTCACAGTTTTAACATAATAAGTAGTGTATATGTGTATAAATGGCTTACTGCATGCGTTGGTTAACATTAGTAATTATTAGTAATTAGTCATTTATTCAATACAAAAAATGAAAATTATGATGAAACAAACAGTTTTGGAGTGATAACATGTCTAATATAAACATTATATATTAGACATGTTATCACTCCGAAAGTCCTTTATGTTGTAGTAGCTCTTTTCCAAAAGAAATGCCCCAAGCTTTTGTTTTTATTTATTTACACAGGAAATACCTTTCATCTCCACTAGTAGTTTATTAAAGATGCTTACTGCTTGGATTGCAGAACTATGCTGCACGACGTTTAATTTAGGCTGAACAATGCCAGTCAAATATTTCTTACGACTTATTTCCCTAATGTTTTTTTGTTCCTTGGTTTCAAACAGGTTTTTATTCTAATTAGAACCGTTAATATGTTGTGCTCTTTAAAGTGGTTTCTGCATGATTCCATTTGATCAATACATAACATAGTTCTAATGGACCTTTTCTGTTTTACAAATGAGTTAATGTTGTACTTATAACTATTTCCCCATAACAGGATACTATATCTAAGTTTGGATTCCACTAGAGCGTAATAGACAATTTTTAAAACTGCAAGTGCAGTATGCAGTTGATGATAAATAAATAGAGTATTATATTTGTTAATCTAAGCAATCTACTGCCGTATGTATGACTCCGAACTAGTGTCATAGGCCAAATATTAGACAGGTTACATTAGTATAACAAAATAAAGTTATGAGACTTGACAATGCTTATATTGATTCCAAGGGCATGCCAGGTGCCTTTATAAAAGAGCTCGTCTCCATACTTAAGCATAGAACTCGTATCCATACTTACAAAGCATTCACGTACATTTATCAGATATACTTATAAGGCCAACGAATCGAGAGAAATAATGTAAACATGTCGCTTTATTAAGATACGTTACGACAGCAACCTATAATTCTATTTTTTGCTTTCACACGCATTTGTCTGAGAGAAGTAACAAACGTGACTGTCGTCATGTCAAGTCCTAATGTCATCTGATTACTCTACGAAATATAAATCCTTGCTTCGTGTTTTAATCTATTTTGTAGAATGAGGCATATCTCATAAATAAAAAGGACCAACATTCCAGGTTGATATGTCATCTATGTACCGGAAATCAAAAATAGTTTGTGCCTACAAGTTTATTTTTACCTTAGTCGTTCTTTTAAATATCTGTTAAAGACGAGGGACTTTTGTAATGTTACTCATTCATATTTATGTTACGAAATATAATTATTTTAATTACTTACGGATGCCAGTGAAAACTTGATCAAAATACATATATTAAAAATCAAAGTATCTACTTTGATATATTAATATCTATTTAGAATAGAAAAAATTAAGAACCACTGACCGTTGCTTTACTTTTTGTACAAAATATAAGGAGGTAGGGTATTTAATAATGAAAGTAGGTATTTCGAAAATACAATGTAAGAAGCGGTGAACTCTGATTACATTCTTTATCTAGACACATTAGGCCTTACTATTATAATCGTAATTCGTATGCTTTGATGTATGCTACCAAATTAGACGTTTTGAATGTTATCGTTATGATAATTATGTCGACACGGATGGCGTAGAGCTTTAAGTGATCGCCTCGCCGCTGCCATCGCGCCAAGTGTTGTGGTTCGACGGGACAAAAATTTGTGTGATTTACAAATAGTTGTTCGCCGTCTTGGTGTTATTTTTGTACGTTCTTTAAATGGTTAAAATGCCCCCGCGACACAGGAATTACTCCTGGTGCGGTAGTAGTCATTATAAATATAAATAAAAATGTTTTATGTGTCAATCTCTGTTGACACATTTGGCCTCAGTGGTGACAAAGCCAGTGGTAACAACTGGGAATAGACCTATTATACCACAAAAGTTAAAGCGTCTAGTGCTTGTATTATACGGCTGATTTTATGTTTGATGATATGTTTGACAGCTTTTGTTTAGAAAATATGTTAGACCGCCTTTTTTATTTTTCAGGTAAGAGTTACCAGATGATCAAAAACTTATCCCTTTTGAATATTATTATGTTTGACGTGAATAATATAAGTTCATAGTTATAACAATGTTGCTAGCGTAATAATATAAGTTCATAGTTATAACAATGTTGCTAGCGTAATAAGCGATTAGGATATCGTAACTAATATTATAAATGCATAAAATTTGTTTGTTACGCTTTCACGCCTTAACTTGTCGACCGGTAGTCATGTAATTTCGCATATATGTAATCAGGGGTACCTACAGAAAAGGAAATAGGGTACCTTTAATCCTGGAAAAATTACTGTAACTAATCTTATTTTATTTATATTTTTTTTCTACGTGAGGGAAAGCGTGGTCTCGTATCCCTCCGCAGGGGCGGGCGGAGGGACTATGTCGGACTCACCGGAGTAAAAGAAAGATGTTGAAAAGATAATGTACCTCCCAGAATACCGACTAAACCTACCACGGTGTTCCTAGAGAAAACCGCTATCGCCGGAGCCGAGCGAATCACTTTCGCATGCGGTCGCGACCCTGGCGAGACTTCGGCCCGCCGTATGAAACGGCAGGCCACTACACGAAGAGACCTAGCCAAAGGCACTTACTCACTTATAAACCCTGCTGTCTCCCCCCTAGAGGGGAGACGGACTCGACACAGAGGCGCACGTGAGAACACGCACACCGCTCAAACCTCAGGGTGGCTGGAGGTCATCTCGCGCCCTCCGGCGCCCGGCTCTGCGGTTGGGTTAGCGCTCCCTCTCCCGCTCCGCCGCCTCCTTGATGGAAATCACTTCCTCTCAGAAGGAGGCGACGGCGTTCCACGAAATCCACTCCGGACCATAGACTGAACTACGGCCGGGAGCGAGAGGGCAACTAATCCGACTGCCGCGTTCAACTCACGGCGCTGCGATGCCCAGGCGGAGCAAACCGCCAAAGTGTGCAGCGCCGTGTCCTCAACAACGTCGCGGCAGTCGCTTCGGGCAACGATGGCTCGGCGAGCGGCCTCGCGCCACTCGCGCACCTGCTCGGGCAGAGGGCGACCGCCTCCGCCTGCCCGAAATTCGGCCGCTCGACGATAAACGTCGGCGATCACCTCCGCCTCCAAATCCCACGGGGGAGTACCGGCCAATCTCATCTAATCTTTTTTTTTTTTGTTACCCAGGAAAAAATGCTTCATGCGCTACCCGCCGGCTAGGGGACGGCACCGGCGGGGCGTGTGGGACTCACCAGCCGAGTGCTCGTATACCCACTAAAAAAACCTGGGGTGTTCCCTCTCTCACCCAATGGGGGGGCCAGTTGGGAGTCTGAAAAGATTCATCCATAGCAGGCCCCTCCGTGTGGGTGCCGGCCGGGTCCATCGGACCCGACCTCCTCTCGTCCCCGGGGGAGAGCAATTCACTGCTCTCCCCTTTCGACATTAGAAGGCGCGCGGGAACACCGCGCGCGCCCTCTATGGGTTCTTACTCACGGGTGGCAGGGTCCCCTGAGGCCTTGCCACCCAGAACCCTTAGGTGGGGGGCAGGAGAGCGATATAAGCGCGTCTCCTGCGCCCCCTCCTCCGGCGGCGGACGTCCGGGGCGTAAGGATCTTCCTCACGCTCCCGCTACGCCGCCGCGAGATGACAGCCTCGCAGAAGGACCTCATTGCACCCCAGCACCTGTCGTCGCCGACCATCATGGATACGACGGTCGGCAACGAGAGGTCGGGGCCAATCACGGCGACCAGTGCACAGCGCTCCTCGGCCCACGCCGGACACTCCTCCAGCGTGTGCTGCGCCGTGTCCCGGTCGCACTCCTCGCAGTGGTGACACCTGGTTGTCGGCTCCCTACCGGCTATCTTGCACAGGTACTCTCCGAAACAGCCGTGTCCGGAGAGCACCTGAGCAAGCCGGTAGGTGAGCGGTCCGCGCCGTCTGTCCGTCCATTGCCTTAGCACCGGACGGACAGCCTCGACTGTCCTCACCCCGTAGCGGGGCTGGGCCAGTCTCTCCTCCCATTTGGCCTCAAGGACCAGTCGAGCCTGGGACCTTCGCGTCTCCACCGCCCTGTGAGTAGGTTCCTCACCATGGAGCCGGAGGTCCGCGCGCCAGTGATACACCGACGCTTGGACCTCCGCCTCCAAATCCCAGGGCGGCGATGCCGCCAAAACGCACGCCGCCTCATAGGAGACGGTGCGGTAAATCTCATCTAACCTTTTTTTTTTTTTTTTGATTCCCAGGAAAAAATGCTTGATGCACTACCCGCCGGCTAGGGGACGGCACCGGCGGGGCGTGTGGGACTCACCAGCCGACTGCTGGTATACCCACTAAAAAAACCTGGGGTGTTCCCTCTCTCACCCAATGGGGAGGGCCTGTTGGGAGTCTAAAAAGATTCATCCATAGCAGGCCCCCCGTGTGGGTGCCGGCCGGGTCAATAGGACCCGACCTCCTCTCGTCCCCGGGGGAGAGCAATTTCACCGCTCTCCCCTTTCGACGTTAGAAGGCGCGCGGGAACACCGCGCGCGCCCTCTGTGGGTTCTTACTCACGGGTGGCAGGGTCCCCTGAGGCCTTGCCACCCAGAACCCTTAGGTGGGGGGCAGGAGAGCGACATAAGCGCGTCTCCTGCGCCCCCTCCTCCGGCGGCGGATGTCCGGGGCGTAAGGATCTTCCTCACGCCCCCGCTCCGCCGCCTCCTTCTGCGAGATGACAGCCTCGCAGAAGGACCTCATTGCGCCCCAGCACCTGTCGTCGCCGACCATCATGGATACGACGGTCGGCAACGAGAGGTCGGGGCCAATCACGGCGACCAGGGCACAGCGCTCCTCGGCCCACGCTGGACACTCCTCCAGCGTGTGCTGCGCCGTGTCCCGGTCGCACTCCTCGCAGTGGTGACACCTGGTTGTCGGCTCCCTACCGGCTATCTTGCACAGGTACTCTCCGAAATAGCCGTGTCCGGAGAGCACCTGAGTAAGCCGGTAGGTGAGCGGTCCGCGCCGTCTGTCCATCCACTGCCTTAGCACCGGACGGACAGCCTCGACGGTCCTCACCCCGTAGCGGGGCTGGGCCAGCCTTTCCTCCCACTTGGCCTCGAGGACCAGTCGAGCCTGGGACCTTCGCGTCTCCACCGCCCCGTGAGTGGGTTCCTCACCATGGAGCCGGAGGTCCACGCGCCAGTGATACACCGACGCTTGGACCTCCGCCTCCAAATCCCAGGGCGGCGATGCCGCCAGGATGCACGCCGCCTCAAAGGAGACGGTGCGGTACGCCCGCGACACCCTGATCGCCATCGCCCTCTGAGGTTTCCTCAAGAGGGCGATGTTTCGGCGATCGAGGGCGCCGGCCCAAATGGGCGACCCGTAAAGGGCCATCGACCGCACCACCCCCAAATAGAAGCGGCGGCAGACGACACTTGGCCCCCCGATATTCGGCAGCAGAGAGCTAAGCGCTCCCGCCGCCGACATCAGCCGGGGGGCCAGGTGGCTAAAATGGACGCGAAAGTTCCAGCGGCCGTCGAGGTGGAGCCCCAAGTATTTCATACTCGGCTCCACCCCGAAAATCTCATCTAACCTAACCTAACGTACACTTACACGAGTCAAGCCGGGAGCAAACTCTAGTAAAGCTACAAAATGTGGTGTGTATTATATGGTAATATTTCACATGGTATCTAAGTTAAATTGAAGTTAAAACTTCAAAAGAAAAGTAAAGTTGTAACTCTTATTACATTTCTATTGTAATAGTTCACAAGTTAACCTACTAGTAAGTTAATGGTTTTGCTTTTCATAAAGAATAATAATACCATTTGCTGACAGATTGTGTCAAGAACGAGGGACAATGACAGTGTATAATGCATAAGTTTATGTCATAGCCTATAGCCTATGTTACTCGGTGATAATATAACTTTCTAATGGTGAAAGATTTTTTTAAATCGGTGAATTTTTTAGGTAAGTCCTTACAAACAAAAAAAATTAAATCTTTCCGAGGTTAAATGTAGGAAACATCCAAAGTATATTGGCCGATCCAGTGAGTGAGGCAGCAAGGTCAATAAGTAGCTTAGTAGGTGAAGTATTATTGATTTTTTGTATTTTAGTATAAGTTTAGGTTACAATGGGACTGGCATATAGCAAAAGCAAAAAAAGACCCTTCATTAAAAAGAAATAGAAAGAAAGAGTAAAGCAATACGTTTGCACTATATTATGTAAATAAAATACAAGCAGCCTTATATTGATGTATCGTAATGTTATTTTCCTTCATGGACTAGACCAGTGGTCGGTAACCCGCGGCTCGCGACCCGCATGCGGCTCTTTGACTCCTCGGCTGCGGCTCTTCCACGAAATATTTAGTGCAGGCACGGAATATTACTTATTATCTTGCCTCATAAGTATGATACCAAATTTTATTTTATTTACTGTTCGTTGTTCGGATCTTTTTATGTACCTCTGACAACGTTTACACGAAATTTTGTGTTGATCAGTCGTGCAGTTAAGACGTAAAAGCGTGAAAAACGAACTCACATTCACATTCTAGCTAATATTATAAAAGCGAATGAGAGTTTTGTTGTTTGTTTATTAAGCTTTCGCGCCTTAGCTACTCGATCATAAAATGTCGCATACACGTTTTCAGAGTAACAGAAAAGGACATAGAATACCATTAATCCAAAGTAAAACACTAACTAACATTACCTACATTTAGGCGAGCAAAGCCGGGGACGTAGTTTATAGTAATAGTTTTAAACATGCATATCTTACCAAAAAGGCCACGGTGATTTATGGCCAACAAGCATTTTTTTCGATTATGAGATATATTAGATCTCAAATGTCACGCAGAATGCTTTCATAGCTGTCATAATGGAATTTATCGAAAATTCTTTATACTATTTAGTACCGACATTCTTATCAAACTAATTTTAATGCTATTTACAGCAGTATTTATATGATCATATTATACATAATTTTCTAATAATGGTTGCCACAAAAAAGCATGTGGCGTTCAATTCAACAGTTAAAAGATTTGGTATTTTCACTGCACATCCTAATTTAGATCCATCCGGACTGTTTATAACTAAACCAGATGGATGTAACCCTTGCCTCTATGAGCCAATATTAATACAAAATCTATGTGAAGCCACTCACAAGAAATTTATCAACAAAGACCCTTGGAGGTATAAGATCGAACTCGAGGAGTGGGCGCGCAACTTAGGCTACAGGAACGAAAAGGTCCTAGCAGAACGAAGATGGAACCGTACATTACTTGGCCCTGCCTGGCATTACGTCACTGAGCCCGCTAAGTATGAACCAGCGTGCCCGAATGTCGGTTTCGGTAGAATACCTAGGTTCTCTCAAAAGAGTCCAAACGACTTTGTTCCAGGACCGGGCACGTACTATAAAGAAAAACCGTTTAAAGCTCCTTATGGACCACACTCGACACTTCCTACTTTTGAAAGAGAAGATCCGTGTAGATTAAGAGACACCACGCCGAATTGGTCACTGGCTCCAAACCGATACACGATCTACGACAAGGAAAGCATCGCAGAAAAGTCTAACAAGATCGTCTCTCTCAGAGGGCCTTACGATCTCTTCACTGGCAAGCGAGACGACTCCACGATTAAGAATCATTTTAATACATCGCTCAAGTGCTCCGCTGCAATGTGGCCGTTAGCCTTGAAGGGTAGTTTTGAAAAGTATAAAAATTCTCGATTTGGCATAATGAATAAGACCGGCAGGGATACCCCGTATAGAGGTCGCAATGCTTTAGTAGATTTGGCGATGGCTATCCGTAAACCTGAAGATCCCGGTCCAGCCACATACAACGTTTGCGGTCTAACTAAGTTTAAGCAGAACGCGGTTCCATTCAACAGTTCGTACGACAAGCCGCCGGGCTACCAGCGCGTGGTTGTGTGGCCAGGAATCGGCAGATATTCGATCGCTAAAGTACCTTACAGAATAGAGGGCAAAGGGCACAAACATGTGTTCATGAGCAAGCTGGGCAGAACCATCGGCGCAATCATTCCGGCACCTATGAACTCATTCTAATGGTTTTGATACATTGTTATATTTCAGAATTTAATGTTTTAATGATTTTGACATGCTTAAACAGAGATTTCAAATCAATTAAAAATCAATATTCATTTTGACCTAAAATGTTAAATTCTCATAATTATGTATTTTCATAATGATGCATACCTGCACCAAAATGTTAATTGTTCATAATTCAACAAACAAGTATAGGTACAGTTCCGCCTGATGAGAAGCAATTTCTATAGCGTAATAGAAGCACAATACCCATGCATATATTTTATATTAGCGTATACGATATAATATACCTAGTGGCCGCAGTAATCTAAATTCGAAATGAAAAATATTTTACGTGTTTGCTTTTTTGTGTTACTTCTTCTCCATATAAAGTCACAAGCACCAGTGACCTCTACCTACCAGCATGTCATTTAGACATTAATATAAGATAGTTGTTTTACTGCTAAACCTACGTAAAAACCTACGTGTTTTTCTCACAAATAGTCTTTCGCTGCGTAATAAATTTTAACTATCTCACAGTCGTCAGTGCACGTAATATGCTTAAAAAGGCAATTAAAGTTCTTCACGTATTAATATAAAGATAAATATGCTGTAATTTCATTACATGTTATGAGAGCTAATTGTATACAAATATTCAATTGCTTAGTCGGTCAGTTAGTAATAATTCAATTAATACGGTAGAACCCCAGTTTGTAATCTGATTATTAACATTACCATTAACAATTATTGGATTTGGCTGCGAATCGAATACGGCTAACATGCACATAAATGTATTAAACTGCACACTGGAACTGGCCTGGTCTAATCTGACAAGGTAAATGTCTGTAGATCTCTCTTTTGATAATTATCATATCACCACCTTGCAGAATATTTTTTGAGGGGTTGAATTTTTCTTTTCCAATTATTATTCAGTGACAGTACCTACGTATGAATAGCATACTGTTTTAAGTGGTTATCTCCCCATTATTACTGCGCCGAGTATTGTGGGTTCGATCTCTAAATGGGACATAAAATTGGGCGTTCCGCGAATAGTTGTTCCGTATAAGTTAATAGTGATGTCAAATTGTAAAAAAAATTTAAAAGACAAGACAGAGCGTCTTTCTTCTTCTATCTCTTTTAGAAATACGGCGTATGAGTACCTAGCACCATAGATACAGCGTCTTGCCCGTAGATAAGAATGCTAGAGGCAGACATACCTACTCCCCCACACTGCTTTTTTACCATACTCTATCCTTCATCAATCTTTAATTTTTTTCTCTACTGTCTACTACTACTAGAAGTCATTACCACCTTAGATGAACAAATTTACTTTTATTTCTTACTTTTTGTCTATTATTACTACTTATTTCTTTGTAATAAGTAGTAATTTCTAACTAGTTATTTCTTTGGCGTAAGTAAATAAAATTGTACCACTACTTAGCTTAAGAAAACACTGACTTCTTGCAATACGGTTTTAACTAACGCAGGAATCGGAGGATCCTAAACATTTGTGATATTTTTTTAAGGTGATATTTATATATTTTCTTTTTAACTTAAACATATAATTACTTATATTGTCCTGTTTATCTCGTGGCATTAGATTAGAAGACCCTTACACTAGGACTGATTAAGAGTTACTATGATACGCAGACCAAGTAAAACTGTCAGCATTACAGATATGTCAGTTACCTGTAGATTTTGAACAACGAAGTCATTACATACCGCGCGTTGGCAATAGATTCTCAACACACAAGAAATGTTTTTATCACACACTGATATAAAATTCATTAATAAACTACGCTTATTATTTTTAACTAGATCCGATAGCAAAAACCAAAGCAGTGAAAGCCTAGTCGGATTCCATTGGACTGCCACGCAGAGGTCTCGAGTTCGATCCCAAGGTACACGCATCTCTGACTTTTCGAAGTTATGTGCGTATTAAATAGTTAATTATCGCTCGCTCTAACGGTGAATGAAAGCATCCTTAGGAAACCTGCATGTCTGAGTTCTCCAAAATGTGCTTGAAAATATGTGAAATCTGCCAACCTGCACTGGGCCAGCGTGGTGGACCCTTGTCACACTAAGAAGAGGACCATGCCCAGCAGTGGAACAGTTTTATACAGAGCTGATATTATTATGCCCCTATTGTATATGGAAAGATGTACGTTGAGATCATTAATGTACATAGATACATTGTCATCTAAAATTATACTGTAGCTGAGTGTACAAATTGCATTCGAATTGAATTCGAATCTAATTCGAAAAGAAAGCTACATAAATGCGTGCGTTTTTGACCATGCAAGGTAAGTATACCATAATGCACAACTGATCAGACTAATAAATATAATTTAAAACCCAAGATTATTGTAGGTAGACAAAAGTCATCAAGAAATTCATAATGAAAGGTTCACATCGAATCGTCGCACAAAATAAAACTAATACTAACCTAAAAAATGTCGCAGAGACTTAAAAGTAAATCGGATTGCTGTGCATGAGTCCGACATACGATTATTACTTGAGTTCAAGAAATACACATAAATGTAGGTGTAATAGACTTCTGCCTTCGCCTTCGTGTATGAGGCGTGATTGTACATGAACGCGTCTAGAAATCTTGCCCCAGGCGTTTCCAGTTTCCTCACCTGTATGTTCTTAAACACAACAAATCATCTACATACCGCCAGAATATGACAAGCTGCGCCTAAGTTTTCTTGCGAATTTGCTATCAAGAATTCATTTATTCACTTAACGCTCACGCCAAATGAATGATTCGCTTGCTAAGCATGGAGCAATACTGCTATGTAGTTGCATGAAGCATGACACGGGCCTATCGGTTAATCAAACAAAATATCTTTATTCATTTAAGTCACAAAGTAACACTTATAAATAGAAATTAAAAAAGTATTATTGGATTTTCGTGTGATCTGTTAGGCACTTCTCAATATCTGGTACCTAAACCGTAACTGGCAAAATGAGGATACAATATAACCCAGACTACCGGTTCTAAGATTACGTACCTATATATTTATTATATTTCTGTGATTTTAATCGGTAGTATTAAACGTTTTTAGTACTTCAATATTTATAGTACAATATTCTATGAAATCCGTAAAGGAAATAAAATGTAGTTTAAAAAGTAGTAACTGGTTCCTACTTCCGGCCCATTCATGCTGTCATGAATGGACCGGCCCGACCGGGGAAGTACCACCCTCTCACAGAAGATCGACGTAAAATAACAGTATATGTTATGTTTCGTCCGGTGAGTGAGAGAGCCGTAGCCTAATCACCCTTCTCTTCCCAAACCCCATCCTGCTCCATTCCACTTTTCCTTCCGGTAGGCAGCGACTTGGTTGTGTTTTTTTGACATTGCTTCTGTAATGCTAAGAAAACACAGCCATGTGTATGAGCCACGATTCTCGCTTACTATCAGGTGGGCCGCTGGCTCGTACGTCACCGATGAAGGAAAAAAGAAATCTTTACACCACGATGCGACGGCTCCCCGTCGTCGTTTAGGCGACAAATAATATCGGCATGATAATGTTTTGAGTGCCCGAATGGAGAAACAGCTTAAGTGGTCGCCTCGCCGCGCGCCACTGCTACTACGCCGACTGTTGTTGCCGACGGTACCGAATAGTTGTACCAAATCTGGATGATCTTTATGTCCATTGTTTGAAAGTTTGTAAAGTCCCCCGCGACCCAGGATTTATATCAACTGAAATGATGTCTTTTTAAGATTTCTTTACCTCTTTTTTTTTTAAATCTAATATGTTAAGCTTGCGGATTCTTATTTCTCGCCTAGACGACAGTCAAATATTATTTAAAATAATACGTGCATACAAATGTTACTTAAATAAAAGAGATATTCATACAAAATTATATTTTATAAGCATTTAATAATCATATTGGCCATTGGAGACAGGGTAAGATGGGTAGAAAATGTATGAACGATCTTAAAAAATAAAAAAATATTTTATCAGCTTTGGAATTGTGATGTTATTGGTATTACAGTACACGCATAGCGTGCCAGTTTCTGTGATCACTTTGCCACTACCTTCATAAATCACAAATGCAGCATAAATAGAAATTAATATTACGTAATATATTATGTATTTAGCTGGCACCGTGGTTGCCTTGTCTCTTCTACCCCCGAGTGGTCTGAGTTCGATCTTGTTACGGGAGAAGCATTTGTATGATACAATTATAGCACTCTTTAGTGTAAATTTTTCCATTTTAGAAAAATACTTGTTTGTCTTGACCTGATATTTTATCACCACGCTTGTAACTGATTATTATAATTTTTAATTATCGACATATTCTTATCGTAGCGAAAATATTTTAAGATTATGGTTTTAACACAACATGATGTTCTATTAATTATATAATGCAATTTCTTTTAAAATTTGGATGGTACGTTTAACCAGGCGACATATAATGTCCCATACTTAAATAATTAAAAATTACTACAATGTCATACTTTTAAACTACTTTTTAATAGTATATTAAAACATTAGCTGTTCTGTTAATATACTGTCCCACTACTTGGCACAGGTCTCTTCTCAGTGTGAGAAGGAAGCCTTCTCCGGCCATAGTCCAATTCTTTAATGACATAATATACACAAATAAAAAAACTCCGCGTTCACTTGGAAAAGTTGAGATATTTTTCTTGTGTCAAAATACAATTAATTAATGCATATTTATTGATTTACTTAACATTTAACAACAAATTTTAATAAGTTTTCATATTAAAGAAGTGTGTTTTTAAATGTTTCTCTATAAACTATTCTTTTTGTTTTTCTTTAATAAATTCGTACTTTCAATCTCCATGATTTTTTAATTTAAAGAAATGCGAGGATTTGGTTAAAGTAAATAATTTTATGCATTTTTATATACTTTTATATACAAAATGACTCCTCTCCTGGCTTGAACGCATGTGGAAATCCTCCCGGGCATGCTGTAGATCAAGTTGTCCAATAGTACTTGTGGTAACCAGTCCCATTCTTGAATGGCGGCATCCTTGATCTCTGACAGAGTTCTTGGAGATAGCTGACGACTCCAAATAGCTCGCTTAAGAACGTCCCATGCGTGCTCTATTGGGTTTAAGTCCGGAGAGCCGGCAGGCCAGTCTAACCACGTGATTTCGTACTCCCTGAGAGCAGCGCTAACTCGTTGAGCTCGATGTGCCGGCGCATTATCATCGACCAACACAAATTGGTTACCATAGTTTATCCTGAATGGTCTGATGATGCCATCAATAACAGTTATCTTGTAGAAATTAGCTCTCTAGAGCCTTGGTACGGGATCAAAGGCGTTCAAGCTCCAATCATTATTCCGCCCCAAAAACTTACTGAATGGTTCCAGAGGCAGTTCTTTGCCTTTCGGAATTCCGGCCGTCTCCAAACTGGGACACTCGATTATCTGGGTGCATACTGATCCGTGTCTTGTCAAAAAAAAAACAAGTACGCCAGACATCTTCTTCTTCGTCTACATTGTTTGGACGCTGCCTGGCCCACTGCAATCTGCATCACTGTTGTTCCCGTGTATTCAAAGGTGCTCGCCGGGATCTCCTTGATCGTAATCTAAGGTGATGTAAACAATTACGCATGGTCTGTATACTAATATGCAGTCCAGTAGCAGCTCGTAGCTCTAATCTCAGTTTGGTAGCGTTAATTATTGGATCACGGGTGGCAAGAAGTCCGATGTAGTACTTCTGAACATCATTAAGGACAACCGGTGGTCACTGCGACGTCGATCAGCCAAGTTGCCCATGCTTCAGTATCTCAGCAGGGTAGTAACGACGCAGGTTTGAGAAACGGAGACTCTGGCTGCAATTTGCCTTGTAGAATATCCTTCTTCACGCAATAACACTATTCTTGCCTGCAAGACTTTAGACAATCCACCTGGCTTTTTCAAATTAACAATTTTAGAGAAATTTATTAACACAGCTTTCAGGCAGAAATTCATTTATCAAAAGCAGATTTTATGTTTTCTACATTTTAATAATGTGTTCTTAAATAAAGAACACAAACGTAATAATACATTTTAAATATTATAAGCAATAATAACAGGACTCTCAACTCTGGCTTGCCTTGGTCGGCCGGTCAGAGGGTGGCCGCTAGAGCTATATGCTTGGGGGTGGAAGTGTCATTTTCAAGGGCATAACTACGGGGAAACCCGCTCCGGGTCTCCGTTGTCACGAGACCCGTGATGGTGAAACCGGCGCCGCACTGCTCGACACCCCTAGCCACTCGCACCGGTGTTGCCCTCTGCTGCTGGCTTGTATGCCTATAGTGGCTTATCAGGGGGCCCATCTAGTGAGTTGGCGAGTCACCGTCTGCCCATTGCATTGATGCTATTAGAGTATTCAGGGCAGACGCCGTTTTTCATCCATAGTTAGCAATATACCGGTCCACCAAACACCCATACCTATAGCCCATATATTAGAATCTATACGTAGCAATAGTCCTACGCCTGCTGCGGCTAGTGCCGCTGTAGGTGTTCCATCACATCTTTGATTAAAACTCTCGAAGGGCCTCTTCACGTTGGACCCATGTCTCCGTGTAAGCCGCCCAAAGGGCCAGGTATTTTTTAGAGAAATTTATTAACACAGCTTTCAGGCAGAAATTCATTTATCAAAAGCAGATTTTATGTTTTCTACATTTTAATAATGTGTTCTTAAATAAAGAACACAAACGTAATAATACATTTTAAATATTATAAGCAATAATAAAAAATTATACTCTCTTTTCGTGAACGCGGACTTTATGTGTGTATGTCGGCTAACAAATTAAATATCTTTAAAAGTAACCGATTTTTACAGTCCTACTTTTGTAGCGTGCCCAACAGCCTCAATACGCAGTGCAATAATGTTTAAAATTTAAATTAAAGTTAGCCATTACTCTTACTTATATCTACGTGTTTATTTTTTGTTAGTCTCTGCGAACGTTTGATAGCTCTAGATTCTGGTTATCGATTTTATATAATAGCATTACTGATAAATACCTCAATCTTCGAACTAAATTTCATGACATATTTTACGGGTTAACAGGCATATAATTATTAGGTATATGCCGCTATATTCCTCGTAACCGAATTCTACGTAGGCAGTATCGATAATAATGTATTATTATGTACCGTGTGATAGGTTTGATCCATATTGAAGGGACGAAACGTGCTCATGATAAAATAGCAGCATACCTATACAGCACAAATTCGTATGAAATTGAAATATCTCACTTTTCCATTGGTTTTATCGTAGGAATCCTTAGTAACTAGGTACCGTAGCTTATTTTGTCATGAGTACTCAAATATGTGTTACATTTTAAATTAAATTATACTTAGTATTTACTAGATATTAGGCAGAATTCACCTTAAACAGCATTCGTTGTGTACACTTGCTGATCGCATAGTTCTTTAACTAAGTATACGATAAATGACACATAACATGGCATGAGATACAAACACAAAGGCGAATTTCATTTCGTCAAGAATATGACCATGAATAGCTCATTGGAATAACGTCACGGTCGCAGATTAAAGTCCTGCTTAATTAAATTACCTTTTGCTCTATTACAATTTACATCTTAAAGTTGAGGCTGACCCCACGAAGCAGTCTCTGAACTCCACTTAATAAGTACTAGCTTTGAATCTGAAGAAGTTCTTTGGCAGAACTTAAAACACAGAGATTAAGATATTATAGAGTAGAAAACAAACTACAAAAGCACTATGCACTCATAACACACATGCTGACATTTATACTCCGAAAAACAAATAAATCGGGCTATTTAAAGTAAAACATCGTAGCCAGAATTAATAATAATAATAATAAAATGTATCACCAGGTTAAATTAAAGCGCACAAACCGCAGGGCAGCTTGTGGCGGGCTGAATGTGAGTGGCGACACTGCGGTCCTGAATGCCTCAGAGAGTTGGTTAGGGCTTCGTCCCCGGCTTGCCGTTACTGGTTGGCTGGGGTGGAACTTCAAGAGCGTCCGTAGGACTCTCAACTCTGGCTTGCCTTGGTCGGCCGGTCAGAGGGGGGCCGCTAGTGCTATATGCTTGGGGGTGGAAGTGTCATTTTCAAGGGCATAACTACGGGGAAACCCGCTCCGGGTCTCCGTTGTCACGAGACCCGTGATGGTGAAACCGGCAGAAGTGGGACAGAGACCGTGTCTTGGCAAGATCTAAAAATATAGCAATAACTTTCTTCCTCTTGTCGAGTTTATCTACAATATGGTCTGTGAGTGCATGAACAGCCTCATTGGTTGAGGTGCCTGCTCTAAAACCAAATTGGGATTGCGACAAGAGGTGCTTAGTTTCGAGAAAGTCAACTAAACGCTTATTTAAAAGTCTCTCCACTATTTTAGATATGGTGGGTAGAATAGAAATTGGCCTGTAGTTATTGACACAGCCTCCGTCACCACTTTTATAGACCGGTATAACTTCTGCGCGTTTAAGTGCCTCAGGAAAAACACCAGTGCTAAACATTTGATTATAGATGTATGTTAGAGGAGGCACCAAGATGTGATGGTACCGTTTTAAGAAAGTCCCTGAAATGTTGTCGCGACCTGATGTATTGGCTTTCTTTAAACCCAGTATTAGGTTACTAACCTCTTTTTCAGAGGTGGGAGTTAGGGCGAATGAGGAAGGGCAGAAGGTAGGCTGTGGGGGATTTGGAGTAATACGGGTGTTTATTCTGTCGGCTAGATTTTTCCCAATTGACGCAAAGAATGAATTAATGTTATTCACTGCAGAAATAGGCTTACAATTTGATAAATGATCCAAGGTAGTATTATATTTTTTTTATCATAGTGTGTAACTTTTTTATTGTATCCCAAAGAGTTTTTGTATTAGTTTGTGCTGCAGTTTTTAATAATGATTGTTCGTAGTTGTATTTTATCTTACGTGTTAGGAGATTACAAAAATTTCGGTACCTATGGTAAGTGATTTTTATAGTTTCGTCATTAGGGAATTTCCTATTCTTTGAGTGCAATTTGTCTCTGTTTCTCATGCACCTCAGAAGACCAATCGTAATCCAGGGTTTTTTTATTCATCTCCGATTAGGAACCTTAATTATTTGTGTATTAGATACTATTGCTGAATTCAATTTAGTTATAAGTAGGGAAGTTGCTATGTTGGCATCAGTTGTATCATATAAAGATTGAAAACACATATTATTCATATCTATGTCTAGGCTTGAGTAATTCAATTTTTTGAAAGAAAATATAGTTTTTTGTTTAATGCGGTAGTTGAGTGTAAATATAAGGGGATAGTGATCAGTTATAGAAATTTCGGCAACATAACAGCAAGTAGGAAGAGTACTTTTTAACATAATGTGATCTAGGCATGTTTTGTTGTGTGTGGGTAACTGATGCGCCGGTAAAATACTATGCGAAGCAAGAAGATTTAAATAAATAGAGGAGTTTGGGTCTCTGTTGTTTGGCATTATGTCTATATTAATATCTCCAATAATTATTATATTGGGAGATCTAATACTACACAAGAGGTTATCTAGAGACTCTATAAACGGTTGAATGTTTTTGTAGCCTGGCGGTCGGTAAAATGCGAGTAAGATTATATTGCAGTCGATTTTTATTGCCAAACAATTAGACTCTTGCACGGTAGATGGGAGTACAGTTATACGCAAAGAATTTTTGTAGTAAACAATTACTCCTTCATTCTGGGTTCGATTAATTTCAGTTTTAACGTAGTTATATCCGTCTATGGATGGGATGTAATGAGCGTGGGACAGCCAGCACTCCGTAATTATAACTAAATCCCAATCAGTACCTGAGCGTTCAAGAAGTGTTGAAAGTCGAGAAAAATTGCGATTAACACTACGGATATTCTGATGTATAACTTTTAGACTTGGATATGAAGTGTTTAATCGCTTAAAACACTCGTCAATGTCGCAGTTGGACGCTTGAGCAATTTGAAAACCGTCAGTACAGTCATTTATCAAGTTATTATCGAATTGTGTATAGAATCGTTACTATGAGAAGCCTGAGTTGTGCAGAGAACAAGAAATATTAGGGTATACGTATATGCTGATAATGAATGTGAAAAATATGGAATGGAGTGGTAAGGAAAACTGTGTGTTGTGATGATATTAATTGAGCTAGGTTTGTGTTGTATGAAAATATTATAAACTCTTAGTGAATAAAGAATTATATAACGAAGTAAATAATGTAATGTAATGTTAATAGCTGTTATATATTTTTGAGGTATATGTAATATGTGTATTGTATAGTATTTTTTGTGTAAACACAGTGTAAAAAAAGTAAATGTACAAATATAAACAGAGTAATTAAGAAATAATGAAACATAAATCAACACTAGTCATTTAAGTGACAAGTTTTTTAAATCTTGTTAACTATCTATACGTAATACTTTTGAATCTTGTGTCTTTTTTAAATATATCTTGCCGTACGAGGTCCATGTGCTGTGGTAATCGTTCTCTTTGACAAACTGTCTAGCTAGATAAGCGAGTCTTCTCCCAAGACTTGTTAATGATTCGTCGATAAAAATAGGTTTTGGAGATCAGGGTAAATTAAGGTGAGTGTTATTGAGTTTTTGATCCTTGTTCATCTTGTTGAAGTTTCTACTTTGCTTAATGAATCCATCCTTACATAGTGAAGACAAGAAGTTTACTACTATATGATTACTCGACTCGTTTTTAGTTTTTAAGCGGTAGATGTCCTGAATGTCGCGATCAGAGACAGGTTGCTGAATCACTTCGCCTATTTTCTTAACCAGTGAGCTGAGGGACGATTTATTTTCACTGCTTTGTTTGGGGATATTCCTGACTTCAATGGACGACGAACGTGAATTCCGCTCTAGATGTTCAATTTTGCTTTCGAGAGAGAGAATTTTTAGCTCGTATGCTTTATTTTTTTGTTCCAAGAGTGACATTTTTCTAAAACTTCGTCATATCTCGTGGACAAAAAATCAATACTTCTTTGAATTTCGCTGTTCTGGTCTTTGATGACCATTACAGAGTCAATCAGCTTCTCATATTTAGCGTTATGCTTTGCTTCAAATGACGTAAATAAATCCTGTAATTGGCTGGAGACAGAGATATGCTCACTTAAATTATCCATGTCGCCTTCAAGTCGACGTTTCAATCTACGAGTAACGTTAAGTTCCGGCATATTAACTATTACAGGATCTTGCATAGATAAATGCAATTGAGAGTCAGATCCATAAGTTGAAATAGGAGTTGTAGTAAGATCCGGGCAGTATGTTGCCTGTGGCGGTGTTCGTTGAATTGACATCTTTTGTTTGTAAATAACTCGTTAGGATAGTTAATGAATAAAGTACGCATGACGCACGATGCGGCGACGGCGAGCCTCCGAGATGGAAGATACGAGGGTGTATATCTGGTTCACTCACACCACAGGGCGTAGTAGCAGCGCGCGGTCACTGACGTAGCTCCGTTGGTGAACTTGTAGCTGCCTCACTCTGCGTTTGATATGTCTCGTTCTTCCAATCAGTTGTTGACCTCTTCGCTGCGTATGCGCTTCTAGTACTTTTATATGATTTTCGAATTTATTTTCGTTAATTTAAGAATATTAGAAATAAATTAACTGACGACTGTTGTGCACACGACCGTATACCACGGTATCCAGGGGGGACAGTTAATTCTCGACACATATTCTATGAAAAGTATATCAAAATGTAACTGTTTAATTAAAGTGACTGTTTTCTTGAATATAGGAGTCATAAACACTTTCGTTCATCGGGGCATAGTTTGTTTACAACTTTTCTACGCTTATCTTGATGCTTCGATTAGTTTTCAACATCGCAATACCAATCTAAGTAGAAATGCACATAAATGCAGTCGAATGAGATTCGATTATAGTTGTATATAAAGCGATAGCTAATCCGCATAGTTAAAAACGCAACGCATATACATGTGCAATATACTGGTATATTATTTGCATACAAATATGCACTCTCTGCAGCAGCAATAATCTAAACATGACGTCAAGCAGCGGGGCTTTACAATTATATAATCTTTGGTCTCAGGTCTCAAAGAGCATCCCAGATTCGGAACAACTATTTGTGGATTACAAAAAAATGATGTAATAGAATGTTGTCCAACCCATAACACCTGGTGCAGTAATAATGGCGTGGTGATCACTTAAAGCACTACGCCCATCCACGCAGTGCATCATGTAGAATTATATATTACATTTTATGCTATAATCAATTATATACATAATATAAACACAATTCTTTAAAACTAACTAATACCTAAAATATTATAAAACAGAAATAAAAAAGAAAAAGGAAACTAAATCTCTCTAATATATCATGTAGAATCATTTCGTGATACTGCGAAGCAGAGCTATTTTATTTAAAAATGAGCATTATTATTACCAAAAATCTTTAACTGACGGTAAAAGAAA
The DNA here is from genome assembly GCA_963675205.1 of Catocala nupta. Taxonomy (NCBI): domain Eukaryota; kingdom Metazoa; phylum Arthropoda; class Insecta; order Lepidoptera; family Erebidae; genus Catocala; species Catocala nupta. The sequence continues at coordinate 13,371,663 of OY776078.1, forward strand.
CAGGACAAACACGTATCAACGCGACGATCGTTTGACCGAAACAAATAAAGTAAAATCCCACTCAAATATTTTCGAGTACCGTTTCTATTCGAATTTATTTTAACCTAAACCGCCAGCATTATGAACTAGGTTTAGCCAAGCTAACTCAATGACCGGCTATAACTGGATAACTACAAAAACTATCAATATAAAAAATGTATAAATATTACACATTTTGAGATATTTACTAAGCCAGAAGATTTAGAATTGTTTAAATGATATGCAGCGCTCTAGCTAAATAACTGCAAACGGAAGAAGTCGTGTTTGTCTGTAGTTTAGATAATCAGCTCGCCACTACCATCCCCGAGAGATGCGGGTTTGATCTAAACAACACGAATAACAACAAATAAGTTGATTAGCTTCGATTACAAGTAATTTTGTTCCTCCGAGCATGGAATGCGCTTGAGTTTGTTTTTCTAAATGTTGTATGTCAGGAGAGAGGGCGGGTTATTACCCCGTGGTGTAACTCATCCACACTAGTCCGAGATAGTACGTTTTTGTAAAAAGAAATAGAAATAATTCACAAAGACAAATATAGCGGTACAACTATATCGTTCCAAAGAAACATGCACGAATATTTATTCGTAAATCAAATTCATAAATTATTCGGTAATTTCACACACCATTTTGAAAGCGTTGCTGTGATTTAAAATTGAAAGTTATTGAATCGCGTTCGAATAATATGACGGAAGGTAACTAGTCCGCCCACATTCACCACTCAATGGAGCTGTCAATTGCCAACTGCATACAAAATCATTTTGTAAATCGATCCTGCAACTATCGTACAACTGACGCGACTTGTTCACAACTACTTCTTGTGATGATAGTAAACTGCTTAACAATCTGCATATAGATATTGAGTACCTAACTTATAATCAAACTTTGCTTGCTTTACTCGACAAAGATTTAAGTTAATCAACTTGAGCATGTCAAGTCTTAGATTTAAGATCAACACCGGACCAAAAGCTGACTACAGCGATAATATTGTATACCTACCGGGTGACACACCAAATTAAGAACATTATTTTTAAGTGTCACTTACTTAGTCATATATAATTAGGCTTTAATCTAATAGGTAAGCCTCGTTTTTATTCGGTCATATTTTTACGTAGATATTATTATTTTATTCGTATTGGATGCTAAGATAAAATTAAACAATAATACTCAGTTAACCACTCAAACAAAAGTTTAAAACATGAGTTCTGCAATTGAGACGGCTAGATATATATGTATATGAATATACATATATACAATCTCATATAAATAGGCTTGGTATATACCTAGCCTATTTATATGACATTGTATAAAATATAAAATTATATAATAAATATATTATTACTCGATCTTAATTGATTTAACAGCTCCAATAAAATAATGCAAATAGTTCACAAATGAGTAATGTTGAATTATTAAGCCGTTAAGTTAACAACAGTCGTATAATTACTGCTAGTTTGTCATTTTAGGTAAAGACTAATGGTAATTTATCTTGATGATAAAGGTTGAATGTTTTTAATGTCGCATCGATATAAGTTGTGATATCGGGTTGTGATATCGTTTAAATTGTTTGGCTTACGACATTTCAAGTGACGCACTCTGTTAGTAACATCACGTTGCCAGGCCTCGTCTCAAAACGTTGCATCAGGTTGACCTTTGTTTAAGTTAAAGAATGGGAAACCCTTTTGTTCAGACTCCGCACGACTTTTTTAGCCATTACGCATAGGTACGTTGCCAGAGTCGCGAAACGGCAACTTTATAATGCTGCGGAAATTTGTTGCGTAGTTCGGTTTTTGTTCCACAATTATCACGTTTATTCTTTACGGGATTGGCGCGCAATGAACCGTATGTAACAAGATATTTATGAATGATATATAATAACCATGCTACACAAACGACAAAACTATACTATGACTGTGTTGAAATGAATATATAAATCAATCTTAATAATAGTTTGGTGGGCTCCTGGGGTGTTCACATATGCCAGTCTATTAATGTCAGCTTCTGACCTTGCACCCCTGTCGTGTTAGGACGTCAATGCACTTGCACCTACATTAGGTATATCTAATGAGGATCCATATTGATAGGTGTGATGACGTCGGTGGCATTCAAATCTAATCTAATACACCAGTGCAGCAGTGAATGTCATTGTATCTATTTTCTAAATTATACTGCGTCAGCTATTTAAAATTTAATTAAGGGATTTACATTTTATACTAATATAATAAGTTTAAAACAGGAACAGTTATTACATAATCATATAGGTACCTAAGTTTGTGGGTTTTACCTAACTATCGCGGACGGCATCGCCTCGTCATACACTAACATTCAAAATACCTTGGAACTATGTGTCACATATTTTTTATTACTGTTATTAATAATTAATAATAATATTCTGCTTAATAATAACTATTTTAATAGCCAAACAGAATTGCGTACTGGCTGCGGAGTAGACTAATCGTACATAAGTAATTCTTTTTTACTTTACTGGAGATAACGATTTGGTTGCTTTTGCATTGCAGACACCAAACCACCAAACCAGATATACAATTAGAGTATAAATAAGAATTCAAAATTGAACTCTGCCGACAATTACTACTAATATAATGGGTACGAAGATTGTAAAACAAGCTAACATCTTTTATATATAAGTTCACTTGCAGTACCGCGCGTTGCCGGTTCAAGCAAATAAGGAATTAAGTCACTTATTCACTGGGCAAATGTAGTAAGGATGTTATTAGGTAATCTTCGCGCGTCGGTTTCCTGGACGATGAAGTACTTAAGAGTAGCAATTCTCCGGGTGAGCTGGCTCAGTTATACCATCATCAGCTAGGATGGGGGAGTAAGTTACAAATTTGATGCAATATTACCCCAATGTTATCAAAGTAAGCGAAGGTAGCTCCTCTATTTTAATTATATACATAGTTTATCTACTTATACAGAGCTAATACTAGTAAAGTTAGTACCTACCTAATCCCCGTAAACGCTGCACCAATATTTTTCCTAATTCCTTCAAAAAACCTATCATCCATCTTATCTATATGGATGGTAATAGACATCTACCTAATAACTACCGCCCTATAGCCGTGCTTAGTGATCGCGACCAACACTTTAATGATGAACTTCCTATCCAATACGGGGTTCCCCAGGGGAGTATACTGGGCCCCACATTATTTCTGGTATTCATCAACGACCTCTGCGACCTTAAATTTCAAAACGCAAAAATCGTATCCTTCGCTGACGATACTGCCATCGCCTTTTTTGCTAAGTCATGGCTGACCATGACTTAGCAACATGAAACAACTACACAAAATGGATTTGATTCTGCCTTAAAGTGGCATTTTCTCACACCCTAACCCTCAATACTACTAAAACGAAGCTTATAACCTTCTCGCTTAACACAACTTCTCAACCCATAACACCCTTAACCTTAATAGCTCACTCTTGTTCTTCACACCCTAACCCTTCTTGTCAATGTCCAACTCTAACTCCAGTAAATCAGATTAAGTGCCTTGGCATAATCCTAGATAAAAACTTAAATTTCAGGCATCATATTAACACTTTATCAGGTCGGTTTCGAAAGCTTATATTCATTTTTAAAACGTTGCGACACGTAAAAACCCTTTTATCATTCGTAATGTATACTATGCACTCTGCCAGTAAATCATCATTTATTGTATCTCCAGTTGGGGAGGAGCAGCTAAGACCATTATGAAGCCACTGGAGATAGCTCATCGAGCCATGGTCTCAACTTGCCGACCTATATTATTCCCAACAAACGAGCTATATAAAGCGTGTAATTTACTTAATGTAAGGCAGCTATTTATTTAACACCTAACCAGTATGGTTAGGTGTTAAATAAATCAACATAAACATCATAGAACACCTTTTATAGAAATAACCAAACGACGGAAAGACAAAGTCTGTAAACTAAAACCCGCTTGCACCTCCTTCATTAAAAAATTCGCCATTTATCTCGGTCCTTCTCTCTATAACAAAATAAACGCAGTATGTCCCATCTACGGTTTGTCACACCATCATTGCAAAATAAATATTACAAAACTGCTCCTTTCTTTTAGTTATGAAAATACCGAAGAATTCCTATGTAAATAAACACACACACACACACACACACACACACACACACACTCGCGCGCATACACACACACACACACACACTCGCGCGCACACACACACACACACACATACATACATACACACACACTCACACACTCTCACATATACACACACATACACTACTTAATAAGAAATGTAATTGTCTAATTGTTTTACTTTCTGATAAACTACTGCTGTGATTAATTTTAATAATTAAACATGACACGTTTTAAAAAAGAGAAATTTACCTATAAGGGACCGGCATTGTACTCCTAAACACAGGCTAAGTAAGTAGCCTATCTAGGAGAACAGTACTCTACCCATCATATATTGTAGATTACGCATATTGTCAACTACGAGTATAAATGAATACCTGTAACACATAATAGCCTAAATCAATGTAAACCTACAATCTCATTTCAGTAAATAAATAAATTAATTATAATTATAATAAAAAAATTATAATTATAATATTTTCAATTCTTAGTAAACTTATATCTAAGTTATACAGGTAGGCTATGTATTAATTACAATGAATAATAAACTACCAGTATATAGTGTTAATTTAAAAAATATATATTTAACACCATAGAAAATCTATCTTGTCAAATACTGTAGGTGTCGCAGATCCAAATTAATAATTAATATATAGTTATTTAATTGCCGGCCTACATAAGCGACAGATTTACAAGACTATAAAGTATCTAATAAATAATAATATCCTAATGTTATGCTCCTTCAAAAACAACTCGACATTAAAGTACGACATTGCATATCTACCCAACGTGATATATATAACAAACTTATGTGATAAGTACATAAATGTTCACGCATGGCATAATATTATAAATGCGGTGACAAGTGCATAAACAACACAACCGTTTCCCGAGTGTTCCGGAACACCTAAGTACAGCAAACGCTTACAGGAACTTTATATTACGTAAAAGGCTTTTTTAAAGGAACTTTTGCTTTTATTGTTGCCTGACGAGAAAATTATATTTCATCAAATCGTTCGTGTTTGTACGAATAACTAAGTATAACTAAATGGTGCTTTTGCTAAGATTCTATGCTATCAAATATTTTAAAATTAAGCCACGCTTAATTAATATGTACATAACTGTCGTCTCAAGCACTCGCCATCATCAGCCCTGTATATGTACATACTGTCCTACTGCTAGGCACAGACCTCTTCTCAGTATAAAAAGGGTTGGGCCATTGCCGAATACCATATACGATAATGGTCCAATCCTAAATAAAAATAAATTAAGAAATAAAATAGAAACTAAATATTAAATAGAAAGCAGCGATAGCTCAGTGGGTAGACCAACAGACTGCAATGCAGAGGGTCTCGTGTTCAAACCCACGTCGCGCACCTCTAAATTTCGGAAGTTAAATGACTTTTCTAAATTATGTGCGTATTGACTGACAATTATCGCCTGCTCCGTACCTCGTAGAGCACGTTAAGCCGTTGGTCCCGGCTGCCATGAACATCTATGGCAGTCGTTATTGGGGAAGTCGACACAAAAGATCCCACTGGGTCGAAGTGTCGACGGTCTGTACTGACTCGCCTCCACACAAGATAAGATCGTTTCGGTTCGATCCCGAGACCCTCTGCATTGTAGTCTGTTGGTCTCCCCACTGAGCTATTGCTCAATATCAATAGAACCTATAGAACGTCACCGTACCTATTGCGAGTCCTGGTAGTAAAGTATAGTATAAGTATATTTTAGCTAGACACACAAAAACACCGCAAAGTAAAAAAAAGAAAAATAAAACCTTGTTTCTTTATCAACATGTTAAAACATACACGTTGTGGAGGCCTTCTTTTAAGTATATGAATACTTGTGTCAGAAGACTCCACTCTTCCACATCTTTAAAAATTTAGACATAGCCTGTGACTAAAATAACAATCTTAATGTGATAACAATATGAACAATTTTTTTTTTATAATATTGTCTTATGTTTATGCGAATGTTATACATTGAAATTAAACACTTTATACGGATTTTATCGCGTTGTTTATTTTACTTTAAACACTGGTATTACATAATTTTGAAAACTCTAACACTACTATTATTGAAATTTTACTACTATTTATTTATATAAGCTATATATTTTCTAATGAAAACAATTTATATTTGAGTTTACACTTTGCCCCGACGTTTCGGTTGCTTTAGTTTGTTTCGTTTTAGTAGTGTTAGTTTTCAAAATTATGTAATACCAGTGTTTAAAGTAAAATAAACAACGCGATAAAATCCGTATAAAGGGTTTAATATCAAAATTTTTTTTTATTAGGAAAATCGTATAGGTAAACAAGAATATTAAAAAAAGATAATATAAAGTATGTTAGTGTGTGTGTGTGTGTGTGTTTGTGTGCGTGTGTGTGTCTCTGTGTGTGTGTGTGTGTGTGTTTGCGTGTGTGTGTAGTATGCGAGTGTGTGTGTTTATGCGCGTGTGCATGTGTGTGTGTGTGTGTGTGTGTGTGTGTGTGTAGCTGTTGTGTGGATGCATTTTGTGTGTGTATGTAATCTTACTCATAAACTACTGCCTATTTCAAAGGTTGAAAAAGTGCTTCCGTTTCTGTGTAGGTGAGATCCTTTAACCAAAAAGTAAGGATATTTTTGCATTCATAATATGGTTTTATGTAAATAGCATAAATTTTATTGACTGCGTTATAAAGACAGGAAGCCTGGGTAACAAATTGGTCTTCTATTCGTTAATGCATTTTGGTCAAATTCTGTAGGTTTGTGTATTTTTAGTAAAGCATTCAAAACATAGTTTTCTTACTGTTAAAAGGTCGCCCTATCTTCAGGACCCGAGTAGATAGGGTTTCGGGGGGAGAACTACGGGTCTCTTTGGACCAGGGTACTGCGGGGTCAGGAAGCCCACTGCGCCTCGAAAGGCGTGTTCTATCGACCGCTGACTAGAGTGCGCGGTGCCTGACATTGGTGTTGGACTCGCAGGGGTATGTGGTTGGCCGCTGAGGACGACATGTTCGTTTGCTCGGCAAGCACGTTGCGTTCGAACGTCGGACTCAGACGCGGCCAGTGCGAACCAGTCGGTCGCATGAGGCACGGAGTTGCCTTTAGCGTAGTGGCAGTGTGGTTTCACTGCCGCAACGCATCTCGGGAGCTTGCATGCTCAGCAAGTAAGAGTCATAGCTGGAGTGACTCGGGCCACACCCGGCTTGTAGGCCTATTTGGGTAGGCATACGGATGTATGTCGGGAAGTGAGCGTGCCTTACACAGCTCCGGTACCATACTTGAGATATGGGAGGCGGCTTCTCCGTCGGCTTCAGCGAGGTTATCGTTAGCAACTCCTTGAGTTGCGAGTAGTGAGCGGCTTTATTGCTCCGGTACCTATCTGGAGAATAGGTAGTGTCACTTGGGCACGAGGTAACTCGCTTACGAGAACCGGATCTCTGAGGTTAGGGTGGAGAGTCGGGATTTGGGGACAAGACCTGTCTATAACTGGTCCCGGAAGGTGCTCTCGGGCACTGGAAGATACAGCGGCTCCTCTAATATAACCTAACGGTTGGTGTAGGGGAACGCTATATCATAAACTGGGATAGTCGTAGAGGAAGGGGATGTTAAAAGGTCGCATAGTATGTAAAGAGCATGTGTACTGTAAGAATATGGTTTGAAAATCATGATCTTCAGAAGAGCACGCCGAGACAATTCATTTTCAAAAAATTTTGCTTTTGTGGCACCACCCCATGCAGGGTCGCAATAAATTAAAATAGACTGAGCAAGAGCAATATATGTATTTTTGTTTTTTAAAAGTCCATTTTAATTTTCTAGCTCGTTCACTTAGTAATTCAATGTGATTATGCCCAGATAGTCGATGATCTTATATAACACCAAAATGTTTAGTTTTGTCAACATGTTTAATTATCGGACACATACATACATTAAAAGAATATATATTATTATATTAATGAATTTTTACGTTAAAGTTATTGTCGGGTTGACATTTTTTGAGGAAAAGACATATAGTTTGTTTTTTCGGTATTAAGCGTTAACAAATTATTTCTTAACCAAAGGCTGATTTTAGACATTCCTAACACCGTGTTTTGCCGTACATCTGCCCAGTTATCACCAATAAAAACAATTGCAGTATCATCTGTATAGGAAAAAACTCGGACACCAACAGACTCGAGTTTACATAAATTATTAATGTAAATCAGAAACAGTGTGGGCCCAAGAACACTCCCTTGTGGGACTCCGTATGCGATATTGGCATGCCTGCTAATATACTGACCAATCTTAACCATCTGTATTCGATCAGATAGGTAATCTTCAAATATAACTGTAGAGCTGTGTACCTCTAATCCCTACAGATTCTAGTTTGTTACGAGAATCGGTACAGATACAGTGTCAAACGCCTTTTTTAAGTCTAGAAACACCAAAAGGCATTTTTTACCTTGATCAAGTTGCTTAATAATAAGAGAAGTTATAGCTATAATTACATCTTCAGTCGATTTATCTAACCTAAATCCATACTGTGTGTCTGAAATTACATGATTATTATTTAAATAGTTTACTAATCGTTTATTAAGTAATTTCTCTAATACTTTTGATTTAGCTGGTAGCAGGGAAATTGGCCTATAATTATTTACTTCATCTTTTGGTCCATTTTTGTATACTGGCGTTATAATATACTTCTTCAGTAGCATAGGAAATATATCTTTATTAAAACACAAGTTAGCGAGATGAACAATAATTGGGATTATTTGATCTTTAGCTAGTTTAAGAAAACTTGTAGGAATATTATCCCAACCAGAAGCGTTACTAGTCTTTAGGTTCATTAGTATATCATGCACTTCAGTTATGTCTGTACTCAGGGGTACAAATGATGTTAGTTGTGTGTATGTGTCAAATACGTTTTCATCGTGAGCGCTTGTGTTTAGCATAATGTTGTCAGCAAGCTATTTACCTATTTCTACAAAGTAAGTATTCATTTACGTAGTTGACTGCTTCATCAGGAGTTGGCTTTTGATTTACTTAAAAGTTTCGTGTTATCTGTTTTCGTTTGATTATGTTGAGTTATATTTTTAATGTTAAACCTTAGTAGCTTTTTAGTGTTATATGTTGAGCAGAGTATTTGTTAATCGTTAAAAACACGCACACAAACACAAAGTAGCGTTAATTTTGTAACATACTTATGTAAATATATGTATATATAAGAATCGTACCAAATTAAATGTTAACTGCACTAAATTTTATATTGGACAATACTAATGCGTAATGGTCAGTGTAACCGACTGCCACGTCTGAGGTCGCGGGTTCGATTCCCGCACAAGTCAAACATTTGTGTACATGAACATGGATGTTTGTCTTGGTCTGGGTGTTTCTATGTATAATATGTATGTATTTACAAAAAAAAAGTATATATGTATGTTTATCCATTGTCTAGTATCCATAGTACAAGCTCTGCTTAGTTTGGGCTAGATGGTGCTGTGCGTATGTGATAGAATATATTATATTATTACATGTACATATTCTTAAATATAGAAATAATAAAGGAATCGTAACGTTGTTAAATACCTATTTAACATTTGTTAGAAATATAATAGATTTATGTACCAACGTTATCAATCCCACACACTCCCAACGAATTAATTTACAGTAGGCTAGGTAATACATAATGCAGACGTAGTTCATTAGGCGCCTGACTAATTCACTGTCTGCACTAATAGACAACAGACGAACAGTTACACAAACATCTATAAATATTCAGGTTTTACTTAGTTTTAAAATGTCAGGTACATACTATTACATTATTTTGGCTAATGTTAATTTATAATATGTTCACGGAAATTTAATAGAAATATGCAAAATTTTAAGACCACTAAACTGTTGCTTTACATGACAAAACCACTTATTTGTACTATTTAGATAATATATATAAAAGTCCTTTTATATAATTTATAACTGTAATTAATACAAGTAATAATTTTCAATCAACAGGTAATTAAAGTGTGAATTTCGGTCGCGGGTGCTTTCCTAAGTTCGCTAAGACCACTTGGATTTGTTCAAGTAGACCAAATAGCTAGGTATGTAAATTATAAGCGCGCTAATAACAAACAAAATACAGGTGGTTGGTGGCTTTAAGAATCTGTTGAGTTCAGTAATGCCTGCCTGTTGAATACCAATGTAAATATAGTTTTAGCAACTTGTAGGTTTTACATGATACAATTTTCTACAGAGCAGTTAAAACAATCTGAATTTCCATAGAAATCTGGGATTATGAACACAGGTATCCTTGACTATTTTCTTATTTAAGACAGATTTTCTTACTTTCTATCTAAAACAGATTAGAAATAATCATGTGCCTACTCGTCAAACAGCAAACTTACTCCGTTTTTATCGGTTAATAATATTTGAATCCTAAAACTTTATTACCTTTCACTTAAAAAAACAGTCATTTCGTCGGTTAATGCATTTTAGAAATTCATAGCTTATTGAATTATTTGTAGTTTACAAATTTTATAAATAAGTCGCTCAAGTTCTTAAGTCCCTAAAATTTTAAATAATACTCTTCGATATTATTAAATATACCTAATTTTATTAAAAGATAACGGACAAAACTAAAATATTAAAATCTTACCTTTTAACTTTCTGAAGCTAAATTAAAACGGCAGCAGAACGCGATTTCGAATTGGGGAAAACTCAACAAGTTCCGCGCATCCAAAACACTGGAGAGTTCACGACGGATCTGCCTTCCGCAGGGGGTAGGTGACTACTAGTGCCATCTAATGCAACATTCACGAATATAAAGTTGCAACAGAGTTCGGAGCATGCGTGCATTAAATGCGCCGCCTTTAATAGCCTATGTTCACTATAGACGGCTTGTCAAAACCAGCGAATTACGCGCGACTGCGCTTTACCAGCGGAAGTGCAGATGAAACTTTCTTTCTAGTTATTAAACTTACAAAAAGTATAATGTCGTACATATGAATGCATCTTTCTGTTATTGTAGATATAAACCAGATCATCTAGCTTTAGAAATGATTGCGAGATACGCAAATCACGGCCCAAACGTAAAATGTAATAAGATATATTATATATATCACTATTCTCGTTATAGTAAATGTCTTAAATTGAAACTAAGTGGGAATAAAAGTATGAATCTTACTGTTACTTTGGCCTATGATTGCCTAAAAAGAAACTGTTGATTTGAAACAAGGAAGATACTATTACAAATTTTATTAAGTTCTATATCTTTTTCATGATTAAATTTAATAAGTAAAATTCTTTGCCTACTTTTCTAATGTGTTGTAAATCAATGTACTCGTCATGATATTATGCGTGCGTAAGCTGCTCGTCATATGAATTTATGTTTTATTTAATTATGTAAGTAATAATAATAATCCTCTGAATACAAATACTATGACGATTTATTTTATATGCATTCATATTCGCAAGTAGTTGCGAAATTGTAATAGATGCAAATATATTGACAATATAACTATGTAAAATCATTTTATTTATACTTTGGTTATAATTCCAATATTTTAAGTGGTTTTATTTTCCTATAGCGATGAGAAAGGCGTGCTGGCATAATCGTCTCAGGCTGCTGTTTTCATTTTGTTGATTTGATTTAGTCTAGGGGATAGGTGTGAATAAAAGACACTTATAGATTTTATAATCGCCATTTTAATTGAGGAACAAATCTAAAGGCATTTTATATAACAACGATTATTAATTTTCCACCATTATTCAACATTATTAGATAATATCAAGGACACTGTCGTGTATACGATTAGTTTTGCTCCCCAATCTCCCATTACTCGTTTATTGTAATGTCCACTGATAGTGTTCTTAAATACAGTAGATAATAATTATATTTTACATTATAATGACTGTATGTAGTGTGCATTTGGAAACGTCAAATTTCATTCAGTGCTAAAAAAATATGTAATAGTAAATGAGTTCCAAATGCGACTACACGTCATGTTGACATAATTAATATTAACTATATATACAGTCAACAACATGAATCCGAAGCAAAATATCGTAGCAGTCAGTCATGGACCGCAGACGCGTTACCAAAATTCACAATATTTTCAATATACTAATGACTCTCCCCGCTGTTACAATGTTTTGCCTAAGTTGCTGTTAATCGAAGTCATACATCTAAACTTATAATAGAAAATTAACATCTAATGTAATGATTTTACTGTAGATGATAATCATCCCGCACTTTTATGTGTTGTTTCAACTCTATTAGACTGAAGTTGGTAAATACGAACTAGATAAGCTTTAGTATCGCATCTTGAGACAATCAAATAATTAATATCAAATAATTATCGCTAATAGTATATGTTAATAGAAACAATCAAAGCTTCAAGAGAATTTGGCTAACATTCCTTAAAGACCAGCAAACACAACGTAACTAAAGATCTTTATATCGCTTACATACGCTGTAATTGGCACTAAATAGTACGAAACCCAAATACTAACAAAAAAATTTCCTAAATACACATTTGTACATAATCTAAAGCGATACTAAAGAAATATGTCCCAGTGGACCATTATACAATTTAAGAAATTATGACATGATCAATCAATGAGATGTGTTGATGTATACGCATTAAAGAAGAATGTCGGTACCACGTGACGCTCTAATGAGCCGTCATGACTTGTATCCAAGCTCACTAGTTAGGCGGATCATCCGGCACGCCTGTCGGCCCACACATTATACTACAGTCATTGACACATTGAGTAAGTACAGCACACACTGTTACATAACTACATACGTTTCAATATTATAACACACACATCTATGAGATACAAAAACCACATAACAAAACAATGTGCGGTGATAACGACTAAGATATTTAATATAATGTTAGACTTGACAGCTGTGATGGACAACAAAATGGCGCGAGTCTTTCACGAAAGATCACAGCTGTCAAGAACCGGTTAGTAAACAAGTCTGCTATAGCCAAGCATTTGCTGGAGTCTGGACCAAACCACTGGATCGAGTTACATAAACCACAGGTTTTATCCACCGATCGTCACTATTACTCCAGGATAGTATGTGAAGCGGTTCAAAAATGTAAACGTCGCCGTAGTGACTTAGGTAGCCAGTGTGTAGACGTCGTTAGTGTTGTGTGTCGAAATACCGACAGTGCGAATATAAATAATAGTGACCAAGTGAGGGTAGTTGCGGAAACCCGCACTTCACGAAGGCGCCGCTGAGCTCACATCAGTCAACCCGTGACCACGATCGATGCAAGTCGGTCGAAACGTCGGGCAATCAATAGGTATTTATTACCTTTTAAATACTTTATCGCGAGTAAGACCCGTTGTCTAACATTATATTAAGTATGTGTACAAATCGCGAAAGTCTAAAAACTTTTAACGACTAAGATGTTAGTTGTTAGTTAAACAATGGTAAAAGCCCTTTTATGGGGTGTGTGATTTTCAACTGGCTTCTCTTATCACAATGTGTCAGCGCCTTCACAAACAAGTTACTTGATATACGAGCAAATTTATTTAAAAAATTGCATTGTAACCTGTACAACATGGTAATATTAAATTAAAATTACTTATATTAAATCATTTAAAAGTATAAAAAGTCATAGGATTCAACAATAAAATTTGGTGTTATGGATTTTTATCGAAAGACCAGCTTCCATTTTTTGATAACATCGTTTTTTTGCAGCATGCTGGACGACAATTTTAAGGCATATTTAACACGTTTCTAAGAGGTACTATGATGTCAGAAAATATCGTACAAAAGTTAATTTGGAATCGTTCCTTATTTAAACTTTCGTTTTAAACTTATCTTTCTTATTTTATTTAGGCAGTACAAATATGATGTGTATTGTGAATACGAAGAACTGTTTTAATACATAATAATCCCTGTCATGTTTATTACTGAGTGACAAACCGACACCAGTAAAACCATTACAATGTAATTTAATTTTTTTAATGCTCATTAAATTCTGGATTATAAATTATAATAATTATTAAATGTTCCTTTGTGATCACAATATAAAAATACATTATAATGAAGACTGGAAATGGTAAAAATCGTAGTGGCCTACTAGTGACTAACATAAACGATTTCTAAATATAGCCGACCTCCTGGCCTGATACACTTAGAAGTCTAACAGAGTCATTAGCGAGACGTGTATTGTTCAATCTGTGCACAACTGTAGCCGGTTCGAATTAGACTGAGTTTTAGCAATGAGTGATCTTCATATCTCGAATGCAAGGTGACATTAGTTATCGCCTAAACCTCAATAAGAACTGAGTCTAAATACCGCCTGCTTTGAAACTGACGACATATCAGCGTTCTGCGATATGACGTACAGAAAACACTGCAATGTTCGGCTTCTGACTCCGTCATGCCCTAATAGCCCGATAGTATTCAGAACGAGTCGGATAATCCGCGGACCGATCATAATTCTAACCATTTTCTAGTTAACATTACTAATACAGCACAGAAAAACATATAATACCTTCACATTTAAAGTTGAACCAAATATTATTACATATAAAACTTTTTGGAATTAATTCTATTTAACAATTATAAATATACAATTGATTTCAATGTGTATTTTAATAATATATATTCTAAGTAAAGTTTACATGGAAGTATTGAGCGTGATGGGCATTACACACAATAATACAGAACCGTTCGCCTTTGCCAATAAAAATAAGATCTTTGGAGTGTTGGTATTTTTCAGAAGCCTATCCAACAATGAGTGGAACGAGACCAACACTCGGTTCCTGAAAGGCAGATCAACACATTAAATTGTTAGCAGACAGATCAAACGCATGTCAACTGCTGTGATTGGTTGACTGAATTAGCAAAAGCCAGTTAAATCACTTAACATTAGTTTGATTTTGACGTGCATCTAATTGCCCGGCCATTCAGGATCCGGATGTAAGTAAAAAAAGGCAATAAAATAACAAACATACAGGAACTTGAGGCAACCACTACGACGTGATGTAATTTCTTATTCATAGAGTAGTTCGAGATCAAACATTGTTTCAAAATAAAACTGTTCCAAAATAATCAATGTGTACCTTTTTTATATTAATATCTAGAAAATAATCCAAAATACATAGGATTCTTTTATTTTATTATCTTAAATTTTTATTTTATGTTGTGTTTCGTAGCGCTTTTATAAATTTTATCATTTTTATGACGTCGGTATACATACGAGCAGTATCACAACAGTGACTAGCCAACAGTCACCCTAATATTGGAAGCAGTAACCGCCGCGCAAATTAATGCAATGCCAACGGCAAAAATAGAGAAAGATATATGTGTATTTAATGCTAGATATTAAGCAAGCCTCTCGCTGGTTCGCCAGGAGTTACATAAGCAGCTACTGATTGATATTTTGTAATCTGAAACAATTATGTTAAACCTGTACTTCAAGACCATGTTATGATGTTATGTTAGCTACCTCTCATATATGTATATCACTTGCTTACAAGGCTGTCACTATCAACAAACGAGTTTTATATTCAAATATGTATGTTTATTCCTAATCAGGCCTAACATCAACCAATATGTTTTCTAAACAACAATGGTGTTTCAGTAACTGCAGCTATAATATTTATAATATTATCAATTTATTACTAACATATTCGGTCACATTTATATAGCTATTAAATGTTCTAAGACGTAGGATTTATCATTTATTGCTTGTTATTACAATAGATTTAATGGAGCGTATATTTTATCTAAACTGTACATGGAAAAGTGCATATATGTGGAAGATTCGTGTGTACATGTGAAGACAACTTTAATCTTAAGATATTTGAACTAAATTGTTCATTTTCTTACCAAATGATTAGTCCTTGGAAATTATATATACCTATAGCAAATATTACAAATCAAAATTAGTGAAAATAAGAACCGTAAAATAACTATAATTCATTTTAACCACAGTTCATTTCTTTTATAAGTGGTTGTAGTTTAATTCATGTTGTAACAATGATAAGTTCTGTTAGCTTTTGGAGATTAAAAATTAAATCAGCAGAGATATGTTATGAAACTATCTTACATAAGGAGTTTGGATAACTAATTCTCA
Source organism: Catocala nupta (assembly GCA_963675205.1). Classification (NCBI taxonomy): domain Eukaryota; kingdom Metazoa; phylum Arthropoda; class Insecta; order Lepidoptera; family Erebidae; genus Catocala; species Catocala nupta. The sequence continues at coordinate 13,387,873 of OY776078.1, forward strand.
ATCTAGCCTGATGCAGAATGCGTAATGCGCTTCATGGATAGGGTTGGTAAGGAAGACAGAAACATATTTTACTATTTTAACTTCACATATAAAGTAGGAATAAGATGTATTGCGTCACACCAAGGATCTAATTATTTTTAATGTATCATTTGCTTTTACTTTAAGTGAATATATGTATAGCGAGTTTGCAGTAAGCAGATAATGCAATGGTAGATCTATTAAGCAAACGAATCATTAGAATATCCAATTCATAATAAACGGAAGCTTCAATATCACCCATTCATCCCATTCCTAGAAATTGCAAGGTTCAAAACTTTTTGTAGAGATAGTAATAAATTGAGATGCAGAAGAATAATTGAATAAAGAATTCAATATTAATAAATGTGTTACAAATGTCTACGAAATTTTTTAATAATAAATATGATAAAATATTAGATCTCTTAACATATCATTGCTGACAGTCCTAGTAATGTAAGTGCCGCGGTAATGAATTATCAACGGCGATATGTATTAGCTGCATTGCTAATACATATCGCCGTTGATAATCCAGTTTTGCCTAATCATCATTATTTAAAACCGTTATTGGAAATGAAAATAGTCATGTTTTCTTACAGACATTACTCAAATTTCCTATTATCTTTTAGCTACACTAATCATCACACACTTCGTTCTTTAAAATAGGACAATTATTAACCTCTGAGTCTTCTTCGAAGAGGTTAATGACATTATGTGGGTCTGTGTGTCTGTCTGTTAGTGACAGTTTGTTAGTGACAGGCATAGCTCCGTAACCACTGGACCGATTGACTTGTAACTTGGTGTACAGACACCTTGGGGTCATCCCTCGGTCGACTTTGAATATGGGCCCTGAGGGTCAAAAGACCTCCCAGATACAGGGTTGTGACCCATGGTCATAAGGTCAGAGGATATCCACCAACAGAGTGATTTGGAAGTCCAAGGGAGAGGCTTTTGCCCGAAGTGAAACATTACAAAAAGCTGATGAATAAAATAAAAGTAAAAAGAAGGTCACATGAAGACGAAGAGGTTGAATCCTGGGTTTTTACAGTCATCTCGTTATTAAAAGCATTTACAGTTTAACCTCTGCTCTGAAGTTTAATCTATAATTTAATAAACCAATACATGATCAATTTTAAATACTAAAATGCTGGGTTTAATTACGTATTCATAATAAACTGATTTTAATTATCTTAAATTTTAAAATAAAAGCATTTACAGTTTAACCTCTGTTCTGAAGTTTAATCTATAATTTAATAAACCAATACATGATCAATTTTAAATACTAAAATGCTGGGTTTAATTACGTATTCATAATAAACTGATTTTAATTATCTTAAATTTTAAAATGTCCATCTTCATTCTGGGCAGATTTTGTTGTGATAGTTTATGGTTCTCTAAAATAATAAATAATTAGACGGCCAAGCTCCATTACAGCAATTACGTCAGTTGATCTAATTGAATCAAAGTTATCAAGCACTACACATATAAGGACCGAGGAAAACAAACGCTTTACCTATACAAACACCCTGCGCTAAAATATCCTAATTTAATGTCTCCAAATACTATTTCCTTTAATAGTCAGAGCAGTGGCAGTTTCTGGTACCGCAATAAAAAATGATATACTTATTTGGACATTTCAACTTTAATACTTGGCATGGAAATTAGTACTGTAACGATATTCCGTTGCCAATCAACTGGGATCGTAACAATACTAATAGCACCCTACTAGGATTTGTGTTGGCTAATTGATAGTGCGTTTGTTAGAAAATTGTGTAAATTCGAGTGGTGTGCATCGCGCAAGACATTTTTATGACATATCTTGATCAAATTAAGAAACGTTACAATCAAATTCAAAACATTTGCACAAAACGCGGTGTTCACCATATTATGTACCTACAATCTTGTTGAAAACATAATGATAAGTTTTAATTCACAGTATATAATTTCGCAAATATGTATGTATGAACGTTGTGTATTTTGCTTTTTTATACAAATTATTTATATATGCGTCCTTATTTGTTTAGCATGTATGTATATTTAGAAACTAACGATGAATGCAACGGTGCTATAAATTTTATTAAATACGCAGTTTTTTTTGTTATCAGATATGTTAGGACAAATAACAAACCTATTTTAAAGTCATAACCCACTTATGTAGGCGTGGCAAATGTATCGTTTTATATATAGCTTGGTACAGCTCAAGGCAAAGGGTAAGTCTACTGGTACATACAATAACCACTGAATCCTGAAAGGCATAATAGTTATTACTGTTATAATAAATACTACACTTTGATATTCCTCTATAATTATACGCTTGAGATTCGTGTTTACAACAAACAACTGCATATCAAGTAAGACTTGCGCAAAAAAATAATATACTTATGACGCAGCGTCTCATTATTAAATACAATTGGTAAAGATTTATAAACGTATTTGGCAATTATAGACATCGTTCCGATCTTGTAGATCACCCTGGTTAGTGTCCCAGTTTGCCGCCGCGCGACTTTATTTGTACCCAAAGCAAAAACGATTCCCGAGCACAGCTGATTCGTTAGAAGTTTGCACTAGCTACATATATTCAAGCAGGTGGTAGAATGATGCCTGATTGTAATAAATATTTTCGCAGTGGTTAAACATGAGACATTATAAAGTTATTTTCGCAAAGCCTTCCAAGTGTTTAACGTATATTGATAATCCAGGCCTTAATCGAGCTATCGTATTAATTTTATATCTATTACAATGATCATAATTAGTTCGTATAATAAAAGGAATATTAATAGTGAATGAGCTGTTTGTCAGGCATCAGAAGTCTGCGGCGTGGACGAGCAAGATGGCGAAGCGACCAGCGCGCGCCGATACTATTATTATTTGGAATTAACGAACATATAACGTGATTTATAGTTTATTAAAAATATCAATAATGCCAATATTGGATATAATTGGAAAGGTCAGCTTGTAATAAAAATCGAAATATAAATACATGAACAGAGGGAGATTTATTTTTTGTTTTGTCACTATTAATGTTCCTTATTCTATGGTATGACCATAATCTTACTAGAACATACGATGCTGTTACAAAAATACTCAATTATAAAGCTACTTATAATGACATAATTAAAAATATAAAAGAGAATATTTTACGTCGCAAATCACAAATAAACAATTCACAATCGGTGCTATGGATGCGAACATATAAAACCATCACAAATTAAAACGGCGCGAATGGTATCGTGTATTATTAAAATTTTGTCAATTGGAAACATCAACAAGATTATATAAAATTTAGATTTACATGACCAGCAAAGATAAAAATAATAATAACAATTAATTGTAAGCATTAAAATAATACACAACTACGCGTTTCAATCAATCAATAATCATATAACCGTTAAAGATTATTAATTACCTAAAGAAAAAGAACTATAAATTAGCTAACTTAAAATTTAGTCCCACCATGAAGGACGCACTCACAACATCCTTATAGGTTGATACACAGAACAGTTTACATATTACACTTACTCTCATGAATAGTGGCGAAGTCACTAACAAAGTGTAATACTTGAAACGTTATTCATCGAGGGGTTGTTCTGCGCACGGCCTTGCGCAAGCGCCGACCTGCGGTGTTAGGTGCCGTGCCCATGTTGAACTGAACCTGCGGTGTCCCCGGCGGAGGCCCGCCAAAGCTGTATACGCCTGGTTGTTGAGGTTGCTGCTGCGGTTGCTGAAATATATTTTTGTTTCATTATTAGTATTATATAGATAATTGACACGTGTGATAACCTAACTCTACATGTCCTATGAAAATATCATCAAATAGTGAAGCCGATAATACTGGCACCAAGATAAACTTTATTAAGTCCGATCTTCGACTCTACTTATCTACTATTTTTGTAATACTTATACACCTAGTAAAATTCCTATAATTACGTGCTACTAACCTGACATATAAAGGCAGTCACTCGCTTCAATCAATATGTGAACCTAACATTGTGTTACCTTTTTCTAGTAAAATGATAAAGAAAAATACTATCCCATAGACGTGTTAAAAAATGGTATTGTTGCTTTTATAGCAAATAAATTACAAAACACAGATATTTCTTTGTTCTCTAAATATAAAGTCTTAAAATTGATTTTTATAAAACTACACTTGCACTCATTGAAGCATAATAATTATGTTATACTCTAAATTTATTTTTGTGGAGTTATTAGGAGGTATGGTGCACACTTTTCATAACTAGCTAGGTTTGGCACTACTACCTTTCCTGCTTCATATCATGTACAAATCTATTCGCTTGAGTGAGTGATCAACATTAAGACGTGATCTGGGCATGCCTTGGAAATAGATGAGATATGAAACACTGAAATTTTTACCTGTTGTCCAAATCCGAATATACCCGCGGGCTGAGGCGGTGCACCAAAATTGAAAGCCGGTGCTGACGTCATCGATGGAGCTTCGAACGACGGAATTGTGGGATTCGGTGTCCCAAACGTAGGTGTGGCACTAATGTTTGGCGAGCCGAACATGGGCATCTGAGGTGCAGGGTTGCTAGCCGGCTGTGCAGCACCAAAGAGAGGAGTCGGATTCTGATTTTGAACAGGGCTTGAGAAAAGCGTTGGCTGGGCATTATTGTTTTGATTGGCCATCCCAAAAATATTTTGCGCAGGCTGCGCATTGTTACCGAATGGCGGTGGTGGGCTGGTCGCATTAAATGGTGTTGATGTGCCGAACGCAAATGTTGGTGGCTTTTGAAGACTATTTGTCGTTGTATTAGATACGAACAGGTTTGACGGCTGCGCATTGTTATTTGAGTTCCACATGTTCTCTTTCTGCACCGCATTACCGAAAATATTCGGAGTGCCGCTTGACAATGCGTTGCTTGTTAAAGTGTTGCTAGTTTGTAAAGCATTTCCAGTATGTGTACTTCCAGGCAAGCCGTTAGTTCCTCCTAAGGTGCTCGTCGATGTGACGCCGTTGCCACCTGTCAGACTATTAGTTGCAAACGTGTTTCCAGTCAAGGTGTTTCCGCCCATCAAATTTCCTGACAAGCCATTTCCAGCCATACCATTACCTCCCAATGGATTTACTGATAAAGTATTACTTGCCATTGTGTTAGCTCCTAATGTGTTTGCTGATAAACCGTTTCCTGGTAGGCCATTGGACGCCGAAAGTCCATTAGTACCAGAAGCTAAGGAATTGTGAGGACCTAATGCGTTGCCCGGGTTAAGACTAAAGGTGTTCGTATTTTTCACAGTACTATCAGCCGTGGATCCAAACGGAGATTTGAATACGGACTGTGTGTTTTGTCCCGTTAATATGGACGGTACAGCGTCCGTTGTAATAGAATTGTTGCTACCAAATGTAAACTGAAATTTGGGTTTATCGACTGGCGCAGCCACTGATGCAGTAACAGGCGTCGACATGGACGCAAGGTTGTTCGCGCCAGTGTTTCCAAAACTAAACATAGGCGCCGCAGGAGCCAGCACTGTATTACTATTCGTCTCATTCTTTTGGGCCGTTGCTGCTGGTAGAATAATAGACATGTTCGATGCACTTGTGGTCACTGCAGTACTCTGTGCAGGTGACGTGAACGGATTCGAAGAGCTACCAATTGCACCTGGCGTAGCGAACAAATTAGTGGCTGGCTTTAATGTAGATGATCCAAGCGTAAATGTATTTTGCGGCTGTGATTTCTCTATGCTCGCCACCACAGTAGGTAAATGATTTGAGTTACTGAGTGTGTCATTCTTTGCTTCGACTGCCGGTGGAGTGAACAAGTTTGGCGCAGGGATTGGCGATTTAGCTTTTTCTACTTGTTGTGTTAATGGGGATGCAAATAATGCAACAGACTTCATTGTCTCCTGTACTGGCGGTGTAGCAAAATTTACCTGAGGAACTTCTTGCGGCTTTTCCTTGTCTTCTTCTTCCACTTTTGCGGGCTCCGATTTATTTGTCGCTACGCTTGCAGCCTTTGGTATACCGAAACTGAACTTAACAGCCTCCTTTGTGTCAGTTTTTAGAGCATCCGTTTTAGTTTCTATCTTCTTTGTTGGTAATGTAAAAGTGAATGTTGGTGTTTCAGCTAACACATTGTTATTTGTTTCCGATTGTTCTTTTAGTTTAGGTTCTGGTGCGGGTTTCTCGTCCGACTTCTGATTAATCTTAGCTTCCTGCACTTTGGGATCAATACCAAATTTAAAAGAAGTGTTAGTGCTCGATCCGAAGTTGAATTTCGTGTCCGGCAATTTGCTCGATGGCTCTTTCTCTGCACCACAGCAAACACAGACCGACTTATCGCTTTCATTTCGTACTAAACAACTGGTACATTCCCATTTATCAGATTTTTGAGTTTTTGCTAGGGTTATAAACGTGCTATCACTTTTATCATTAGATCCAAAGAATGTGATCGTGCTAGTCGGGAGTGGGAGAGGCTTAACCTGTTTTGGATCTATGTCCCAGCTTTTTTCATCGCCTATCCTAAAGCCACCGCCGCATGATTGAACATGAGCTTTAGGAAAAGCAGCAAGTTTCGCAGCTTTAGCTGCTTTCACCGCTTTGCTTGCCTCGTTTGGTTTGTTTTCTCCGCAACACACACATTTCGCCACACTGTCCTCGTTCATTATCCAGCATGAATCACATTTCCATTTTGACGATTGACTGGATTTAGCTGGAATTGGTGAACTGGCCATCTTATCACAAATTACACATTTATCCTTTTGTGCCTGGCTATCAGCAATCTTACAGACTGAACATTTAACGGCCTTCACTGCCTTGTAACCACAACAAATGCATTTAGCGACATCTGCTTTGTTGTTCACCCAACAATCAGGACATTGCCAATCTTTTGGTTTAGTAGTAGACTTATCGGGTACATCTATGTCACCTACAACAGAGGAAACATCACTTTTGCTGTCACAATTCTGATCAATACGTCGCTCGGGACTCTCGAAAGTAAATTTCGGAGGTGTGGTAGTGGTATCGGGAATATCATAGCATATTTTAACTGGATTGGAAAATTTAAAAACGCTATTACTAGTGACTGTTTCAAGCTTACTTGTAGAAACTTCTGTATTCTTTTTAGTTTCAGCTGTCTTAGGAGCAGGAAATACAATTTTAGGTGTAGAAGTGGCTGACACTTTTGAGACAGCTGGTGTATCAAAGGAAAATTTGAGAAACTTATTCTGGTCGATCTGCAAAGTGGCAGATGGCAGTTTCACAGGAGTGGCCATCTCAAGTTGTTCTTGATTTCCTCGGTTAGTCCGTGTTACCCTTGTTTTGACTTTGGTAGTCATTTTGTAGCTTGGCTCTTTGTTTATATCTTGTCTGCAAAATAAACATACAGATTCCATTTTAGAAAATGTTATCCAAAAATTTTATGGTTGTTATAGAATAACTTTTTATCTTACGAACCACACGGGCATAGTTGCGGGAATAAGCTAATGTATGATATAACTTGAATGCCTACTACTATCTTTTTCATGTCATCCATAAATAAAAGACATGTTCCATATGCAGCTGCAGATATGTTAGGCCAAAGATGCAATGGTTATTTACAAATAACACACATTTGGGGTATAGGCATAAATATATATATTATTTATATTATTATTATTATTATGTATTATTAATAATAAATATCAATAACCTTTTATAAAAAAAATATTTAGTTATATTGCTTAGTGTCTGCTCTGTCTATTAGTTGTTTCAATTCGTCATAATTACGTGATGGTTGATGTTTTTGTTAATTTAACAAACCATAATAATATATATAGAAACTATACATGAAAAAAAATAGTATACAAATTAGCCATTCAATAAATATTTATGAAACAGTATTAAAACAAGGAGGTAGCAGGACCATGCTGGACGAGGATAGCAAGGGCTAGATCGATGTGGAGAACACTTGGGGAGGCCTATGCCAAAGAGCAAGTCAATCACGAAACCGGGGTCTAATACAAATAATAACATTTAATTATGTTGCTTTCCTAAACAACCATGTTTAATATTAGTAGTACATAAGTACTTATAAGATGAAATGTAACATATAAGATTGTTAATAAAGGCTTTTATTATTATTATTAAACCAATAATGTTATAGATTTTATTCATACAAAGCGGCAACATCATATTTACACCCCTATTTTTACCAACTACGACACCAATAGAGCATTGGGTGGGTGGAAAGTAGATTTCTGAACTTCCTAATGTTTTAACTGATGGAAAAGAATTATATGTACGTATATACAACGTGTCCCAAAATTCAACGATAAGCAGGCACCAAAAGGTAAGGTTATACTTTTTTTTTTCACCACAGCTAGTGAAAGTGAACTGAAAGTAAAATGTTAGATAATTTAAGAAAACAATATCATTTTGGTTGATTTTTGTGTAAAAGCTACAGGCATTCTGGAATTTTTAATAATTGTGATGGATGGTAGTGCTTCTTATGTTGCCAAAAAAACACAGAATTATTTGTAAAATTGTAGCAATGGTACATAAAAATATAATAAAGGGTGTCCATTTTTCAAGAACTTAGCTTTTTTAGCGTAATGAAAAAAAATGTAGATAGAATTATTCTTTTTTTTATCGAGTAGTCGTAAGTAGCTCCGTTTGGTGCCCGCTTATCGTTGAATTTTGGGACACATTGTATACTCAGCGGCCGCAAATCAGAATATTATGTTATAATTTAACAATAATTTTGATAAATTATAACACAATGTTTTGATTCGTATTGGAGGTTTTTAATCTCTACCTGGGAAGGTATTACTCAAGTACAAAGTTAAAAACATAGTCCAGGACATGTCTGATCACATTCAGGCAGTTAGTTATCAGGGTCATAGGTATAAATACTTGTTACAAAATTGAGCCACTTTGTGCTCTTAATAAAATAGTTCAATGTCTAATCTTGTTTTTCACCACAAGTTACTGTTTTTGTATTTTAGTTTAAATTAACACAATCCGAAATCTTCTATTGCCCTATTAATCATATCTATACAAATAAATAAAATTCAAGTTTCTGTTTGTTATGTCAAAATAACAGCGTTTTACTAAATGCATATGAAAGTATATTCGTACATACAACATTTTTTTTTATATGGTTTCTATTAGATATAAAAATGGATATTTAAAAATTTGTTTTGCTTTCACTGGCAGATAGCTGATGTTATAGGGCGTAACTTAGTTTGCTACTATTTAGAAAAATTAGGGTTCCACGAAAAATATAATTTGTTAATTTAAAGCCTCGTATCCACTCGTATCCACACACGAGGCTTAACAATAAAATAATTTTATTTTCCGCCACGCGGACGAAGTCGTGGGTAACACCTAATTCACTACAAAAAGTAAAATATAATATTTTTTTTAAATTATACATAGTTTTCTTTTAGTTATGATTATAATTCAACAAATGTGCTTAGGCCAAATTCTGTGCCACTAAGTGTGTTTTATGGATTTCGTTATTAAAATGTTTAAATATTTTGATAACATATAAATTAAAAAAAATATAAACCTTATGATATAACAATTAGAAATGATTGCTTATTAACCTGCTGCTTTATTACATATGTATTAACCAATTCTACCATGCATAAATTGTTATTCATCTGATAATGTCATCCATTGTCTCTTTTATTGACTAAGACAGTAAGTCCAATTGAATAATGATTTATTTAAAAGAATATTAGACTAACAAATAAAGAAATTGAAATATACAATTAAAATCCTTGGTTTTAAATTTAAATATTAAGTTTGCAAAGGTTAATAACTAATTTTGAGTGTGCTGACTCAAAATTAATTAAGCTTAGTACATTGTTGTAATGTTTTTGTTATCTCTGGATACTTCCAATTGTATTATTATGATGTGTATTTTATCATTCCTTTAAAATAATTTCATGATCTTTGTTGATTCTTTGTGTGATGCAGACTCAAAATATGGACAATGGAAAATAATAGCCAAAAGTTTAAAATATTGTGTCTAATTACTATATACTTAATACTTCATAACTTTTAATTATTTGTTTACCTAATTTATTGCCAGTATTAAATGTTATATAAAAAAACACCTATAATGCATCTCTTGACCAATGTTCGGAGCCAAACACAAAGCTTTTTTAATTGTGTCAGTTGTCCAGCTAATTTAGTCATTAATTGCTTTAATATATTATAAGTTTTATTAAATTAGTTTGTAATTCTCATGCATAATAACATCTTGACCAGTTAGATACTTGTATTAAAGTTTCGGCTGGCGTTATATCTTCAAATTATTAAAATTCAAATTTTCAATTCACAATCTATATCTATCTCATTTTATTTTATGGACTGACTATAAATTGTGATATTTCATTATTATTAATATATCAAAATATATTTTTTTCATTTATATTGTCAGATAAATTATGACATATTTAGTATATCTGCAAGCAGCGATAGCTCAGTGGGGTCTCGGGTTCGAACCTACGTCGCGCACCTCTGACTTTCGGCAGTTATATGACTTTTCGAAATTATGTGCGTATTGATTGACAATTATCGCCTGCTCCGTGCCTCGGAGAGCACGTTAAGCCGTCGGTCCCGGCTGACATCAACATCTATAGCAGTCGTTATTGAGGAAGTCGACACAAAAGATCCCACTGGGTCGAAGTGTCGCCGGTCTGTACTGACTGGCCCCCACACAAGATAAGATAGTATATCTGCAGATATCATTATGTACAATAAGTCCATATCTGCATACGGATATGTACTATATACATAGCAGTTTAGAGAGTTAACAAAACCAAACATAGTTTGTTACAATTCATTCAAATTACAAACACTTACCTGGGTGGAATTGCTTGACTGCTTTCACTTGCATTTGACGTTGGAGTTGGATATGTCAATGGATAGTTGGTAGCAGCGCTGCTGTGTGAAGCTATTATTTGACGTGCTGTTTTTGTACTGTCCATTAACCGCGACCTTTGTTTTAGCCGCAGTATCGATGCGATGCTTGGTACGTGAAGCTCCTGCGTCTTGTATGCTACATCAACAGAATACAATGTTAACTGATATTGTATACTATATAGGTGGAATAAGTAAATAAATAAATATATCACTACATATTATAAAACAAAGTCCCCCGCCGCGTCTGTCTGTTCGCGATAAACTCAAAAACTACTGAACGGATTTTCATGCAGTTTTCACCAATTGGTAGAGTAACTCATGACTCATAAGAAAGGTTTAGGTGTATATTTCGTTAAGGTTTTGTGTAAATTGGTTAAAATATGACTATGTTTGTTGAAGATTTCGGGGAAACAAATCTAGAAGCTTTTATCGAAAATGTTGCCTAATCCTTTTGAGATATAACAAAACAATGTATGGTGGGATTGTTTCTATTTTATTTATTTATTTAGGACAACTTACAAAACATACACTTATACAGGGTTTACAAACATGTTTTACAAATACTTGCTGAGTGTTGTTTTACTTACAAGTCGCCACGACATGATAAGGGACAGTTTCATTTAAAATTTTATAAATTTATGCAAAGTCCAAAGTGTCTATCGTTTAACGAGAGCTTACTATACACATTCTTACCTCAACAAAAATGGTCACATATAATGAAAAGCTATTTATACAGAGTTACCTTAAGCTTTTCACGCACATTATGATAGTAATTTACACTATACAATTTAAATTAATATCTTAGGAGTTAATCGCAATAAAAACAAACACGCGAGAAAATAAACTCAAGCGATCTCACACCAACGTCGCGACGAGACTCGCTTGCAACCATCCCCGCGCCGCCAACTATTGTGGGCATATGTTACATTTAAACCTAGTTCATATGCTTGTACTCATCGCAACATGCTGATGCGACATAGATGCTCCACTACCAGTGCGAGGCCGGGGCGGGTCGCTGATGTATTAATAATTCCTAATTAATAATAATTATTAAATAAAATTGTTTTCTTTTTTTCAGCAGTCCTGTGGTCTAAGTGCAGTGGCCTCCATACCGTCCTCATAGCAGCCGAGGCGATGTTGAGGTCTCTACTTTGACGGCCTGAGAAGGTGCTTTGTCACGCCCCGCTTAAAGGACCCAAGATTGAAGGAAGAAGGAAACACGTGCCTTGGCAGAGAATTCCATGCCTTGACCGTTCGGCAGAGGTATGAGGATCCAAACTTGTTGGTATGCACTCTAGTCGACTGCACCATGTAAGAATGGCATCTGAGACCAGCACGCGTTGAGTTGATGTCGTTCTAACGAAGATATTATATGCATGTGCATATACTAATTTATTTATAACTGCATCAATTTAAATAACAGACTTACACAGGCTTCTATTAGCATAAGGAGCAAACCGGTCAGCTGATGTATTGAGGCTATCATTTTTCGGCCTAGTATATTGAGGAATTCTCCTAGCCTCCACAAGTGGTGAAGAATAAGATTCCAACAAATCCATAATACGGCGTGCTGAACTGCTCATGACACTATCTTCACTGCTCTTAACCTCATTAACCAATGCAACTGTGTGTTGTTGAATGTTAGGTTGATTTATGTAAGATGATGCTGCTCCACCATACATAGTTCTGCCAGGATAGAAGGGCGAGCCGAGCAGACCAGGTTTGAAGCAAGGTTTTTTCTCAGCAGTTGGTGATTGTTTTGCTAAAATGTAAAATTTGTTTTAGACAAATAAATGTGTATTATTAAAATAAATTAAAATAAATTATTAAAATAAAACATACTGCTTGAGTTAGCTGCATCCTCAGTACTTTTGTCAAAAATGGATTTTCTCTTGATAGCAATTGACTGGCCTATGCTGGATACTGTGTGTTGTGATGGTTTGAATCTTGAACTTTCTCTTTCATTCTTTTCTTTACTTGACTCATTTGTTATAGTTTCATTTGAAGTCCATATTGGAGTAAGAGTAAGATTATTCCTACTAGAAGGGTACTGTGTACCAGGAAATGGATGAACTGGCATTTCCGTGATTTCAATATTGCTTGTCGAACAATTGCCCTGGAAAAATTATAAGTTGAGGTAAACTAATTTGTTGAAGTCCTTATCTAATTTTCAAAGATTATAATTTAACTAGTAGTTGACTATCCAGAATTACCAAAACATTACAATATTATTTGGATAGATGGAAATTATGATGATCCACATATCATTGGTGAAATGTGGATGTAATGCACTTCTACCTAGCCTTTTGTGGATGGAGGCATAGGCTATTTAAATGTAAGTTAATCTCAAATTCTTGCAATTAATGATATAAGAGCTGAACTATATAGTATAAACAGAAAAGTATATATACATTTAACACATTGATTGAGATTGTAATGATCTTTGAAAAGTGTCCAATCATTCTGAGTCAATTTAGAAATATAATAATGGCAAAGGGCCAAGTACTATGTACTAAGTAAATATAGAGTCATACATCTGTGGGGCCGAAATGGTTGAATTTGTTAGAAGTGTTATATCTCATGCGTTTTAATGGTGGTTGTGTCACTATAGGGCTCTCGGACGCTTCATCTTCCGTCGAAGAATCTGTGGCATCGGCTGTAGGTGCGGAACCATTGGCATTCGAAGAACTTGGGCTGCTGAACCACTTAGTTATTGTAGAGGGCAGCAAGCCCGACACCCTTGATGTCACATTTTTCACAAAGGACTGAAATTAGAGCAAAGAGTCGATGTTATGTAAACTATAAAAACTTATAAAAACAATTACATGTGCAAACTTTTATTAGAAATAAAAAAGTAAAAGTAATACATTCGCTTAACACCTGCTTTAGCCATTGCTACACAATTGCAATTTGCCCTTAATATTTCACAAGCAGACACAGTTTCATGTAATATTATGCAAATTAGCTTATGCCAATATATTCTAAATTAATCGTGTATATCAAAATTTAGAACACTCAGCTTGACTGAAATTCCCACCACAATTATTGACCTTGTCCTTAAATTACAAATTATTGTTATACATTCCAGTAACACATGGAGCACAGCATTGCTCATTTATCTCCCTGCCCAAATCTTATTACTTGGGAATGACATAAATTGTGCAAATGATAGCAACCAAATCTATAATATGTTTATTATGTATTCAGCAGAAGGATCAACATAGTATATTCTTTGCGCTAGCAATATAGTTACTTATTATTACTAAGATTGGCAATGCATATATAACTGATATTGAACAAGTATACTACTATCAGCAATGGTAATGATTAATCATTACAAGGTTTGGTGCCATCTAAGTGGTATAATAAAAAGTTGATATCACACTTTTGTGGATATTGTGTTCAGATGAGAGTCAGATTTTTTGACACTCTTTAGGTATGGGATAGTTCCCTAAGGAAGAAATTTGTCAGTTTAATTAATTATCACTGAGATAAAACTTATCTGGTGATTTTTGTAAATCAACCTGCCTGCTATTATGGTAAATATATCATTATATCTTATCTTGCAAAGCAGTGAAAAATGAATTGCAGAAACATCAAAAAAAATTAATAGCAATGCACATATTTTTTCTACAGTTGTTTACTTGCCCAATGGTATAATAGCACTTCTTAGAAACTATCAAGTACATGTTCTATTGAAGAAGTGAACAGTGCTAATAAGATTTTGTATCTAGAATTTAATACTGGCAACTAATGGGTTCTATAAAGGATAGGGTGGTCTATCTAATGTGCCAATGATCCAGCTATAAACTATAAGTATTTATAGCAGAAACTCTATGGTGATAAATAGTGAATTGCAGTAGTCTCTTATTGTGACAACTACCTATGAAACATGACAAAACAATTGTCTTGCTATTTCACAACCAACTAAAATAGAATTATGAATATATGTGCATAGAAAAATCTTTTATAGTTCCATCTAGAATCTTGTAATTACAGATATTTTTGTCACCCAATTGTTTATACTAAATGAGAATGTATTATTTACAAATTAAATATCACATCAGCATCGCCAACCCCAAAATAAATTAAATGTTTACCAAGAAAATGATATAATAAAGGAATTAGTTGTATATTGAAATTTGATTTTCTTATCGTAGTACTTAGTCTTTTCGTAGTATTTTATAAAATACTTTTAAAATTTTAATCAAGATTTCTGGAATACATTTAGTTAAAGCAACATAAATAAAGTAAATGCACCTCTTAACTTGATTTTAATAACATCAACATTGTGCCTCAAGTCTACCACACAAATTTGAAATTATTCATTCAATACATTATAGTTGTAGGTTGTCAGAGTTATAAGATTATTCTTTCCTTATGTATGTACATACATTAATAAACATGTTAACAATATTTAGATACTGTTTTCAGTGCAACAGAACAAAGTGTTGAGGAAAATAAATAACCCTATTTTGAAATTTTGTATTGACTTAACTAACTATAAAGTATTTGTATAGAACCAAAATGCTATATTTTGTCATATGACTATACATAAATAAAAAAATGAGATTATGTTCCACCTATTTTGAAATACACATCATTTCAATAAGTATTCATGTCACTCTGACTGGGTGATAATCAGAATATCTCTCTATATTTTTTATTTGTAAATATTTCTGTGTTGTTTACTTCACAGCCAACTATAGTAGTACATATCTACAACTCACTACTGTTGTCAGCCACTCACAAAATAATTTCTATAGGTAGGCCATATGGTGGGTCACATAGTCTTGTTTTATTACTTTAGATCCTGTAAAATGCTGCAAGAGCAGCATTGCAGCCTTAATAATTTGATTCAGTTCTTAGCATAGCAATGACCAATCTTACTGAAATCTGAATAAACATATGCTGTGATGACTATGAAATAGTAAAAAAATCAAAATACAGAACAACTGTGAGGTTATGTCTCTACACCAATAATGTTAAATTAGTGTAAATTGATTATTTGACTTACATTTTATTAACATCTATATTGTGGAATCGTTAAATCAAATTAATCTTGAGAAAGTGTATGTAAGTACTTTCATAGTATATAAGCTTAGTACTAATATATCAATATATCTTATACTTACATCAACAAAAGATTCGTGTAATGTGCCTATAAATAATGTACTTTAGGGTATATAATACTATTTGGAGAAGCATCTTGAGGCAAGAGAAAATAACACAAACCAGTTATATTTCAAAGCATGGACTTTGACAAGACAAAAACTTCGCAAAAGCAAAAGCTTTGACGCCCCCTTAGGTTTTAAATTGTTTATATAAATAAGTTTATTAGTTAGCAGTCACTTTCTACGGCAAACCTAAAAACCCAACTACGCGTGTGGTCGCAGTTACTGAAAAAAGCAACGACATTGTCGCGAAGAGCGGGAATTTGGTGGCCACTTACCGTGTTAGTTTCCGTTGAAGAAGTACGTGGTCGCTTTTCCTTATTTTTTGAGAAAACTATACTCATTGTAGATTAGATTTGTAGCACTCGTTTATAAATTACATACAGATACGTTACTGCAAATTAAATTTTTGGCTAAATATATTCACAACTGGCAAAAACGTGACAAACATGGCGTCTTTAAAATGTGTCAAAGAAACGCTTGGAGTGAGGTCCAAGCAATATTAGAACAGAAAAATTTGTATCACTTTTTACTGGAAAACTTGAGTTGTTAAAAATTTGTCTTTCCACTATTTCTATAATTTCGACAGCAAAACACGACTCAACATTAAAATTATAAAACTTTGATTCACTTTAGCGCTCGACGCGCAGTGTTGCTATGAAATAAAAACGGTCTAAACACAGATTATACGCCCAACGTTTTATTTACAGCACATACGTTGCATAAAACTTAAGAATATTTTTTAATAAACGCACAATAATTATAAAATTTTGTTCAAATGTCGGCTTACCTATATTACTTCATGTTCTTTACGGAAATACTATGTTATTGTATAGGATAAGTAAGTTAAAGAATAATGACAAAGGAATCTGGATATATCTGTAATTAGGCACAGTTAATTGTTTATTAGATAATAAAATAATATGCAGCATAAGAAGATGTAAAAGAATAAGGTAGAGGAAATTACAGACGCTGATAAACTAAAATATAAAAGCTTAAATTCTAAAGTATTAACCGAGATTTTTAACAATTCTCAAAAATAAATATACAAAAAATACGCATAATTACAGTATAATCGTAATATTGTTGTAGTCATTATAAATCCTAAACTAATAATATATTTTTAATTTCTGATGAAATATCCAATCATTAAATCACTGACATAAAAGTTTGAATGGGCAATTAAACTATGTTTACTTAGTTAAAATCCCCAGCAATTTATGAAAACTTATGCTACTTAGATTGGGCCAAAGTAATCCCATCCCAAAAATTATACGTTCTTAAATATAATATTAATTTAATTGGTCCCAAATATATAGATATTTGAGTTCAATCATGGCTCAAACAAACCAAGACCCGCTAACATTTCTTATTAAAACCTATAAGGCAACCTTATAGGTTTTAATTCTTTTTAAAACCTATAAGGCAACCTTATAGGTTTTAATAATTTTTACTACAACTGTTGACTTACGCCATAGTATATGAGAGAGGGATATATGTAAACTATTTACGGCGATCCTTGAAGATCGTCAGGAGCATTTCCTAATATTGTGAGCTGCAGTAAATTGTTTGTTCTTTCCAATAAATACTCTAACTTGCGACTTGAAGCGAAACACGATTGAGTTTAGTTTGCAATGAGATACAATCGGAGATTGCTAAGTGGTAACTCAGTTTCATACACAAGTTGTTCGCTAATTACCTTCACTATGAATCAAATCTTCTTCCGTACATGTCGTCGTGCAGTGCTATTTATTTATTTATTTATTTTAGGGAAAAACGAACAGCTACACACTTATATTACTAAATAATTTAACAATAGGTAACAAGAATTGTACATATGTGTAACCCACAGCGTTATCCACATATTTAACATTGTAATGTTAATTATGAACTGATTGATTCACAAGATTTAGACCAAATTTAAATAATTAGATTTATGACAAACAATATGAGATAAATATTATAAATAAAATACATAAATCATTCCTAAGCTAACTGTGTGTTCCATTGAAAATGTTAACTTATCTTTTCTATTTATTTATTTAATTGTGCCTATAAAGCGCTTCTGAATTTACCAGCTGATAGAGTAAACAAATCTAAATCTATGAAATGCTCATTATAATTGTTAGATATTCGGTGCATAGGTGCGCGGAATCCAGCATTAGTGCGACAACGGGGAACAGCGAAAAGTGGACGTGTGCGCACCTCACGTCTCATTATAGTTCTATGGACGATGTAACACAATTTGTTTGTTAAATCAGAACAATCATAACGGTTGTTGCACAAATCATAAAGAAACATGGTTTCCAGAAAAATATGTCTGGACTTTAGTTCTATTAAGTCAATACCAGTATTTGTATCGGAGCTTAAATTATGGCGACAGCGATAATGCATTGCTTTGATGAACTTTCGCTGTACCCTCTCCAAACTGTCTATGTACTTCTTGTACAGAGGGTACCAAACTATAACGGCATATTCAAGCTGTGACCTAATCAATGCTTTGTACAGATGGACATATGTACTAGTTCTCTTAAAATCTATGCTGGATCTCATAACGAAACCGTACATGCGATAAGCATTGGCAGTGATATTTTGAATATGTTGACTTAAGTGAAATTTATTGTCTAGCAATACTCCGAGATCTCTTACAGAGGAAACTTTATTAAGCGGTACTTGAGATAAATTGTACGTGTCAGCTAAAATATTCTTGTTTTTAGTAAATGTAATGGATACACATTTAGATACATTCAAATAAATTTAGTGTTTTACACAATATTCAGTTAAGCGATCCAAATCGGCTTGTAGTAAGTTACAGTCATATTGTTTGCGAATTGTTCTATAGATTTTGAGATCGTCTGCGTAAAGTAGAAATTTTCAATGTACGAAGCAATTATTGATATCATTTATGAAAATTATAAATAATAAAGGGCCTAAAATAGAACCCTGGGGTACGCCGGCAGTAACATTTACAGTATCAGATTGGTGTCCCTTAATAATAACAACCCTTTGTGATCTGTTTGCTACATATGACGTAAACCAGTGTAGCAGATCGCCCCGTATACCGTTATATGCTAGTAAGAAGGAGCTCGTGATCCACCTTGTCGAAAGCCTTTCGAAAGTCCGTGTACCAGCGTCTACCTGTACCTGCTGCTCTATATTATTGAATATGTAGTCTGTGAAAATGAGTAAGTTGGTAACAGTAGACCTTTTTTGCACAAATCCATGTTGTTGACTTATTATAATGTGGTGAAGTGTGGGCTAAATTGCACCATGCACCAGTCTCTCATAAAGCTTGGACAAGGTAGACAGAATTGAGATGGGCCGATAGTTCGTTGCTATCACCAGTATAACAATGAATATTTTCGAGCAATAGCACATCATTGAAATTCAGCAACAATAATGTCAGAGACGCACGGCACCTTGCGGAACGCCTGTGTAGGGGCTGTCAGTTACCGGTTTACAGCTTAATGCATCTGCTGAAGTAACGCTGCCAACATAATTGCACAATTCCTCGTGCAGTTCGTACGGTGGCAACTTTGTTTTGCTATACCTATCCAGGCTATTTTTTATGTATAATTTTAACTCTCAATGGTTAAGGCTTAGACCACTTTGGCCAATTATGTAAAATTTCTAACACACAGGCGTACAAAAGAAGATACTTCAAGACTTGAAAAATGTGGCTTAAGGCTTAAATATTATAGTAAAATAAGAAATAAAGCTCAAATATGGTTTATGTCGAGAAAAGCCATGATTTTGGATTTTGGATAACGTTAACGTTATATTTAGATATTTGTTGATAAGCATGCGTAAACCATTAAACTGATTTCGAAAAAACATGGTATACAAATAGACTGCGTTCAGGTTTAACACAATGGAATACCTATTTTTCTTTCTGGCTTACAATAACTCAAAAAATAGTTTTGTAACGACAATGCCATTTCCTAATCAGCAATTATTCTAAGAGATGGCATTTTCAGTGCTACAAACAACGGACGATATTCATATATTCGGATTTTTATTATAACTTTATGACCTATAATTAGCAAACATGCCTGACTTACCTCTCAATGAGTTAGCATTTAAGTTGGCACAGAAATTAAGCCGATCGTGATTAACTTAATCAAACTGCTAAGTTCGGTTTACACACATAATTGTAGGTATATATAAGGTATACATAGAGTCATGTATATATAAATAGATATTAAGTCTGAAAATGTGTCCAGAAAACGTGTGTAAAGGTTTCTTTTAAGTAGTTTCAATTTTCGTCTTGATTCTTTTTGTCTTGCTATGGTATAGCCATCGCTAACATCTCAAGCATCACACGACATTTCTCTTGTCATCAATTGTTAATGCTTTTTGTGTAAGAGTAAATCTCACACTTGTGTGAGCTGTGTGTTAATGCTTCCTACTAATATTGCGATTAATACGAGCGGAGCCCCAAACAGTAGGTAGGTACTATTATTTAAGCAAAATATTGTGCGTGCAACATAGTTGTAATATAAATAGTTCTTAATAGTTTTATATTCCCAAAAATGCAAAGATTTTGATTTATTTTAACTTGGCGGGAGTTAGTTAGAAACTTTTGCTCATGCGCGAGAGAAAAGGGGACAAGTGGGTCACGTAGGCGGACCGCGGGGCTGTCTAAGAGGGGACAGTATTGATTATTTTTAGGCGTCGTAGAGCCCAGACCGCGCAGGTTTTGTCGTGATACGCCTCAACATTACCTATTGGAGCTTGATTCTGTGCAGTCATTCTCGGTGCATTTCACAAATTATGCAGTAAAAGTACTTAAATTGGTGAATCTATTCTGGAAAAAACAACTATTTCTTCTATCAACACGTTCAGCGCAAGATACCTTTATATTGGAAACAAAGGTAGGATAAATACAATATATGAAACGGACACCCACCCTCTAAATGACACAATAATTTATCATTGAATCAGAATCGTAGGAGAATCAAGATGAATATAAATCTAAATACCTATTTCACGCAGTCCATCCCAGAAATAGTGCAGAAGATGGGATCGTGCAATTTCTCCATTGGTTCGTCGCACCTGGTGCAAATAACGCACATCAATAATCCGCATAGCTTTTACGTGCGTATTTCGACTTTACGTTATGCTGTGAAATTACTGGAAGTTCGAGGCGCCCCGATGCCCATTTCGGACTTGACACTGGGCAAGATTGTTGTCTACAAGTCAAGGACTATTAACCGCTGCGTTCGAGGCCGAGTACAGAAAATTGACCTGTGCGAAAAAGGACTTGGATTGGTTTGCAGCCTTCTCGCAATCGACTATGGGTGGGTGGACACACACGTACTCTTGAAGCACATTTTCTTGCCCATCGAAGCTAGTATGGTATGCGGACCCTTGGCTCTCCATTGCCAGCTAATCAAATGTGAGCCATTAGGCGACACCTTCGATCTTGAGGCAATGCACGCCATGAAGTTCTTTGTGGGAAAATACACCTCCAAAATCATCATCAAATTTAAAACTACTGAAAAACTCAAGGTGGAGCTAAGGACAGTGGAATGTCGGGATGATGTTTCCACTATGCTTGCTTTTTTGAACTTCACAAGCCTCTTTAGAGTGCATGACAGAGGAATTGTTATAAGGAAATCTGCAGTCACATATAAACACCGGGCCTTAAAAGTCGGCGATAAGATGCACGTGAGGGTCCAAAGCGGATCTACAATATTTGGCTTTCACGTTGCAGAAAAGGAGGAATACAAGAATTATGACAATGTCATTGAGTGGTATAAATTTACCAAGTACTGTATGGATCAACCATCATTGAATGTTATTGGCGCAATGCTGACCGGTCGTGCTTGCGGGGTTAAAGTACTCAACCCCGTAAGATATGAGCGCGCTATTGTTAGAAAGATTACGGTGCCAAATGCCAAAGCTCTGGTGCAACTCGTTGACTGGGGAAAGCAAATCGAAGCCAACTTTGAGGATATAAAACCGGTGGGAGAAGAATTTATTCAGCGCCCTGCTATGGCGCTGTTCTGCGCAGCTGAACGCTTGCATTGTCTAAACTATGGCTTCGGATTACGAATGATTTATCCAGGTCTTGAGTTTATGATTGAGATTGCGGAACCGGGCATTGGCTTTCGTATACCACACAAAGTGAAACTGTATCCTATGTTCCCGATGCGCATCAGGCAACCATTCTTGTCGGATAGTGAAGACGACGAAGACAATGAGAATTAAGAAACAGAAACAGAAACGAAGAAAATATGTCTATATATTGCTATAGTAGCCAATTTTAAATGTCTTTATTAAATAAATGTTATCGGCCCTAATATTTAATATGATTAAAATTGGTACATGAACACAGACTGAACTGTAAGTGTTCATAATTGTATTCACTGTGTTGACAAGACTTGATTCGTGCCATGAACACTTTAGAAGGAGGAAGATACAGACTGATTGAGATGCTCATACCATATTAAGCATATTTTATATTACATATATAATATTATGAATTATTATACATGTGTAGTTAACTTTCACGATGTTTAAATGTCGCACTAAGAATTTACCTTGTGAAATTTACTGTTTTGAATTTATATATATATATGTATATGTATATATATATATATATATATATATTATATATATATATATATATTATCATATGACAAAATTGCCCCAAATTGTGATACTTGGAACTTTTCCTCTTATATTTTATATACTCACTATGTACCTAATCTATGAAAAATTTCGATGATAAACATATAAGAATGTCTAATATGATTAGGCATTCTTACATGACTGACAAAAATACATTGTAGTACACATTGTGTACCTTCTATTTAATGTGATGTTTTAATTTTAGGATGTAGATAGATTTAGGCAGTTAATGTAGACAGAGGATGTACTTGATTAACATTTAAATATTTAAATGTTAGAAAACAATATTGTCTATTGAGTTTTAGAGTTATTATTTTGAGATTTATAGTAAAAGTAACGGCTTTTGTGGTGATTATTTTATGTGGCGTTCTGATTCCAATTATTGATGTCACGGTTTTGTCTTTTAAGAGATATATTTTGAAGTAGAATAGTTTCTGATGATCTTATTAATGTTACGGTTTTGTCTTACATAAGAGATACTCAATAGTAGCATAGTTTCTGATGATCTATGTGTATTAGCAACAATTAATTATTGCAGATTCAATATCAATTAAAGAACATTTAATGGCCAATGTGTTGAATTATTTATTCCTTCTTACCTTTTTTCTACTCAGTGGTGTATTCAACTAAGTAAGTATTAAGACATCAAATCTGACACATTTGAAAATTATTTTAAGTAGGTAGGTATTATGAAGTTTACTGAATTGAAATTCATAAATCCATTAAAGTCTTCAGCTGGACTTCTAATAATATTACAATCCAGTCCTTGCAGTCGCAACGACTGGATTGTAATATTATTATTTGCTAGCAATGTTGCTTGGTAGGCACAGCAGTGATTTCAAATATAAAACCTGTGGCCTTCAGGTTTTAGAACAGTAGAAGAGCTACATAACGAATCATCATAGCTAAACCTATTTACTTATCATTACATTTTCTTAAAATTATTGATAGTGTCTGGATTAAACACCAAAACGTATTATGAATCAAGTATCAAAATGCTGGATTCTGAAAGGACTATAGGTATTGTCATATTTGCTAGCAATATTGCATGGTAGGCCCAGCAATAAAACATAAAATGAACTTGAGATATAGGTAGGTATCTCAAGTTAATATAAGAAGACAAACCGCCAGAAGACCTGCACTCATGAGATCTTCAAACATTCACTTTCTGAGAGGTTTTTGGCCAATTATACAATAAGTGTACGATAAAAAATCAAATTGCTTTTTTTTACCAAATAAAAATATCGCAATATGAGCAAGCACTTGAAATATAGAACCGAAAACTGAGATAATGAAATAAGAAGGCTAAGTAAATAAGACTTTCTAATTGTGAGATAGTAAATCAAACCTATACCTACATAAATAGCTACACATAGCAGTTATCTCCAGTCCATAATGTAACAAGTCGCACAGTTACTAACGTAGCTGTAGGTATACCTAGGTATGTACTAGAATTAGTAATCATTGATTTTATGTATGTTCGGACACGCGCAATAGTCGCACTGAACATCCCCGGTGAAAGAAGCCTGTAACAGTTCACTCCTGATCTTATGCACATGACACGACACCGACACGATATTGATACAATTTTTAGGTATAACATATTACAATAATTTAAAAACAAATGATAATTAATATCCAAATTAATATAATTATCTATAGTATAATCTATATATTAATACGTGAAGCAAAAACTTTGTACTCCTTTTTACGAAAATTGCGCGGACGGAGGAGTATGAAATTTGGCACAGCTAAAGTTTATATGGAGAAGGAGTGACGAATCCTAATATTTATATAAAATATGCATTAGAAATACATTAAATTAATGAAAAAGCAATACACGCACACAACCATGCATTTGACACACGCAGTCGAAGCGCGTAACTATTGTTACATATATCAATTATAATGACATAATTATATCAGCAATATTTTACAGGCAAACTTTGGTCGAATTTCGAGCACTAGGCGACCGCTAGCTAAATTAATTTCCTCAATACCAAAGAAATTAAAAAGTGTTAATATAACAAAATAATGTTGCTCTATTGCTAGGAGCTTGGGCACGCCGCGATTGCGGCGGTAAGTCCCGTGTTTCAGGAGTAGCTGGAGAGGCGGCATGGCGCCCTCAACTGCCGGCTAACACAGGTAATGACTGGCCACGGTTTTTTTGGCCAATTCCTGTGTCGTATACGCCGGCAAGAGACGCTCGGACTCCCGGCCGTAGTTCAGTCTATGGTCCGGAATGAGAGGTTGTGGAACGCCGTCTCCTCCTTCTGTGAAGTGATTTCCATCAAGGACCTACCTATATCTCATCTCTTGTTTAGTGGTTTGTTGCATGTGCCTATTTGCTTATACTACATAAGTGTAACATGCACTTATCATATCCTACGCCGTGCTCGTCCTTATATTATATGGAGTACCTAATCCACTTCACTGCAATGCATGCTCCTAAAGACATACACTTGAGAGCAATAAAATCGCACACGTTGACTTTTTGTTGTTAAAGCAGTTTTTTTCATAAATGTGAATACATATTAAAATAAAACTTACACTATTTGAATGTTTACTTCAGTACCTTTCTAATGATATCAAATACAGTGTAAAAAAAGTACCCATAGGGAGTTTTAGGGCACAAAACCCAACATACGGATAAAATTACCCAATTTAGCTTAACAAAGAATAAAAATAAAACTCAAAATGCTTGATCAAATTGTTTTTTAATAAGGTGTATTCCCTCCCCTAGCCTTGATTACAGCTCTTAATCGGTTTTTCATGGACCGTATTAATTTCACCATGAAATCTTGTGGTATGGCGTTCCACTCCTCTTCAATGGCAAGTTGAAGCTCTTGGAGGCGCGTAGGAGCAGGGCTTCTTGCTCGAACTCTTCTTTTTAGCTCATCCCAGACATGCTCAATCGGATTGAGATCAGGACTACGAGCTGGCCACTCCATCGCGGTGATTCCAACATCTTCCATGTAGTCGCAAACTGTTCTAGCGACATGCGGTCTGGCGTTGTCGTGCATTAAGAGAAAATCTTCTCCCATAAGCCACGCAAGCGGCCTCACATGTTCTTCGAGCACTTCTTCGACGTATCGTGCAGCCGTCAAACTTCTCGATCTCGGGCCGGTATTCGCCGTAGTGATGAATACAATGTCAGTTTTAGTGTCCAACATTATGCCACCCCAAAACATACACGATCCACCTCCAAAAGCCACACGTTCGCTTATGCAGCATTGTGAAAATCGCTCTGATGACCTTCTGTAGACCCTAGAGCGTCCATCATGACCATGTAAAGTCATTCTGCACTCATCAGAGAACATAACAGCCCGCCATTGGTCATACGTCCAATTTAAATGTTCCCTAGCAAATTGTAGCCGGGCTTGTCGGTGAGCTGTGGTCAATTTGGGACCATTTGCTGGGCGATGTGAAGTCATTCCTGCTTCACCTAGTCTTCTTCGAACTGTCCACCGACTTATACTGACATTGCGAACTTCTCGAAGCTGTTGTCCCAGTTGAACCGCGTTCAGTTGCCGATTTCTCAATGACCTTGTCACAAGAAAGCGGTCATCACGCTCTGATGTTGTGCGTCGCCGGCCAGATCCTGGTCGCCGAATGTAGCCACCGGTCTCTTGGAACCTCTGGTATACACGACGAACAGAGTAGCGGCTCAAATTTAGCCGTCGAGCAACTTCACTTTGGTTATGGCCTGCTTCGAGCAAGGCAATAACTTGAGCGGCTTCTGCGGGCGTGGTATCCATATTTTTCCAGTAAATCCGTATGCTTCCAGTAGAGATGTTATCACGTTGACCTTCGGTATGCAACTGAATAAAAATTCCAATAAACTGACCTTTTTATACCTGCGGCTAAGGGTGCAAGTAGTGACAACGCAAACGCGTGAATTTGGGGAATTCGGTGTACGGTCGGTTTTTGTAAGTTACGTGAAGGTCAATGATTTTAATTTTATGTTTTTGTAAAGCTAAGCTTGTATGCTTTAATTTTGTCTAATGATTTTTACTCAATATCTTTCGATTTTAGAAAACAATCAGTAATAAACCAAATTACAAGGGGTGTGCGATTTTATTGCTCTCAAGTGTATATCCTTTATTTTGCACAGAAGTCAGGTTTATTCACCCTGGGCTGAGCATGCCTTAATGTCTTACATGTCTTGTGGCACATTCTGTCATTTCCAAGCCCTCATATCATCAGTACTTTTAGCGGGCGCGATTTGTCAAAAGATTTCGGGATTCCTCAATCAGCATTTTGCAATTTAAAATCAGTAATTCTTTATCGCGCCTTTGGGGCACTCCCCCGCTGGCCAAACGGAAAGCTGACGATTCTGAACGTATATAGTCACTTAGTAACTCAATGCAATCATATATAATAATGTGTAAGCCTCTTAAATAAACTATCCCACAGCTTGGCATGGGCCTGTTCTCAGTGTGAGGAAGTTAAGGCCACAAAAACAGCCATATAATCTACATAATTAATCAACGTAACGATAGTCGAAAACATGTAACGTGCTGGGTATTCTGAGTTATAGTATTGTAATCTATGTTCTGAGTGCCGAGTGCGAATTTGTTTTACTTTAACGCGATTGACACGTTTATGACGTTCGGCGTTAACCTTTTAACCAATCAGAGCTAATCGCGGTAACCGTTTCGACCGCGTTAACAAACTCAAGAGCAAAGCACCTCAGTTTTAGAAACTAGTACGTATTGAAAAATTATTTTTTGTTGTGTAGCTTATTTATCGAGGAAGGCTATAGGCTATATAACATCACACTACGACCCACGGGGCGGCGCAGTAATCATAAACGCGGGTGAAACCGCGGGCACATCTAGTACTCTATATTGCTGAGAGTAAGTATCCAATTAGGCTATTAGGGACCATATCGAGCAGTGTTATTGGATAATTTTCAGTCGCAGCACGCAGTCTGGCAATGCGCTACCGGCAGATGACATTTGGGTCGTTCATATCGCTCCAGACTCGTGGTCACACCAGTGTGACTATCAGGAGTTTTTTTCTTGTTAGTCACACCGCCACTAATACAACACCTTTTATCGTCACTTGTCATTATCAACTAGTGCTGTTTTATCGATATGTAAATTAAAATTAATTATATTTAATCACACCAGTATGACAAACAGTATTTTTTTCTCATTTGTCACACTAGTGATTTTTACACACCATGTAATGTATTTATTTATTATTATTTATTTATTAACAAATATTAATTAATCATAAATCAACACTTAAATTAACATAATTATATTTCAATTAATTTGCAAGACCATACTTAAAGTTTAATTTTAAAAAAATCAAGCTACAAAATGTATTTTTCATAGATTTCGTAATGATTTCATTAAACTGCAAAACAATGTTTCTAAAAGAAATTTGTAAATTTTACGAAAACAAAAATCCACTTCAAAGTAGTCGATACAGACATATGAATGAAAAACTGAAACAAATGAATGAAAAATTAATGACGACTAATGTTCCATTTTCAAATTAGACCTAACATAAAAATACATTAATTTCTTAAGTTTTTTGTGTTCCGCTAATTCTGCCGGTGTGTGTATTATATTAAATTATTTTGAACTATTTAACGCAATATTTCAAGGAAATGTCCCAATGTTATTTCGCCATTTAATAGTTTTAATTGGGACGAAATTATAAAATTATCTTTATCAGTTTGGTCGATGTGGGACATAAAAATATAGCTGATGATACACCGCTAAATATCTGTGTACGTTTAGGCAGCACCAGGGTTAGCAGGGTAGGGCAGCTAAGAGTCTATACCTATTTTATCAAATTTTAGAATTTATTTGGACGTCAAAGTCGGTGAAGTAAAGTTCGTCAAACTAATTTTAATATAACTAAGCAGTTTTCACGCTTTATTAACGACTAGATGTGCCCGCGGTTTCACTCGCTTTTATGTTTACTGCGCCGCCCCCGTGGGTCGTAGCGTGATTTTATATAGCCTTCCTCGATAAATAGGCTATCCAAAATTAAAAGAATTTAAATTCGAACCAATAAGTAGTTCCTGAGATTAGTGCGTTCAACCAAACAAACAAACTCTTCAGCTTTATAATATTAGTATAGATATACCTAAGCAGTATTATATTATCTGTGCCTAAGCTTTATAAATCACAAGTCTCGAGTGTTGAGCTTGTCTCGGAACAGGAGCTTATATACCTGTACATCAAAAAATAAATTTATTCAAATTAGGTTACAAGCTAACACTTATGAATGTCAAAGTTACACGTAATTTTTTTTCTGTGAATTTAAATTTACTGCCATGTATTAGAAATAGCAACTTAAATATCTATAATAATATTACAAAGCTGAAGAGTTTGTTTGGTTGAACGCGCTAATCTCAGGAACTACAGGTTCGAATTGAAAATTATTTTAGTTTTCGGTAGCTTATTTATCGAGGAAGGCTATAGGCTATATAACATCACGCTACGACCCACGGGGGTAGTAGTAACTATAAACGCGGGTAAAACCGCGGGCACAGCTAGTATTTAATATGATAGGTACCTAGACTGAAGTCAAAATAACATGCTTCCCTTTGAGCTTTGTGTACAATGTACCTACACAGTTACTGCAGATTTGAATAATGTATGACTTGTTCTTTGACGACTTTCTATTTACCATCAAGTAATTGGCAACCATCAGACATATTTTATCCTCCATTCGAGACAATAAATAGCAAATTAAATTTATTTTGTAGTTTAGAGGCTATCAAGATTTACTTAAATTTTATTCCGTGTGATGCTTACCAGGTTCGCACAAATTGAACCTAAGTCACAGGTTCATTTTCAAATCTCTTATATGTATATAATTGACATCACAATAGAAAATTGGTGCTTTTACCGGACGTCCTGGAATAGGTACGTACTTTAAGAGTAAAAATCGTATGATAGAATAGGACATTAAAGTACGCTGTCTAGGATCAGAAGCGCGAGTAAAAGAGAGAGTGAATGAAGCAAATAGCAATATATCATGATAGACAGAGATGAGATGACTGCGGGTGTGCGTGTGTTTATCGAATTATAAAACTTTTGTTCAGCTTTAACTTGAATAATAGCACCGTCCAATAGGTGAATTAAAACTATTTTTATTGAGTTAGGAC
Source organism: Catocala nupta (assembly GCA_963675205.1). NCBI lineage: Eukaryota > Metazoa > Arthropoda > Insecta > Lepidoptera > Erebidae > Catocala > Catocala nupta. The sequence goes on from OY776078.1 coordinate 13,417,700, forward strand.
CAAATATTTCAATATTCAATATAGTAGGTACCTACAAGGAAGTTGATATAGATCGCTTGTCGCGCACCTGAATTTACGCAGTTGCAACAGTACCTACATCAAAGCCTTAGGGCACCTAGTCCGAGCTCGACCTACATTGTGCTCCCTGAAATTAATTTAGCAATCCATAATGTAAGTCCAAAATAATTTGTTAATACCTTTGATTAATAGCAAACGATAGTCGAAAATAAATAATTTTATTAATACATTGTGATACAATAATAATTAAAAGTGCTAGTTCTTGGAGAGCGTTATGCAAATCAGACAAAGCCCGCGCTCATGCTAAGCTGCAACAGGTGCTAAACTAGAGTTGAAGAAAGTATTCAAAATTGCTGCAATTTTATTGCATAAATAAAATGAAAATTATATACCTACTTATTCTAAAGTGAAATAACTGTGTAATACCAATTTTAATGATATCGTATACATTGTTCTCCATTGTAACGTTAATTCATTTCAACAGGTGTTTATGCGCATTTACTCGATTATTATTCTAATCAGTGTTAAGATGTGTAATAGCCATCTCAAACATACTTGAATATACATACATACAACCTGTACTTGAATCTATTTCATGTTGAATCATACTTACCTAAATATTAAATATAATTATCAGCAAGTGGTTTTCTAATAAAAATATCTGGGTGATATTATACTAAGGCTATTATATCACATACACACAACACCATCTAGCGAAAACTAAGCAGAGCTTGTACTATGGGTAAAAATACATATACACTTCTTTTTTTTGGAAATACTTACATATTATAGAAACACCCAGACCAAGACAAACATCCATGTTCATGCACACAAATGTTTGACTTGAAGCGGGAATCGAACCCGCGATCTCAGGCGTGGCAGTCGGTTACACTAACCACTACGCCATCGGGGCCGACAAAATTATTTTCTTTGTTTTCAGATCGTTGTTCTGCTTGTGTTGGCTGTGCTTTGGCGCTCAGTAATAGAACAGGTCGGCTGTAATTGTAGCCAGATCGAAGAATTGCTGCCCATATCAGCCAATAACCAGCCAGAATGAACTTCACGAACTTAACTGCATATACTTTTGACCAACAACCGATTGCGGACAGTCTGCCAGCTGACCCTCTGCTAGTATCTCCAACTGTGAGTACCTGCAATTCAGACATGCTCACAAACAGGTTTATATTCCTTTTCGGATTTGGGATCTTCATCCAAGTATTTATAATTTATATGATGTTTTTTGTAAGACACTCTTGCCGTCAATGGGTTTACATCCCTGCAAATAATAATTATCGCGCTCGACGACGCGCCCGAAATGATATTGCTATTGAGATGCGATACGTTGAGTAATTTCGAGCTGATCGTTTCGTTCTACTACTGTTAGATTTTTAATCAATGTGTAATTATTTATAATGTATAATGATTTATGTTCATACCTGAAGAAATAACTTATTATTATTTAGCGAAAGTAACATACCTACATAACATAAATGCGTTTTCACTCATCATACTTATCTATTTTACTAGCTGGTATGGGAGACATTATCAAGATTTTAGTAGGTATTTTGCGATCTGGCAACTGAGTTACAAAACAAACCCGTACTCATTGACAACACTCAACAATATTAACTTAAAATTGATTTGCAATTTGCAACACCAACACTGGTGCGAAATTTTAATTCCTGCGTATTTTATGTCTTTTTCTATATTCTCATAATAATCGCAATTTATATTTGTTATCAACATGTTTATCTTATATTGTATTAATAGAGGTTAGTAAATGTATTATTTCTCAAAACAAATTAGGTATGTCTATGGCTGTGAATAAAACACAGGAATTATAAAAACACTTGTTTTATTTATTATATTAAATTAATTAGTCCACTCCATAACCAATTAATAAAACTTACGCAGTGGGATAATTAAATAATTATATTTACATAAAATCATTCATATTTGGAATAAGTCATCCAATTCGTATGCTCATGTGATATGATGCTGCATTTGTCCATGTTTAGTTATTGCACTTCAGTAAAACGTTACTTGTACTCTCTTGGTATTGCTCATCAAATAATTTCAAACCAATAGTTTGATGCTTGTACATTTCTCTTTTATGACAATAATTTGAACTTGACGTCCTAAATCTAAAATTCTAAATTACTTTCGTATCGTTGTCGATACATGCAACATGAAAGGCGCTACACACAGCGCGAAGCCAAAACGTTGTCTGATGAGGGACCCTTCAAGTAACAGACAGTAAGGTCTCTCATTCACCTGAGGCTCCGCTGGGTAGGCCTTGAGCGTGATCGTGTGTAGTGTTTGAGTTGACATCACACAAGTGACCAAGGTATCCGCTAGTGCTGTGTACTTCGTTCAGTATCTTGTTCGGTCTCTACTAAGTACTAACATTTTGTCACAAGTGTTTACTTCATGTTTTTACTGAGTTCTGATGTATAATACAGTAGCATAGTCATATTTTCAACCGCTACTTGTAGAACATACGAAGTGCTTTCTTTACATTACTTACTTATAATAAAATACACTACATAATGTTAAATTTCTGAATTATACCAAACAAAGTGTAATTATTTTTGAAAATTACAAACACATGACAATACAATTTTAATACAGAATTACAAATAGTAAATATAATTAAAAACTGTATATAAAATTTAGGTTTGTCCAAAGAGGATTGCTAGCGTTATAACTTATAAGTTAGACTGTCGGTGATTTTGTTAACAACTAATGTTTCATACACAAATATACAGTGTTTGCAATTGACATAGCCTGGAAATATATTTGCACCATTCAATGAGTTCAATACACATATAAACCTCGTTGGGCGCAGAAAACATTTAATTTCTAAACACATGTCACTAAAATAACGAATCCCCCTAGGTTGCTTGCAAACTAGTGTGCCTTTTATAAGCATGTATAAATGATAATTTATAGTTCAGTCACAGTCACAACAGTGGGTTAGTTCTGCCATGTTCTAGAAATAAACCCTTCACGTAGGTTTATTTCTGAATCTCTGTTGGACAACGATTGAAAAATGTAAAACTTACTCACTCACATAGCTATAAATTTTCACCTATCAGTTAATAAACAAAGTAAATTGTCAGTAATATCTTGTGCGTCTTATAAAGCATTACATTAACTATAGCTTATTGCTTGGAGGAACGGAGCTCGTAAAGCACGAATAAACAGCTAGTTAGGGTGCATCTGCCACTTACTTTGTTTACTTAATTAGTAGCATAAAGTATATATAAACTGCAGTCAGCAATACTTCAATAATAATTTATAGTAAATTTTGCCTGTAAAACTATTATTGCTTTGTTCATGTAAAAATTCATTCATAAAAATAATACTCATTTTTCTATCTTCGTAACGTCGAAGTACCTAATAGCATTGAGAGTAATTTCTTAATTCACGACCAGGTCATGAGACTCCATTCGTCGGAAGTTCACATTACTTTAATAAACACACAAAATTTGCTTAAATATGTTGAATAGGGACAATTTACTAGTTAATTTCAAACTGACTACATGAGTACAAAATCTAATGCCGTCGTTTAGGGCTCTAACAGAGGACACTAATACGCACCTAATTATGTCACATTAATGAGGTCTCTATTTACTGGCAGTCTAGTTTGATCGGAAGATATTGTGTGAATTATTATATTTTAATAAATTTTTGCAGCATCTTGTGTTAACCACTATCTTATTTGACAGACTGCTAATAAACCGTGCGTTTTTGGTTTAAACGCTTTCGTAATGGAAACTTTTTGTAGAACGAACCACGTAGAAGACCGCTCACACATGTGAATAACGCTGAATTGAAGGAGATGGTGTAGGCCAAACCGAGTCAAACTATCCAGGAATTAGCAGCATGTTTTAACGTTACCCTTCTTACAATATTGGCTCATTTGCATCAAACCAATAACATAAAAAAATAAGAAAAATGGGTGGCTCATGATTTGACTGATCTGCAGAAAGAAATGCGTGTTGAAACTTGTTTTGCCTTGTTGAATCGGTACAGAAATTAAGGAATATTGGATCGACATGTGACGAAAAGTGGATTCTTTATGATAACCGTAAGCGAAAAATGCAATGGCTTACACCAGGTCAAACGCTGCAAAAGTGCCCTAAAGCAAAGCTTACCAATAAAAATGGTAACTGTTTGGTGGTCTCTTCATGGTGTTATTCACTACAGCTTTCTCAGGTCTAGTCAAGCAAAAACAGCAGATGTTTACTGTGCCGAACTTCGAACAATGATGGCGAAACTGGCAGTGAAACAGCTCCGACTCGTGAATCGAACTTCACAATTATTGCTCCATGATAACGCAAGACCTCACACTGCACGAGAAAACGTTGTAACTCTACAGGAGCTGCAGTTAGAAACCATACGTCATCCTCCGTACTCGCCAGACCTTGCTTCAATACTCACCGTCATACTTAGTTTTTTTCGGAATTTGGACTATTTTCTATGTGATAAAAAATTTTCTTCCCAGAAGGCAGTACAAAATGCTTTTACACGGTTTGTCGAATCTAGATCCCCGGAGTTCTATCGTAAAGGCATAAATGAACTTTCGTGTAGATGGCAGCAACGTATAGATAATTGGGGTAAAAATTTCGATTAAATATATACGGTACATCTTAGAAAAAAACGAGGTTCAATTTTTCAGTACAAAGCGGCAATTTCATACTTTAACCCCTAATACAAACGGACGATGTTAAATTATAATGTTCGTAAAAGTTGGACATCGAAACTGAAGTATATTCGTATAAAGACGAGTCATCATAACATGAGGTCACCAAAAGGCAATCAGGTCTAAAATTTACTGGAGCTATATTCAGTCTCTAAGTTTTACTTGTCGACGAATTTAGTTTACTGTTACATATACTACACGACGTATAATATATATTAATTATGTTTAACAACTAAACATCAAAATATTATGGCCACGCGTAAACGTCGTCCAATGATATCTTAACTCTTTATAAACAACAAACAATTATTTGTACGTAATTTAACATAGAAGTACATATATTATCTAAACGCGAGTGTCACTGGCGATTGACAAATAAAATAAAAAACACAATAAATAAAATATTAACTCTCCTACACAATATGTAACGTTACACAAAAGTATGAAATCTACGTGCTTATTTATCAAAGTCCTTACGCATGTACATAGTTATGTAGATAGGTCGTAATAAATGGGTGTAAACCCCACGCTCATTATATACAAATTCCAAATCTTAACACTCAAGGATTCCAATTTCGGAACAAGTAAGAAAATAGGTGCTTTACTGATGCTTCAATATTATTTTAGTTCACTCTCTCAACTCTTAGCCTAGGAGCACACGCGTCCTCGGCATAAACATCACTTAAGGGTGTCTCATTGTGACACAACGTTAATGTTAAATGACATTTATGGCTGGGACATCCGTGCACTATAATCTGAACATAATCAAAACACGTACAGATAATCTTAAGTTAATGAAAGGTACAGCATTTGCTCGTTATAGGAAGACGTGCGTCGTTCCACATTCCGGCGTAGACTAAATTATCCATAATCTAGTAAGTATCCGGGCACGGTGCACGGCGGCTCGCGGCTCGCGTTACATCCTACTACATACATAGCAATCAATAGTTTTGGTACAGCGTGTATCGGAGACAAAGAAATGCTCACAATTACAACAATGTGCCAAGTGCTCAATCATCGAACGTCCCTTCGCGGCGGTACGCACTTATACCTACAAGATTACATTAATGAACAAATACAAATTACCTTAAACAATAGCTGCGATTTCATTTTATATCACAGAAAACATAGTTTACAAAAATAAAAGAGCTGCTTAAAATTGTATTATGCACAATAAACGGAATCGGAACACTTAACAAAAGTTAAAACTTACGTAGTTGGTAACAAAAAAAATATCACTACAACTTCAAGTCCATATAACATGTAATAAATGCTCCTTTTAGATATTACACGAATATAATCTAAGAGGTAGGCTCAGGAGACATGCTCGAGTGGCTTGCGAACAACTAGTCCGTTCTGCCGACGCAAACGTCCAAGTATCAAACCCTTATTTCACCCAGTTCGACATCCCTAAACATTATACACATATAAACATACAAATTATAAAAACAACATATGTATTAAATAACACCATTGATACATTATATTATGACGATGCTTTGCCATACATCACCGATCATGTAAAACGAGCATAACATAACTGATAGCCAAATAAAAAGCGTTATGAATTCTATCGCATTGATATTGTCTTTGCTGGAATGATAATATTTATAACTGCGAAATACATATCAAAATCAACATGTAAAATTAATTAATTAAATAAAGCACGTATCGACTAAACACTGATATCAATAATCATGACTATCTTCAATAAATTGAATAACAAACCATTAGTTCATAATATTCAATCAATAAGTACATGATTTACTTTTAATCTAATAAAGGGCAATTTTATAGTCTTGTCGAAATACGAACTAAATAACTGAATTTAATGATTTTAGACAGCATCGATACTTAGAATCTGTATCAGAATAACCAAATAAACCTAATCTTATCCTTTATATTTTCAATAAGAGAAAGTCACAGTACGACATTAAATTATCTGTGTATCTTAACAATTGTGAAACAAAGCTTAAACTAATGAACGACAAAGTCATGTAAATCGAATCTAAATGAAATAAGGCGGGTGTACTGGCGGCGTTTGACTTACAACTTGATGTATTCGGGCGTGCCGATATTGGCAAGCGTCTTCTTGATACGTAGCGCGGTCAGCCGCGCTGCCGGGTTCTGATACCAGCATTCCTTCATCACCTTCGATATCGCTGACAGCACCTGCGCAACCATCATACATGTTTCACTTATTATGCAACAACATAAATAACGAGATATTACTTCACAGGTGTGAATATATCAAAAGACAAAAGCCATATTCATTTTAAAGGATAACGCCGGCGTCTCGCCTTTGCGTCCTAATAAATATTAACACAGTAGGTAAAAGGAACACCTGCAATACGACCAAATACCCGGGTATCATTATATTTTATATTATATTTAAGATCAGCTGCAAAAGCCATGCAAATATTTGTTGAATAAGTAAGTCTGATACAGCATAATATTTAAGATAAAATTAATTTGTATACCTTTTTAGCAAAATAATTACATTGTGGTGAATTAATCAAAATTAGGTATATTTAGTCCCCGCGTGATTCAATGGTCCTATATAGTGTAGACTGTGCTGGAATTGAGAGAATTATACTCAACCTAAAAGACAAATGTGCTATAGGTCACGACGGAATCCCAACCACTGTTATTAAGGCTACAAGAGACATTATAATTCCAGTTCTTTTCATATTTTCAACTTGTGCCTATCTTCGTATGTATTTCCAGATTGTTTTAAAACCGCCATTGTCCACCCTATACATAAAGGAGAAAGAGACCGAGAAGCTATTTCTAGTTATAGGCCTATTAGTGTCCTCTCAACCCTGTCAAAAATATTTGAAAAGTTATCAACGTGAGATTATTGAACTATCTCACAAAATATAAAATCCTAACTGATAACCAATTCGGATTTACAGCCAGCAGATCTACAGAAGATGCTGTCTTGAAACTCACGAACACTATTGTCGATCACCTGAACAATAAACATAAAACAATCGGTGTTTTTCTGAATCTATCGAAAGCTTTCGACACTGCTCCGTACCTAAGCTTTTAAATAAACTAGAAGTTATCGGCATTTGTGGCATTGCATTAGTTGGAAACAGGTAGTCAAACTTGAAAAGTTTATAATTAGCGAGGCCAATGTAAATTTCGGCGTTCCTCAAGGTAACGTTCACGGACCAACTATTTCTCATCCATGTAAACGAGTTGTGCCATTTATCTTTAACACTTTCACCGCCGGCTGAATTACCTGGTGTCACGCGGTTAGGCCAAAATATTTTTAGTCTGTTTTAGGTACGTACGTACGCTCCGCAGATATGCGGGGCTGGCATTCTGCACACGATTCGCACCCCGCAAATATGCGGAGTTGGCAGTGAATGTGTTAAACCGAACTAAAATTGTCACATACGCGGATGACACAGCTCTTATAACACACGGCAAATACTGGTTTCGAAGCTCAAGAGAATGCTGAAGCGGTCTTGAAGGTGATCATGAACTGGCTCACCTCAAATCTTCTCACGCTAAACATAGCAAAAACTAAATTCATAACATTCGCCCCAAGTACCATTAGCCAACCGCCAAACTCGTTTAAAATCAAAGCACATAGTGGAAGCTATATTGTTGAGTGGGCAGCACTCAACAATATAGCTTCCACTGCTTGCAACTGTGCTCACGAATAGAATGCGCCGAAAGTATTAAATATCTCGGTGTAATAGTAGACAATATTCTAAATTGGAAACAGCATATAGAGTGTAATGTGATTCGTATCAGATGATTAGTTTATGTATTTAAAAAGCTTAGGGCTACCGCCGACTTTCAATGCCTAATTATGGTTTATTTGCTCTTGCACAGTCGGTTCTCAGTTACTGCATAACAACTTGAGGGAGTACACACAAAACATTAAGAGAAACGAATTAAGAGAGCTCAGAGAGCAGTCCTCAAAGTATTAGCGAAAAAAAAAACATTTCGATTTCCGACATATGATCTATACTCACTTTGTAATTTTCTCAGTTAGACAACTGTTTATACTTCAGGCAGTCCTTAAAAAACATATCTCCATACAGTTTGGCTCTGACTATCTCACTAAAAGACGCTCTGATAGAATCTGCAAAACTGTACTTTGCAAAACGGCAGTGGTAAGACGTCAATACAAACATATTATTTCTAAGCTATATAATAACATCAACAGAAGAATTAACATATGGGGTATATGTTAACCAAGAATTTACTTCGCAAGAATTTGTCTGATTGGCTGAAGCTTATGACTTATGTTGAAACTGAACATACGCATAGACACAAACCAACCATCACTACTCAAGCAAACCAACTGTATCGAAAAAGTTATTTTAAATATCTACTGTTCATTTTATTCCTTTTCCATTACTTTTGTTTTATTATTTTAATTTCTATTGTGTCTATTTTATGGAGTCTGGGACATTCCTTGTGTACCATTTCTGGAATTGGGCGCTGATAGCTGTGCCACAAATTTTAAAACTTTTGTAGCTATCGGCGTTTCTAATGTAAAATTTATGCAAACTTAATTCTTTCCAAATAAACGTTATTATTATTATTTATTATTGCCCCCATGTATTTAGCTAAATATATTAGTAAATTTATATTGCAGGAATAAATCCATCATTGTGGTAGATTAGGTATAATTATGATTAATCTAGCAACATTAATTACCTATATTGAATTCACCTATATAACATAACTACTTTTAAGCAAAACAAAGTAATAAGGGTTTACCCAACATAAAATTTTCAGTGGCGTCGTGGAATATGGCTTTATGCTCGGCTCGGCTATAAGCAGTCACTGCTAACTAATAACGATAAACTATATAATATGTGACAAATCAATAGAGCGATCGTCTTCCTACAAACAACCTGATATAAGTGAAGTCTGATAGTTTGAAATTTGAAATTATTATATCAAAAAATTTTTTGGGTATATATGTATATATTTTGCTGATAAGTATGAACGGGAATTCGCCTCAGCTTTACATTTTAAATCTACACTTCACTGCAGCGGTTTGATACAATCAATAGATGGTATTATAAAAAGTCACTCACCGGATCCGAATGCCATCTGTTCGGTACGTTGGGCCTTCGCTTCTCAGTGCAGACGACACGTCTCATGTCCTCAAGCGCCGGGTCTGGCGGCACGCAGTCATAGTACGGTGGCTGATAGTCATCCGGCATCACACCGCAGCGGCGAGCGATCTCCCACAGCACTAGCCCGAACGAGTACACGTCTGAACGTTTATACGGATCGAACTGCCGCGTGTCCATTGTTTCATCCAGCACCTAAAAGATAATAATAATATACATATAGTTACTGCTGTTAACAACGACAAGATAAAATTTGGACGTCTCGACTACAGTTCAGCAGTTTAACCAAACAACAAACAGCGTTGCTTTCGCATTAAGAATATTTAGATTCTCAACTCAATGTGTGCTATATAGACGAGGGACGACGTACCTCAAGGTCATAAATTGTAAAATGGCCTCAACTTCACAACGAAAGGACCGTGTTTGGAGTCTTTGTATGAAGATTTGAGATAAGTAAATATGTAGATGAATAGATAATGACAAGTTGCACTGTATGAGACAGAACGTTGAGTGCGTCGAATTGATTACCAAATGAGGAAGTCTCTTGAGTGGCAGTCACGGACAGTAGAGGATAGTCGAGGGCAAAACAGAGTATGATGCTTCATCCGAGTCTTGTTAAGAGTCACTTGAAAGCTTTTAATGAGGAGCAGGCGTCGTAGGTTCAAATCGTATACGCGACAATTATATTGTGATTCATAAATATTTATACTGATTCTGAGTGTACTTTGTGTCCGACAATGTATATTTTAAGACGCAGGACTTGAGCCTTAAAACTAGAGTTGTCTATTTAAAAAGTACGTCGTTCCAGTAGGATAGATTCGTTGGTAATTTTTAGGTATCTAAAAGTTCTGTCAAGTATTGAACTGGCTGGGCATTTACCTCAGGTGCCATGTAGCGCTTGGTGCCGACTCTGTTTGTGGAGGGCACATCCACCGAGTCACTGGATACGTTATGTCGTACGGCAAGACCCAAATCACCGATCACACAAGTCAGATTACTCTTCACTAGGATATTCTTGGACTTTAAATCCCTGTGGGCTATGGCCGGTTTACCTGTTGAAAAGATACAATGATTATTGAACATCTTTGTCAAAAAAAAAATGCTAACGGCCGTAGTAAATGGAAATCTCTAGTCTCGGCTCTCTCTGGAATAGGCTGAGTCTATAAATGTATGTAGACTACACGGATAGGTCGTGGTTGATATCGTTACTTCGCTATTACCGACGTGTTTATTGTTGAATGTTTGTACTGAAAAATCTTAGGAATACATTTGACAACTAATACATTTTAATGTCCAGTCATATATCTCCTAGTTGGTTGTTCAATATAGAATATACTAAATTGAAATCAAACTCAATTTAATGCTGATTTTCAATAATCAGATTAAAGTTATCCATTAAATAAATTATAACCCGACTGAGTATAACACTTAACTATTTGATTCATACAAATGCGATTTTTATCCAATGTATAACTTTTATCTAATAATTGAAAATCAAGCCTTAGTTACTTATTATATATATAATGTATGCCGCGGTTATACGAGATGCAAACATGCTTCCATTGTTACCGCTTAAATATGGCTCCAAGCATATGAAATTAAAAGGGAACAAGATTTTATTTTGCCTTATACTGAAATCCTAGGCTTCTGTAAAATATGTTAAGTCCGTCACCTCATTTTCGATAACTGGACGTGTGACATAGTGATTTTCACTTTGACAGTCAAATTAAACGCACGTGCATGTCCCTATTACAGAGGTCCGGATTGAAACAAACTCGAATGGTAGTGATAAGTATTAAGCTTTTATGATACGACAAATAAATGATTTTACAGTTACTTTACTCGGTACTTGTTCCATTCACATGTTTATTATATAAAAATTCGTCTACGTATTTTCCTGCTCGCAGAAGTAAAAAAATTGTTGATGGTTTGACTTTCAATATTTACATATGTTTTTATTGGCCAACCTTCAATATAAAGAACAGTAGTAGTACAGCAGGCTACCACAAATTAAAAAATATTTTATAGATGGCTAAGACAAATTAAAAAAAAATTAAACCTATGATTGTTCCGTGCCAATTGTCTGCGTTTATGTCTGTCACCCTAAGGTCCCAGATTCAAGCCACGAATTCGGGTAGTAATAGGTGTTCCTAGACGACATTAAGCTCACTCTCTAATTACATGGCACCTAGAATTAGCTGGCGAAATATGCAAGGAATATATTGCCCTCATTTCGAAAAAAATACGGTTTGAGTACATGATAAAAAGTTAATTTAAACGTTATTAATTTTTACCTCAAATAAACCACCATAAAATTGAATGAAAAGATAAAATTGTATTTTGTCGATTTCCTATACATACATTTTCTTTAACTGGCTAGACTGGCAGCCTAAAAGTAGATAGTTTTATTTACGTTTTTGGACAATTTTATTAACATAAATGTTTTGAGTAGTAGACATTAATCTTTCATGAAACAATGGCATACAGAAGCTTTACTAACAATTTTAAATTTAAAATGCTTGATCTACTCACAGACGCGTGTCAACTGCTGTCATTGACTGACTGTATTAGCAACAGCCAATAAAAGTACTTGAAACGAGTTTGATTTTGACACGTAGTTGAGCTTGAACTTTAAGATACAGGGTTTTAGTCAACAATATCTATAATTGTATTATCTATATAACTTTTAAATTTAACTAGTTTAGGTTGTCTGCTAAAATAATTATAGAGTAAATATTCTATCTTATATAGATTGTTGCAGTCTACAAGTAGAGAGAGGCTGATTATGCTAGAAGATACAAATACTTACCCTTAGTACCGACGATATCCATATGCAGGTGAGCGAGTCCAGTAGCAATAGACAGCGACATCTTGACTAGGGTGTTGGAGTCTATGGTCCGCGCGCTCAGAAAGTCGAACAGCGATCCGTTCTCGTGATAGTCTGTGATCAGCCACAACTGGGTCCAAGTGCCGTTATCTGCACAATAGGAAGAATGCATTCATTGACGTGGCCTTTATGTTTTGTTTTTAAGAACATGAGTTGGCTAATTGAGTTTTTGGAATAATGAAGTGGTATAGAAGTTTTTGTTGGCTTAGAAAGGATATGCATAGCTTCGAAACAGGTCAAGTAGTCTGTTCGCACATAAAGTATATTTACTAGTAGAATTAATTCCTTTCCATAATTTCACACCTCTTCACTTAAGGTTACCCAGAAGGTCACGAGCGTATAATTTGTTTCCAGCTAATAACACAGATGAACAGATGATGACTGAAAGGAAATATTTAATGAAATGTGTATGTATATGATTGCTAGCTGCCAAAAATACTGGAGCATTTAATAAGAGGTTACGTATCGAGTGCAAACACCAAGACGCGCCCCGTTTCCGTTCATCGAGTGTCAACAAGTTTTCTCAAATCAAAACCTTAAACACCTAGATTATGGCGGTCAATGTACTTATATAGGCTAATTTGAATATTACGTAAATTGTTACGCGTGAGTTACGTACTTATTTAAACTAGTTACTTCTGTCAATTAAAGCTCGCTGAGCCAATATAAAAAAAATAAACCTATCACACAGAATGATGTGTATGTCAATAAGATTTCCTGGATCTGCGGCTATATAATAAACTTGTAATTCGCATTGCGATTGCAATAGATCTAAAGCCTAAATTTAATAATCATGATAATTCGCTTTGACATATTATGTTCCATGATTTTATAAGTAATTGAATAGATAGTACACTAGTCAATACGACAAGCTGCTTATTACTATAAATAACGAGCCTTAATCAACCAATCTTGTAATTTAAGACGTGTCACACATACACTGACACACTTCAATATTGTTTACCTTTGTTGTCGGCTGCGATGAAGCCTAGGATGTTCTCGTGGCGCAACATGACGGTCTGGTATATTTCGGCTTCGCGGAACCAGGAGGACTCCTCGCGAGATGAAAATATCTTGACAGCGACATTCTCGCCGCGCCAACGACCACGCCAGACCTCGCCGAAGCGACCTTTTCCGATTATATCCACGAGCTGAATCTGGCGAGCTATGGACCGCTGGACGAGTAGCGGCAAACCTACGTTACAAATTAGAAAGGATTACGACAACCAAGCAAATGCAAAAAAAATTTAAACCTCCATTCTAGTAGGTATTCGATAACTCTTCATCATAGCAAGGATGGAAGTACTTATTGGATAAATGATGTTGTTTTTCTGCAGTAAAATCATTCGATCAAATCAATATTTGTTTGTAGACACCGTCAAACAAAGCAATCAAATTCTCAAATATTCCCTATTTAATCAGATTTACGTATAAAACTATGTCCACCCAGGTCTGAAATTTACAAATTATCTTAAAATAAATATAATATTTCAGTTCATTGTTTGTTCATTGTAATACTAATAGCCACTTATGTAGGTATAGGCGTACTCCTTATTGACCGACTTAATACATTTGCTGCATCAATGCAAATCAATTCGAGCCAATGATCACTCATACTTCGGCATCAAGAAATAAATGTTTGAAAACATTTATTAAAAGCTTCATACAATTCAAGCATCGTTATTTTTTTTGTAAAGCTTGTTTTGTTGTACACTTACATTTTGCGTTAAAGATTTTACGTTAATATTTTTTTTATAGGAACGAAAGAACAGAAAATATATAGATATATTTTGTAGGTATTCATTTAACAAAAAGAACAACAAAAGGAACACTCACCTGAACCAGATCCGGACGTGGTCAGTTCAATCATGTCTCTTATAGTGGTGGTTCTCATCATAGGGTGCCTGGTCTCACAGACGGAATCGTCAGTCGGGTAGGGCGTTCGTGATGGCACTCGTTTGACTCCTTTGCCACCCTTACTCGAGCGTTTGGCCCACCAGAAACTGATAGCGGCACACACACCCAGAACCATCAGGCCCATCACCCACGGCATTACTTTCCATGCCGTCGCTGTCGTCCCAGTCTCTTTATTCAGAATGTATTTGTTAGTTTCTGATATTGACAAAAAAAAAAGGAAATATGCCAATAGATTTTAAAGAAAACATAAATTTGCATTTGAAGTTAAGAATAACTAAAAAAATATTCTTCGAAGGATTATTATTCAAATTAATAAATATAAATTCATTACAGGTCTCAGTATTACCACTCTTCTTAAACAGCCGGTATCATCGATTTTCTCAAAGAGTCGTGTTTCTATTTTTAATTTATAAAAAAGAGTATCGTATCTATAAAAAGTATCGGCGAAGCGGTCTAATAACTTCGACTACCATATAGGTATATGGAAGAAATTAACAACTTATATCATCAGACTATTTCGAAGTGTCACAGGGGGGTGGTTCAAAACATGTGTTAGAGTATACATAGTGGGCAAAACGGTTTCTACAAGTCAGAGTCGTATGACAGCCATATAAATGTCGTATTTTACTGTAGGAGGTCCGCGTCACGATTGATTTCTAATTGGTGAGCCTATTCACAGTTCCTGCCTGAATCAATCAGTACAGATCCAAACATCTGTCGGCGGCACAGCATTCTCTGTACTATGTATTATTTTTCTCTAGAAAACTGGATATCTTCTAGTCTATATTAATACTTACTGCTTGTTTCGTAAGTTTCATAACAGTCATAAATTTATAATTGAAGACGTATAGTACAAAAGTAATGTCATATGCGGCGTACCAAATAATAAATTGCACTTTGTATGCTACACGTAATACTAATCAATTAATTGCATGAATGTAAAATACTCATATGCAACGACCCAGATTTCAATTAATGGATATATACTGCTATATTTTCCTTCCTCCTATTATACTAAGAAACATAAAATATATAAGTAATTTATTTATATTAAAAATAACAAACAATACTGCAATAAGCATATTCATTATATTATCAGTCTCAGAAATTTTTATTAAGTTTGCCATTACCCAAATTCGGAAACTGAATATAACGAAAATTAAGTGAAAGCCATAATTTACAAACCTAAAGACACACACACACATATAAAGCCAGACCAAAACATGCAAATAATTAAAGAACGTAAAAAATATCCTTCAGTAAATTGGACGTATTACATTTTCAATAGAGAGATAATAAATAAAAACATACTGCGTAATGAGGTCTAATAATCGTGATATGATTTATTACGATCGCACACATAGTTGGATATTATTGATCAAGTAATAAATTATCTGCGATAGACTTGGCGACCAGTCGTCAAGTGGTTTTTCGGTTGGTATGTACTAAATTTAGCCAGTGTCCCACCGTCTCTAATGAATCTATATTGAATTCCATTTGTTCAAACACCACAGGTCGGCAGCCGAACAAAGGAAAACAAAAACACTCTCGTCGTCTTGTCGCCTCGAGTAGAATGTGTAAATTAGGAGCCTGCTCCACTTACCAATATAATACGTTTATTTTGTGCTGTTAGTCGTAACCCATTTGTCAATGGATTCAAATGTGCTTAAATGTTTGTTAGCGAAAATAATATAATTATGGTTATTGACATGCTATTAGTAAAAAACATGCTTAAAACAAGTGAAAAAAAACCGGACCATGATCACTTACAGATTTATTTATCGCCTGTCGTAAAATGTCTACACATTCATCTTTACTTTCTGTAATCAAGATTTTCCATAAATTCGCAACACGGCACCTCTATCTGGATGCATCTGCGACATGCCATCTTGCAATGGTTCCCGATTGTTTTAATATAATGTCATTTTAATGAATTATGTCCCATTCTGTATTGGAAGCCACTCTGTTTATAAAATATTCTTAATCCAATTATTCCCAACTAAATGTTTCGTAAATATAAAACACGTGTCGGCTGAAATATCAAGGACGATCGGGAAGCGACCGCGCTGGGTAGAGAATTATGCGCATAATCCAATACATTCGCATGCACGATTGTTACCGAACAGCTGACGATTATATCCAATGAAGTTCAGAACTCTCATGAGCATTACTTTTACATGGTAAGACTCAACAATACATCTGATGTGGACATCACAATGTAAGCTACCCAAACAGCGCGCCCCGATGACATATTCCGATTTAATACTGTACCTGTAGCAAACAGTTCACGGTTACAGTAGTCCGTGGCGCAGCAAGTTATATTATCGGGGCTTTCGTTTTCACGGCACCAAATAGGCTGGTCCCCGGGTGGGAATATGTTTGCTCGGTCCCAACATCTATGTTCACAAATTATGACATTAGATTATTACAAAATAATTAGCCCTAAACGGTGATCAATGCCGGTCTGAAGAAAGAAAACTTTGTTATACAAAAATGAAGGAAAACAAAATCTTTAGCCATGCAGTCTCGCACCGTATACCAAAAGGCAGTACCGACGCCCTGCGCAGCGCCTCGGAGCAGGCGTTGACGCTGGGTGTTTGGTATGACGAGCGCGAGCGTCGGGTGTCAACAGCAGGAAGCTAGAGTGCAGTAATTAGCGGGGCACATCGAGGGCACTACCTCCACGTCGCTCCTACCTGGCGGCTTCGTTTGTAGATCCAGGTGAAGGCCTTCATTGCACATGTCACGCGACTTACAACATTTTATCACCACCGATTCATTTTTAGTTTTCGTCGTGGAGCAACTGAAGGGATGCTCGATGGGTATCAGTGATATTTTCTCGATACAGCTGCGCCGCAAGTGGAACCACCATACATTATGTTTAGTAGGTTAAAGCAAACAACACACACTCGGAAATAGAATTTGTTAAGGAGAACTGCACATCATTCAAATCATACTAATTATATCTGTCGGCAGCTGCGACCACTCGTTCACTTCACTTAGTAGGTACATATTCAAATCACTAATTCAAAAGCGATATTGTTAGAGTATTGGCATCTCAACACAAAACTTATAGGAAATGGCAATGCAATTATATGATTCTAATAGTACATCAAACAAACTCAAAATCTGCATCATCAAAATAGATATATCACACGCCCACAAGTGCGTAGAACAGCTTACCCATTGCTGACGCATGAAGCACTTTGGACAATTTTTCTTGGGTAATCGCATCAGAATTGCAGAAATCAGTTTTACAGCAATACGTTGTGGATTTTTTGCATTTTACTGGGTTTTCAGGAGGGAATGCACTTTTCAAGTTCATGCAGCTTAAGACCACCTCACTACACAGGTCAATCATTTAATAGAAATTGGTTAGAATTATGCCTGTGAGTCACGGCACAACAACAGATATGTTTGTGTTGATTTGAGTTTGCCAATTGATTCATCATTTGAATTGTCAGCCGACATTATAATTATGGGATCATGAAAAAATAAAATATGTACCTTTTAATAAGTTAATAAGGAATTCTGAATAATGCCTAAACTTACCATTTGGAATTAATTTGGAAAATATCTTATTTGATTATAATTTAGAATTATATGCAATAGGTATGTAAAATAGAATACAATAAATAAATACTCACTGGTATGTAAATTTCTGCACTCCATGCTCGATGCTAGTGGAGGCATAACAATATCCATCTGTTTCACATGTTGAATTTGGACATCTATCACTGTTGCAGTAACATTTCAAACCTACAGAAAATAATATTTTATAACACAGAAGTAATAAAACAAATATGTTGAAACACTTAGTTTATATAGAATTGCTACTAAAGAACATTTCAAGAATAAGCTACAAAATAAAAATGACATATCAGTGACTCTATGAATAATATAAATTCCTGGGTCTGTGATATCCAGACTATATAGAATTGTAAATGTTGTAGTTAGCCATGGCCAGAAACAATATTGGCTCTGTAGTTAGTTAACTGACAGAACGCTGTAGGTACTACAGTCTTGATATCTATACAAATCAGTAAACTGCTGACAGACATAATAAGTGTTTTCTATGTAAGTATCTAAAAAAATCGTCATTGCATATCAAGCAATGTTCGGCAACGTGTATATTTATATTTCGATTATTTATCTTAGTTGAGTAATTCAACTATGCTATTTACTTTGTATATGATTTGCGGCAATGAACCCTTTTGGTATTTACAATATAATAAAGTAAAAGCAGTATATGAAAAATACTCACCATCGACGATATCTAACCTCCGATAAACAGCAAAAATCAAGAAAAGAAACCATTTTCGCCATTGAAAACTATTCATTATCACATTCCTTGATAGAAACATATCAATCTACAGTTCCGGAACAGCAAAACACTTATTATTGACACTCGAATAGTACGGCCATTGAAGTGTTTCAGAAACATATGACATTTTTGTTATACAATTGCTTACTATGGGCGGTTATTATTTTGTAATTATACTAAATTAAAACTACCACAATTGCTTGTTTATGTATTAAATCGCAGTACAAAATTAATGAAATCTCTATAAAATTTACAATTCTCATCCGCAGTGTAAATAGCTTCGGCCTTCGCGTGAGTGAACTGTGCCACAGATTAGTAAACACGAGCACAGATAAATATGTTGTAGGAATACCTATTATAAATTATCGCTTAGTGTCAGGACATTCTCTGTAGCTCACAGATCAGGTATTCGGTTGATATTATGTAGTAAATAAAACGCTGTTTTTATTTTATTATAATCATATTTCTTTAAGAACATTGATCGTAAATGATTTAATTAGAAAATATCGTATAACATAAAATAATAATTAAAAAAGGTTGCCGTGTAATTCGGAATAGGGTATAGACGTGTTTTGTTTTTAACTCATATGTTAACCCCTTACCGCATAGAATTCTTATTTCTTCTGGAAAATATATTTTATAGTTCTAGACACATAGGAACTGTAAGGTTGGTTATGACACAGTTTCGAAATCGGAATAGTTTTTTAAATAATAATAAATCGTCTATTTCTCATAAATAGCAAAGTATGCAGTAACACGGGAACCTGAACGAATTTGACATATTTGGTATTATATGCTTTTTGGGTAATTTTAAATAATTCTTCAATGTTAATGAAATAGTAAATGAAACGACATTGAACGAAAATCAAGAATATAATTTTTAAATGCGCTCTGTTGCATTCAGTAACTTCGCGATTTATACTTATTTATTAGTACAAAAAAAAAAGTATATATGTATGTTTATCCATTGTCTAGTACCCATAGTACAAGCTCTGCTTAGTTTGGGCTAGATGGTGTTGTGTGTATGTGTGGAATATTATAATTATCTTTATTACTTTTTTCTAATGATTACATTTTAAATATAAATACAAAATCTATTCATAGTACCTTTATACAAAGGAATAGGCTCACAGCAAGATTGTAAAAGCTATAGAGGCATTAGCTTGCTCAGATTCGTCGGTAAATTGTATGCGAAAGTGTTAATCGAAAGGATTGTGAAAGTAACCGACGAAAAAATATGGGATGCACCAACGGCATTTCGGAAGGGTATGGGATGTACGGATCAGGTCTTTTCCTTACGGAGCATAGCCGAAAAAGTTTTGGTCCAAAGGTCAAAAGGTCTATTGCGCGTTCGTGGATCTGGAAAAGGCTTATGATAAAGTGGTGAGGAATGAACTTTGGTCGGTTTTGTCCATGTATGGAGTGAATAGTAACCTCACACGAGCTCTACAATCTCTTTATGACGATTCCAGAGCTTGTGTTAGGATAAATGGGACTTACACAGAATGGTTTAGTATCGAAAAAGGTGTTAGACAAGGATGTGTAGCGTCACCCTGGCTATTTAACCTATACATGGGCAATTGTTTGAAAGATTTAAAAGATTGTGAATGGGGATTAAGAATGAATGAGTTACTTGTCAAAAGTCTACTTTATGCCGACGACCAAGTAATACTTGCGTCATCGGCGGAAGAGCTGCAGACGATGGTAACTATTATGCATGGTGCTTTTGAGAGAAAAGGAATGAAAATGAATGTAAACAAGCCGAAAGTAATGGTATTTGAAAAGGAGGAGAGCATGACGATGTGCAATATTATGATTGATGGAGAACAAGTGGAGCAAGTGAAAGAGTTTGTATATTTGGGTACTTTGTTTACAAGGGACGGTACACATGAGGGAGATATTGAAAGGAGAACGATTGCTGGCAATAAAGTGAATGGCGCTCTACGCGCTTTTATGAACAGTCGAAATGTATCCGAAAAGGCACGTGTGGCTGTTCATAGAGGACTATTAGTGCCTACACTTATCCGTGGAAGTGAAAGTTGGGTATGGCAAAAGAAGCATGAGAGCAGAATAAATGCTGTAGAAATGAGAGCGCTGAGAAATATATGTGGTGTGACTCTGAAAGATAGAATAAGTTATAGTGTGATTAGAGATAGATGCGGCATAAAAGTGGATATAGTCACGAGAATAGAAAAGGGTATGTTAAGCTGGTTTGGGCATGAAGAAAGAATGGAGGAGAAAAGACTGACTAAGAAAGTTTATAAGGCTAGTGTGAATGGAACAGTCGCAAGGGGAAGACCTAGGCGAACGTTTATTGATCAGATAGGAGACGTTCTGGATAAAGGCCAGGTTAAGAGCACCTTAAACCGGCGAGCGTGTATGAGGAATGTTATGAAAGTAAATGAAGCCAGAGAAGTATGTCAGGATCGTAGCAAATGGAAATTCGTAGTCTCTGCCAGTCTCTGGGAAACAGGCGTGAATCTATGTATGTATGATGTATGTATGTATCTACAAAATCTATATAATATATTATTATGTTTCTCTTATCACAGGACTTTCTAACATATTATATTAGAAGATACCTGGCCCTTTGGGAGGCGTGACGCCAACGTGAAGAGGCCCTTCGAGAGTTTTAATCAAAGGTGGGATGGAACACCTACAGCGGCACTAGCCGCAGCAGGCGTAGGACTATTGCTACGTATGGATTCTAATAGATGGGCTATAGATATGGGTGTTTGGTGGACCGGTATATTGCTAACTATGGATGAAAAACGGCGTCTGCCCTGAATACTCTAATAGCATCAATGCAATGGGCAGACTGTGATGATTTTTAGGGTTGTAGTTTTTCAAACTAGTCCTCACTTTCGTCGGGATGACTTGTTCGTCAATTGCTAAATACTCTTCACGAGGTAAAAGCAATAATCTGTCGCGAATTTTGCTTATGAGCGGCCTAATTCTTTGTAACTTGTCATAATTGGGATCATTCATCGATAGGTACAGCGTTTTCATTGTTGGTAAAAACCTCTTCAATTCCTCAAAGCGATTGCAAATCATGACATTACTTATCGGTGTGAAATTGGAACAGTTATTCCAATAATGACGAGTAGTGGGGCAGTGCATGATTGACATATAAATTAGTACACCTATGAACTTTTCAAATTCTTTACCTGTCATTTCTAACGCTGAGCCTCACGCCTGTTCAGTTCAGAATAACGAATCATTTCTTGAGTTATATATTCCATAGTTTCTGGATAGAATAAATACAAAAAATATTAAAGAGATTAAACTACTATATACGGATTTTATCGCGTTGTTTATCTCCCCGTGACCATGGCTGCTGAAATGCAACCGAAACGTCGGGGAAAGTGTAAACCTAAATACAAATAGTTTTAATAATTTCATTAGCTTATAAATTAGTAAAATTCAATAGTAGTAGTAGTAGTGTAACAGTTTTCAAAATTATGTAATAGGTACAGTGTTAAATAAACAACGCGATAAAATCCGTATATAGTAGTTTAATTTAAATGAATAACATTCGCGTAAACAGAAGACAATATTAAAGAGGTGTAACTAAATTTATTATTTCTTGTGGAATATTTTGGTCTCCCAAAAAGACGCAACCAGCTTCGACATAATCTTGTCTCCCCAATTTAAAGGAACTGGTTTATTTTTGGGTACGCCCGAGAACGTGATAAACCAGCAACTAACGGATCAAAAGTAGGCTGCTCATCTTGGTCTGATGAAGATTCGTCAGAATCTGAGGTATAAATAATTATATTTCTTTGTCTCACTGAATTTCCTCTAGGTTCATAGATTTGATCATCCTCATAATCCTCTGATAAATCACCGTCGTCATCTTCACTTTTATTTAGTATATCGACACCGTAAAATCTTCCATTTTTCTGAAAAATGTTAAATAATATCTCACTGCATATAATGCCAAATCTGACTTCGTCTCAAAATAACTAATAGGTGGGTACTGCATACAATGCCAGATATGGAAAATTGATTTACCTCCTACTGCATATTATTTCATATTTGTCATGTTAAATTTTACCACTATTGTCGCTAAACTATTGTTATGTACTTACATGTGTTTAGTGTTTTTAGATCTTTGAATAGTTTATCGTTGCGCCACAATATCAAAATCCAAACAAAAGTTAACACACACTCCAAAAAGCTTTTTCAAAGCTACCACTACCGTCATCTCAAATAACAACTCCCACCGACTAGTCTTACGGTGCCGTAAGTGAAAAATTAGCTACAATATTTATTTCTGACGTTTGAAAATAAGTGGCCATATCCCATATATGGCCACGGTATCTATGTGGTTCTCTTAGGGTTAATTACGTATTATTTTTTTTAATAATTCCACATTAGAAACGTATAAGTAGTTTACTATTTGATACAATTATTATTGCGTTAGTAGATATAACTTATAAGTTTGCACGATAGCCAATATTTCGGGTCCAGACTGACCAAGAAGATAGTATAACATTTTCAAACCATAATTTTTATAAATCTCTTTTTATCACCTTCAATAAATTAAATGTAATTTTAATAGGTACATGTAAATTGTGATACGAAAACTTTGTCTTTAATGCGTGATTTGATACAGTTTCGGCGTTGTGCCCCGGTCACCTTCCTATTTTAACTCGCATTCAGCAGGCCGCCATTAGTAGGTACCAAAACCAGCCCGAATCCAGGAATACCTACCATACTGTAATTGATATCTTCTATGTTATTAAGAAGATTAAAACTTGGTTGGGGTTACATATTTAGATGATCTTTAGCTCCCCCTATTGGTAAACTTGTTAAAGGAATAACTAATAATGCAATGATTATTTTACCTACATATAATTTTTTGTCAGGATATACGGTTCGTAAATGTTGGCATAAAACCAAATATTATCTACTTAGTTCTTTGGATACATCGGTAGACTTTTGCGGAAACGGTGTCCATTTAATCGTTTGCAATAATGTTTTAAACCTGAATGTATTGCGTACAGTGGAACTTAAATAGGAAACATACACATTACTTAATTTTTTATTGTTTTCAATGATTATATAAATAAGTGATACAAATGATAAATAAAAACATTACACGCCTTCTATAATCTACACCGTGCAACTGAAAAATTGTACATGGTAGTCGAACGTAGATATGGTAAATAAATTTTCCTTAGTTTTATAAGTATTTCTTATGATTTTACGTAAATGCGAATATATTTATCTTATACGCTAATACGTCATACAATACGCAAATACGTCAAAAGTACCTACTCATTTCAAAAATAGAATACACAAATAGCCACCATTTAAAAGCAAAATAATCTTGATCGATTATAATTACAATGAAAATAACGGATAAAGTTAATCCCTAATAAAATATTTATTCTTATATAAAATGATTTAAGTAATAGTACTTATAAGATCTATACATATAATAATTATAAAAAATATTACGCTGACATTTACATTGCATACGTGTTTTTTAGTACTAAATAACTAAGAAATTGTATGTAACGCCATACATTCGTAACGAGAGTGTGTTCAATCAATATATTACATTGATGAAAATAAAAAATCAGTTAGCATTTTCGACTGTAATAAATGTAAGCTTTGTATTTATGTCGGACTAAAATGTATGATTACAATATATAACAAACTGGAATAATTGTAGTGTGTGAAATGTGATGATAAAACGCCGTTAAAAATAAGAATAATATTAAACAACTGTGACCCGTAAAACTCGTAATCAATAAATAGAGCACCGCTATCATGCTCGTGTATCAAAGAGTACCTACACGAGCAGTAATGTGATTTCTATGGCCAATAAACTATATCAGTAACTAATATAGATGCTGTCTTTCATCGTTACTCTTCGTATGTCTCACCTACTGAGCCAAATTTTTACGTTCCATATATTCCACTCCTATTAATTGCTTCTAATCTTCTACTCCACCATTGCCTACACTGCTTCACTACTTTTCTACCACAACCCACGGTCATTTCACTCATATTACGCAAACTGGCGCACACACTTATTCTGTGAGTATACCTTTTTCAGACTCTTGCTCATCCATTTTCCTTCTTTACCGCCTAGCCATTTTCTTTACCGCCTTCAAGTTAAACTTTAAGAACTAACTATAAGGCATCTTCAATCTGTTGCAAAGGATCAATCGTAGAAATAAAATAGGGATTATGTTTTTTACAAATCTGGAATCAATAAAGAATATGACAAAGAATCTTGCCAGCAATAACCGCGGTACAATGTATTAATATTAACGGCATTATTTGTTTCTCCTTCAGTTTGTATAATGAAATAAAATACTGTCTGCTAGGGGAGGTGGTCGCTCAACCGAACAACAACTAAGCAACGTTTAATTGAATACATATATACAAAATACTAAGCTACATATTTACGAAAGATATATTTTCTTACAATATATTTAACCAAATAGGTACAACAAAGCAAATTTTAATAGGACAGTTGTCAGATCTGATTCGGTGTAATTTTCAGCAAACTAAGCCTACTATTTATGTTACGCCTTTCTCGTATCTTAGGTAAGGTATTTATTTAAAGTAAAAGCGGCGTCAGCACAAGGCCCAGATGGATGACCACCCTACTTAGATTTCATTGAGCAGGTAACAGACGTAAATATCTGTATAACTATATTCTCTACTTTATAACGGAATATCTCTGACAATAAATGGGACAATGAACTTAACCATGCAGCCTGAGTTGCAAAATTATGGAAATATGTATAAGCATATTTTATATACAGATCAAAATAGTAACATTCAAATTTGCCATGAACTCACTCACGTTACAAACTTATTTAATTTTAACAATTTGCCTACACATGCAGTCTGTAATTAACGATTGTGCGTTTTCGCTTTCTTACCTACAGTCAATTAATACATTAGTAAAATTTAAAATCTCACTAGTTATTACTTATAAGAAATACCAATTTTATATTTAATTATTTTATATTTCATGCTAAATTAATAAAAAAGTCAGTAGTTTAACTTTGCCCGATAAAGTCACCAATTACATCTAATACAATTATCTACAGAAAAACAATTGGAGAAATATTATAAATGTTATGAGAAATGCATACCTTGTAATGAGAAATTATTTACTTACGGTGTATGTATATCCATGTAAGAAGAATTTACTTGCTTTTACAGCAACGTATTAGAAATATTTTTAACCGTATAGCCGTGAACCAGCCTCGACGTAAAATTATCCAAAAAAGGAATTAAAACATGAAGTATAAAGTTTTATCTCATTAGATCCTTAGCAGTAAGAAGACCAAGTAAGTTTAATTGTTTTAAGAAATTATCGGATATGAAAGCATGGTAATAAATCATATACGTCCGTATATATAAATATTATAAATGTTACTAATGAGTTAAGCTAAATAATACGTATGGGGACCCCCCCCCCCCATACTCGGGTACTCGATGACACGGGAATCATATTATGCGGGAGTGTCAGATGCAAATAAACTTTAACTTAAAATTTGCATAGATTAAGGTATGTTTACAAATGCATATCTTAACGAGTAAACCCCTGTCCTTGCGTATGTAATTAAAAGTATTGTATCTACCTAAGTCGATCCTATTATGCTGAATAGTAAATTATCAAATTTCTAACAAATATTATATTATTAAATATTTTCGTGGAAATAGATGTTATATTGCCTGAATTTAGGTATAAACGTATAAAAGAAAATTAAAACAATGATATTATGCGGTATACGCCTATAAATAAAATTATTATTTTTCAAAGGTAAATAATAGTGTAACTTTTAATTTTCCTGTAAATTATTGTGTCAAAATATCTATTTGTATCTTTCGAGTCGTATTATTAGCCCGACATATTTTTTATTCACACACTATTTGATAACATAATTTTTATTAGTTAAATAAATAAATCATCGATTATCCATTATAAAATTTGACTGGATATGTAAAATATAAATTAATGCAATAGGTACAAAATTGAGAGAGTAATAAAATGTTTGGAACCTACAAAGTTTGACCTACAGAATATTAGACGTAAATATGATTGGTACCTTATTTCTCATATGTTAAGATTATCTCAGACGATTACTAACCTATTCTTTTATTATCGTTATAGAAAACATGAATTTACAATAGAACACATATTTTCACGTCGCATGTATTTTAGACAATATTTATACTGAACTATGTGTATGCGAAAATCAAGCTAACTTATTTATCTAGCTAGATATTGCAAAGAATGTTATGAGTATGATGTTTGTGTTTTCAATAAATCGGTCTAACTTATACGTAAAGTCGTTTGCCTGCAGCGTTCAACGCATTTAACTTACTTCAAACCCGATACTACAACCAGTCTTACAAAGCTCGTCAAAAGTATTCAATAGAACACCTATGTATACCAATAGCTTTAACATTAATATCAAAGTGATGCTCTCTTTGTCAATTGTGACCTTATAAATGCTCAAATTGAGCTATAATATAACAAACACTCGCTTTTTAATTTCTCTCTCAACATGATCAATATTTTAGGGCACTCGATTTAAAGCAACCATTTCAGGAGTCTCACTGCGATTCAATATTCGAGATATATGTAGGTAAAATCTCCCTAACAAGCACCATTGATAACGAATTCGCAATTTATCAGCTGCTTCTTAGTATCAGATCATTATAATTATTAATATATATATATATAACAACAAATATATAAGATTGTCAAGAGCAAATATACATAGTAAATATAATAACATCTTACAAGCTACAAACATGTATAGACACATACGAATGTAATAAACAATTATACAAAATTCCATAGCATAGAAAATTCATATATTATAATTTTGCCTCATGATTTTGACTAAATTCAGCTATTTTTCCGAGTTGTTTTACTTTATCCGATATTTTATGGTTAGAAATAGCGTTGCCCACCTGTAGGGAAATATATTTATTAATTGAACTAACGGTTGTTTATGAACGATATATGTACGAGTAAGGAGGCTAGTTCTAATTCTTCAGAGAATCCGTTGGTGAGCGGGACGCTCCTGTAGCCTGTGCGCAGGCACTTCACGGGAAACGTAGCCTGTCCGATGAAGTTCCTATCGCCGAACATATCCTCGTCTTGTACAAGGAACCGGATCAGAGCCAAGTCGGGGTTGGTCAGCTCGAACTCGCAAATGTCATTCCAGATCGGGTTTATTCCATTATCAGCTGAAACGATAATATACATTAGTACGGCCTCTTTAAACGAATGTATTAAGAAGAAATAACAGGCGGATTCAAAGAAAAAGGTTATAATAATTGACATATTTAACGGAACAAAATCGCTTGGATTTATAGTCTGTTTCAAATACGAAGTCCCTTTTGACACTTCATAGCACGTACCTCTGCATATTTCATATAAATTGCTAAAATAAACAATGATTAGTGATTACTTGTGGTACTAAAGACTATTTAAAAAGAATTAGAATCTATACAAAACATGATGTAATTATTACACAAACATAATCAACTAATACGAGCCCCAATGCAAAAATGTTCGTCTAGTCACACATTATGAAGAACAAATTTTTCTTTTTAACTTTCTTCGTTCCTAGAAAGACACTAGCAGTAAACAATTTATTTAATAAAATACTCCATATAAATAACGTTATTTTGGTACTATTGAAAAAAAATAATCCTTTTTTAAAATTATGTATCTTAGTTAAATTACTGTTTAAATGGTCACGCAAAATAATTCGTCTAGTGCTTAATTGATGCAAAATAGTTCGTCTATGCCTAATGTTAATATACTTTTTTAATTGTTACACCAAAATTTAAAAATAAATTATCTTAAAAATAGAATTCAATTGTTTTTAAGATGTCAAAGGCTATAAAAAGGCGTGTTCCAAGTATTTTTTCATTATTTTCACTAATAATTTTGAGCAATATGGGTCGTGGAAAACCTATCGCGGTAGAAGTTCGAAAAACTATTATTTCAAGCAGTGATAATGGGAAATCTGCATACCAAATCGCCAAAGACTTATTATTGCCAAGATCAACTGTCCAGTCAATAATCCAGCATAGCAAAAATAACGGCACAGTTTCGTGTTTGAAGAGATCAGGCCGCCCTCGTATTACGAGTGAAGCTGAAAACCGTGTTTTAAAGAAAATTATAAAGAAAAACCGTCGTGCTCGTGCAGGAGAGCTTACCGTACAATGGCGTGATATGATTAAAAAAGATGTCTCGGTCGATACTTGTAAAAAAGTCCTGAAGAGAATGGGTTACGGCTTTTACACGGCTAAAGAGAAACCCTTACATTACTTCAGAAAAAGAAAAGGTTAAAATTCGCTCGTGATCACTTAAACTGGACTGCTGACCAGTGGCGTCAAATAATATGGAGTGACGAGTCCAAATTCGAGGTGACTGTCGGTGATGTACGAAAAAAAGTTATTCGTAATAAAGATGAAGCATTTCACCAAGACTGTATCAAGAGAAAAGTGAAGTTCCCTGCGTCTGTAATGATATGGGGCTGCATGTCAGCACAAGGTGTGGGTCGCCTGCAATTTGTAGACGAGACTGTTAATGCAGTAAAATACCAAAACATTTTAGAAACGAGTTTATTGCCGTCCATTCCGATTTTGAAACATCAAAATGCCTATGTTTTTCAACAAGATGGTGCTTCCTGTCTATATACTGCAAGGACAACAAAGGCTTGGTTCACCTCTAAGAGTGGCCGTCAAACAGTCCAGATTTGTCTCCTATTGAGACAATGTGGTGGAAAATGAAGATGTTGCGAAAAAATCCATCAAGGTAAAAAAAAGATTTAAAGGAGAAAATTAAGACTGTTTGGGATTCAACAACTCCAGAAGAATGTGAACAGTTAGTAGCGACGGTGCCACTTAGGATTAAATCCGTTATTGATAGTAAAGGAGATACAACCAAGTGGTAGACGAACTGTTTTGCGTGTTCAACTGCGATAGCCGAACTGTTATGAGTTATAATTGATGGAAGAATTCATATTTTTTTTGTAACGACAAAATATTTTGATTTAAATACTTCACAGTAAATAAACTTAATTTAATTTACTAATCTCATTTTTATTTGTTAGACTCATTAAACCGACATTACTTATCTATATTACACTTACAATACATGGTAGTAGGTATATTACATTCAATTTTCTTAGTAGACGAACATTTTTGCATTGGGGCTCGTAATTTCTATTGATATTAGTCTTAAATAATTTAAACATCGAAATAAAAAAAATTTAACTGTAATGCCATGGTAACGCACTAGGGTATTTTTTTTAACTTTCAGTCATAGTGACGCGACAGTATGAATCGGAACTAATACGAGGTAAAAACAATTGTCCGAGAAATACTTTTGTAAATGGGAACGCCCATCTCAGGCTACGAGTGGACAAGAGGCTACAGAAAAAAATTCTTATCAGTTGATTTTGTTGTAAAACAATACATATGTGTCTACTTTCATTCATAATCGGTAATCGATTTCGTGATGTCTCGATTGAAACATTCTCTTCACTATCGCTGTTCAACGATCATCTGACAGTGATCGGAGTAGGTAGATTGAAATGGGGTCATTGATCCGAAACGTATATATTAATATGGACATTCCTCCGGAATTGGTGGTTATTAAAAAAAACCGGAACTTATGTAGGAATTTTATTCTGCCAGAGTGGAAGGAGTCATTTGATGATTTGCCATCCTCAAAAAAAGGTAGGAGTTGTAATAAAATGAGCAATATTATTCTTTATTATTCTTCATATTTTTTTTAACGGCACACAGTCACGATTTGACAAAACCCAACGACCAATCAGAACAAAGGATCATGGGTGGTACAATAACCGGTTATCAGAACAATGCGTACGCCCGCCGACGACATGCCAGGTAGCTCACTCGTTTACTTCGGTTCGTAGAGTGCGCATCTTTGTTTGTTACTGTGTTGTGAAAACGTTACTTGACCCTGGCTTGTGTACATACTGACTTCTGGAATCTGCTCTAAACCACGATTTGGCTCGAATATACGGACTCAGATTTTTCACTATTGAATTGGATCTACATATTTAAACCAAGCTTTGGTAAGTAATATTTTACTAGTTACAAGGAGTATAAAACATGTTTGGATGTACTATAAGAATATTTTTAGTATTGTGTTTGTTCGCTTAACCTGCTGAACATACCATGAGTCTTAATATTGTTAAATCTTTAATAGAGTATGAACCAGTGAGCTTAGTGCGAAACAAAATTATGATATTCTAGTAATGTAGTCGCAATTCAGCTAACTCCACTATTAACCGACATTTTACTGGAATCCGTATATAATTTGAATGCCCTGTGTCCTCTTGCAATGTATTGGTAAAATAAATTACTATAGGCCTTATCTACTTCTCTACAAAATATTCTACGTAACAAGCGCTTTCATTTGATATATATATATATTGATGGAATTGTAAAAAAAAAAAAATTGTCCGCCATCTTGTAGCGGCAGCCATTTTGGATTGACAGGAAGAGGGTGAAATTTCAATGACTAAATTTGATCCACGAAAAATAAAACAAACGGAGTAAGCTAAATAAACTAAATAAAATGTAATTTTTTCATGTCTTTGTTTTAGGTGATATATACGAGGTTCCATCTCTAAAACAAAGTTCAGATATGGCAAACGTCAAGGCTGAAACTGTAGAAAAATGGATATCCGGTCATCCCGAACTACTTTACGATCACGCTAGTGTTACAATATACTGTTCAAAATGTGAAAGCCATTTGAAAACCATAAATAAAGGAAACGTTAAAAGACATATCGAAGGAGCAGTACACCAGGGAAAGTTTAAGCGGCCCGAAGAGGAATTTTATTTCGATCTTATAAAATTTCTCATTTTGTGCAATATTCCGTGGTCTCAGATGAAAAATACTACTTTTCAAGATTTCTTTAAAAGATATATGTGTAGTACCTGTTGTTGTACGTGTACTAATCGTACTCTGCCAGATGAATCACAGTTACGGAAAGTTTACTTGGACAAGTTTTTTAAGAATAAAATCAATTCGATTCGGCAAAATTATAAAAATGAGAAACTATGGATATCATTAGATGAAACGACAGACTTTTTAGGTCGCTATATAGTCCATTTTTTAATAAAACCATTACATCCTAGCAATTTGACTAGACCTTATTTGGTAGCATGTAAAATGCTAACTGTAGTTAATGGACAAACAATCACGCAATTTGTGTTACAATGTTTGGAAAACTTTTGGGAAGATTCTTTTGAATCGAAGGTAGGTAACATTCTTGTCCTCTGCACTGATAGCGTTGCATATATGCTGTCTGCAGGACGAAATTTAAAACAATACTTACCTGAAATGAAGCACGTAACATGTTTGGCGCACTCTCTTCATCGCGTATCTGAGCAAATTAATAGCAAATGTTAAAAAGGTATTTTTGAAAGCCCCAAGTAGAGTCAAAATTTTAAAAGAAAAATATCCAGATTTGCCGCTACCTCCCCAACCAGTTGTTACAAGATGGGGCACTTGGTTAGAGGCAGCATTTTATTACGCTCAAAACTTTGAAAAAATAAAAGAAGTATTATCTTGTTTAAGCAGCTCTGATGCGGTATCTATTCGAGAGGCAAAAAATATTATAGAAAAAGAAAATTTAAAAGAAGATTTAAATTACATTAAAGACAATTATTTTATAATTCATTTGTCTTTAAAAGAATTGCAAAAGCATAATTTATCGTTGACAGATTCACTTTTAGCATTTGACAACGTCAGAGATGCTATAAATCAGTGCAATTCAGAAAATATAAAAAATAAAATAGAACGTGTTATGGAACGAAACCCAGATTTAGACACACTTAGAGAATATAGTGAGGCCATTGAAAAAAATGAAGCACATAATTTAATACCTTTTTTAAAATTTGCTCCTTTGACATCGTCAGATGTAGAACGGTCTTTTTCCATTTATAAATGGACTTTAGATGTTAAAAGAAATAGGTTGAAAATAGAAAATATAGAGAAACTCATAGTTATATATTTTAATTGTAAAGATCAGGATTACCAGGATGCTGACATTGTAATCGATGAAGATTAAAAATGTGAATAAATGTAAAATGTACATATTTAACAATAAACAATCTTGATTTTTATCTTTTTTCTTTATTCTACCCCTTTTTTTTGGTCCTAAAATCTGACTAAAATCAACCTGTTCCTTCGTATGCCCTTTACGTTTCAGAGTCGTGGTGCATCCTTAGAACAGTCTCACGACCCCAGCAGGCATTGGCCCTCTATGGGGCCCCGTCATTTATTCTACCCTTAATGCAAATTACCATGACCCCTATGAAAATATTTAAATTTAAGTGCAACAATTTATGTCTATCTATAAAAGTTCTAGCCATAAAAGGCTAAAAATAAAAATTAAAGCTTCGATCGGAATTCGATTGTTTTTATTATTCAACAGATAAATAATGAATTAATTTAGTTTTGATACCTTCCTTTAAATTTTGAATTGAGTAGGAATAATATCACTACCAACATTAACAATATTTAATTGAATCCGGAAATACCGGAATTACTTTCCGGGAAAATCCATGTTATTCTTTCTGTGTGCATTTATGATACAAGTACCAAAAATCAATCTACCTACTCCGATCACTGAATTCATCTGTCAAATGGGACTTCATATTTAAAACGTACTATAACATAACCTTATATACTTTTACACGAAGGAAGCCGCGCGCAAAAGCTAGTATATAAGATATCGATATCGTGGCTACCAGACATAAATTATAAGAGCTCAACTGCAAACTGCAGTATTGCATATGTGTATATAAGAATAAACTAGTATTTCGCGTGGTTGCGCGTGGTTGGTTAGGGGGAAAGAATCAACCCAGGTTCGAGCGGGTGGTCTCGGCGGGAGATGTCGTGCGGTGTTCCACAGAAATCGGTTCTCAGCCCGCTCCTGTGGAACATTGCATACGACTGGGTGCTGCGCGGTGTGCTTCTCCCCGGCGTAAGCGTAGTTTGCTACGCGGACGATACGCTCGTCCTTGCTCGGGGAGCGACACACCGGCAGGCGGCTATCCTGGCGATGGCAGGGGTCGCGCATTTCGTGGGTAGGATCCGGCGGCTGGGCCTCGAGGTGGCGCTGCACAAATCCGAGGCTCTGTTCTTCTACGGGCCTTGGAAAGTGCCGCCGGAGGGGTTCCACATCGTGGTAGGAGGCGTCCGCATCGGCGTCGAGAAAGCGATGAGGTATCTGGGCCGCGTCCTCGACGGCCGATGGGCCTTCGGAGAACACTGCCGAAGGTTGGCCTCCAAATTAACGGGCGCGGCCGCAGGGTTGTCGCGGCTGCTACCCAATTTTGGGGGCCCAAACGCCTCCTGCAGAAGGCTCTTCATGGGGGTCGTGCGGGCGACGGCCCTATACGGGAGCCCCATTTGGGGGCATAACCTGACGGCCCATAACGTCGCTCTGCTGCGGAGGCCGCAGAGAGTAATGGCCGTCAGGGTCGCCAGAGGATACCAACGATCTCTTTTGAGGCGCCAAGCCTCCTGGCCGGGTCACCGCTCTGGAACCTGGAGGCCAGACTTCTCGCGTCGCTCTACCAGTGGCGCGGGGAGGTTATGGTGCGGCGCTTTCGCACGTTGCCGAGAGAAGTGGAGGCACGGCGGTCGGTACCCGGCGACGTCCTAAGGGCGAACTGGGATGAACGGCTTGCGCGACCAAGTGCAGGGCACGCCGCAATAGCGGCGGTAAGTCCGATCTTGAAGGAGTGGCTGGAGCGGCGCCATGATACCCTGACCTTCCGGCTGACGCAGGTCCTCACCGGGCATGGATGCTTTGGGAGGTACTTGTGTCGTATAGGCCGGGAGGAGACGTCTTGTTGTCACCACTGCGGTGACGGTCCCGAGGATACGGCGCTGCACACACTCGTGGAGTGCCCGGCTTGGGAGGAGCAGCGCCGGTAGCTAACCGGGGCATTGGGTGTCCAAATCCTCTCGCTGCCGGAAATGGTTCTGTCCATGGTCTGGAGCGAGAGTGCATAGGAGGCCGCCGTCGCCTTCTGCGAGACAGTGATGTCCGTGAAGGAGGCGACGGAACGGGAGAGGGATCTGGTCTCTCCCCACCCAAACCACAGGACACGTCCAGGGCGCCGCTGTAGGGCGCGCGCAGACCACCAGACACCCTAGGCAGCGGCCTGCGGGCGGTAGACTTGGGTAGTCTGCCGCCCGAGCAGCACAGGCCCGAGGGAAGGGCGTAAGCGTTCCGCGCGCACCCCTCAATAGAGGGGAGGGCTGTACCATCTGGTCCTCCCCCAAACAGCTGGGGCCTGCCGGTCTTAATGGCGGGCCAAGACCTGTCGGTGTCGCGGTGAATGCTAGCGCGTATTCCGTGGCACCGACACTAGGTATTGGAGGAACTTCGTCAGGGGTTTAGTGGGTATAGGGCCGGCTTCTCTGGCTCGAGTCCCACACACCGGCGCCCTGCCCGGTCGTGGACGGTGCGTAAACGCAATCTAATGATGTTATAAAAAAAAGAGTGAAAATATCAAAAAACTAATTTTAGATTCAGATTCAGGGACCTTGAAAACCCCCGAAGCCAAAAATCACCAATGACTCCCGGTGACCCCCTTTCCTGGAAAGATCTCGTCTACCTCTATGACATTTATTCGAACACACCCCGCCTATCTCTAAGCGTTTCGGAGATATTAGAGGTCAAATTTCTCTAAATGAGTCAGTCAGTGAGTGGTAATTTAAGGTTATATAGTATGAATGAATGAATATATTCTTAGGATTGCATGTGTAAAATAATGTGAAGAAAATACCAATACTACAAATTTTAGGTCATATTAGTAAAAATATTTTAAGGCACGTTAGACTTAATGTTATTATTGTATATAACATACTGAAAACTTCTTCAAATTTGCATTTGCACATGCGAAATGGTGTTCTGTTGTAAGCTCGTGACGTGTAACAAAAATGAATACCATGCCGCCATAATGGCCATGGACGTAACAATCCCCAAAGCACGTTACATAATATAAGGATTAGCCAGTCTTAGTTATTATTATATACATTTTGGGTATGAGCGTATCGAATTTTATTTTAACTATTATGTTAAATTATAGCACATATGTAATATATATACAATATGTAACAAAAACCCTGTTGTTACTTTTAGGTGGGTTATCAGTAATACTCAGTAACGCTGTTGAAACGTATACCAATAACTTATTTTGTAAAATGCATCCCTAAAAAAATATTAATTGTAAATAAATTTTAATTATTAAAAGGTAGGAAAGTTGGGTACCTCTGCTAAAATCGAAGACGCGGGACGCGTAGACAGAGCGGTCTCTGCACGTTGCGCTCGGTCACTCAAACGTTTATTTCACTCGGATCACGAACTCACGATATCACTCAGCTGTTTCTCATTTTGGAAATCAACAGTTAACATGAATTTTGAAATTGACCACTGTAGTAAACAATTATTTTTAAGAACTTGTAATATCTTAACCGAGCAATTAAAAGAGAAAAGTAATTTTAAAAAAAATAGGCTTTTATTTATCATTCTGGCGTTTTAATCTAAAATAGCTTTTAAAACTGCCGAACAAACACGTGCGAATACTAGGTTCATACACTCGTTTCAACAAATAAGAACACGACGCGCGTTATTTAAAAATTACGCGTATCAGAGATTCGCCGTCTTTGACTTCGTCCAGCTAAACTTCATCCGCGGGTCAGAGACACTGGGGAGTACCGAATGCCAGTACTTACCCGGCGATAGTAATATGGGTGATGAGAATCTTTCTTTAAAGCTTTCCAAACACGCATGTGGATTACGTCGACACGAAGACCGACGGAGCGTGTGCATTGAGTGGGATCTTGCGCAATCAATTCAAGGACTTGCTCTTACCCAGCGACAGTAGTATGGGAGATGAGAATCATTCTTTTAAGCCTTCCAAACACGCATATGGATTACGTCGACACGAAGACCGACGGAGCGCGTGCATTGAGTGGAATCTTGCGCAATCAATTCAAGGACTTGCTCCTCAATGTTATTATGCACCCTCGGCCTGCCTGCATAGATGCGGTGTTGCTGGTTATCGGCCTGGACAGCTGCAGTCTGGTTTACTCGTATTTGTAGCCGTTGGAATGCCATTGCCAATGGCTACAGTTTCTTTATGTCTTAACGTAGTTATTCCGAGGTTGAGGACGACATTTCACAGATAATAAAATTGTCTACATTGTTAGCTTTCAAATGCGACATCTTTCGTTTTCCTAGGGCGTCTACACCGATAGCAATGATTAAAACAGAATAGGCGCCCGAGCTTCGTGGTAAAAAAAAACATAATGGCTGCCATTTTATCATGAAGGGGCAAGAGAAAATTTAGATAGTGATTTGTTGATAAATATACCATGTTTCACCCTCCTTAAGTTTCCAACACTGGTAAACAGACATATTGTATATACGTACCTAGAACGACCAACAGGGTTTTCGTTACATATTGTATATATATATACAACGTGTCACAGATATAACGCACAACCTCAAACACCCCAATTAGATTATTAAATCGTAATAATAATATAATCATTAAAATGTTACTTTTATGTACTTAAATATTTTAATTTAACGAATTCGTTCTTCTTATTGTGCGCGGATAGTATGGGTATATTACAATAAATCTAACATTATTGCCTTTATTGCATCAAAATCCTTATTGTCTTGAATTATGATACATTTTCGTTTGTTTCGACTGTTGGATGGATGGCAAAGGCTGACTGTAATTTACGTTGTTTTAATTATTTTAGGACAAAAGAAATACCTATATTAAAATGTCAGAAATGGATTTGATAGCCGATTTTGAAAAAGTACTTTCATGAAGTGCGTTTAATATGTTACACGTTGTATATATAATAGTAATAATTATTTATTTGAAATTCCTTTAGTACACAACAGGAACAAATCGCATCATAACAGTCATCACTTTTACTTGAATGGTTCATCGTTCACTCGAGAATTAGCTTCATCATCGTCGTCTTCTTGCTTGACAGGCAAGCAGAAGTGACGCAGAAACTTCCTGGCCATCATTTGAAATCGAATACTCTGCGGTCCGTATTTACACAAAAGTTTCAGCGAGTGT
This sequence comes from Catocala nupta, assembly GCA_963675205.1. Lineage (NCBI taxonomy): Eukaryota > Metazoa > Arthropoda > Insecta > Lepidoptera > Erebidae > Catocala > Catocala nupta. The sequence goes on from OY776078.1 coordinate 13,455,829, forward strand.
CAGAAACCTACAAATCTGGTTTTCTGTTGGCCTGCCTTATCTGAAATCCGTTGTTGCATCGCTAACAAACATAGGAAGTGAACTCTGTGACCTTGGACACAAAGAACGGCAAATCTCACATTGATACCAAGTACATAAGCGTAACCGTACCGCAACTTTATGACGCAGAATAAAAGCAACAGTAAATACTAACTATCACAAATAGAAATAAAAATTACAACCAAAATAAAATGGCCATGGCAGGCTATATTACTGCGAGATACATGTTTCCTGCAACATCACTGGAATTTGCCATACACCAGCCATCCAGCATCCGCCTTGTGGGAACATTTAATTTTCCTGAAATGTACCCCGAAATCTGGCATTGCCAAATTGTCGCAATACTCCAGCGGATATTACCCACGGCAATCGTTCCGGAATAAAAACTCATCAACATTCTCTTACTGACACCTACATAAAAAAATATAATAACTGAGAAACATTCATAAAAACAAAAACATAAGCATTACACATCCATCGAAAACATTCAAATATCTACGAGAGTTTTGCACATGCTAGAGTCAGGATTCATTCGCTGGATTTAAACACTTCAAAGAGGTGACATATCATACTAATGTATTATAATATACCAGAATCCTGTAATTAGCAAATGTAATCGTCATTCTACTGTGTCAACGTGAAGATGTTATCAGTATCGTTCAACTAGACAACTAAGAAAGAAATTTTATTCTGGAGAAAGACGCTACGCCATATCAAACTAAGGGCGACCACAACCGGTGTAATGTGGTGAATACCACACAAATTGAATGGAAACAGATGGTAGGTGCAAAACGCACATGCAAAGACGTGTGCGTACGGCGGTCTCGGTTATATTCGAGCGCATGTAAGCTATATTTGAACCACATCTTGATCAGAAATCGTAATCGTACCGTTTTTATTATGTCTGACTTTATACAGGGTGTCCGGTAATTAATGGATAACCTTGAATGTCTTATAGTAGAACTGAAGGCCGTTCAGAAAAATTAAAAAATTATATTATAAAAATTAAACAAAAAATAGATACAATATATTAAAAAGTGCAAGCTATATTAGCATCATACTTTTGACTGTCTATCTATTAGCATAATTAGTGTTTAATAATAAAACAACAAAAATCCGATGGATTTAATTCATTTATGGTCGTAGTATACGAGAAAGTTATACATGGTAATTAAAAAAAAACCACATATCTCAGGTTGTAGTTAGGATAGATTTTATTTCATATTTTTTCTGAACGGCCATCAGTTCCACTATAAGACATTTCCAGGTTATCCATTAATTACCGGATACCCTGTATAAATAGGCAAAGACAAAACAGTTTATGTCCTTGTTTTCTCTATTTGTCAACCGACATAATTTTTTTTATTTAGCAGTTACTTTCAAGCTTTAGCAGGGGCGGATCTACGTAAGGGCTATTTGGGCTGCAGCCCAGAGCCCAGTGGATACAAAAGGCACCCAGCCTCCATAGAAAACAATAGAAGATATTGTGAAGAAAAATTAATCTATAATTTAAAAATTCATCATGACGTTAACAACCCTGAAATCGATCAACCCGAGCGCTCGTCTATCGAACGGAACGGGGAATTCCCTATCGCTTGTTTTCAGTCGGTGTATTTTTTCGTGTGTGCGTCTATTACAGGGGACTTCTCACCGCTTATCGCCCGACGCAATTTGGTATTTTTCCCGCACTTCTGTTCTCGTCGTCATAGTGACAAATTGACTTTGTTATTGTTAGAACTGTGTTTAGTGAGTGTTTAGTTTACTAATAAGTGATAACTTAAAAGTTATAAAGACCAGACCTTTCTTTTATTTTACTTAAATTAAATGTAATCAGCATAAGAAAAGATTTCCTGCTTTTATGGTTGGTAAGTAAAAATAAATATCTATTAATCATGTTATTTTATTTTTCAATACTAAATGAACTCTAATCGATTTTTAATGATGATTTATGAATTGCTACACTCATTATAAAGTATTAATATGTGACGAGAGCAACAATATTAAATAGATTACCTCGCTCGCTCTGTTTTTTTGAGAAAACTATCAATTTCTTTGTTTATTTTCAAACACACACACAAGTCTACAATGTCTGCTAGAAAATATAAAAGTGGAGCTGAAACATAAAAATTACAGTTAGATCGAGAGAAACAAAGAGATAAATGTGCAATAATTAATCGCTTTTTAAAGTTAGAACATAAAAACGAGAATGAAATAGCTGTAAATTCATTAAAAAACGAAAAGAAAGAGATCTTATACGAAGATAATCTAACTGAAGGGAGCAGAAAACCGCAAAACCAGGGTAATGTAGTGATGAAAATACTAACGATTTGGAAAACCAGGAAAAAAATACTAGTGATGAAAATGTGCAAGATCTTGACTACCAGCAACCCTCTGATCCCTCTGAGAACGATTTTGGTGTTCAGCAAAAGTACGGTAATACCCAGGCAGAAAGAAATTCAGAAAATATAAAGTTTGAGTTTGAGAAATATGTTGACGCTTGTATTGCTAAATAATGATTTTATTAATGACATCCTCTCACATGAAATGACTGACTTTAAAAATAAAGATCCGATAAATATATATTCAGCTTCAACAAAGAAATACAAAGAAGAAAACAGATCTTTTTCAAATAGGTGTTTTATTTAGAAAATAAAAGATGGCCAATTACTGGTAAGATCTTGATTATGTTATTCAACAAGGTTTGGTACTGTTTTTTATTTGACTTGCAAACTTTTTCGAAAACCTCTTCTCAATACACAACTGAGTTTTCTGATTGGAAACACATAGAATTTTGTATAGAAAATTACAAAAATTCTAATGAATATAAGAATTCAATGTTATTATGGTTGACACGAAAAGAAAATAAGTCTGTTTAAGACAAGCAGCTTCAGGAGCAATTAAGGAAATAAATAGGATATTATCACAATGTCCTAAAACGAGTTATTGCAATGGTTAAATTGAGTATAAGGGGCTTAGCATTTAGAGGTTCCGAGGAAGTATTTGGTTCTCCACATAATGGTGATTCTATGGATGCTTTGGCGTTATTGGCAGAGTTTGATCCATTCATTCGTGAACATATTGAACAATGAGAGCTGCGACCAAAACCGATAAAATCTTACTTATCAAAAACAGTATATGAGGAAATAATTGAGATTATGGGTAAACAGATAATTAAACAAATTATAACACAAATAAATAACGACGACACAAAGTATTATTCAATTGTGATGGATTCAACTCCAGATCTCTCTCACAATGACCAACTAGCTATTGTATTACGATACTGTTTTCGGGGAAAAGTGTATGAAAGATGTGTATCGTTCATTAAAATTAGTAGTCATACTGGCTTACATTTATTTAATATTCTACAAGACTTTTTAGAAACGAATGGACTGCTACTGGAGGTACTACAGTTGTAGGGGACAGTCATATGACAAAGCTGCTAATATGGCCGATCACTACAATGGTGTACAAGCACAAATAAAATAAAACAAGAAAACCGCGGATTATGTTCCATGGGTTCCCTTAACCTAGTCGGTGAAGAATCCGTCAAGGTTGCAACCGAAATTGTAAACATTTTTGGAGTAGTGCAAAAAAATATACGTTTTCTTTTCTGCTTCGACCCATAGATGGGAACTATGAAATCGTGAAACAGTGTCTTATCTATGCGTGAAACAAAACTAACATTTACGTCAAAAAGTTTACGCCAGACCAGATGGTCTTGCCACTATGATGCTGTCAAAGCTTTAAAAATATGATGACATTATGAAAATTTTCAGCGAAAATGAGGATGCAAAAGCTGATTTCCGAAAAGAGGCACGAAATTTATTTAATAAGCTGGCGAAACGTGAACCTGCAATTTTGATTATTTTTTGGGAAAAATATTAGAGAAATTTAATTTAGTTCAGAAAAAATACAGAGCCCTGGTTTAGATATTAGAAGGCAATAAGTTATTGTGTCATTAAAAGAGTTCGTGAACAACAATCAGATCAGAAGCTTAAGGAATACGAAAAGAAAGCAAAATTAAGTACTAGTGTGAGAATAGACTACAGTGACATAAATAAGAGACACTTTACTTCAAAATTTTCAGATAAGTCTACCGAGAAAGACTCAGTACGTCGGCGCAGAAAAATTTAAAGACACACGCAAAACGTTGCGTTGGATAAGCTGATTATAGATTTAAATAAAAGAAGCCAAGTTTATGAGAAATGTAGCAAAAATTTAAATTACGGCTAGTGCCATCTGACGGCACTCGGCAGTCCCTTCTAATAATTTATTACAGCACCATCTATTGACATCTTACGGAACTAAGTAGTGTCGGTGCGAGCACAGTAGAGAGAGCGCTAGCACATTCTCGAATCATCGTGCTATTGCGTGCCGGGTATGGCTTTTCTAGAAAACCCCAGAAACACTTTACCCGCGTATAAATAGAGCGCACGCGCACCGCCGAGTCAGTTTACTATCGTAAGCGGTCAAATGTTCATCCAAGCGAACGGAAGCGAAAATACTACGGAGTTTGAAGCGGTTACAGTGGAAAAGTGTAGTATAGTGTTTGTTGTGTATTAAAGTTAATTGTGTGCTAGAATAAAACGTGTTTTAGTCGGTAATATTGTTTTGTATTCTTATCCGTCGAACCCAGCACGTAACATTATTAATAGATTTGCAAGTTTTTAAGATTTGCATGTTTTGTTTTCCCCAAATTGCTATACCATCTTAAAGATTTTCTGACATTGCCAATCACTAGCTGAGAAGCAGAGCGCTCTTTCTCCAGGATGTCGTATATAGAAAACAAATATAGGACAACAATGTCGAACTATCAACTAAATCATTTATCAGTTCTTTCCATAAATTACGATTTAACAAATGACTTACAATGTGATAAGCAAATAAAGGAATTTGCAGCACAAAAATGCAGAAAGGTTACTTTATAATTCATATAACATAACCACACAAAACCTGTCAATTTATTTTGCAATAATGTCGTACAGTTGTTGTTTGTATATACTAAGTCATATTATATAAATAAAATATATTATTGTCCTATTTTTACCTATAACGATATATATATTAGAAAATAGTTTCATAACAAAACGGCAATTAATAGAGAGAATTTAGTAGGCCCCTAAGTATTATTAGGCCAGGGCCCCACAAATTCAGGATCCGGCCCTAAGCTTTAGTGTAATCAATAAATGATTATGATCGAATTTCGACCACTGGGCGAAAACTAATAATATAAATACGCAATTTATTTCCCTTGACATGTAATTTTCTTATGTTAATCTCTAATTACAATGAGTAATAATGTTAATTGTTAGTTATTATTATTATCGACTTAACACCTTCACTTTGAAAATTTGAAAGATTCATACTACTTACAGTATTGGTCAACTAATCAGACATAGTTAGTATTTTTAAATATAAATGCTTTGAAGTCGGCAGTATATTTAATAGTGTTATTATTGATTAAAATATATACCTAGTATCTTTCAAGCATTTTATTTGTTTCTCAATGGGCCGAGAATAGCCGCGGATATGAAATGTTCTTAATTAATTAGTTGACTACCACTAAATGTTAAAACATATATTAACATACTTACCAACAGTCTTAGTAACGAGCTTCGTGCCGCTATCATAATCAGCTCCAATGATTTCGACTTCGACCGAAGGGCTCGCAGTGCCGCGCCCCGACTTACTCAAGTGCCTTGCACCAATAACGCGAAGCATCACTGTCATTGACTTGATCTTTTTCTCAATGCTTTTCCTGTCATAAGGATTATAGGTCTCTTCAAACATAAACTCTGGCTTGAGTATATATCCACATCCGCCATTCTCATTGAACTTGCCCATGTTAATCTGCATGGGTTTATCAGGCGTTTGGTAATTTAAAGCTACCATCTGGGAGCCCGCGTTCCAGAAAGGCACCGGGTTGTAATTAGACGAGTCGATTCTCTGACCCTTAGGATAAATACGGCTAAGCTGGATAGTGTGGTATTTCATGAAGAAGGCGGTTTCTTGTTGGCACATAAGCCTCTCTGCCTTCGTTTCTGGGAAAGAGGACATTTCGCTAAAAATGAAGCCTTTGGTGCGAATCCTTTCCTGATTAAATGCAACTGAGCGGCAGTAGACGATTAGATCTGACATTTCTTTCGCAATTCTCCAGGTGCGTTCCATCTTACGATGTTGCAGGGAGCGGGCACTGGCGCTGTAGGCTGCCTCCTTGATAGCAGACAGCCATTCCAAGGCGATCTCGCGAGTGGGCGCAGCCATGTCGAACGGCGCCACCATCGAGGGGCTCTGAATGCGCACCAGCCATCTGGCCGAGCCACTTTCTTCGCCCACAACTAGTTCCACGACAGCGCCTAACACGTCTACCACTCCTTTCTGTAATGAGCCCAAAGCTGCGGATTCGTTCTCGAGTCCCTATGAAAACAAACCACTTTTAGTTCAACTGCCAATATTCAAATACTACATTTAAAGTGAATGGCAGACTAGCTAAAAAATAAGAACACGATTAAATAATAACAAAAAAGTATTAATAAACAAACCCAAGATGTAAGTAATAATACAAATACTGTATTCTTACTGTTAATAGTGACTCGTAAATTACAAAAATATTAATAATGCAATTAAACTGAGAGTTTAACGTTAAACATACATCAACGAAAAGGTGCAAACTAAAATATAAATTGATATATTCTGCTTCAGTGCATTCGATGTCAACGTTTACCGAACCAACGACAATACTAACTGCGGCATCAGATATGTGCGGCACGTCAATTTCCTGCACGTAATTAGCCGGAAACCAATGATGTCTCTTGCCGCCATAGTCACCTCTCCACCATCCCTCGTCAGGCTTGTCCACGTTTGTAATTATTGCATGTTTGCAGAACGACAACTCGTCGTCTTGACGAGCGCGATAGTCGTACAACGCCTTCACCGTCACCTAGCACCAAAATGTAATTAGTAAAACTATATACAACAGCTGACATAATGATGTTATATACCATTAGATCACCTATTTCATGGGCAGAGACATAAGTTGAATATTGATCTTGTAAAAATATTTTAATAGAATGTTCGTTATATTATTATAATATATTAGTTACGAATTTCTACTAAAGAACAATTATAATGATCACTGATCTAAAAATATTAAACTTTTGTACAATAGAACATTACAAAAGTTTGCAAATTTTACACTTATATCGCTCACTATACACAATGCAGTTTTGATAATAACTTTAGGATGAGAAGCCCGTGTTTTTCCTTGGTATCGTCGGCACCAACTTATACTTAATTTAGATAGGTATATGTATGTGTGTCTTCATTTTTACGGATAGTATTTTGCTTATTACTATTACTATAATAATATACAACTAATTCTTAAAATTGATAATTAAAATATTTTCTATAGATATAAATATGTGTCAGTTGTGTGTATTCGAGTACTAGTTTATTCTAGTGGTTAGATTACCCATACGATACCAAGCTATGAAGTAAACTGTTCAATATCGTGATACTGATGGATCTTCTTGAATTTCTATTATGGACAAGTAGTCAAATATAAAACATATTTTCAAATATAGAAGCATCTTGGAGAGATCTTGTGCTACATACCGCTTACAGATATTTGGCTTCAATTAAAGACGAATTCACGCAGCTGAGGTAATAACAAAATCCTCCGCAGAATCAATTACTGTTTGAACGTAAAATATGAATTATACCTTCGATGTGAATGACGTGGGATCCATGTAGCCTGGAGTAGCGTAAACACATGTGTCATCCGGTTCCTACAAGAAAATAATTGTTTTATTATAGAACTTAAAGATTCTAATTATTATATTTATTACGTTAAATGCATTTTTGTAACGATATGAATTAATTGGTTACCATGGGTACAATATTAGTTAGGCTGTGATAGAAAGAAAGAAACAAAGAAAGAAAGGAAAATAATTTTGTTTGTTCCACGCTCATAAGGTAACAGGAAACACAACCAACAAGTTTAAGAACAAATAAGGTTCTGCGTCAGCAATGTTGCAGTATATCCACTTTGCTAGTCTCGCAGAGCCTGCATGATTTCGTTGCATGTAGGCAGTAAGGCCGTCACAGACGTAGCTATAATATATATTAATATGAATCATAGCAAGGCATATTACGACATATTTTCCATATAAATTTTCGAGTGACCGCACACGCAGCTATAATATATATTTCTATGACGTCACCAAAATATGTCAAAATATATATCTCGGTATATTTTGGCATATTAATATATATTTTGATATATTTTGAGGATAGGGGTGTTCCATTTGAACGCCTGCCTGACGTCCGAGCTCGATGCGCACGAGCTTAAATTACGTAGGTACTTTATTTAATTAAAATACAAGTGTTGCAAATATAATAAATGATTGAAATATGATTTGTTTTTATGTGTTGTTCTTTCCTCAAGCATACTGTAAGACGTTCTTTAGAACTAATGCTTTTGCACATAACCGTATCGCATTTTATTAAATCATTTTTTATCAATTCATGAAGCTCGATAAATGCCGATCTTGAACTTTTAAAATACTGTGCAAATCAATTCGTTGATAAATTTTAATCATGATACAAATTAAATTCGCCACGAGTTCTCTTTTGTTTTATATGCGACTCAACCCAGATGGTTCTTTTTTTCGTTCCTAACAAGGCAACATGCATATCAAATTCAGCATCGGAATCATCCTCTGAGGTATTTTCAATTAGATCTAAAAGAAGTGCTCTTGTCGAATTCATTTAGGTACCTAGATTGATTACAGTGTATATATATATATTTCAATATTTGAACATTCTGTACAGAAATTGAGCTTTAAAATCGTGCGCTTGCAAGGACGACCGCAGACCGAGTGAGGGCAAAATATATATTATAGTATAGTTCTCGTGTGTGATAGCTTGCTATACTATAATATACATCTCGATATATTAATATATATTACAGCTACGTCTGTGACGGGCTTTAACATACATACATAACTCAATTAAAATAACATAACAAAAACAAAACCACAATTTAATAAATTAGGCAGAAGGTGGTAATAGATGGCAAAAGTAATTTTATACTAAATAATAATAATATTGATGTTTATATAATAGTAAGACAATCTTACTTTCGCATTTTATTATTGACTAGATTTTGCCCGCGGCATCGCTTGCGTTAATGTAGGGTGGGTTAGGTTAGGTTTTTTCCGGATGAAAGGTACTCTATGTCCTTATCTGTTTCTCTGACAACGTGTATGCGAAATTTCAGAATGATCGGTCAAGTAATAAAGCGTGAAAACGTAACAAACTCACAGTCGCATTTATAATATCAGTTAGGATAAGGATAAAGATACTCACAGTAATGATTCTCCTCACAATATCTTCGCTGATTGGAAACCATAGCTTCACTTTCTTGTAGAGAGGATGTTTCTCGTAGTAAGACACGAGTTCCACCAAGCTCTCAAACTTGACCGTGCCGATTGTGTAAAGTCTACCTTCCAACTTAATTCTGCAGTGTTTTATTTCCTTCTCCGTCCTGGAACAACATTCCCGTTTACAAATACTTGCCTAGTTAGTGCCCTGGATTCACAAATTAAATAGAAAATCACATAATATACATTTTAAAACATTTATTAAAAAGCTCTTATAGTCGTTCGTAGTTACATGTTGTTTTTAATACTTCTAAGTAATATACTTTTATTACACCAGTTTTTTGGATGCGTAATATGAATTATATTTCTTTTAAATTAATAGTGCAACAGAAGTTTTTACTTACATTTACCTTTATTTTTCATAATTAACAAAAGTATTTAATTACAAACGAATCCAACTGCAGCCGGTCTAATAACAGTAATAACTTTTAAATTAAAAATAGTCAAGTGTCATATGACACAAGAACTACTAATAAAAGCATATAAAGCTAGGTTTGCCATAGCATATTTAAATAATTAGGCGCAAAAATAATTTTAACATTTCTGTCACATTCACCTAGGCATTCCGCAGACGACGGACAGCGGCGGTCCGGGCAATTTGACGGACATTATACAACATATGCCATCCTATTCTACATACAACGGGCATAAAGAAAGGCAAGAAACTGGTGCTCGGCCAAGTTTGACGGATATTAGCTGACAAAACAGATTACAGACAGCCGAATCGGTTGGCACAAAAACCGTCATTTGCGGATCACCTTATGGGGCAGAAAATAATAACTGAATAAAATCAAATATAAATAAAGAATATTTTATACTTGAGACTATTTATTTTATCATAGAGCTATCTCTCCGTTCTGACGTAACATACAGCCAGTTTTATTTAATATATTTATAATCGGTTAGCATACTTACTGGAGCGATGCTACCTGCTATGGTATAATAATCATTAAAGGAGTAAGAAATATTATAAAATACAGGTGAGTACCCTAACAGCACAGGTAATCGAGCGTTATCACATATTAATATAAAATCATAACCTCTTTAAAAGGCTCGATTCATTAGCTAGGTATATACAGTATATATATTCTAGCTATAATATCGGAAGACCAGGTGTTGTAGTCCTATTGCCAGCAGTGAAATGCAAACGACTGATTGATGGGTATACTATAAAATCAACTCGTTTGCCAGGACATCTAGATATGTACTGTAATAGAGACTCCAGAGAATAATAGAATTCTTATAGGTATATGTCAATTACCTACGACAATATTATTTACATACACAAATAGATACGGGAACAAAATAAAATATGTTTTGATGGAATATCGTATATTTGTATTATGAAGCGCAGATAGCTAAGCAATGCAATATATATAATAATTTGTTACAAATAAAAAGGGCTTTTATTTGAGTGAATACTAATATTAAATAAAAGATTTAATAAAGTCGTGGTTTAAACACAGAAACATAATTTACTGAAACAAAAGCAACTTATACAAGCATTTCGAATGAAAAAATATATTCCATAAAATCATATTTCATCAATAAATAGTTGTTACAATTTTAAAATGCTTATGATTTGCGCTTAATATTAACAATACGCAAATTATTTCTAAGTCCCAATCACATACACAAAGTATGGTTCCATAACGCGGTGACTTAAACAAAAATATGCAACCAATATAAAATTATATTCCGTGCTATAATTACCAATAAAAACCGAATATAGCTTAATATAACTTAATAATAATTCTAAATAACACAGTCTTACACAAATCGAACATCAACTAGGCGGTTACAGACAAATATACCTAATAATAAATAAACAAGCTGAATACCTATACCAAATTGTACTTCGTAATCCAAGGTCGCTTATTAAATTATTAGAAATTGGTAGAATAAATCGGGTTATTGGATGATTCGCACGAATTGAACTCTAAACTTCTTCTTGAAAAACGTGCGAATCGACTGATTTAAATAATATTATTTTGTCTTTAGACGATTTGCACGAAATTAATTTATTAACGTGCGTATCGACAAATCCAAAAATAGGCATTGTGCTATTGGCACATTATTTGGAGAACAAAAAACATAAAGTACAGTCGTGCTCACCCGTTTCGGAAATAATACAAAAAGAAACGAACAAAGCAGCCATGTTTACGGAGAGACAACCACCATCTTAGTCTCCCCGTGAACATGGCTGCTGAAAAGCAACCGAAACGTCAGTGAAAGTGTAAAATTTAATCTAAATAGATTTTATCATTTAAATAGCTTAAATAGAAGTAAAAAATAACTAGTAAAAGCGTTTAACAATTATAGTAGATTAAAGTTTCAAAATTATGTAATAATAGAGTTCTATAAAAAAAAGCAACGCGATAAATTCGTATAAAGTTGTTTAATTTCAATGAAAAGAAAATTACTCAATTTAATTATTACTTTGTTAATACCTTGCTTAGTTAAAATGCTTATTTCTCTGACAAATGGCTTTTTTTTTCATACAACGAATTACGCTGTCGAGGCTTGGAACTTTCGATTCAATTGGTTGACAAGACCCAAACCAAACATTGTTAAGTTTTTAGACACTTTGAACAACGATTGCAATTATTATTTAATACTATATAGTAAAAATCAGTATATTTTAATAAAAAGGCTTGGGAGAAAAGTTTGCAAGAAAGAATCAAAGATGTACTAGGCCAATTTCTTTGTGGTGAAATTAATATACAGCTTTGTATCGACAAAAAATAAGGAATTTGTCTGCTGGTATTATTGTTTTGTTATAATATTTTTATTGTTATAAGGTAACGATTGTGATTTTGATTGTTATTAAAGTCAAATATCTACTTCCATACTAAGTTTTTATTTTCAACTGTGGTTATTAGAAGTAAGCGTTATTGGTATGTGTTGGTTTAAATATTTAGAAATTATTGATTAGTTAGTTGTGTATACTCGTGCTTAGTTACTAAACTTATTATAAGGTAAGCACTGTGATTTAAATTGTGATTAGAGATTGATCTTGTATACAATTAGTTCATATTTTTGATTGTGACATAGTGAGCTGTATTAGGTAAATTATAATGACTTTTTATTATGTTTCTGTTATCCAGTACACATGTTGCTATTGCTTTATTTTGTTTTTTGCAACTTCATATTATATTCAGCCAATTTTTTATTACTAAAAATTGGATGATTTTATAATTATAAAAATGATAATCATTTTTTGATGATAACCTTGAGTGTGATTTCATATACAAATTTAATTTTTGTTTTTTATTTATATTTTTTTAAATAGTAAACAAAGTTTCATCATTATCCATTCTCATGCCATAGCGGTTTCTAAATTGGCTAATGGACGTTTAGTAAATTATATTTGAATAAGGATATTTTTGATTAATTTGTATTTCAATTCATATTAAAAATAGTAGATTTTCCAGCGGCTTGGCTGGTATAATCCTACGGGAATGTGTACCGGGATAAAAATATCCTATGCATTAATTCAGTACATGAGCTATGTGTATACCAAGTTTTATCACAATCAGTCCGGCCGTTTCAACGTGAAGAAGTAACGAATATACACGCTCACAAAGTTTCGTCTTTATAATATTAATAAGGAATCGACCCTTACTACTTCTATACTTGAGTGTACTTTAACTTAATAGTATTACGTAAAACACAATGTGTGTGCCAATAGCCTGATACGTACTTTCGGATTTGTCGATTCGCACGTCAATAAATTAAGATCGTGCGAATCGGCTAAAGAAAAATTATATTATTTAAAACAGTTGACTCGCACGTTACGTGCGAATTCAGTTCGTGCGAATCATCCAATAACCCAATAAATCATAGCAAATATCGTTTGACCTTTCACTCATGCTTATATACCCCGGTGAGAAGGCAGAGTTCTTTCAATCACCCACATATCATAAGAGATGTTATAGGTCCCACGTAAAAGGTGGCGAGCCTATTGACATATATCGAGCACATTGTTACACACCGTGCTCCTACCGAGAATCTCATCTTAGAAATACTTCGTTTCCGGTAATTGAACACGGTATTTCAGGATCGCCACCAATTGTAAGCGCAAACTTATGCCGTGACGTGGCCGTGTAATAGACAATAAATTTGTTTTCAAATCGTATTTCTTATTATTGTATAACTGACAGCAATCTTATTTATTCATTGGCTTTTCTCTCTAGTTATCGGCATTTATTATGCGTGAAGATTTTTATATGTATAAATTATCAAGTATAAACCTGACTTTTAATAAAAACCTTCGATTTCTTCTTAAAAAATCTATTGTACCTATACAATACCAAAGTAATGTAAATGGTATCTATTGTAGTAGGTTATAAAATATTTAGTAGTCTTTACCTGATCACCGTCCTCTTAAAACGACTATATAATATTAAATGAAACATGCACCATACTAACGTGTACAGCAATAACAGTTAACCGAAAATATTTACTTACATCGTATATTACATCGTAGGAAACGAATAGTAATAACAGTAATAACAAAGAAAATAAGATGCGTATCTTTTCCTTGAATGGAACTGCATTGTCATGGGTCATCTATGTGATAAAGTATAAAAAGCGAGATCTAATTCTAGCAGTAAAATATATAATGCTACTAGATACTGAAAAAAAATAATTACAGAACATATAGTCGACAACACAGGATTGACTGAATACATACGCCCGTGCGCCGAATACCGATCTTAGCAACTTCGCATCGGATTTGCAGCCTGAAGTACTGCGCTCATTCTCTGACATTCCCACGTAGGGAAGAGTGTGAGGCGGTTCACCTGTCACTAAATTTTCTGAAACCTTCCATCGTAGTTGACACTCGTCGTGTGTTACAGAGGTTTCTTTAACTTGAAAATCGATGACGAATCGGCGGTAGGGTCGATCCCTATTACAAGGAAAGAAATAAGTACTATTGTACTAACCGTAGCTAGGCAATTTAAGCACATCTTAATCAGTCGAGCTACATTTTTCTTTACCGAACTACTATCTCTATGTATACTACTCAATATGTACTCCTAAAGATATTTTATATGGAGATTACAACGACAATACTAGGTAGGTACATGTATTTAGATAACAAATTACGGAACACGAACAAGTTTTGCATGGCTAGATATTTCGGTAATCTTAAAAACGAGACAGCAGGAGTAGTTTCAACGATATAGTTAAAATTTTGGACAAATTATATATCTATATAAAATTAAGATATCTTTGACACATTGCCCACCGGTATACGATCGATATAAATGCACTATCAGTTACGTGTCGGCTTAGATAAACAAACTAAAGCAAACATAAAAGCAATTTACATATAACGTTTCACAATTGAATCGTGCCAATCTTCCTATTCATTTTAGGAACATGAAGGTTTCAGAAGGGTCAATCGACGCAGAATGTTTGATTAGGTACTAAATCCGACCGAGGAGCCCATTTTTATTGTAGATAATTATGCATACGTCTCGGTAGGTTTAAAACGAACATTATAATATTGAGATAATGAATAACACATTTTATATACAAGCAAAGCAGTAGTTAACAATTGTAGGTAAGACCAATGTTGATAAAAATCG
Organism: Catocala nupta; assembly: GCA_963675205.1. Taxonomy (NCBI): domain Eukaryota; kingdom Metazoa; phylum Arthropoda; class Insecta; order Lepidoptera; family Erebidae; genus Catocala; species Catocala nupta. The sequence continues at coordinate 13,470,911 of OY776078.1, forward strand.
TATTGCGACTGTAAGTGCAGGCAAGCTAAGCAGTGTTTCGAATCCAATGTTTATCGTTTTTATTCATAGTATTCTGGTAATAATGTAACAATGCTGTACCAAATAATAATAAGCTATTAATATTTGTGATGTGTTAATGCGTGCTATTTTTAGTAGAATGCATATTATTATTATTTTTCAGTGAAACGTGGACCAATAGATATTGTTATATTTTGATGGATGAATAATAAATAATAAGAAATGTTAAAAACATAGTTCGTGTTCTTTGATTATAATAGCAATACTTACGATCTCCAATAAAATCGATAAAATTTATTGTAATTTACTTAATTACAATCAATTTCTTCTTTGCTTTTAAGAAATAGATAAATTAAACACGTGTTATACACATTTTCACTGTGTATTTCATTTTAGACCGCATTAATTAAGTTTGAACGTCACTTTTACCTTTTGATTGTTATTTAACAAGAAATATTACATTATATATTATTATTATAAAAAATAACCCACACAGTAAAACCATAATTGCGATAAAATATGTTCTAAAACCAACCAGTATTGTCACGATCAGCAGGAAGTATAAGTTTAACGTTTAGGACCGTTTTCTAATCCTCAGAGCACTCGACTGAGCAGTCAAAACGCCAAGGGCTATTAAATGATTGAACAACCGACATTTAATAATAATAAACTTTCGTTATTATTCTAGTAACGCCGATTCCTTTTTCGAATACAGGCAACACCCAATTAACTAAATTCGTACTTCCAAGAAAGATAATCTATGCGCGATTATGCTGTCGATATTCAAATAAATCCACTGGTACTTGTCATAAAACACCTAAAATTGAAACAAATATAAATACTTCAATTACGTACCTGAAACTGATAGCAAATGACGACTGGTCTTTCTCGCTGGGTCTGACTAAGAAAGCCCCGTCAGTATTGGCCTTACGCAGCAACTCTTCGGCCTGAGCGCGCGTGCAGTACGGGTGATACCACTCCTTATCTTCATGTTTATTTGGCTGCGGTACCGGTTCCTTCAGAGTTATTAGAAACTCCTAAAAACATGTAAAATGTAAGTCACGTTGAAGTCACGTTTTGTATATGAACCTTTGAAACCAAAACTCAAATCGTAACTGACGCACAGCGTGATAATAAAATATCTCACTGAGAATCTGCATGCATGTATCTTTTTAATGGGTACTCACTTGGCTTCGCAACGGATGCTGCCTATAATGCGTAATTAGGCTATAGAGACTATCAAAACATACGGTGTCGATCAGATAATACTTCGTCACACCTCGCTCCTGTTTTAATTTAATACGACAGTGGTTTACTTTGCCTTGCCGCCAGAAGGACAGACAGTAGTCACCGACGAAAGTGACACTTTCTCGAACCAAAAATGTCCCATCTCCAAGATGGGCATGTGCCCTAAGCAATTCTTCAGCCTCTTGTCTGTTCCCAGCAAGCTTACCATGAAACCAACATTCTGCGAAATGCAACTCATCCTGTGGTATACTCGAGGCCTCCGCTTCAGGTTCCCCATCACTCTCTGCATCATTTTCTCCCTGAGTACTGTAATGTTCTGTGTAATAAAGCTTGCTTTCAGTCAGTACGAAAGCGTGAGGGTTCCATTCTTTATCAACTGGATCTTCCAACAAAAGAATGCCATTTTTGATAGAATTTCTTAAATCCAAGTCTTTGCCTTCCTCCTGGCGAACCGCAAAAGAATTCTCCTCGGCTCCTTCAGGTAACTTCTTATGTTTGAGAATAATTTTTCTACGTAGATCTTGAGGTGATGGCAGACAAGTCTCACTTTTTTCAAAGGGTTGTACAAGTAACATATCTCCAAAAACGTCTTGGAAAGCGCTTGCCATGCGTCTCTGTTGCGGCAAGGAGCAATTATCTTCAATAGAAAGAATCAGAGGATATTCGGAACAGATGAAAGCGTGTTCTTTTATTGTGCGCAAAACGTCCATGAATCGAATCTTGGTAGTGAGGGTATGTCCATGATAGATAAACGGCGTACCATCGGGGCCATCCCAACAGTCAAGCTCTATGCAACGGCAACCAGATCTAAGACATCTGACATAAGCTTCTAGAGAAGACTCACTCGAAAATTGATCACCCGTTAGATACCTAAAAGTTCGACAAATCATTTTAAAATACAGTGTCTTTTATGCAATGCATGTTATACAAGTTATTTTCTTATATGCTTACGTATTGTGAGAAGAAGATATCCAGTAATGAGATAAAGGTTTGGTCATGTCTTGAGTTACTACGTCGTTCTTGCTGTCCCATATCGTGTTTTGTTTTGAAAACAACATTTCAATAAACTGCAAGGTAACGTATAAATGAGTTGCCTATTCGTATGTGTCGAGTGAACTTCGATTTTAGTACAGTGTGACCGACTGCCACACCTGAGGTCGCGGGTTCGATTCCCGCACAAGTCAAACATTTGTGTGCATGAACATGGAAGTTTGTCTTAGTCTGGGTGTTTTTATGTATAATATGAGTGTATTTACAAAAAAAAAATATAAATGTATGTTTATCCATTGTCTAGTACCCATAGTACAAGCTCTGCTTAGTTTGGGCTAGATGGTGTCGTGTGTATGTGATAGAATATTATTATTATATCACATTTATTTATTATTAACCAATAAAAATTACATTTTAAAATAAATAATTATTAAAAAAAACACATTTAAAATATAAAAATTATGGACGCCCACCGACATCGAGACAAGGTCCAAGCTGTTGGTGGTTAGGGGTCCAGAGAGAGGAACCTCCTCACTATGCGTACCGTATCGAGAAGGACTGCCTTCTGCATCTGACCCTTGACCCAAGCACCTAACGCAAGCCTCTTAAGATGTTGTTCGAGGCTCTTGGCTATTAGACCGTTCACCGTAACGACTGTCGGTATAATGATTGCCGAGTCCACATCCCACATATCGACGACCTCGTGTGCTAAGTCCAGGTATTTTACGTAAATTTTTGAATAATAACACCGTAGCGAATATCGCGCTAAATTTGGCTATGGCTTTAGGTAAGAATTCGCAATACACAAAATCTTAAGACTTCTCGTGCTATGTAGTAAAAAGGCACAATTTACGCCTTAGTTAAATAATGCCGAGGGCTGTTTATCCGATTGTCGCTCGGTATAAATATTTATCTGGTTTCAAATGTTTTGACCTGAATAGATTCTAAATACACAAAAATAATTCAACTCTAAACTTACCTCATGTAATGTGAAGTATGGCTCGTAAATATCTCTCTGTGGATCTCTGAGATAGTCTCTAATAAACTGTGAAGCTTTGCCTTCATCGTCACCAAGTTTATCATGTTGCTCAATGCGGAGGAAGCTTTGGAACTCGCGCAAGGTTATGGTTGAGCCATTCTTGCAATATAGTGAGTACTTGTCGAAGATGTCGTGGACATTCTAAATAAAATACACATTTTGTGAATACAAAATCTTGCATTTATTAATGTTTGTTCTTTAGCTTTATGATAAAGTGACAAATTTATTTATGATTGCAATATGACCATCCTTAGGTAACAATAATATTACTGTATATTATTGTCTCATGTCTATAATAGTGCATATGCAATAAAAAGTCTTTAACCAATTCATCTAGGATGAACTCATCAATTTATAAGTAGATTAAGTTAGGGAGTTAGGCAAACAAAGCAATTTATTTTGTCAACAATAAATGTAACAATTAGTATTGAAAACTATTTTGATTGCAGTGTGCATAACATCATGCAAAAAAATCAATAGCACTATAAAAAGAATTCCAGATTCATATGTGTGTCAATGCTCGTACAGCCCTGTTACATTGCCTCAGTTTCAATTTAAGTCAGTAATACAGGTGTACTATATTGATATCTGCTCTGACTGACCATGAAGATAAATACTTTACTAAAAGGTTAACAGAAATACTATCTATGTAACATTTCTTGGCACAGACAATTTTAACAAGACAAAGTCACATGCAGTAAAATAAGTCAATGCTGTTACAAAAAATATAACTTACATTCTCATCGAAGATTATCTTCTGGTATAGTATAGAGAAGTCATCAAAGCCAATTTCACCTCTTTTTGTGATATCCACTTCTTGGAAGAGATCTCTTAACTTGCTTGTTGAGATCTTGCAGTTAATCTTAGGCAGGAATGCTTTGACTTCTTTTAATGTGATGCTATAGAGTTATAATATTTTTATTATGCAACTGACTGGTGTAAAAATTATGAGAAATAGATTTATATGTATTCTTAAGATAAAGTTTTAGGTGTCTAAGTGAAACTAGTACCTAACTTGGTCCACCTTACCATCAGATGTGAGACATAAAAGATAACACATACTTATTTATATTATTCAATATGTTGATTCAACATAGATGTCCTATTGAAGGTTAGCAATATTTCAATATATTACAATTTATAATAAAAAAAATAGTAACACAATTTTAACACTTACTTCTCATTGACATTCTCAATGGCGTAGAATTCTTTCCTCAGCCATCTCTCGATTTGTAGAGGATACGAGGCTTTGATGGCTTCATCAATGAGGAAAGTCAATCCCTTGACCCAGGATTCGCACTCTTTGTCGGTTTGTGCTACAATTACCAAACAGTTAATTTTGAACAATGACTCAAACTGAAATATGCTCATGCAGAAGTGTGCATGTGAACCAATCATAACAAAAACTTGGCAAAGCAAATTCAATATAACTCTCACAATGAACCATCTATTTATGTGACAATTTGGTGGTGTTGATATATTTAGACGTGTTTACAAACTATATCGTACCTGCGAACGAAGCTCCGCGCAACTTGAACTCCGTCCCGTAGTAGATGGTGAAACATTTTGTATTCTCTAGCTTTTTTGTTTCGTCAGGCCACCGTTCGAAGTCTTTGGAAGATTTGCCGACTCTCACTTCCTTGATGTCTCGGATGTCCAGTGCTCCGTCGTATGCGCTTCGTCCTGATACTCCAACTCGAGTCCATATTATCTGATGGGTTTCGCGTCGTACAGTAAGGCAACGGCGCTCAGGGCGCTTACGCGGGTAAAATTTAACAATTGAGGATCCGCGTTCGATGTGAGAAATCAACTGGTCGGCCTCTTGTATAAGTCTATTATGGGGTCCACCATTGTAACAGACCGGATTCATCGCACGGCTGTTGTTACCGACGGATGAAGCGAGACTGTAGCACTGCCACCCCTACATGTGATAAAATAGCCACGGCCCACTGAGTGCAGTTATGTATGTATGTATCCTCCACCTCCAGTAAATATAATAGCCCTGTATCTGTGTATCCGTGTATTACACACACTTTGCGCTATGTATTTTGTTTGTTTGACATTTCAAAAGCAAATGAATGAGACTTGAGACGATAAGACAGACAGAACGAATGGATACGTTCCGTTTCACAATATTATTCTATATAATTTTTAAACTGGCAAGTTAATGAATCTACATAACGATTACCATTCGCTAATCTTATTGCCGTATGTAATAATATTCGTATTACTGTATTTATGCTAATGAATTTATTATATTTATTTTTTAAGCTTTTGGGTCATGTTTTATTAAGTTTTCATGTCAAAACAATTGGTTCATACTTCTACTAGAATTTACTGATGATAATAAAAATATATGACATTCTACAAAATTATCACAAACAGAAAATCTAACTGTAATCTCGAAACCACAGCACGAAATCCTCGATAAATTGGCATTTACGTGAACGCGTAGATCACTAATGCAGACGTATAGGTAGGAGTAATAGAGAACATTTGAATAGCTGACTACAATCAGTATTGAAATCACTGTGATTGAGATTACTGCGCTTGCGGTAATTACATATTATGACATATAATTTTATGTACGCAGTATGACATGTAGTTGTAATTTTAGTCTCAGTATATAGTGTCTTATCTATGGTTTTAGTGTAATAACTTTATTACACTGAAAGGAAGCGTGACATGTAAAGTATTTTAATTCTTAGCGCTATGAATGGCATAAAGAGAATATTATATAGCATTAAAGTATTATGTAGTATTAGTTTATTCGTTGTTTCCCGAACTTAACTATTAGTAATAATAAAAGTAAATCGTTCCCCATAGTTTAAACTATTAGCAATGAGTTGGCTTACAGTTTAAACAGGTTCCAAAAAGACATGTACCTACATGCATTCTATGTCTGTCGAATTTCCAGTCGAATCCTGAATGCACTGCACGCAACATAATTATGTAACACGGGCTTGGCACTCCAGATCCGAGATTAAGCACTACTGCATTTTATGTAGGTAGGTATTATTGATTTTCATGAACCTACCGCTGTATCTAACAATAAACATGTTGCACGACGTTTGTGTGCACCGATGAGCGTGTAACAGGCTTCATATTGATTTTCGTATTGATACTCTGTACTCTTGTACCTACATACATATAACATAGGTAATTTACTCACACACCTTGTTTACTGTGATCTGTTTGTTTGTACCCAAGATATACCTAGATATATAAACTATAGTATCTTTTTGCTCTCTAGTTCAATCTAGCAGATACCTACTAGCCGTTGACTCTTTCGATATTTCTTTTGTTTTGTTAGGAACCCTTGCAGACGTGCCAACAACCACTAAGGTTTTATCTCAATTGAATGATTGGTACATGCACGAATTCTTTGCAAACAAACAGACAAATAAATAGTCACTACCTAGTTCTTATATTTACAACCATATGATTATAACAGATAAGGAGCCAAAGCGCTCTGTTGAATCGTATGTAACTAGCTTTTATGTCATGATGAGCGTCGATATTATACTCATGCAATTTTATTTAACGCAATAGGTACCAAGAACTATCACTAAGCTTACCATCGAAATGGTATCTATAATTGTGACCATGGGGTACCAATAAGAACAAAATGTAAACAGTTCCAAAAATAGATCATAGATGGCGCTATGAGTTCCAATGTTAATATGAGGAATAATTAAAATGATTTATTGAAAAGAAATTGACCATAAAATGTTATTATAAATAAACATTTTACATATTTAATTAACGGACATCAAGGTAAATACATTTATTTTATGATTTAAAGATATCATTAAACCAGTATTTTTTACATCACACATAGGTTCGTCTATCGATAGTCAATCTACCATTTTATTTACATTTAAGGCGATAGATGGCTCTTTTACGTGTTTTTACAAGTCTACAAAACACATTGTTTTTATTTCATACCCTTCTTTTGGTTTACTTCAATATTTGTTTATTACTGATACTAAATAATAAGAAATTACTTATAACATGAAACATATGTATGCTTAACAAATGTTAATGTATTAAATTAAACGTTTTGTTGTAAATTTGTTGTACTACATAGCATTATTTTCAAACACCTGGTAGGTTCTCGTAACTTCTATTGTCAGAAATTACTTATAACATGAAAAATATGTATGCTTAACAAATGTTAATCTATTAAACAAAACGTTTTGTTGTAAATTTGTTGTACTACATAGCATTATTTTCAAACATCTGGTAGGTTCTCGTAACTTCTATTGTTAAATGAGATGTTACACTCACAGAGTACATTTGTATATAGAGACGTCACTCAATGAATTGGCGATACTAGCGCCAACTGGCGTATGGTTCAAGCAACTTTTTCAAATACAAACATATGTGTGGGTATATAATATATCTAATAAAATGATGTAGTGATTAATGAATTTTCAGACTAGCGAAGTTTATAGTTAAGAATGTGTATACTTAACTATAAAATTCGCTAGCCTGTACATTAACTTAAAATTGAAAACTAAGATCAGGGCAAGTATGGAATTGTAAAAAATAAAACAAGGTCTTGAGTTTATTATTCAAGAGAGAATAACGGAATGATAAAATGTCAAATTTGACAACAGCTTTATCTATGTGACAGGTCCGAATCGTTCAAAATTAAATAACATTAATCAAATATGGTAAGCGATAACTTTAGAACTTCCTTTTTAAAAACAAAATTATTGTTTGATAATAGTTTTATGTATTAAAAGCTAAAAAATATTACGATAATTAAAAAATTGGTAATAAAGTGAAATTTTCAGAAACTGATTTCCCCGTCATCTAGCGGTTGTCACATGCAACTTTCAGAGTATAATACAACTAAATTGAATATCACTTAGTTATCTTATAGAAAGCCAACATGGTAACCTATGTAATTTGATTACGTTATAATTCAACTGTTTTCTTCTAAGTTTTAACACCATGGTTACACTTTTATATAGGACTCCGGCTATAACTTGTACATCCTCAAGAAACCTGGAAAATGTAACCATTAATACATTTAGTTACGAAATTCTTTATTAATTTCTAGTAATTTCGTTGCTTAAAATAAAATATAAAATGTTTGACGTTTATCGTACGGACTATCTATGACAAGTTGGTAGATGACATTTATACATAATCTAGAACTGTCAGAAGTAAAAGAACTCTTGCTAGAATAATATTAACCAAAGAATTGATAATTCTTGTAGAAATGAGAGGAAAACGTATGAATTCCGGAAATTGTAATAAGAAACACCAATTCAGCATTGGAATATTTATTATCAGTCAATATGACATTGACAGTTAATGTCAAACATAAACAAAATGTTTCGTTCCAGAGTGCACCCTGCAAAATCAGTATATTTATATGTGTATGATAGTTTAAATGAATAAATGATACTCTAAAACATATTTATTATTGACATTTATATATTATATACATTAATTATATAGTACTTTTGTACAGTTTTCGATCTGATTTATGAACGCATACAAAATTATATGATCAAGAACCTCCGCCATATTGAATATACCTAATGGCAATAATATAAAAACTATTATTTATAAGCGCAAACGTAATTTGACTTAAATTCAGGAAATAATATTATCCCTGGTTTGGTATTTTTTGCTATATTTTGGCTGATAGTACATTTCATAGCCGTAAATGAAACATCTCGTTTCGTTTACTTGTGCGGCAGTATAACGCAGTCGTCGGCGTTATATTATCATTATCTCTGTGCTACCTACTTATTCTGAATTGAATTACTAACTTACGATAGACATGCCGATAGAAATGGAGTTTTAGTAAATCATAGCAACATTTTACTAAAAATAGTTAGGTAAATATTAAGTAAGTAACATAATATAATAATTATTCTATAAAATTAAAGCCTGTTATTTGTTTATATCGCTTTGTTAATTTGGTTTTTATGCAATTACTGGCATTATTTGATTACTGGCAATTTGACTAAATCTGTTTCAAAGGGCCTGAAAGCTAGTTAGGCACAATTGTGATTAGGATGGCCAACTTAATTGGAACAAATAGAGTATATTTATCTTATGTAAAAAAGTACATGATCTGAAAATTATTGAACCTGTCTTTTGGAACCCTTTTTTGTTAATGCTAGTTAAATCTAACAAATATTTATTATCAAGGAAAGTCTTAACCGGATTTTTACAAAATATATCTATATTAAAGTAGATAAACAATTAATTTTATTCAATTTAGGGAATCTTCATAGCGCTGCTTTAAGTTAAAAATAAATAAAACCTGTAAAAGTTGACATAGGTAAAATAAAGTATTTTCACGTCCTTTATTTTCCTACTAAAGAATAAATTACGTTTATCCGAAATAACGTACAATACTTTACTATAAAGTACGGTTGGCAACCCTAGTTGTGCTTGTGAATTTCATGTCCCTTGATGAAATACGCGACGATCAAGTTAATCGTGCTAACTATCGTAAAGAATACCTTCCTTTACGATAGTTCGTAATAAACGTTTTTTTTAATCAACCCGTAACCACGATCCATTCAGGTCGGTCGGAACGACCATTACTTTTTAAATACTTTATCGCGAGTAAGACCCGTTAACTAGCATTATATTAAGTAGTTCATAAAACTCTGAGAGTCAGATAATTTCTAGGTTTATGTACAATCGAGGTCTCCTACAACAACAAAACGAAATATTTTGGGACAGGATCGCACTCATTGCACGCGTTGGTGCGGGCGCAGTGGTGCGCAGGGTAAGACCCGCCAACCCCGTGCTACAAGGCCAAGTATGAAACGATGTTTACTATTTGTTTTACTTCGAAAAATATAAATTTAGAGCAATATTTTTAAAAATTAGATTCGGTTTGCTTCTACCTGTTGTCGACGTCCTATGACGATATTATGACATCACATTTCGTTTCGAATAATATAATTTACTATTTTAATATTTTACTCACATCACTCACTCATCACATCACACTGATCACACTCATCATTTTTTAAGTTGCCATTGTAATAAATATTCGGTTGTAATAGTAATATTACATGAGATAAATATTTCTCATCTTCATCCATAAAATTATTATTTAGTCAGGAATATTTGAATAAATTATACCAAAACATGAATAGTGTTTTAGGATTAGTAACATCGCATTTACCATGGTATATTAATGTGATCTTTATTTACATAAGTACCACAATATTCATTAAGTATGTACTTATCTATTGTTTGTTACTTGACTTTAAACTTGTAGGGAAATCAATAATTAATATGGATATAAAAGTAAAATAATACAATGTCAATAATTATGACATAGTTAAAAGATTACGACCAGTGGGATCTTTTTTCGACACAAAAGATCCCACTGGGTCGAAGTGTCGCCGGTCTGTACTGACCGGCCCCCACACAAGATAAGATAGTAGGTATGCTACTAACTCAGTTGTTTTTAAACTATTAATCATTGTATTTTATAGGAGGTTTATCAATAATTATATTATTAGCTATAACTTCTGTTAAAGTATTAAGCAGCCAGGCGCGCTACTCGACGCCGCGGCTACCGACAGCGTTCTTACACGATATTATACACGAAAATTCATGAAGCTGACCGGAATAAACCGAACGCCGCCAGGTGATACTCGCGCGTGCGTGTGATTTGATTTCAAGTATGGCGCATGGCGTAGTGGTTTAATTGCTTAAACCGGGTACTTATCGACGTGCGGAGTGTTATGGGTTCGATTCTCACACAGAAAATAAATTATGATCAACAGATGTTTTGTGTTGAGTCTGTTACACGGCATAAGCGTAACCGTATGAGTCCTTATAAAAAAATAGCTGGTTTATTATATTTATTTTTCGATAGTTAAAGTTAATATAATATATATGATGTATTTAATAAATAGTCATAACTCAGTAAATTTCAACAGATATTAATATTTAGGTATTGTACCTACAGTTGATTTTAAAAATCTGAGTGCCTTATTTTATATTTACAATTATAGTGAAATATCGATATAACTAACTGCCAAAGTATAATTCTTATACGTCAATGAGTAATTTTCAAAGTACCCGAATATCAATCGCAATCGCATACATAATGAAATATATTTTTTTATTAATACTTTTTAAAACCCATTCATTAAAATAATATGAAAAAAATATATACACGGTCAAATTTTGACAGCAACACGATATATTCACAACGTAAATCCGACCGAGTAAATGAGAATCATCAAAGTGTCAAGTGTGATCGTACGCATTTCGGCACACAACACTATAGGTAGATAACTTTTATTTTCAAGGAAGCGCACATTTTGCATCGGCTCATTTAAATATGTTCTATCCGTGGTAAACAGCCAAGTACCTATTTTACTGTCACAACGCCATCTCTTATGAGCTAGTATCAAATAGGATTCGGCACTTGTTATGGGTAGATGGCAGCAGTAGCGCTAGTTTTGTGCTGCCATCTAGTGCAAAAAGATAAGTAGAATAGCCAGAGTTAGGCGTGTCCAAGATTTTTGTATGGGATTGAGTATCTGTACTAATAAAGTATTATATTATCTGTGATTGTGACAGTCAAAAATATAAGTGGGTACCTGCTGAAATGTGAAATAGATTCATAAAAATAGTGGCATAATAGGGACATCATAAGACACTTAAAAGTCAAATATTGGTTTTAAAACGTCCCATTACGCGGGACCAAATATAATCAATTCAGAAAAAGGCCTGCTACCATTATTAACTTACGGTAGTTACGTAAAGAAAGGTGTATTCTGTTACACTTTTTACATTTAAGTACCTACCTACCTGGAAGTTCATGAACAGGTCAGGCTCATACATGAACATTTACTATGGAAAGCTTGCATGCGATCAATATTTATTGTTTGTCTGCAAATATTCCCGTGTTGAAGAGCATAATGTAAATACAACATGTATAAAACATAACCCTTGACAATAACAAGCTAGCAAGTCAATTTTAATCTACAATATTGCTTGCTATATGTATTCAGTTGTGAAACTAATTATTTGGGTGTAGATACCTAAGTACCTACCTACTCGTCTCTACGTGATTGCTTGACTCGATTTAATTATCCTGAAAGGAAATATTAAAAGTTGTGAATGAATTTTACCTCCACATCTATAGAAAAAGTCGATCGTTAAAAGGACAGACTATTTCGAGCACACGAATATTTGGTAATACATGTTAAATGCAAGCAATGTCAAGTGACCCATATAGCTCCTTGTGAAACACCAATATTGTTCAGCATAATTCTCGTATTTTGACGCAGATTTGTGTACTTTTGTAGTTTATATTGTGAAATATGCGTGTAGCAGTTGTAATGCTACAGTACACTGACTCTACAGAGAGAACTCACCAAGGGTCGTCAAAACTAGATGAAATAGCGTACAATTCAGCCTTGGCGTAGATACTGAAGAAAAGAGAACTGTTTCATTAGATTTCTAAAAGACAGTTTTTAGAATTCGATAAAACTATTATACAACAAGTTTGTCCGTCCTTCGAAATAACTATGACCTTTGACCTCAAGGTCACGTGGTATCACGTGACCTTTGCATATTACTTGAACCATTTTTTCGAACTCTAAGGGCCATACCTCACCGAGGTGCCATGGCGACGTGGCCAGCGACGTCGTCAACTAGTTCTTATTGAGATGTATGACTGGCGACGCTGCCAAGTAGCCAGCGTAGCCAGAGTCGACCGCTCCGTATACGGCGATTGGCAACGCTGGCTACCTGGCGACGTCGCCAGTTGTTTGCACGTGTTTGTATACTCCGTCACTCACTCAGTCGCCAACCAGTCGCCGCGTTGAACGCACGTCGTATTGAGAGCAAAGTCGTCCGATACTGAGAGATTTATCATAGAAATTGAAAATCGCCCGTGTTTATGGAACAACGCATTGAAAGAGTACTCTGACCGCAACTTGAAAATTAAATGTTGGGATAAAATGGTGGCGTGCGTTCGCGCAGCGGAATGTTGTTGAATTTAAAGATTTTAATTATGCAGATATTTAGTGTATGACGTCGTATAATTGTATATGGTAAAAAAAATTGTGCACGCAGCCATTGTGGAGAAATTCACCAAAAACTGATTCCGCTGGGCGAACGTTGTCCTGGCGGAACTTTTTTTAATCCATAGACTTTAGAAGAAAAGAGATGTGTCCAAAAATTAGTGTGTATTTGTGTGTAATTGTGTATGTATGAATAAAATTAGTGCATGCATAAACTTCGGAGAAATTCAAGTTTCCGCTACGCGAACGTTTGGCCATTAGCCAGTTTTCATATAAAGCGCTTACATAGAGAGCTGTAGATTTTTACATACGTTGTTTAGAATTTGATTATATTTGTTTAAAAAACAGATCTAGAAAAATCGTAGGGCTTAAAAGATAAAAATATAAACGTAAAATACGCTTATTAGGTCTTAGTTATTAAAGTATGCACTTTGGGGTCTAGATTTTCACGTTTATACAAACCTTGTAAGTGTCTGCAACACGTTGCAGACACTTACAAGGTTTGTATATTAATCAGATTTTGGTGAATTTCTCCACAATGGCTGCGTGCACAATTGTTTTTTTACCATACACAATTATACGACGTCATACACTAAATATCTGCATAATTAAAATCTTTAAATTCAACAACATTCCGCTGCGCGAACGCACACAAAATGGTGAACATTTTTAAAGAAAAAGAATATATGACAAATGAAGAAAAATACCAGCTATGTAAGTGCAATGTTTTATTAATATATTGTTAAACTTATATATTTCTATCTTGCCATGGTAGCGGGTTATGATTTACAAAATAGTCTGCAAGTTTGTCTCGAACTGTTAATACGCTCCTGATCTGTAGCAAGTTAGAACCCCGTTACTGTCAAATTATCGTCATATGAATAGCCATCTCTAGAACGTAGGTACAAAGTTATGCAAAATGCGATATAACGGCGTGCTCTAGATATACGAAAGTTGAGTTTTTTTGTTTGTAACCGAGATTGTGTCCTCCATAAGGTCAGATGAGGTTTTCGTGTAGTCCGAAAGCTTCATCTCCTACAATTGTATATGGAATATTGTCACCATTTTCTATCAGTGGTTTGGCCTCAGGGATACTTAAAGAATTGCTCATGAGGTTAGTGTAAAAAGAGCTTTCCTTAAAAACCTCTGAATCGCTGCTTTTTTCATACGCTCCAACATCTATATATGTGAAATTATAATTAGCATCACATATTGCAAGTAAAACAATTGAAAAGTAATGTTTAAGTTATAGTATAGTGATCCGGAATTTACTGGCTGAATTATTCTGATGTGTTTGCCGTCAATGGCACCAAAGCAATGTGGGAAATTGGAGTTTTTTTTAAATCTTGCAATGCTTTCCCAATCATTTTCTGAAGTAGGTATTATTATAAACTGTCCTCGATGTTTGCATATAGTGTCATACACTTCTCTAACTATTGTACATATTGTTGTATAACCGAGTCTGAAGTTGTAATATAGTTCCATAAATGTACAACCTGTTGCAAGATACCCGCAAAAAATTATTATTATTATAAACCTAACTTAAAATTTACTTTTAGTTGTTGCATTAAAAGAAAGTGGAAGAGTATCCGCGGCTGCTTAACAAGGGAAGTTGGCCGCCAAAAAAATGTAAATTCCGGATCTGGCGGATCACCTAAAATTGAATATGTCTTCTTTCAACAACTGCAATTCTTAAATGTTGTAGCTGTAAAGGAACCTGAACACGTTGTTTTGTTTTGAAATTTTAACGCAAAAAATGATGACGAAGATAGGTTATTATGTTGTCTTTGGTAGGTACATTACAAAAAGTACCTCCAGAAAGAAAAATGGCTACGAAAATTAAGATAATGTCTATACTCGACAACGCAACTAAGCCTGAATATTACCTCCAAAGCTCATGGTCGCAATCCCAACAAATGCAACCGTCTTCTTCAAGCTACCATCCTGGATATTCTACTCGAACCGGGAGGTTTTGAAATGCCACATACCGTACATGCACCCTTGTCGAATTTATCAAATTACTCCGAAGAATCAACCATTTTAGACATGTATGATAAAATTATAAATATATGCTTACCTCAATATCACAAATAGTTTTTCTTCAGGACCTATAGATTTTCTTAATATTGTGTCATGTTTAGATAAATCATTCCGACATAAACTCAATAATTCATCAAATGATGTTAGTGACATCCTCAGATAATTGAAAATTTTTCACGGTATTTTCTTAATTCTTCATAAAGTTTGAGAAAAACACCGCTTTGGCTTCGATTTGATATAAACGGATGTACCCATATTTTATCTTTTTTCGTTTCTTCTTTTTGCGACGCTGGAAGTAATATAATAACAGTACAGTAATTTCCACGTCCATTCCTGACTGTGTCGAGACAGAACTGAAAGCATTGGCGACGCGATTTCGACGATAGCGACGTCGCTGGCCACGTCGCCATGGCATCTCGGTGAGATATGGCCCTAAGATTTACAGCAATTCATTGCCGATTCTTACTTGTTTAGCCTAGAACTAACTCTTCGCATGGAAGAGAAGAGGGCAAGCGACTTCTTAGTGTGGGTATACTTTGTGTTGGTTAATTAAGTCACGGAAATTGCACGGCATGAGGAGAAGAGTAAACCGGTTTCATTTTAAATTAACTAGGTACCTGCACTTTTATTATGAAGGTACACCATTCGATTGTGTCGCTAGAAAGGATCAAATTCTGAGCAGTAATGACCAAAAATCGTAATAATTAATATATTAATAATTGCGTTTCATCGTTCATGTAATTGGTAACATATCTTCAAAGCTTCTTAAGCATTTAATAAATGTTTGCGTAAAAGCATAATTCCTAAAGATAAGTGAAAAATATGTCGTTGGTACAGTAGCTTTTGACATACTCGCACATAATAAACCAAGACAAATCACGCTTTCGACATTTGTGTCTGCAATTTATTAAAACTTCTATTAATGTATCACCTTTAACCTTTTGAGCGCCACGGTCACAGGATCACATAGGTAGTTTCAAACTGAGTGATTCTTTTTGGACCCTGATCCGTTCACCTACCTTCGATTATTTTACTGACGGCCTGCAATTTGGTTTTGTTTTGTGACACGGCACGCTCGATGCGCTTAATCAGCACGCTGCACACGTGCGTTTGGCTTATTAGTAATCAGGGTGCCAAGTGTGAGTTGTTTTGACGTTAACGCGATCAAAACGTTTACCGCGTTTGGCTCTCCGATTGGTTAAGAGCTTAGAGCGGGCCAATCGGAGCGCCGAACGTCATAAACGTCGACGGCGTTAACGTCAAAACAACTCGCACTCGGCACCCTGAACACTTATAATTTCCCTTTTGAAAGGTTCAAAGAAGTATATGCAGCATGATTTAAGTTTCATTTAATTGTTATCTTGTGATGTACCAAAACAGTTCTATGAGTACTTAAAATAATGTTCAATTACTATTAAAATATTCGCCATATTGTAGGTGTGCGGCTTTTATAGAAAACTGTACTACAGTGAGATATTGAAGATATTTGTATCTATAGAAAGATATTCTGTAAAAGTTGTCTTCATTATCGAGTTGCCGATACAAGCCAATAACTTATCCATATTGATTATTGGAAACTAAAAGATGAACATCGATACAAGTGCATTAGGTTTGTTTATTCACGCAACGACGGAGTGGTGATCTTCTTCCGCTTTTCATTTAGTGTTTTGGTAACCTAGCGCTAAGTATTAATTACTACTTAGGTATATCCCTTACTTGACTTTAGAGCCAGACTGGTGGTGTCGCTTACTGAATGTCCATATTCACAGTTAAGTATTTGTGTTTGTAACAAGCAAGCCCCTATGTTTGCGGTTCCTCTTTCTATACGGTGCTTTTGACAAAATCAAGTTATATATTTTGACCTAGGATTTGAAACCTAGGATCGGACAGGATTGGAAGGCTCTACAAGGACTTGGTGTTGGACTGTTACGTAAACGCTCAGACTATATGCGGCTAAAACTACAAGGCAATCAGCGCAAGTTGCAAGTCTCGTAGTTTCAGCCGTACATGGCAGTATAGGTATATAGCAACTTGTTCTGCACTTCTGAAAACTGCATCACATATTTTCTTTAGAGCTGATTTCATTGCGCCATGATTTATTTCAAAGGATAAAGCGATACGGCATTCCTAATCGCAACAGATATTATTTGCAGTCTGTTCTAGCTATACACAAACGAAACACATCTTTACCTGTTCCTCAATATATTATATATTATTATATACTTATTAAACTTCAAAGAACGTTTTGGGTAACCATATATTTTGAAATCGAATTTAGTGTAGATATATCATAATATGAAATAGCATGAAACAACAAATTAATTTAAACGTTTTATTTGTTAGAAAAAAATATACACTTATAGTTATCTCAAAATATTTTTATTTTAGAGTGTCCATCTCTACATAGATCGGAATTTGCAAATTCAACAATGGGAACATATTCTACATCATATTTAATTAATGAAATAAATATAAGAACAAAATTACACCTACTTAAGGTAATTCGTTCAATCAACCCAAATATGGGTAAAGAACGTTAAAATATGGCAACTCACTGGTTAGTCTCGTGAGCTACCAAGGATTAAAAGCTTGTAGGGAGTAATAAAAAAGAAATATTTAAAATTTCTGCAGATCAATAGTATCATCATTCCAAAAATATATGTGATTTATATTTATATATATATGTGAATACATAATCTTATGCGCGATCACAATACGAGGATGAATGGTTCAACATGAAACATTAAATTCAAATAGTGCGTAGCAAAATAATGTGAAAATGTCAACTTAGCAAAGCCCTGTTCACTTACCCTGCTTACAACTATAAATAGCGTTGGCTAAATTTTAAAACAATTACTCGTATAATCGATAATTTATTTATATAAATTCAATAGGCTGATGTACTGTCGACCTGCAGAGACCTTAGGATCAGAACAGACAGCAAGTTGAATGATGGCGATAATAAAAACAATCCACGAACATCTTTCAACACGCAGCATGATCTGTGCACAACAAGGGTAACAGTTGGCAAGAAAAACAATGAAAATAAAAGTGTAAGAACGTGATTTGAACGAGGGCAGGACACTGCGCGTCTGCCGCAGCCATATAAAAACTTACTTATTGCCATAGTTTTATTATTGAGATCACTATGATCTCTGCTAATATTAACAGACCGGGCTGGCTGCACTTTCCCGCCCTCCCAACACGTACAAATTCAGATCTACGTGACGTAACAGTAACTATGCTAACAACCTTAACACCTGTACTTTTGTTTAATTCACGCAGCAAGCTTTACATTTAGGCTTTCAAGAGAATGTTCGCTCTCACATGTGCTACAATTATTGCTTAGAACATATACGATGTCGTGAATTATCGATATCAGAAGCACAAATGTAAAGTTGTTGTTCGATACATAAAACAGACGACGCAGCGGTTCGACCCGCGGCGCCGCCTCCACACAGTACCAACCGTTCAATTCAGAACTTCGAAACAGTCATTTGATCGCTCCCATCATTTGTTGTTGTTAGTTTGGAATGTTTGTGGCGTTTGTTCAGGCGGCTGATCGTTACGGTACATCGATAAGGCCCTATACAAAACTATAATCGGACACTTAAAGCTTTGAGTGGATGTGATAAAAATTTGTAGTCGAGAAATAAAATCAACCACAGTTCAAATTATAAAAATATTCAATCACTTGTAACGTGGCGCAGTTATTGAGAAACGTTCTTGATTGGGTCGAGATCGCTTCGGAAATGAGATCGCGTTATACAACCCACGATTAGGAATTGACCTTGATAAGCAAAATATATGCTTCGCGGCTCCGTCGAGTCACAATACTAGACTGGGCGGGCGAGCCGATAAGGGATATGGTGAAGAGCGACGCGACGCGCGCTCCAACTATAAAGACTTTGCTATTTTTGGTAATCCCTCTGATTTGTATACCCCAAAAGAGGATATAATAACAATGATATCGCCGCTCGTTTAATAACTGCCATCAAATATATAACTTGTACGAAACCAGCACAGAATTGGCGATGCACCTACAAAAATATTTTATATTCGCGGATGACAGAATTGAACACGAACCGGCACGGCGGCTTCACATTACAATTATTATAACATTTATAAGTCCTTTACCAGACTACTAACATCTTCAAAATGCACATGTAACGCACACTAACACGTGTTTATACATAGATGAGTATTCTTGACATGCCTCCGCCATAATAATATATATATATATATTTTATTTTCATTGTAATGATGAGCATGAGACGGCAACGTTTTGGTTAGTGGGGGTGGCGTGTCAAGTACACCGGTACTCTGAGCTACATCGATGAAGGCAGCCATTTAACATTATTACTTGATTATTGCAATGTGTAACCGCTCTGGATCGGCTCTGGTTAGGGTCCGCTGGCTGCCGCTTGCATCACTTCGTCGAATGCCTGCTCGAGGCAGTGCTTCAGTTCCGCGTACGACACCACCAACACACTCTGTTCGTCGCGGGACATCAGCTCCACCTAATCATATTCAATATTAATAACTCACCAGTTTATACACATACAATAATAAAAACACAATTATTATCTAACCAAAATAATTAAAAGACAGAATGTATTGAACATATCTTTAATGTTTTATAAAGAGGTTTAAATTGCTTGTTATACACAAATATAATATGTAATTATATCTGTGTGCTAATAGTACCTACCTGTCATTGCTGTCCTAGAAAATATAAAAGTGAAAAATATAGGTCTAAAAGAAAGAGATATATAGTCTATATTGATTCTTTAATGTACAGATTAATACAAGGATTACAATATTAACATTCCTGTTCATAAATAGGTAACCCTTTCAAACTCCATTGCTTAACATTCCTAATTTTGCGTCACAAAACTTGGTAGATGCACACTACCTTACATTTACCAAGTTGATGCCTCCAACCTTGGAATCGTTTACTCAAATAACTTCAACAAATATGGCCAGCCCTTTGACACTTTAGATAACTGATTCGTCAAGTAATGCTCCGACATCACTCGTTCTTAGTCTGATCACTTCGCTCTGTAGTTCATGCTTCAAAGAACCTCCAAGGATCGTCCGTTCCAAAACTCGCCGCGCGACTTCTTTCTCGAAGTCGCTACAACCCAGTTGAAGCAGTTTGTGTTTAGATTTAGAAAAGCAAAAGAACCACCCCTTAACATCAATTCTTTGAATATATAAAAATGTATGTACAAATACATGTTGATACATTTTAATGTAACATTAAATGTATCAACATGTAGTTAATAAAAACATTTGGTTCTTTCTAGCACATTAGCAAGGGTTTTAAAGAGAAACAATGTATTTTCACCTTAGCTGATGTACCACCGTCTAGCTGGTTCAGGCAGTGCGCCAGGTGCGCCTGGTCAAGCCAGGGTCTCCCGTCGGCGGACACCGAGTGGAACAGGTAATCGCGGAACAATTTCAGCATGTAGCGATCACCCGTCTCAGACCACGATGCGTCTAAGTTCAACCTGATGACAACACGTACTGTTTAAATAATGCAAGACCAAATAGACAAGCTATGCGTGAGGGAGTAAGTCTCCTTTGGCGGTAAAGGTGACTTTGGTGAACTTTCATAGAACAAATCAAACAAGTGCTTCTAGAGTATGCTTAAATCATGAGTATGCAGGCAGAATATTATAATAAGTTCAAAATGTTGTTCAGTTAAAATCATCAAAAATTTCGTGCGGCTTGAATACCGACCGCATAACTAACTGGGCAATCGTCATTTATAACTGTACCAAATTTGAAGTCAATAGCATTCGTAGTCGGTGTGATAAGCAGCTGTGACAGACAGAAGCTTTTGTGTTTACCATTATAATAAGGAATCCTAAAAGTAGATAACTCTAAATAGTGCTATTTAAAGTTATCTACTTTTAGGATTCCCTGTAGTCCGTAACAATTGGAAATCTGTCTATGAAATCCTCTCCCGTCAGACAAGCGTATGCTTTGTTTGTATATAATAGAAACATGTTATATTATAAATAAGTACAAGTCATATTTTATTACGTACATCCTTTTTTGCTTATGTTTCTATTTTGTTAATCCCTAGCCACATGCTAACACTTTCGTTAAAAGTCTGTTCATGACATTAATGTAATGTGTCATCAATTCATCATACCCAGGCAACACCGGTGCAATACATTAACTATTGGGCTATCGTGGATTTCTTTGAATAGTCAAATATATGGATCATCCCAAAAAACTGTTTATGACCAAGTAAAACACTAGAAATAAATATTTGCACACAAAATAATCCGATACAGCACATATGAAATTATAGAAAACCATTTTACGGCAAATGTTAATTATTAAGTATGTAACCCCACGGTTCTATGTAACCAGGATTCAGTACAAATAGATTTCACTTATGGAAAACACCTGACCCATTGAAAAGGACATCTCGTACAGTACTATATATGAATACAAGAGTAAAAAGTAGGTGCATACCGTATTGTGTGCAACAAAGTAGAAAAGTTTATTTGCACATTACATTGTGGTCAACATAAAAGAGTGCTATATCACTTGACCTAACTGACACCAAGAAAGACAATGTAAAAAAACATTTACTTTACAAAAGACGACTAAAACCTTCTATAAGTCAAAAGGTAGGAATTATAATCTTCTTTATAGAAAATGCATTATGCGTGTATGAACGCAACTGAAGTTACATTAAGAGAGTCGGACGTTCTCTTTCGTGCTTTCAACTGTAATTAAGTAGTGAAGTCATAATAACAAGTAAGCATCAGGGTGCTGACTGAGAATTGTTTTTACGTTAACGCTATCGAAACATTTACCGCGTTTGGCCCTCTGATTGGTTTAGAGCTTCGAGCGGGCCAATCGGAGCGCCGAACGTCATAAATGTGTCGATCGCGTTCGAGCACTCGGCACCCAGATCTCGCCGTGTAGAGTTCTTAATAAACAGGCGACTTACAGGCGCGAAACAACACTTTGTAAGTAAGCAAGAGAAAAGTAATTTAGTATTATATTAATATAAGCATCAGATATTATTTAGTAAAGTTAAGACCATGTTTGGTTTATATGAGCACACATTAACGAATCACATCACAAACATAAACTTTAATCACTTAAAATTACATGTTAACCAAGATCTAGATTCGCTAACATTTATACCTAAAAAGTTAACTGAGAATACGAAGCCCCTCGGGAACAATATACAAAGTCCATATAAAATAATGTATAGTCACAATATAGCACTGTTTGGATTAATGTAACAGTAGGTACGAGGCGGTCCATCGCTACATTCACACTCGTCTTTTTAGACAAAATTCTTGTTTCGTCAAAAATATGCCCAAATCATCAAGCCGAGCCTTCGTCAATTCAATATTCAAATAAAAAATCACAGTCACTATCTTTGTCACCATTTAGGTGGTGATAGAAACTAGTACACAAAAATGAAGCCGTTTGTGTTATATTCTGTGAAGTTGGTTAATAAAACTGCAGCTACATCGTCATATCTTCAACTTCAGGCTAAACTTTGCTACTATACTAATAAATTTTCTTCCTATATCAGAAAATAAGCAGTTTTCGAGGAATATTGTAAGTCTCTATACGCCAATGTCTTAAGACTTTCCTATGTTTATGAAGTAACTAAAGGAAAATGTGTTACAAAAAACTCGTGGGCCAACTATTAACATTTTAAACTAAAATGAGAAAGATTGTTTTCTCTGAAAATTCTCTTACAATAACACAACAATTTGCACCAAATGCGTTTACTTTGAAGAATATAAGTACATATTAACATAAGGTGATACATGAAATTCAGCGCGATCACTTCTTTGAAGCGATCTCCCGCGCTACCGCCGCGCTGACACCGCGCCGCCATTCGCCAGTGTTTGATTTTGCTTATTGCCGTTACCGGGCGCCAACGTATGCACTCGTATTAACTTTTTAGTTATCTATCATGGATAATTTTGATTACAAAACGTTCATAACTTTAGTGAGCAGTGTTATGGGACAAAAGTTTACAAATATATAAAGTAAAGCGTAAAAATTTAAAAGCATGGTTTGAAATCTGTCATATAACAACTGTCTAGTGGTATATTAATCAAGGGCGCAGGGACCCGGGAGGGCGGCGGCGCGATGACGGTGCGGTCGCGACCGTATACACATTATAGAGGCGCGGTGGCAAAACGGTTACGGCACGGCGGCGGCATCGTGTACAGGAGCCGTAACTCACATATTAAATTTCAGAAATATCTCAGTAATGACTAGTTAATATAGTAAACTGTTGGTATATAAAAGTGATTGACTATAACAGACTAACGTCAAAAGAAACCGTAGGTCATGTTCTTATAACAACCAATCCCGCCTTGCAATGAATGTAGGTAATTGAATAATCAAATCACTTCAAAGCGGGGCGGGCTGTTAGCCAATAAATAATCGCTTATACAATTTTTCATAAACGTTTCCGTTAGCGCACGTTGCAGCGTGATAATACTTGTTACGCAATATATGCGGTGCCCCAGTGATAGCTACATAATCGGACATATTATTCTCTTGGAATTATGTGCACTATTGAAAATGGCACTCAAGGTTACTTGTTGCGTACATGCAGTAACAAGGCACTTTGTTTACTTAGCTACCTGACAGTGTTATGCGAATGTAGTATGGTAGGCCGATGTCTCCGTAGACTGCTAACGTTGCCGGGGCGAGAAATAATGGCAATAAATTTTATCTAGTAACCCATCCTTCGCCTTTATTAGGTATCCATAAATATACTAATGTATTCACTGGTTACTTCCTTTTTATTTTAGAGAGATAGACTATAGGTGGAAAATAATTGACGAGTACCTATCGAAAGCGTAACTTATTTAGGCAACTACGTTCTGGTTAGAGTAAGGTTGTTATTTATATTGTGCTTTAGTGCTAACGATTTAAATAAAATGAATATATAGAGGGCGTTCGATTTTCACATAAGACAAAAATTATGTGATCCGCAAATAGTTTGTGTGTCCGTTATTTGAATGTTTGTAAAGTTCTCCGCGACACAGATAAGTAAACGAGAGCGGGCATTGTCTTTTAAAAAGAAAAATATAGTACCATAAATAAATTATGATTTCTATTTATTCTTTATGAGATGGCTTTGTCTCTTGTCTTTGTCGAGAATGTGTTCTTAATAAAAATAAAGAAGTAAGCACATTAATGATAGTTTATATAGTTATTAGATCCTATATAAAAAATATTACTATTTATTGAAAACATTGGCAATACATAAGTTTTAAGAAGTACTAATTATGATTTTATTTGTCTTTGTATGTAATACGTGGTAACAACGACGTATGTTTATACAATACATTAATGTGTAGTCTTTGTGTAATATATTATTTCTATTTTGTTAGTTCCCATACTGCACAGTGATTCAGGTTTCATACAAAGGCGGTCATAAATACACAAATCCGTTATAAAAAGTATTTTATTATTTTACACGTTGGAATATATTTAGGTAAACGTAAATAATAAAAATTATAATATATTATATAAGTTTAAAAAATTCTTAACAACATTTAGGTGTAAAAATGTCTCGCAGTAATTTTATTTTAGACGATCGATGTATCTAAAACATTTTATATTGCGAATTTTAATAGTAAAACTGTAAATAATGGTTATTTGTATTAACAATAACCACAAAAGAAGAAAATAAAATAGCAAAAATACATAAAATAAGTTTATTTTCTAAATACAAACAACCTACAAACTATACGAAATATTGGCAAAATTACCTTTAAATACATAACAAATCTAAAACAGCTTTTGACAGTACACTCTTTTTTTTGACAGGTAACTTTCGTAGACCTGTTATGAAGGGATCTGAATGAAGAAGAAGCCTATTAATTAAATCAGTATTGGTCAAAACGCGACTCATTTTTCGCGTGTGATTTCTCCTAAATGATTTGATGTGTTTGTTAGTTGCTTCAGCTGCTTCTTCAAACAGCTCTCCGATTGACAATAAAGCGTGATCAATAACAATAGCACCATGAACTAGGACTTTGTGAACGGAAGCAGGCATGTTATACCACGGATACTCGGCAACTAATTGCCGAGCTGTCTCTAATGCGAACTCTTCGAAGTTCGTCTTATTAATGTTATATCCCGAATTCAAACATTGAAGTATGATCCAGCAACGATCTAGGAGATCTTTCTTGATCCCAGTAATTTCAGCTGAAATTTCTGAGTTCGAGAAAAACCGTCTGGCGGTATTACCATCGTTTGAGGTCCCGCTTCCGCCACTTTTGGGCTTATCCACTATAAGACCTAATCTTTCTCTAAATTGAGTCTGAATATATGTTTTTTTTGCTGCAACAAGAATTTTGTCATTTTCAGATCTAGCTTGCCATTTTTTAACATCTAACTTGTATGCGACATGAACAAAATATTCAAAGAAGCATATTAACGCGTGAAGAGGTGATAAACCAAATTCATATTTACTCTCATCGACTTTCTTGTTTAAACATTTGTCAATTTGGTTCATTTCGCTGGGCAAGGCATTACAAATATAACATTTAGACGAGGAAACACTGCTAAGTGCATTACACACTTTGCCATCTACCATAGTAAATTGCAAGCAATGAGTAACGCGGTATTCCTGATCTTCTTTTTTGAAAACAGTTTGCTGTAAGTTACTTATTTTCTCTTTAAAATATGCTTCTTCCTCAACTGATACTGCAGTCGATTCTTTCAAATATCGAAAGCGTACAGGCCTACAGTATCTAGTTGACGAAGGACGAGGATTTTTCCACAAAACTACGGTATTTTCTCCAGTATCTAATTTCAAAACAAGCTGAAGTGGCACATATGAAGTAAGAAACAAGCTACCGTCTTCAATAGTGGCGTCAGAAAAACACTGTTTATATTCAGAATGCCCTGTACTGCCATCGAAACCCCATTTCCCTATCAAAGCTATCTTATCCTGGGATTCTTTAGGTACCCTATCCAAAACAACCTTTTGAGACTTGAGAATCCGATTGGCTGTATGATCTAATAAACTTTGAAGTTCGACTTCGGCAGATGATTCGCTAACAGTTATATCTGGAGGATAACAGAGTTTTTTCGATTCCACAACAATTTGGTAAGATGGCAAAATGCTTTTTGAAAACTTATTGTTTATAAATTTCTTTACTAATAAATATTGATGTCGCTGTCGAGTTAAGTGAGCTTCGACAATGAGCGATAAAACTTCGTTAGCATCGATTTCAGTAAAAGTTAATAAACTATCATCGGAAGCACTAAGCAATGAATGTACAAGAGAAGGATCTTGCTTAGACAAATTAGCTAATCTTCTCCTTTTTGTACGTTTACTGGTCTCGTCAAAGTTCATTTTCGGACGGCCAGACGATGAAGATGTTGATGCTTCAACTTCGTCAAAGTTCAGAGATACACGTACCTTAGTTCGCTCTACATCAATATTTTCAATTTCATGCAGCCAATCTGAACACATTTCTAAGAATTTAGATTTAGTACGATTCGACTTGGCCCAGTAATGAGAAATTCGTTTACATACATTCGTAATTCTAAGGCTTAAAGGTTCTAGGTTAATGTTTTCGATGTAATCAGAAAGGCATGATGTTTCAGTCAAAGTGTTCAGGACATGCTGTGATTTTTCATTTGGTTTACCCACTTTAGAGTACCAAATGTTAAAAATTGACATCCTCGATACAGAACATTTGAAAAATGTACCTGAAACAATATAAAAACTGAACTTTAATATTACTTTATTTTTATTCTATGGGCATACATACTTTGACAGCCCACTAACGTAAGAAGAGGCAGGAAGAGGCAGATGAAACTTATAGCCCTTTATAAGGATGTTCTCCTTATTCTAAAAAGATATGCTTCAAGGGCAGCAAAGTACAGCGAAAAGTTGTAGGTCCAAAAGATATAAATATACATCACATTTTTTAAAAAGAAAACTACCCTCAATAATAAAATGATACAAAATAATATGTGCATAAAAAAAAAAAAAAGTGGTTGATAATAAAAGTACATACCTTGCTCTTGAACATCCATACCTTCACAATACATAAACACTTGATTTGAAATGGTGACACTCAAAAACAACGTGATTAAGTTTTAATGACTCACACGTAGCGTTAATTAGTATCGCGATGCGCTCACTTCCGCTGCACAAAAGAGAATGATACCTTGACCTAATTACGTTGGTATTTATAGTTTTTGGAAGTATGTGAACTAGCTAATGACTTAATGAGGTGATCTTACTGGAGTAAGACAATGAAATTTTTCAATTTATGGCCTAGGGCGGAATCACAGTGTACTGGTTGAAAACATTTTGATGTAATAAACATAACAAAATCCTTTATGAAAAAAAACCTTTGACCTTTATCTCATCTTCAGTGAGATCATTAGAGACACTACGCCCTGATTTATATAAATGTATTCTATGCCCGCTGAGATAATCTGTTACGAAAGAAATTCGTAACTAGTAACGTTATTATGATAACTTGCAAATGAACCCGTCAATTGTTGAAATGCCAGACATAAATGAAAACCTATTGTGTCTAGCCGCCGGTTTGCTCTGCAACTCGACTACGATAGGTTAGGGAAAATTTGCATTATCAGGACGCATACTGATTGTAATAGCACATTTTCGAGCAATAATTTTATTAGCTAAGTTCTTGAATACATTTTTTTAAGAACTGTATTGATAGGCATGTGTAGTAGATATCATAATATTAAAAAATAACGGATTTTAATTTTATTTTGTGTGGAAACATTTATGAGCATTCCTATTTATATTAAATTCTGCAATGGGTTTAAGATAAAATCGGTAACATTTCTAAATTAAATTAATACAAACTAAAGCTATTATGGAGAAAGACGTCACTCGAGCAAGAAAGAAATGATAAGTAATATTGAAAGTAACGGACTTCTCTCTAAGCACGGTGTACTGCGTAGAGTGTAATAAGTCGCGTATAGGCTCGTATTTTATATAATGTTATAGATTGCAATATATTGAATATCAAAAAATTCATTAACATTATAATTAATGACCCGGGTTATTCGCTCTAAGTCATCTTCATTCATCATCATCATTTGTTTTCGCGGCAAAATACAGAATATAACTAGCTGTCACTTCGGTAGACTGTTTTATCTACGTAATGTAAGGTTGCACTTTTAACGTCAAGTTAAATAGCCTAAACCTGTCTTGATAAATAAACGGACGGGGCAGCAACTGATAAAAGCATTGAAACATAAAAACTCTGCAGCTTTACACGATTGACAAACGTTTATTGATAAACAATGAAAGGGTTCAGTATTGTTAAACTTATCTTGTAGGATATTTTTATGAACCTTTTAATTTTTCATATCACTATTGTTCCCGATGAGCATAGGCATAACTTTGGGCATAGTTTATCGATTTCGATTTGAAAATAAACATTATACTAAATGTTACACTCTAAATTGTCGTTTAAAATATTTATAAGCACAAACACTACAATGTTTAAATTGGTTTTCGAGCATGGTTACTGGGGATATCGCAATATCAGTTTATTCTTACAAAACATACGCTTGTAACCGATAATAATATATTTCTATTATTAGATATAGATAGTAGTAGTAGATAGTATAAGATCTTATATTATTATAGTTATAGGAACTTTGTTATATTATCAGTTATTTATTTTGCTGACTTTACATAAGAACGAATACGAAATTTAGAAGTGAAGAACTACATAGCGTAGTAACGTCGTCTAAATTATCAAATAAATTACATATCACAATATGTATGAAACAAGTACGTTTGCTAATACTTGATAAATATATAGATAAAGTTCAGCGTTTTCGATTTGGTACACATAAAGATATAGGAATTCTATTCTTCTGATTGCTATTTACATCTAGCCGGCTTTCTTCAATTACATCAATCAAGTGCCTCATTAGCCTTGTGATTCGTGTGTGTCTGCTGTATGTCACTTCTGTAATAGTCACTAATGGAATAGAAAAGCTCGGTGTCGAAAAATGCGCGGAGATAGAGAAGTTCTGCAGCTCAGGGTCTTTTTAAAAAAAGGGGATCATAATGATCCTATTGACGGAGTA
Organism: Catocala nupta; assembly: GCA_963675205.1. Classification (NCBI taxonomy): domain Eukaryota; kingdom Metazoa; phylum Arthropoda; class Insecta; order Lepidoptera; family Erebidae; genus Catocala; species Catocala nupta. The sequence continues at coordinate 13,500,401 of OY776078.1, forward strand.
TTTGCGTTTAGACGTACGGCGAATAAGATTTATAGACGAATTAGACCATATTCTATATAAAAATTTAAAATACGGATTTGCGTTATTTATAATGTAAGAATGGCGTAAAACGTATTTTCAATGCATAGGAGTGTTCATCTTACAAACAAAAGCATGACAACTTATAAGTGTGACAGGGATTAAGCTAAAGTGACATCTCCCGGCGCGGCTTTTTACGTTCATCTGTGATTTACGAGATTTGTGGCTCTTATAATATATGCAGTTCAGTTTGTTTCTGCTAAGTTTCCTGTCCTGTGTCCTACTGATACCGTAAAGAATGAACATAATGTTTACCTTTCTGATGGTTGACTGTTCGGCCAGATTCCACCAGGCACCTTACTCTCAAGTTGACTGGTTCGGTTGTACTGTATTAATAGTTTGTTTTACTCACTCGGGACGCTCATTGACGACTCCTAACTTAATGAGTATACGCAGAAGTCTGCCGTTGTCGATCTCCCGCGCCAACTGCTCTTCAAATACGTCAGCGCGCCGTTCCAACGCCTCTACCTACATCCCACAACACACATTTATTTAAAAGAAATATAATATAAGAAGGAATCTGTTATTGTGTCTTTGTAATATGAATTTTCTAAGTGTTTCGGCTTGTTTCACGCGGTGTTCCCTTTATGACATGAACTGTACAAATGCGAATTGTTCGTGTGTAGTGATGTATTTTTTATAAGAAATCTCTTTGGCAGTATTATATATGGGCGCTTACAAGGCATGAATTACTAATTAAATCCACTATCCCAAGGGGCGTATGGTACTAACATAATAATATCAACCTTACATGAATGGATGATGATCGGGAACGCAAGCCTTCGACCTGAATCATTAAAATATACTTTTGCCTATATCGCAGTTCTCAATGTATTCTCATATTGTGGGCAATATACACCAAAAGCGGACGGGTCATCAGCTTACACCGACGATTGAAATTTAGCGAGCTGGTGAAGCTTAGTGATGAGCGAGCGGTAAGCCGCGCTGGTGTTTATTGCCTTTGTGATACTATACTAGTACTAATAATAAAATGCAACTAAATACACAAAAATGACATCAATCGTGCGGCCAAACTACTGAACATTCATATTACTGCTATTATCAGCGCAATACTTCTAAATTAAATCGGACTACTCTAGAACATTGCATATACTAATAAAATATATAATATAGATACATACGTAGAAGCGTCAAATTACCTGTGTGTAAAACCTTGCACCTATCATCGGCATGAGATCAGTGACGGAGCGCCGTGCGGTCGACGTCGATAATAAATACCTAATGGATTTCAACACAATACAGCGTTACAACAAACAAACGTGTTTCTCCAATATTTATACAAGCATCTAAATTGTTTCACAGTTACGTTTAAAAGTTGCAACGGGCTGAAACATTCAAAGCCTTTTCGTTACATAATAAGCTGTCCTAACTGGGATCGGGGTATTATATTGGATATACAACATAAACATCAACGTCTAGCGGAAACATAATCATAACAACCCAAAATAAAAAGTATCAAATATAACAACCAATAACTGTTTTTACTTAAAACTGAAGAAAAATCCAATGACATACGTAGTTAAGAGTTGCGATTGCCAACTCTGTATCGGTCCGATATACCGAATGGTTCAGGCAGTACCTATCATTCAAATTACAAAATCTTGTTAAACAAACTTTAAAAACCAACAATGTAAATAATATTCGGCAATGCCATCGCCCCATTACGTTAAATAATAGAAAATATTAATAAAACTTAAATGCTCATTAGTTTTACGGATCTTTGTCATAGATTTCTAAGACCATAGACTTCGATGGTTTATAAAAAGGTACACAACCAATAAAAGTCATAATAAAAAGCTGTATTTATAGTGTAGTATGTAATGTTCTGAATAAATAACAATTAAATTAGTTGGTTAGACTAACAATTTATCATCTGGTACTGAATCAAAGGGAAAATAAGTATGTTGAATAGGTGGATGCATATGACACCATTATAATATGAAAATAATAGATGAAAACAGACATACAACGTAATGACGTCATTGTTAGCACTATAAACAAATACCTACATAATGTAAGATTAGTGTAAAGTACTACCTGTGTACATTCTCCTGCAGTTCGTCTATCCTAGATGAGGAAACTTGATTTGTACTCTGTACAAAGCACCGCGCCATACGTTTTTAGACCACGTGGAATATATCTTCCTAAATGTCCATGTCAACATATCTTCATACGTCAGCAACGTCATAACAATTACATAATTATATTTATTTCCATAATATGATCTATTTCCAGGATATAATCAACATTATATTCCGTATCCGTTCTGTCTATATAAACATAGTATGAATACAAAACTGAATATTCTTGTAATATTGACCGTTGAACAATGAAACCCAATCGCATTTGCATTGTACAATATTTTCTATTGCAATCTTACCAAAAATATCTTAATCTATTTTCTATTCTTCTATAAATTATATTAAAACTAACTAATAACATTTCTGATTGGACAAATAATCCGTAAAACTAATATTGTTAATTTGGAAAACACGCGGTTTATATTCAGCAATGGTATTAATAAAAGGTATTGCTCATACAGTATAAGGTTCTTAAGGTCTGCAGAGTAGGTTCTGGCGACCAGCTCCATTGAAGCGGCGAGATTATCGCAGTGGACCGTACGGCAGGCAAGCGCGAGTGCTAGTCGTCCTAACGCTGTGAGGTCATCTTGCTGAGCCTGCCAACAAAAATTTCGTTTGAATCCTTTAGAATACTTAACTTCCTATATCAGAAGTCTGTTTAGCACTTGTAAAGTCATTTCAATTAAACTATCACAAAGTATGTGTAAGCCCTTGTTACCATCCTACTGTCGATTCTAGGTTACTACTATTTCTACAAAGCCTGAATTACGTCATTTATATTATTAAGTATTTACTATATGTCTTTTTATTTAGATTTAATAGTCAGTAATAATGGCTGCGTCATCTTATACATTCGTTGTATGCAATAAAATACTGGAATTATAAATGAATTGCAATTTAAAAGAGTTTCTAGCGGGTAACTTCTCATAACCCTTTGCCTGAACCTAGCAATTATTCTTAATGTAAATTCGGTGACTTTAGTAAACTCATCAGCTTATAAACTACTCTGTCGTTCATAAGAGCTCTTTGCGAAGTAAATTAATAAATTATTTTGAATGCTCATCGTAGAGAACAGATGGTATAGAGTCATACAATAACTTTACAACGTACGAAGCGTGAGTAGGTTGCGTATAGATGTAAGGTACACAATAATTTATCATCGCGGCGTCGTCCATATTTAACGGAATAAATATCGGTAACTTATTTAGTCATACGGTAGAGCGGATTCAATAACTTTAGGTATTCCTACTGCTTGTAACGGTAACTCGCTGCATGCCCGCCCGTTAATCAATTTAACCTTTAAAAGGCACTGATCTGAAAAAATGTTACATTTTCATTGCGTTCATTATGTTTACACGTATCACTTTAATATAAGACAAAACAGGGCATCATTTTTACTTTTAAAATTACGTTTGCGAGTCGAGTTACATCTAAGAAGTCTGACCTGTTGAAACTAGTGAACCGATTGTTCGAAGTATAAACGTGGCTCGCCACGTGGCACGGTTACGTGTGTACGGTCTTTTTTTTCTCATAGACTGATCAATTTTTTGGTGGAGACCATAGACCTTTCTTATGCATAATAAGAAATTCACGCTTTTACATCAATTATGATGTATTCGCGTGCCTTTCACTCTTTCTTCTTCTCTTTCTTTAATCTTTATATTAATGAAGATACATTTTGTCGCTCCCAGATTATTATGACTGCACGGATGGCGTATGGTTTAAGTGGTCTCCTTGCCACTGCCATTTTGTCGAGTGTTGTGGGTTCGAATCCCACACGAGACAAACTTTGTGTAATCCACAAATGGTTGTTCTGAGTCTGGATGTTATTTATGCCCGTTTTTTTAATGTTTGTAAAGTCCCCCGTTGTCTTTTTTATTATGGTAATTTTCATGCTATGTATAATACAGGAGTTTTCATAAAGTGCACATATGAAAATGAGTGAAACTAGACATCATTTTACCGCAAGGAAAAATAATAATTTATAAAAAAAATTCTTCGATTTATACCTATTTATATTTTTTTTAGTAGTTATGGACCTTGTACCAAGAAAACCTTGTAACTTTTGAACCAGGTGGTTAATCGTGTTGAAACAAAAACAGTAATCATACGCAATGTGTAGACAATAACGACGGTATGCTATTCACATCCAAAAAAATACCGGTGGCATAAAAATAAGGAACATTTTAAACCAAAACTGAGTTTCGTACAATGTTTTTTAAACATTGTTAAAAAACTCAAGAAAGCGTCCCTATTGCCCCTAGTTTTTAATAATTGACGTTAATCTGTATCTAATAAGCTTTAAAACAACATAAAAACCACACCTGTATCCCAAACAAAAGAGTTTTTATAAAGGGCTAAACAAAGACCCTGCCGCCACCACGTGCATCTTTGTTTGAAAATTGCATTATCTATCTCAGGTAGTTTGGAGGTGGGATTGAAGTGCAGGGTAAGGGATAAATTGCGGGCCAGGTCTACAGAAAGAATTAGTCGCTCCGAATCATTCACCGCTGCTACTTGTGTGTTCTTGTTTTGTGATGCCCCGTTTGAGTGATTTTCCACCGGCGCATATCACCGATATGCATTTTTATTATGGGCTATGTAATGGAAGTGCAAGAGGTGCTCGTACAACTTATTTAGCTACGTTTTCAACGAGACGACCAGTACCATCTGCTCGTAACTTTCAAGATGTTCATAGAAGATTGGCTACTACTGGACTTGGACCAAGTAGAGATCTTCGTGAGGCAAGTGCCATAATCGACGACTCTATTGAAGAAGCTGTACTGCGTGATTTGTTTGCTGATCCAAATATCAGTACAAGACGATTAGCAATGGCACATGGCATATCGCAAACTTCTGTGTGGCGCATTTTAAAGAAAGAAGGTCTACATCCCTATCACTATCAGCCAGTGCAACATTTGCATGAAGAAACTGACGCAATCCCAAGGTATGTTATGTACACATGGATTCAGAGACAAACAAGAGATAGCCCGGTGTTTGCAAAAACTATTCTTAGGATGGATGACGCCCAATTTACAAGAGACGGTATTACAAACTGTAGAAATTTACATTTTTGGAGTCCTAAAGGAGAGAACCCGAAGTTAAAAAGAGCTTCCACTTTTCAAGTTAAGTTTTCGATCAATGTTTGGGCAGCTCTTATTGATGATATGTTGATTGGTCCATTAATACTCCCAAGAACATTAACTGCAGTCAGATTTCTCCAACTTTTAAGGGATGATCTCTCATTACTTTTGGAAGATGTACCCCTATGAACACGACGTAGAATGTTTTTGCAAATGGACGGATGCCCTAAACATTATGCAAGAATAGTTCGCAGTTATTTAAATGAAAGCTATCCCAATCGATGGATAGGTAGGCAAGGGCCTGTCGGGTGGCCTGCGCGTTCATCCGATCTGACACCCCTTGATTATTTTCTGTGGGGGACAATGAAGCAGAGAATTTATAACTCTCCCATCAATAATGAGGCAGAACTGCAGGAGAAGATTTTAAACTGCGCCATACCCTAAAGGAAGATCCAACAATGATAAGACGAGCAACGCAACAGATTTTGCTGCGAAGTACTATGTGTTAACAACAACGTGGTAGTCATTTTGAAAACTTGCTACATGAAATGTTTTATTGTAGGTTGATGAAACTAAATAAACGTGCTGATTTCTACTTGATATTATTTATTTATTACTTATACCTTTCGTACCTTTACAGAAAAATAAGTGGCACTTACAGCCCAAGTGTATGTTTAGTAATTTATGGCAAAGGATTAGACAAGACCTTTTCATATGTGCACTTTATGAAAACTCATACTGTATATTGTATTGCAGTATTTACCTGTGCTATATCATTGTTGTTTGCATGTAACGCGTCGATAACTCCGGACCACGCGACGCGCACTCGACATCCGTTCATTACCACTTTTGTTGGGTCCAGACCTCTGCAAAATACTTGGTATTAATATATATGTATACTTATATAATATTTAAGCATTTACTATATGTTGACATGGCATATTCTAATTTTAATAATAATAAGACACTAAACTGTTTTACATAATATTGTCTTAGTTTTACGCGAATATTATACATTGAAATGAAACTACTTTATACGGCTTTTATCGCGTTGTTTATTTTAAAACACTTGTATTACTTAATTTTAAAACGATTATACTACTATTCTGCCGCCATAGGAAAGAAAGACGGATCTGCCTGTATTTAATATTGAATATAAAGAACTGGCAGATGCGTCTTTTACTGATTCCAAAAACATACAAACTAAATTTCGATACGTCTGTTTTCCTTATGACGGCAGTATTGTTTAACTTTACTTCTATTAAAATTATTTACATTTAAGTTTACAGTTGCCTTCGGTTCGGTTGCTTTTCATCAGTCATGTTTTGTCTCCGCGTGAACAAATGATGAAAATTCATATAAAGTAGTTTAATTTTGCTGAAATAACAATGTGTTTATTTTCAGATGCAGTTGCTTAATTTGATCTCCATGTATTTCAATTGTATTTATTTTAATATCTTTTAAAATTATGCATGTATGGAGATACAAATAAAACAATTTTACTTTGTTTCTTATACCTGCAGGCTAATCCTGCCGTGTGTATAGCTCGCAGTGCCGCCGTCAGTTGGACAAGGAGACTCCATAACACAGCCTCTGGCAGTAGAGCGCCGCACGCCACCGCACGTAGCATCGCGTTTTTCTATAGAACACCAAATGGACTTATTTACGACATGATGCCGCTACTATGTTTTCTATACAAGTGATGCCCAAAAATATTCTAGAGATTAACAACAGGCAGTAAAGAAGTATAGGAAACCTTAATTTATATGTGAACAAAGTTGTAACTTATAAGTATGTTTTTATGATACTTAGGGCCTGTTTTACCATCTCTAAATAGCATTTATCTATTAGATAAAAGTCTCGCCATCTCTCTTCTTTAACCTAACAAGAGTGAGACAGCATGTGATTCGTCTTTCGGATAACTTTTACTTGATAGTGGTGAAACTGGCTGTTAATGTGATACTACTATAGTCGATTTCAATACAACAAAATCAGAAGGCATACAAACGTTTTATTGACATGACCATAGACATTTTAGTGATGTCCAAGTGTAGCGTCAATTGTAAATCAATTAATTACCTAACCGAATCATTCGATGTCCGCAGTTGACCAAACAGAATGTAGTAGATACCTATACAGTAAAAAAAATCATTTGCAATGTACATCATTTTACATTGTTAAAGAATAACCTAAGGAATAATTAGTAATTATTACTGACAGAATAATTTAAATTTTAAATTCCTCTAAATACCGTGTATTTTATTGCAAATTAACTTTAACTTTCTTTTTGTTGAACAAATTTCGATTAACTGTTCAATTACTAAAAATTATACAACATACACGATTTTTTTCGGTAGTACAGACTTACGCAATCATAAATTATAGATATTTGTTCATCTGACAAATAACCTCACTTTTCATCTAAGATTTTGCAAATCGAACGCCAATTGCTTAAAAAAACATTAAGGTATCATGTGAAAACGTTGAAAATATGGATAAATGTGTTACTTATTCAATTTAGGAAGTAATTATGTGATAAATCTAATATCAATTTGGTTTGTATACATTTCCGTTCTGATGGGTTGAAGTCGACTATACACACAAATCTAATGGTATATACAAAGACAAATAAGTTGTCTAATACAAACTTTTATAAAAGCCTGGTCTATTTTAATAAATTAAATTACACTTATTTATTTTGATATTGATATGATTAATATTTGAATAATTTTATGCTTAATTTTATTATCTTGAAAACTCTTTATTCGTCTCCTGGCTGTGTAAACATGATCTTAATTATTGGCAAAATTGTGCATGCATATGCAAATCTTAGATTCAGAATTTATCAAGAGATACAAATTAACCTATGTCATACTAACACAAAGAATAAAGAAAAATTAATAACCTCTAACTTTGTGTTTGTTGAATATGATATGTATCTACTCCTGAATAGACTGACAAGTGCCACGTAATCTATTTTCATGTCTGGATCTTTCATTGATACTGACACACACACATTGGGTGTGTCACTACACTTTGTGGTCATTGTGAATACGATGGTTACAGTAAGTAAATATTTGCATTGAACATTATTTTGCTTATTTTATTAAAATGTATATTTGACAAATTAGTTAATAGTCGCCTTGTTTATTGGTTAGTAAAAGGGCTCGTTGTTAATGTATAAGCTACATTCTGTCGATATAATAATAAACGCAAACCTGATGAGTATATGGGCGTGGAGCATCAGGGTCTGAAGAGAACGGGTCGTGGAACGCGCCATTCGCGTCTGAGACGTTGTTGCCTGCTCCGCCAGACAAGTACTTGTTCATCAACGTTACGCACGCCGGATGGTAACTATATACTAATACCAAAGCTAAAACAAAAAGAAAACATATAATGGATTACACGTTCTATGAGTAAATACAAAAATCTTTATAATCTATGAATGATGAGTAAACTAAAACCATTTAAAGTATGGGGTAAGCACATAAAGTACTCCGTGACGTAGGTACTTCATAAACTACACGAAAATGATGCACTGTATCTGAGCTACAAACATCATACCAATACTCTAAAAAGTCATTAAGTATTTATACTAAACGTGACATACAATAACTGATGAGTGATGACTATAACTTCACATCCAGAGAATGTTCTAGAACACCGCTATAAAACGAAATATAAAAAAAGCTATTCGAAATTCAAAACGGTTTAAAAATGCAGCAGCGGTCGCATTTCATATACAATATCGAGGTTGCATGGCAATGGTCACAAATTCACCAGATGTATAAATTCGGTGCAGTCCGAATATAAGATCAATGTCATTCTCTGACACACCAACAACATAACTGCATATTGATACAAATTATAAATTGTAATATGACAAAATGCGACGCATTTAACTGCAGCTGTGCAGAGGTCAATATTATTTGCGGTTGCATATGAATCTTAAAAATATTCCATTTCACAATGTTTTTCAGAACATTTTGTTGCAGAACCAATCTTGTTTACTAGTGTTTTATTAATGATGGATCAAATAAAGGCAATATACAATAGGAGACATACCTTAACAACATTGTTTTACAATAGACTTCTTTTTAAATTATAGTTATACGTATATGCTTTAGTTTAGTTACATTAATTTGAATGATAGTCGGCAAGCGTTTGTTGTTTGACCAGATCAGACATTGTGGTGAAAGGCCAGATTTACTCTAAACTGAAGAGAAAGTTCAAGAAGAATGTGATGAAAAATGAAGCAAGAGAGATTTAGATAAGGTATTTTAAATTATAGTTATACGTATATGCTTTAGTTTAGTTACATTAATTTCAATGATAGTCGGCAAGCGTTCGTTGTTTGACCAGATCAGACATTGTGTTGAAAGGCCAGGTGTACTCTAAACTCAAAAGAACGTTCAAGAAGAATGTGATGAAAATGAATAAAGCAAGAGAGATATATAAGATAACCCTGAGACAAATTCACGATCGGCCTTTTGTCTATACATTTGTTTCTGCCGTCTTGTACATGCATAAGAATAGGATTCATAACACGGGATTAAACTTACATAGATAGATTATAACAGAGGGCTATGCGATACACTATGCCGGATATACCAGTACCACCCAGTTGTTCCTAACGTTCTAGTGATGAAGGGCATATTATCAGAATTTTTGTTTTGCCAAAGACCATTACTTGTTCAACCATAATATAATTTATTATTAAGTTTTCCTCTATAAATAAAGCACATACATATTTATATAATTACTCGAAAACAACAATGTTGTATTATTTGTAAGGTTTATATATTACATATTATGTTGGCTTTGTGATTCACTTCGAATGTGTTCAGAGAAAAGCACCAGTGTTCACGGACCACCGGTTAAGAACCACTGGTGTGACATCTCATATAAACGCGATTGCGCTTTACCTTTCTGAATAAAACATAATACAAGCTTGGTGCGCTGTTTACAGGTATTAAGTGACATAGTAATTAAAGAAACTTTAACTTGATATATGTATGGTCGACCATATATTTGATTTACTACATTTAACAAAATTTCTATCGAAATTAAAATTCAATAAGACTCATTATTAATGTTCATATGTGATATTAACGTAATTGGTTGACTATAATCCAATCAATGCTTACATTAAAAGTGCAATCTACTTGAGCCTTTCTTATCAAAATAATAAATAATAATTTCTACTAACACTATACAAATGTCACTATATTACACTGAGGAGTTTATATGTGAAAACCACAGAAATAATAAAAAATCTCAACTGAAATTGTTACTTGTGTCATTACTACCTTGTCATATCAGAAAAACTGAACATTTCACGTAATTTACATATTATCAAAAGGACAAAATGATTACATTACCAGAGCAGGATACAACATAAGTCAAATTTCCAGAGATTTTAATAATATATCACGCTATACTGTATGGTTCTGGATTAATCGAGAAGGTAAAGAGGGCAGTCTCCAAAGTCACAGGCGTAGTGGTCATCGGCCTACAGTAACGACAGCGCAAAGGGAAGAAATGAGACGTGCATTTGAAGAAAATAGTTATACATCAAAATCTCATTTTGCCAAAGAATTCGACGTTGAGCACTGAGACTGTTAGACGTCATCTGCATAGCATGGGGTTGCACTATAGACGATACACTGAAAAAGTTCAATTAACTGATGCCCATAAAGCAGCCCGGTTGCATTTTGGAAGGGATTTTTAGATTTTGATTGGTCAACCACAATATTTACTGATGAAAAGACATTCAATTCTAATCAATACGGTCGATTAAATCTCTGGCGATATGACAATATAAGATATGATGAAAATCATATCGAGGAATGAAAGGTTATAATTGTTGGAAGCGACATTTTGGCCGATATTGAGTTATATAATTATATAAATATAAATAGCGTATATTTTTTTCTGCTTCGGATGCGCCGAGTTTTATACAATTCTCAGCACATTTTTGGCGCTTAAGACAATGCAATTTTAGTACATAATTCCCTAACATGATGTATGATCCGACATCAGATTTGCCATATTTTTTGGAACTTTATTTAAGCTGTACACAAAAATAGAGAATCGGACCTTAGGCCGTTATTTTCGTCTTGAAATTTCAGTTGAATGCCAAATAAAGCGTTTTACAGTATATCAAGCTTTAGATGAAAGCCCCTTCATACTCTATGCAATGTCCCTTCAACCAATTTGCCGTCAGCCAAATTCTATAAGACAGGTCGGTTCAACCCTTCTTGCTGCAACTGTTTTGTACTCTGTTTGGAGCTTCAAACAATATTTCTGTTCTAAAAACTGTGTTTCTTAGTCACTTGAACAGTTTGTAAGTATCCACATGTAATTTAAAACAAATAAATGACGGCATAGTTTTTCTAAACTGTGGTAGTATTATTACTGTCCTGCCCGCACGGGCGCATCAGTCAGGAGTCAGGAGACAGAAAGGGCGCTGTTGTGGTTTGGGATAAGAACGAATAGAATGAGCTTGTAAGAACTTTTACTTTAATATTGTGTCTATAAATAATTAAGTATGTAATAATATTTGTGTATTGTTTATTAAAAGAAAGTTTACATTATTACCATAGTAAGTACCTACCTACTTAATGGATGAGTAACTGTTTAAAAGTATATAATTTACTATATACTATGTATGTGTGTTCCAGCCAACAAAGCTCCAGACAATGTGAGGTAATCGGCAGAAAACTTCATTAAAAGCTTACCTGCACTACCATCGCATTATTGCCCCAAGGATAGTACAAGGCTGTACCTCCTAGCCAAATAATAATGATATTTACGATCTCATTAAGACTGAGTGTTAAGTAAGTTATAGATACGTAATAAAAGATTTTCTAATACATAGAACTTTATTTTTTATTTCTGACATAATTCAAAAGTTTTCTCAAAAGCGACCGTTGTTTAATCAGTTCTGTAGAGATGCTAGAGCCTTAATCTGCCTATGACGATTGGACCAAGGCCATTACTAATAAGGAATCTAACATCCCCGAAGTGAAAGGCAAACTCAATGCTGCCTCGATGCTCAATAAAAGAATGGATGCCAGGGCTAAGTTTGATGCTCGCCAAAAGCCGATGATAATCTCGCCCATAATGCCAAAGAGAAGACCGATTTGCTGGGTTCTTTCTTTGCCTCAAACTAGAATATGAACGACGGAGGCGCCGTGATATCCACCATCTCGTGGTGCGGTCATTCCTTGCCGGAAATCTCAAATTCATTACGTGGGGCCCGGCGGTTACTAATGTCTCTAGATGTTTCATAAGTCGAGCGGGCCAGACAGCATACCGGCAGTGGTGCTGAAGCAGTATTGACGCGCCTCTTGTCGCTTTTCTCTTCCACAAGACAAGTTCCGTCTTCACGGAAGACCTCATTACTTCACCCAGTGCCAGAAAAGGGTTACAGATCTGACCCATCGAATTACAGGTCTATCGCCATAACTTCCTTTCTTCGCAAGGTGATGGCGCGAGTGATCAACTCTCGGCACCTGAGGTACCTGGAGGGTCACGATTTGTTAAGTGATCGATAATACGGCTTCCGCCATTGTCGCTTAACCAGCGACCTTCTTGTGTATCTCACACCGATGGGCCATTGAGAGCCAAGGTGAGGCATTGGCTGTCAGCTTAGCCATAGCGAAGGCCTTCGATCTGGTCTGGCACAAAGGTCTTCTATCGAAGTTACCAGCGTACGGACTGCTCAAGTGATTATGCGAATGGGTTGCCAGCTTTTTGTCTGGCAGATGCATGCAAACTGTGGTTGACGGTGAGTGCTCTAACCGCATGGACACAAATGCCGGCGTCCCGCAAGGCTCTGTATTGCCGACGCTGTGCCTGTTGCATGTCAATAATATGTTGTCAATTGACGGCATTCATTGCTATGCGGATAACAGTACTAGGTATACTTATTACAGGAGTACTTATTACACGGAGTGCGCTAATATCCGTCGGTCCACAGAGGAGAAAAGCCGCGATCAGTTTGTGTATGAAATCAGGAATACTTTGGATAGACCATCCGAATGGGGAAGACTAAATTTAGTCGTGTTTAATCCCCTTTCAATGGGGCTGCACAACTCCAGAATACGTCTTTCACCATCTCCAAGAATAATGGAATCCTTGGCCTCGACATCCCAAGTGATGTACAGTTCCGTAGTCATTTAGAGAGTAAGGTTAAGCTGGCTTCCAAAAAGCTTGGTGAGCTCAATAGAGCTGAGTGGTTTTTCACTGCGGGGCAAAGACTGCTTCGGTATAAGTCGCAAGTCCGGTTTCACATGAAGTACTGCAGTCAACACTGGGCAGGAGCACCAAAATACTAGCTTGATCCTTTTGACGCGGTAGAGAGACGAGCCATGAGAATTGTCGATGAGCCCAAAGGAACAGGCGGTATTGAGCCACTAAGTTTCAGAAAAGACGTTGCCTCCCTTTGTGTGTTCTCCTGCTTGAATAATGGATTGTGTTCTGAGGAATTGTTTTTGATGATGCCCTCAGCTACTTTTTACTATCGCACCGCTCGCCATCGGCAGGGATTTAATTCTCACAACTTACAGCTTAAATGGTGCCGCAACAAGCGGTTCCAAAGGAATTTTCTCCCGCGGACGCTCGGGTTGTTGTATGAACTCCCAGCCGAGTTTTCCCACAAGAAACGGGGTTACGGGGTTCTTCAAAGGTGTTAAAAGGTTTTTATAGGGTCGGCAACGCGCAAGTGATGTCTCTAGCGCTGCAGGCGTACATAGGCTACTGTGACCACTTATCATGAGGTGTGCCACGGGTATGCAAATTTGCAACAGAAGTTGCATAAAAAAAAAAATCACCCATTTCAATACGACAACTTCTTAACTTACTATAAATCTGTAATTATTATTTTGTATCACCAACCATGTTTTATAAAATCTTTACAGGATATGAGACATCGAACAACTCATTAAGAATGTTCACCGTTGCTTAAGTCAACTTGCTTGTATCGTTAACAAAACCTAATTGGTAGTTAAACAAAATAGTCGTTTCCTATTATCATTGAGTAACGTTGATCCAATCATTTTGCTTTCTATTGCATAAGCACTGTAATGTCACTTTCACCATTTTGCCTGTTGCTGATTAGTGACAATATTAGAAGAGGAATCATTTTTCTTTACTCTAAAAATAAGGCGATACAGATCATTTTGTATTAAGCGACATTTATCTTGGAACCCATAACAGCTTTTTATTAAAAATTATACCAAAGCAGCATTAAGGGATTTTTTGCAATCCTTGATTCCCATCAAAGTACGAGCGGTAGATTTTTTACAACGAATTTTTCAACTAATCTTCAAATGGCTCTCCTGTAAAGTTCGTAAAATGTCGCTTCAAACAAATATCTTTTACCCCTCGATATAGTACTGGACACGGAGTCTGGGACAATCAGTACAAACGTTTGGAGCTGGATGTCGGTGAATTATGCGCATTCCTTCAAAAGCAACTGCGCAAAATTATGTTGACACTCTAGAAAACGTCATGTTACCAAATGTTCGCAACGTTTACCCAGAAGATGATATCGCCGAACTTCACTTCTTACAAGACAACTGTCGGTTACACACTGCTGCTGTTACTCGCGAGTGGTTCCGTCAACACCAATGCATTCGACTGATACCATGGTCTTCAAAATCTCCAGACTTAAAGCCGATCGAAAATGTTTGGGGTCTGATGGTGCAAAAATGGACAGCAATTAGAGAACTAAAGAAGCAATTAAGAGTAATCGCAGAGAGATTTAGGAGGCTATGTGGGGTACAAATATTTGTGAGCAACTTGTGAGATCAATGACAAGCCGATTGTTGTCAGTAATTGAATCAAATGGCGGAAATACATACAAGTTACTAATTAACGTATTAGTAATAATTTTATTACTTATCACGTATTATTAATAACTTTATTACTTATCACATTTTATGTTAATATCTGCTAAGAGGATTTTTAATTTATTTATTTTAATTTCATAAATATAGTTTGTTATTAAATTTTTATTCATCGTCCTTTTTTTGCACACCACCTTTTTATAACTAGCTGTCCTTACTCTGCTACCATTGATTACAGCGTGGTGTTATATATCCTCGATAAATGGACAATCCAACAAATACTAGGCAGCTTGACTATTGCCGACATTTTCACCAATTATCCTCATATTTTTATCGTGAATGACTGATTATTGGTGAAAATCGCATTAAAATCAATTGATAGTTTTAGAGTTTATCGTGAAAAAGACAGACAAACAGTTAGCTAAGTAGCCATTCCCTGTGTTCTATGGGTTATAAATTATTAGTATTTTTGGAAACCCTTCTGGCTAATATGGCATGCTTGTTTTGGATTTAGTTTATATCGGCAGTACAATGAATGGCATAATAACCTGCGACCTCTAGATTGTTAGGCCAATGCCTTATTCCTTGAGCTACAGCTGCTTTTAGTTGAAAAAGTCCCGAGATGAAATGTAAAGTGACAAGCTTTTTGAGAATCTGACGTGATACTATTTATATTAATTTTAGCGAGATTTTTGTCCTATTATATTCTACTTATATAATAAGGACAATAACAAGCATTTCTCACAAAATGTGAATAGCAGGGAACCTTGAATTATGAGATTCTTGTAACAATAATGAAGTTATAAAAACTATTTCTATTGTTTTTGCTTTCAAGATCATAATATTGATGTATAATGGTATGAAGTCTTTATCAAACGACATCCGTGCACGATATTATTTTCAACGATGAGTAATAACCGGTATCACAATGATAAATTGATTTTAACTCGTGTGTAAACATGACATAATGCTGCCGATTCTATTGTCACAAAATTCTCTAAACTAAGCTAAAAATCACTAAAATTTAGTTCAGTCCTGTCAAATGACATTTCATATTTTGAAATCGTTAAAATTGACAGGACTAAAATTATTTTAGTTTGACAGGATTAAAATTGGTTTATTTACTCAATTTAGTCCTTCCTGCATTCTGCTGTACGGCTTAAACGTCAATAATGATCTAAAATTAGAAATGTCAAACTAATATTAGATGACATCTGAAAACATGATACAAAGTTTAATTTTCCTAGAGATTTGGTAGTTGAGGCTTAAGCTGTGGAATTTTTAAATATATGAAGAGCCGCAAAAGTTCTTTCAATTGTGTCATTAACCTTGGAGCCAACAAAATTGAAGCGTACCATTGAAAGGCAGGTATATTCCTACCAAACCTATTTGTGTCACCTGAAACGCCTGATTATGGATCACCAGGGCTGATCTGGAAGTCTTTAAACTATATGTCAGACTCAGGTAGGCAAGGAGAATATGATTAGGTGGAGATTCACGGACGGAACTAATTTGAGTTTTTTGTTCCTGGATGCCGCAATACCTGAACGCAGAAGAAATTGACGAGAGCCTTTGACAATATTTTATACTTATTTAAAATACTGTTATATAAAAAAAATCTGGTTCCTAAACATTATGTCAATCATTATACTTATTAATTCTAATTAAATACATAAAATTAAATACATAGTATTTATAAGGATTACCCCACAGTTTTCTTTATTTTTTGCATTATCACACAATTTAATAAAACATCATTTAAGTCCTATAATTTGTATGATTACACCTCAATGTACTTGTGCTTGCAAATTTATTTACATTTCTTTGTATAATATGTGTAAAGAAGCTACTATGTAAATCATTATAAGTGTCGTTTTGATATTAGGCTCAAACCGATGTTTCCAACAAGTTAAGCTTCTCAGGTACAAGTAACAAATCAGCACAATAATAATATATTGAATGTAAGCTAAGTAAGAATAAAAAAATAAAAAGTACTGAAACTTGTATACTTATATAATATTTAGTAACCATAAAATGCTTGAGTTTCTGTACTAACAGAACTACATACATTTCTAAGATCTGCATAGAACATGATATTATAATAATGCAACAAACAAGTATGTTATAAATAAATATTTCAAGTACATAGCTGTGATAAAAATAGTAATAAAGGTATCACTTTGTTTCCAGAGCTAGAAAAATATGAATGTGCCTTTTTATACAAGATATATTTAGTATAGCAAGATGTTAATATGGTGAATAAATATGCACATTGATAAATAATAAGATTTTGAAATATTTAGTATATCGGATACTAAATATTTTTCGGCTTCAATGTATACGAGTATAATTATAACGTGCTATCGGTATGCTCACTTTCCGAAATGCTGCAATTTTTGCATTTATTATTTTTCTTTAAAACAAAACTTCAGTTTTGTTATAAAAACATGCACAGCTAATAGCTTTAACTTTGGGTTTAGATTTATTGTAATGTCAAGGTCTATTTGCGTATCTGTTCTTAAGCTAGATTCGTGTGCTTACTTCGGATCCACCATTAATGGGGAAACAATCTTAAGCTTCGTAATTTTCAGCGATGTTCTGTTGCCTACTCCAATTATTGTTCGTAGCTCCAAGGCAGTATATTTGACATTAAATGTCAACGTAAACAGTTTATACTCTTTGTCTTTGTGTGCTTGTACTACATGTCAAATACACTCGTAGATAACACAAAAAATCAAAACTATGAGGTGAATTGCCAGGTAAAGGTACTCAATTGCGCAGTGTTTATTGAAATTATAGCAAGAAAAACAACATAATCCTTACCCTTTTTTTTATAATATGTGTAAATATATATTTTCATACACTTCATAAAGCTCATAAATATTATTTTATATTTATTATTTTCGTTCATTCTTTGACATTCATTCTGTAGTTTAAAGTTTTTTAAGTACCGGTCTCACTGCGTCAGTTCAAATTAGAATTGTCAAAATCGAACTTGGTGGTGTCTAAACGAAATCTAAATTTAGTTCGTTGGAACAGCAGAATACCCTATACGAAATCTCTAAACTAAAACTAGAGAATTTCGGTCATTTTTTTATTAAATTAAAATTACAACAGAATTGGCACCAATATCTTGTTTACATGCAAGTTAAAGCCAATAAAAATTTATATTTTAAGTAAACTTGTGTAAAATTTGCTTAGAATCAATTTAACAGAATTTATTAATATAGTTGTGAATGCGAGTGCATGAAGATTCTGGTACTACGCACTGTATACGGCTTGCCCATTACTTGAGCAAAATAATGGCAGTGTTTCTCCTACATGTGTAGTAATAATATATTGCAGGTGCAATATACCTCTTGCCTCTTAAAGTGGATTTACTACTAAGGATAGATTGCGCAATAATATTACAATCGTTTAATATTCTGATTTCGTAGATTCATATATAGCTACACACATTAAGAGAGGTTTCTTTCAATGCAATAAAGTGAACATGGATTGATTACGACATACCTGAGCAAGCATCAAAAATGCACGTTTGGCATCTCTCGGAGCACTTTCTAGAACAGCGCAATCAAAACGCTACCATAGCTATAACTACCCTTTGTTACGGCCATAACTGCTCAAAAAGCATGTAGATAACAAAGTCAAATCCATTTTGAAACCGCCATTAGGCTATCTAATGCTAGGTTATAATAGGAAATTAGTTATACACGTGGATATGAGTAATTTAAAGCAGGTGTGAGCATCACACACCTTGAACCCTGATTTCTTTTGATACCAGTGTAAAGCTAAGGTATCCAATTTTGACACGATGTTAATTAATTACAATGAGGTATCGAAATCAAACTCAATTCAAAAGATTTGATTGGCTGTTGCTAATTCAGTCAGCCAATCACAATAGTGGACATGAGTTTGATAGTCTGTAAACAAATTGAAGCGGCTATAGCCCAATGGATAAGGAGTTGGACTTGCGATCGAGAGATCGCGGGTTCGAATCCCACCCATTGCACTACTGACGTAAACCTACTCCTAATACAAGCATTCTAACTTAGGTGGAGTGGTTAACAATAATACTAGTCATTTGAAAACCAAATTGCTAGTAATCTTTTAAAATAAAATCTGTTGATCTTCCTTTTACCGATTGTTAAAGTTTTAGTCGCGTTATACTCACAGTGGTCGCCGAAAGCTTTGGTCGTGAACCAGTCATGTAGTTTGACGATGTTGGGGTGGTCGATCTGTTTCCACATCTCGAGGCGCTTCGTGACGCACGTGGAGTACGAGTGCAAGCGTCTCAGCGCGTAGTGCTCTCCGCTCTGCCGGTGCGTGGCGCGGTACGACGTCGCGATGGAGTGCGGAGCCGCGCCCTCGAGGGGAGTCAGTTCGGTATACATTTCGACGTTTTCGGGAAGGTCTGGTGGTAGAAACATACATGGCTTTTACTATAAATTCATTCTCGAAATATATTCGGATAGGTCACAAAGTAACACTTATGACTATCAAAGTTTATTATTACTTAGTGAGTCTACTAAAGTTAAGTCTAACATTAGGAATTGATATTTTAAAACAGCTTTCCTTTTAAAATTATAAATGTACAACATAGTGGATATTTTTTGGATATTTGTTAGTCACGCGTAAACCATTTTACAGATTTGTAAGACACATTTGGCACAGAAAGAGAACAGGTCAATACTTTTTATTCCGACATGGAGTTCCGTGTGATCAACACGGGCGAAACCTCCAGAATCTAGGATCAGGATAAGGCGTGCTCCACATCTCTCCAATTATACACAAGCTTATTTTTGCTGCCCAAATAACAAAACTGACAGAAGATAATATAAGAAAACATAATAAGATAATGCGCGCTTTATCCATTTCATGACTATGTTAGTATACATTACTACCGTATGCTTAAACTGTAGGGGTGAAAAAAAAGACTAAATAGAATAATGCTAATATTCAACTGTTATGCCTGGATTATGCAAAACGGGGATCAATACGGTAATATCAATATAACTTTATTTATAACTTAGATGGGAAACAGGCAGACAGTCAACTTGATAATAGCAATTCTGTAGCCCATAGACGCTTATACAATTTAAGTTACTGTCTTATTGAAACTCAAAATTGACATCCTTGCCTCGTCAGTGCTCACGAACCTACTTAGGTTTTTGGTGTGTAGTGGACTCTTCTACTATTAATGACAGCACTGTTGGTGTCGTGGTTTAGGTGGTCGCCTCGGCGCTGACGCTACGTCGAGTGCTTTGGGCATCCGACACAGGACAAAAACTTGTGAGATCCACAAATAATAATAATATAATAATAATATTCTACCACATACACACAACACCATCTAGCACAAACTAAGCAGAGCTTGTACTATGTGTACTGTTCTTTTTTGTAAATACATACATTTTATACATAGAAACACCCAGACCAAGACAAACATCCATGTTCATGCACACAAAATATTTGACTTGTGCGGGCATCGAACCCGCGACCTCAGTCGTGGCAGTCGGTTACACTAACCACTACGCCATCGAGGCCGACATGGTTATTCCAAGTCTGGCTGTTCTGTATGTCCGTTGTTTGAATGTCTTTAAAGTCCCCCGCGACACAGGATTTATTCCTAGTGGGGGAGTTGACTATAAAAAAAGTAAACATCAGTGTCATACTTAAAGAATTCATAAGTATAGGCTATCACACGTATTAAAGACAACAAGTCGTCAATTATAATGAGAATACTGAGACATGTACCTTAATGTCCATTTATTAGTTAGGGTTGGCTTTTAGTTAGTTAAACAGTGCTGTAACACGTTGGAACATGAATGGCTTACTATAGAAGCACTGATACAGCAGCAAAACATTGAATTGTTGAAAAATATCCAGCCAGCACGTATGTTTTGTGTAGTGTGATGAATGATAAAAAAGGAACGGATGCGAAACTTCACAATACGTTTGCACGCTGTAGATCCTGCTATCAAAAACAGACGATGAAAGAGAAATATGAAGTTCTGACAGTTTATATGGCATTTGCTTTACAACAATTCGAGCTTTTATTCTGGTCTGACCATCATCTGTAGAAATAGAAAGTGTTTGTAATAAAATCTATGATTTTATGTTGTACGTACCTGGATACTGCCGCAGATCGGTCTGCAAGAATACATCATCGTTTCTCTGATATATCTCCGAGCGGATCGTCTCGGGCATGTAGAACGATGCAGCTAGACCTTTACACAATAGATAAACATCTAATTAGTTCCATACACCATATATCATATTGCCACGTTCGGCGTAAACAAGATAAAACTATATACGCTCAGCTATAATTAGGTATATGTTATAGATACACAATGTAAAATATACAGAATAAATGTAAACGCACATTATACGAGGTGCCGCAAATGAAAACATTTTAAAATCTCGCATAGCAATGCATCCTTTATGAATTTCAAATTTAAGACCGCGTATCAATGACAATATCGCTTCAGTAAGTGCATTATTTACATACAAGTTATTGCGTAGGCATGTATAAAAATTGCAGCGGCAGGCATATATCGTCTTAATACAGCATTAGTTATCAACAACGATATATTTGTATATGTTTCTTTCAATATCTGTACC
Organism: Catocala nupta; assembly: GCA_963675205.1. Taxonomy (NCBI): domain Eukaryota; kingdom Metazoa; phylum Arthropoda; class Insecta; order Lepidoptera; family Erebidae; genus Catocala; species Catocala nupta. The sequence goes on from OY776078.1 coordinate 13,522,142, forward strand.
TGTATCATATTTCTTATAATTTCATACCTTACAAGCAATGCAGCACGTTCACCAAGATAAAGATAACGTGTCTCAATGCCACAATAATTCAAACATTTGAATTTAGAAATGGAAAGCTGTCTTTAAATATGCACTAAAGTGGATCTCTCTGCGTACCAGCAATTTTGCAATTGCACGTTGACTTAGAGACACGCATTGGTGTACAGTAACATTGGGATATTTAGTATATAGAACGTATCTATATAGTGTATGGAACATAGAGAAGAAGTGAACAATCAAGTAAGATAAACATACCATTAAACCGATTATCGGCCGATGTTTTTCTTAGAAGTCAATACGTTATTATTTTTATTTGACAATAACAACAAGTAGTTATTTATTCAACTTTGAACTACTTAATTACAAACCAAACAGTCAGCCATAATAAATAAATGCGTATCTAATTACAAGGCGAGGTGAGCAACTATACCGTAGTAAAGATTGATAAGCAATATGCAAAACATACATTGTTAGCACTTCGCTAGCAGCTATAATGCGACACAGAAATTTTGAGAATTGTGCTATAACTTTCAAAATGTATGTATTTTTGTGGGTGTATATGGGTGATATGAATTTCATAGACAACATTTTGTGGCGAAAGCAGATTAAAATCTAGGTTTTTAATTCAATGTTGATAATCAAACTTATTCCCTGCCAAATAAATACATATTAACACAGTAGCGCACAGCGGAATAAGACAAGTGGAATTCTTGTTTAGGCCTAGAACTACGTTCAAACTGAACTAAACTACTTCTATTTTATGGAGGATAATTGCTAAACAACGTTACGTTGTTCCTGTGAGTAGAGTTTACGAGGAGCTCTGAGCTGCGAGCTATTTATGAGTAACTTGGTTCTTCTAAACAAATATGAAAATAGATCAAACTTAACCTCTCGGAAAGTATATACTTATTTGCTCTAACTCGCTTTAAGTTAAATATCTTCACTCGTATATCTTGCACTTGAATCTATTTTGTTAATCCCACATTCATCTGTATGACATTATGATGACCTAACGTCATATGCAACGCAAAGCAGACCGATACATGTTTATAATAAATTAATAACACATATTCATTAATTCGTCAACTTCTTTAGGGAAGCGCCAGCGGTAATCTAATAAGTACCTAACTTATTTATGGTTATCGTATAGTGTATACTACATAGTTTAAACGGAGCAACTACACTTAGTACAGTTTTTGTTAAATGCGGGGTTCGAACCCGACACTCTTCACGTTGTGATAGTTGTCTGACAACTTAAAACCAAAGGCGTAATCTGTGCAGTCGTTTACAATAGATATTATTGTAAATAATACATTTTCAACACTTCGGAACACCGTCAGCAATAAATGTATAATATTTATATTAGTACGTAAGTGACGTCAACTTTGATCTAGTAATTCAATTCGCTGCATGCAACAAACTATGTCCTATCGCAATTGCCTACACCGTGAGCTAGCGTTGTATAATATATGATAATGCAATAGCATAAAGTTTCATCGCGACCGCTAGAATCACAAATCACGAATAACATTGAACGTGATCGATTAAAATACCATTGCATTTGCTTAGTTATTTCCTTATTTATGCTTCGTCTTTTAAACCATTTAAAAAAATGATTTTAGGTCGTTGGATGGATGATTAAAATCTTTATAAGAGGAGTCTTCTGGTGTAAATTTGACATACTCTATAATATATAAAATCTGACAAAACATCAAATCTAAAAATGAAATGAGGTTGAACTTGCGTTATAAAATTAATGCTAAGTATTCATACTATAGCTTTAATACAAGAAACTAAAGTATCAGTACCGTAGATGTTACGAGGTACAACAGATAACCTGCGCAATAAAAGTGCGCAAAAAATGTTTAATTCTCATGTTTAGTTCATATAGTTTATGACAACTTATAAACATCATCCCTTAGGAATAATGTTCAAAAAGGTTGCTATTTACGAGTTATTGACTTTTTTATCGTTCCGATATTCGGATTATTACTAAAACAATACGATACCGTCGAATACTGTTCTATTCGTAGCAATCAAATTGGAGCGAGGCGACCTTTAAAACAAAACGGTTGTCAACTTCACCACGGAGTCTGACAAGTCAAATGATGTTAATCAGTGAGGAGACCGATGATCTCTTTTAGCTCACATTGACCGCATGCAGCCAGTAGTGCTAAAACTGGCACATTTATTTAGCGAAATGCAAATGCATTCCGTAAAATAAACGTGCCGTGGATAGCCGGCATAGTTAGATTTTCCAGATCGTATTTAGCGCTATTAAAAAATAGAGACACAGAATATTTTGTCTAAACCCGTTGACTATTAAAGTCATATATACAAGTCATTATAAAACATGACATGCACGGAACTTATATCGAGTATTGATTTGTTGTGCTTATCTAGTTATCTTATCTTTCTTATCTATGAAAACTGCAAATCGAGAAATATTTACAATGAGAATATTCGCATTAAATCGTCTACTAGCTGTATCCACCATTTCATACGTGCGAACTACGTGTGGTTTATAAAGAGCTATGTTTAAGCCCGCATAGCGCGCCATGTCGGTTCCCATTCGGCGTAACTAACATAGTTATAGACATCAAAACATATCTATTGGTTTCTAGTTAAATAATGGTATACATATAAAACTAGAACTTTGAATATGTCCCCTGATAAAGCATACGTATAATAAATGTTTAAATGTTCTGCAACAAGCAGAAAAGCGGCCCACGTGTATTGGCGTATATATCTAATACACATAGGCCGTGCCTACCGCAGGATCTCAGGTTTGTACTAAAATTCTCGTGTTGTGACTTTGCTGTTAGAGACCAAGCCTTTCCTAGATAATAATTTGCTGTTTACGCATCTTGCTCTATCCTAGATTGCAGAGTATTTAATCTCTAAATTGTTTTAATACTCTGAATCTTATTATGTTTATTAAGCAATGTTTACAAATCGGTCAGTTAGTATAGTACAGTATAATGTATCTTTAAGTAAACATTACGAAACTAGTCAATTTAATCGTCTTTTACTGCTTAGTATTTGACACGAGAAGCTAGCTGTCCGGCGAAAAGCAGCGCACTTCGATTTAATTAGTCTTCGTGTTATTGACGCAAACGCGCGATACTTCATAGCATAACGTATAAAATAGCGGGCTAGAGAATATAGTTGCAGTCCGTGATTAAAACACTACGAATGCAAACATTGAGTCATATACATCTGGTAAATAACTTTAAAATTGATTATTTTTTTTACTTGTCAACCAGTTTTTATGAAACAATTAACAATCACTTAATGTTAAACTACCTTATCTCAATACATCAACGAAAACACAATCAAATTGGTTTAACTATAGTGTTAATTTAGGTGCACAACCACCATATAGATACACAGACATAAAACGTTTATAATGTTATTCTAAGTATTGTAGATTTAATTTGCCTATTAATGTGTCCATCAGAAAGTTAAACACACCCGTGATCCCGTGTTTCATGTGGTTTTATGAATACATAATACAAAAGTACTCATTTTTGTGTTCAACTACGCGAATCGGACAAACTCGCAGACAGAATAATGAACGCGTGTCATCGGTCTCACAGGCTACCCGCCAATCTGCATTTATTTTGCTACCGCCGAGTAGTTTAGTTAGTGGTAAACTGTGGTCGCAAGCCATTTACCAATTACTTTAAAAAAAGTAGTAAATGCACACTACGTTGCTCGCTTCGAGCTGAATAGGATAAGAGAGGGTAGATCCATGATGGCTTTCTGCCTGCCCCTATATATTTGATATACAGGGTGTCCAAGAACCTGGCGTCCAACTGGATTCCCACGATGCCCCAAGTTCTAACAGTACTCAGAAAAATATTTTAAAAAATCCACCCCATGTACTTACAGAATTATACTGATTTCAAAAAAAAAGGGGAAATGAGCACCCTGTGACATACTTTTGAATGCTGTGACTGCTAATGCTGATAATTTCGATATTTCTTGGAGGTTTTGTAATCTAGGGTATTGCTGTGTCTAAATAGAATGTAAAAATAAAGTACTTATTGTACCATTTTAAAATAAAATATTATTTTAACTAAAGGTGATATGGAAAACTATTGAATTTCGCAACTTTGACCGACTGTAGTGTAAAAAAAATGTACCAAAATAGTATGGCAAGTGACGTCAAATTTTGACGCGTTTATTCCTCTTTTTAAAAAGGTATAATACTTACACATTAATTTGAAAAAAAAAAATTTTGATAATATTTTTACTCAACAACCCAATTTTTACGATGTCTTACAGAATTCTTAGAAAGAAAAATTTACGACGAATTGAATCTAACCTCTAAAGAATTACTGTTGTATGCTCATAAAAATAACAACAGGCCTCTCAAAAAACAGGTTAGACCGTAAGGGACGGTATGTGCATGCATCTCACCATAGTGATTCGTTATTACAACAGGAGGGAGCAAGACAGAAACTATCTTTGCGATTTGCTGGTTCTTCTTTATGGTACCCCATTATTCAGGTAAGAGTGAGGGAGAAAAAGGTTAGAGGTGCGAGTGAGATAGATAGTGACGCTATCTGGGATCGTGCTATTTAGGATAACAGTACGGTCAGTACGCGTCACTGCCTCCTGCCGTTACTACGCACCTCTCTCTTATTGTTACCATTGATCACGTACTACGATTTAAAGCTTTGTTTATTGGACTCGATTACTCTTTGTGCTCTGGACTTTGAAACGAACTCTTTACGACGACCTTTGCCTGTGTTTGGACAGTTTGTGTTTTGTGTGTGCTACCATGGCGACCTACACTCCGCAAGAATACGCAAATATGCACTACATTTATGGAGAATGTAGAGGTAATGGACGAGCTGCAGCGAGACTTTACAGAGAAAGGTATCCGAGGGCTACGCGATATCCCGACCATCGAGTTTTCATTAATGTGCACAGATCACTATGTGACGGGCGGTTCCCCAATCAAGTAGCTGGTGAAGGACGACCCGTAAATGACTTCATACGCGATGAAGTTTTAGAGGCGGTGTCGGCAAATCCAAGCATCTCTGTGCGAGGAATAGAAGCTGATACGGGGATACCGAAGAGCACAGCACACAGTATTCTCCAAAAAGAAGAATATCATCCGTACCACGTACAGCGAGTGCAAAGTCTTTTACCTCGAGACTATCCGAGCCGAGTCGCGTTTTGTGAAACAATCCTGCAAAAACATCGAGAAGACGAAAACTTTATCGACAAAATTTTGTGGTCAGATGAATCTACATTTAAGAAGGATGGCTACATGAACCTACACAACTTGCACGAGTGGCATGTGGAAAATCCGCACTTGATGCGAGAAGATAGATCCCAGTACCGGTTCAAAGTGAACATGTGGACCGGTATTCTCTGTGGGAATATTATTGGTCCATTTGAGATGCCCGAGAATTTGACTGGCGAATCATATTTAAATTTTCTTCAAAATGATTTGCCAAACTTACTAGAAGAGACCCCACCAGATATGTGGTTCCAACACGACGGCTGTCCAGCACATTTTCGCGTATCCGTTAGAGAGTTTTTGGACGAGCAATACCCGAACAGGTGGATTGGGCGATCAGGAACAATCCCGTGGCCAGCCCGCTCACCTGACTTAAATCCGCTGGATTTTTTTTTCTGGGGAACTATGAAGGAGCTCGTTTATGCGAAGCCCATTAATGACATCGCTGACCTTCGTGAGAAGATAACACAAGCAGTGCAGGTGATACGTCAAAAAAGTTACTCGCGAAACATAAAGCGGTCCTTTTTAAGGAGAGTGAGAGCTTGTATTGCCGCGGGTGGTCAACATTTTGAACATTTATTGTAATAAAATATCTTTAAACTAACATTCTTTGCTTTTATTCTACTGGGAACCCATCTACCTGTGTGTATTTCCTTCTTGCTCACTCTTGGAACCGAAGTAAATAATAGTAGTAACATAACAGTTTCTAAGATAAGAAAGGGTCCGACAGTTACCGTTAGTAGGTAGGCACTTCGTAAAAATTGGGTTGTTGAGTAAAAATATTATCAAAATTTTTTTTTTCAAATTAATGTGTAAGTATTATACCTTTTTAAAAAGAGGAATAAACGCGTCAAAATTTGACGTCACTTGCCATACTATTTTGGTACATTTTTTTTACACTACAGTCGGTCAAAGTTGCGAAATTCAATAGTTTTCCATATCACCTTTAGTTAAAATAATATTTTATTTTAAAATGGTACAATAAGTACTTTATTTTTACATTCTATTTAGACACAGCAATACCCTAGATTACAAAACCTCCAAGAAATATCGAAATTATCAGCATTAGCAGTCACAGCATTCAAAAGTATGTCACAGGGTGCTCATTTCCCCTTTTTTTTTGAAATCAGTATAATTCTGTAAGTACATGGGGTGGATTTTTTAAAATATTTTTCTGAGTACTGTTAGAACTTGGGGCATCGTGGGAATCCAGTTGGACGCCAGGTTCTTGGACACCCTGTATAGATATATATTTGTGTTCTGTCTATTTTATATATTATTAATTTAGCTCCGCCCGTGTGAATCCCACGCAAATTCATATTCTATAACACATAGGATACTTATCCGTGTTTTGGGCTTTCCAGCCAAGTTCCAAATCCATTTTATAGCAGCCGTGTGACAGCATTAAAAAAGCAAGACAATACAAGAACCTTATTCGATGACTTCACGGAAAAGCTAACGCGACTGGCAAAATACCACACTTTTATTGAAGACCGGCGCGGCGGCGTAGGAGTAGTTAGTAATCTCTTACATAATTTACCAATATATTTTTATTAGCCTATAGTTATCCTTTTTTCTAATAGGGGACGAATTTACGATAGTCCCTAGACAATACATATTTTGCAAGAATTTACAAGGTACCACGAGGAATGCCTTTAACCCAATAACCAACTTAGTTACTCAAAAATAATCTACCATGTTAATAACACAATTTTCATTTGTTATAACTGCGATAGGAAATCCTTGTAAATTATTTGTTTAGGTATATAAAATTAATTGTATATTGTACCTGTTGTTATACTCAGACAGAACATAAGTCAATACACATTGCTCAATAGATCGAAGAATTCAATTCCTTGGCGCGCTCTCATGAAAAACAATACGAGTAGTAACTTCTAGAGATGATTAAATAAATATATCTTGTTAAGCTAACACGAATGCCTACTCAATAAAGTATAAAAGTAAACAGGTACATGACCTGTTTACTTTTTATAAAGAAACTTTTACTCAGCTATGGTTGGAGGATCACACGAATAATATAAAGGAACGAACGAAAACCTGACTTAGAGCTATGCTAAGCATTTCTATCATATATATCGGTAATTGTTTGTTACTAGATAGCATCAACAATACTTGTTATTAGACTTAGAGCTATGCTGTGCATCTGTATCAAGCGTAGTGGTAATTGTTTATTACTAAATAGCTTCAACAATACTTGTTTATTCAATATAAGTCAACAATGAGAATAACCACGGTAGGCTTCCATCGGTCCCTCAATGCACGTGTCATCAACGTGAACCGAACTGTCGTTAACGCCACGTGATACATTAGCCGTCACGAACACTCTTAACTACTGTCGTGATTAGCTTCACCGACTCCCGTTTTACGTGGGACGTCTCGATCTTTAGGAAGGTTCTTGGATACGTCCACGCGAATTTGATATTTGGTGTTGCGATTTAGTTTTATTTCGACCGAATATCAGCCAAGTTTATTTTAAATTATAAAAAATAACATATAAAAAGATTTGGAATCTAGTTTTTTTATTGGTCAAAAGTACCTAACAGTTAAAAGCGTATGTATGAAATAAGCGGATGAAAAATTAAAGGCGACCCTCTCATTTTTCGACTAGAAATTACGTGGAAAATATGTATGAAGGTTTTGGCTAGTATCGAATTCAAAACAAATCTCTCGCCTTTTTTCACTATCGCTCCGAAAAAGTGCATTACAATGCACACTAAATATGAAAATAAAGCATATGCAACAACATTTGCCTTATAAGTTATAAGTCGTTTGATAACACATAGCAACAATCGCGTGTAGATTCGTGATTGTTTAAAGTGCAGTGCCAGTGTTATTGACCGACTCTTATTATTTAAATTGAGTCAGTTTATACTGAGAATTAATTTTATACAATAATGTACCGTTACGTTGAATTTTCGCCGTCGTACCGCTAAAACACAAATAGCGTGTATTCAAAATGTTGACTAATACGATATCATATTTATATCGAAGTCACAACAAGCACAAGTTTCGACCCACCCAGGTTCTGGTAACTTAACACGTGATGCGTTCTATTATACAACACCACACCTACGTTCTATGCATGATTGATTAATATTTTCATTATACATATTGGTCTAGGGCGTTTACATTATCCTATCAATTCCAAACTTATAACAGAAAACCCACGAAACTTAATATAAAATACAGCGAAAATGTGGTTGAAGAAGTAGACGCAACAACATTTCTATGTATCATAATAGACAAACACTGCAACTGGAAAGAACATATTCAGAATCTTTGTATAAATTTGTTTATGCCTTGTATCGATTGAGACGCCCTACTTTAGAAACGGCTTTAATTAACTACCACGGTTTTATGTTTCATCAAAATTAAGGTATGGTCTGATAATATGGGGCAATTCAGTTGAGGTAAATAAAGCCTTCATGGTGCAGAATAAATGTATAGGAGCATCACTCTGTTTACAACAAACTGAGAGTTGTATGGATTATTTTAAGAAACATAATATTTTCCACTACCTAGTTTGTACATCAATGAAATTTAAAATTTTGTACTTATACATCCACACTTGTTTTGTAAACACAATGATGACGTCACAAGAACAGGGAGACACACCCATAAACTACTCATACCCAAGCAAAGAGTTAATGTATTTTGTAATAATGTATACTGTATGGCGATACATATCTTTAAGAAGCTGCCAAGTAATTTCAAGGAAATTGACAGTTTTAATATTTTAAGAGAATATTATATGTAATTATATTGAATAAATGTTTTTATAGGGTTAAATAATTATTAGAAGACAATAATTTCTGATATGCTTTGATAAAATTAAATGTTTCTTTTTGTAAATAAACCTTATAGTAATATTTGTATGCTAGATAACAGTAGAATATGGTTCGAAACTATGTTACACATTAAGATCTATGTATACCCATATACCAACATATAAACGATTAAGTACATACTTACTTACTACATGAGGTGCGGCCGTTGGTGTGGTGCTCTTTTATATTGGACATGTCTATATCGATTTATAAAGATTGTACAATAAAGATTAGTTTAAATTTAAAATCTTAAATAGCACTCCGAAAATGAGACGCATCTAGAAAATTAGTAGATGGTCAAACAAAAAAATATCGCTGTATATTTGAAATCGGATAATGAATTCATGTTTGACAAACTAGGTACGCCTGTTGAAACGAAAATGCTGGTTATACCGACGATGACGAGACGACCGATATATAATATATCTTAGAGAAAGGTAAATATCAGAAATACGAAAGAGAGTTAACCAGGCTCTGTTTAAGCCCTCATAAACTAAAACACAGGTCTACGCTAGGCTAAATCTAGTCAGATAAACGGCTTATTAGGTTCAACGCATGTCACTGCTTAAAACAACATCTATTTCAGACCAAAACACCAGACCAGATTATCTTTCTAAATAATGAATTATATTCTATCTACCACTAGTAGATATGCCTTCGGTGTTCTTAGTAAAGTCATTTACGACAGGCAAGTGAAAGTGTAGAATAAAGAGGGATACATGATGAATTCTACATAATTCAGTGAAAATATATATGTATAGGCTTGCTTGATTCTGAAACCCTATCAAGTCAAGTAGTTAATAATATTACAGTCGCTAGCTTGATGTCAATTCACAATCTGTTTAAACACTACTGACAACCTAATTCGCATGGCTTCAAATTAAAAGTTACATATAATGTATAAATAAATTAAACTAAAACATGTTAAATATATGTTTAATAAGAAAATTGATCTACAATAGCTTACAATTCAGTATTGTATTTAATAAACGTCTTCGTATAGTCGTTTATACATTCCAACAATGGTTGATAACCATTCGCAGTCAGGTGGTATCAAATATAAAGAGAGGAAATCAGTGTCGCATGGAATACGCGTAGGGCACCAATTACATATTAATCCACCACACTGCATTTAAAAGTAGACCTTACATGTTTTAACTACAATATATAATACAATAACGTTTTAATTCACGTCCCGCATCAAATTCGCTTATTACTATGCACACAGTTATAAGTCATAATCTATTCTAGGATGTAGTTCAATTCTAACATTTATTAAATTTGTCCCTATCAATACATTATGCAAGCTTAGATACTATATGATATGCAGTTGCATAGCAGTTCAAATTTGACCTAGTTTTCGATAACTAAATCGTGCAGTTCAACGTTTCAGTCCGAATTCGCTTTGGATAGTCATCTGCGACATATACACAACTGTGGGGCTACATACTCAGATAGGAATTGGATGTGGTTAGCCGTTAGAATCATACGATTTGGTATAAACTGGCTTATCTACATCAGCTCTGTCATAGAGCACTTACGTAGCTGATGTTCGAATGTCAATTTCTGCTCGCCAGTCAAACTTTCTTCATTGTCATAATTTCAATCTTACCTCTTATTTAAGTAAAAGGCCATAGGATAACATAATACAAAAGAAGTGACATTGAAAGCAGTTTTGTGCATGATAACAGAAGTCCCAACAATGTAAAAAAATCTGGAGTACCTGATTTGGACGTCATAGGTCCCATGTGTGTAGGTGTGCCGGAGTATATCTGTGTGGCGTACGGTGAAGCCGCGCCAGCGCCCACAGGCCCGCTTAGGCATGCTTCTGATCCTCCTGAAGACAACAAGTTCAATGCGAAATAAGTTACTCTTCATACATTTGTACATTTACGCTTACATATCACCATAGACATACGTATATTACAACCACATTTCGTTAACTGTGTATACAGATAGAGGGCGAGTCTTTTACTGCCTAACTCGCACATTGTCAGAATCCGTGCTAGTACCGAGAATTTATTAACAGCAACTCAAAACATAATTCCGAACTTGAGGACCGAGCCTAAAACCTCACGATCGCATAAACATAAGCCTTTCCTTTAAGAAAGAAGATAAATGTCTCATCTTCATCTACATCCTGATTTCACCCAATGCTGAACATAGACCTCTATTTGTTTGTGCCATGCAAATTCGGCCTACGATCGCAACAATGTCATCCGCCCATCGCCACCGGGCGACCGACATTCTTGCATCCTGTCCATGATTAATGTCTAGACGACTCGGTTTTGATATTATCTGAAGGTAGATCGTAGAACAACTAATCATAGCAATAGGACTGATCTAGGACTACCACTACTACAGTTCTAACAACTTATGCAAGCTTACTAGTAAGTTATGAATCTAAGAAGCCTATACGAAGTAGTACATGAATTATTATATTTATATATTTGACACTGGATACTCATTGCTTTCTTTTTATCTTTGTTGAGATTGCATTTCTAGTGAAGATTTATATTATCATACAATCACCGGGTTTATATTACCTCAATGTAGTAAGGAAGTTTAAAACGAAGTTAAAGTGAGTATTAGCTACAAATAAAATAAAATTCATTGAGGTGTTTGTCGTAACAACTAATTCTTATGGCTGAGTCGTATAAACATTTCAACTCTGAAAGTAGGTAATATCATGGTTTCTAAAAGCTCTATAGGTACATTCTTAATGATATCCCTAAAAACATAAGGGTGTATTTCTTTACACTTGTCTCTGTAACAAAGTGAGTTTTTCAAATAGATAAATATTGTCAGTGTTCGAACATGTGTACCTATGTATACTTCTTAAACTGCGTCTTCTTGTAAATGCGGCCCGCAAAGAAGGGAGCTAATAATTATCTCAGTAGACCGATTTTGTACTACAGTAATTAAAAGTGTTTCGACACTATATCCTTATTCATAACAGATACATAGGTGTATAAGGCAATGAACCCTATACAAATCGATTGATCTGAAAATTAAATCAAGGTTGCCATCTCTTTGCTCATAGATTGTGGCTATTTATAAAAAGGTCGCCAACTTGCTTTGGAGAGCAATTAGCAACTAAATGGAGGATCTACGGAGGTCAGATTTTAGAGACTTTGTGATCATACTGATATGATCACAAATGCTGGCTGACCAGCAATAACTTTTAATTTACTAATCGTACGATACGATAGAATATCTTCCACGTACACCTTCCAAGTATTTACAACAATCAACCAAATAATTCGATTCGGTTCTTAATTAATTGAAAAATGTTTTACATCGTATAACAATAAAACTTTCGATAATTACGTTGTTGGGATGTTGAATCACTGCGATTCAACATCCCAACAACGTAATTATCGATCGTTGGTTAGAATAAAGTTTACGTTGATAAAAGCAGAATTACTCATATAGATCTTGCATTCTATACTTCTAACTGTGTTTTTAGAATTTATATACAGGGTGATTTTGAAATCGTGTAATTCCTTTTAACCACGCATTCTACTGGTGATATAGAATAACCCTGACAATATTTCTTCTTAATTAGAATAATGGTTTCGGCAAAATTAGAGTACAGATTTTTTTTATGAAATGATTTCAAATAGTCATATTTTAACCACCTGACACAATCTTAATATTTTACTAATTTAAAACTAATAACATAACAATAACTGATGTCGTAAATAATAAGGGGCAATAAAAAGGACCGCCCGTTATTATTTACGACATTAATTATTAATATGTTTTTTTATTTTAATTAGAAATAAAATAAAATTGCCTCGGTTGGTTAACATATGACTATCTGACACCATTTCACGAAAAAAATGGAACAATAATTTTTCAAAAAAAATAATTTTAATTAAATAAAAATAAGGTCAGGGTTATTCTATATCACCAGTAGAATGCGTGGTTAAAAGGAATTACACGATTTCAAAATCACCCTGTAGAGCTAGAGAACATAGTAATTAAATGTGATAACAAATGTAGTAAAAGAGTTATTTATTTACTACCGATTTGTACATAAGTAAGGCTCGTCCCACAACAAACAAAACTTTTGTTGTTCTGCGTGCCTTATATATATTTGTGAAATTATCTAAAGTAATCATTTAAATTACCTATATGTAAAGTAAAGGACAATTTAAATCTACTTTAAATGGGACAGATAACAAACTCATTTTACTTTATAAGCATTAATACTATATCGGTAAAAATAGCTTAGGAAAACCCCAATACTTTTCATTAGGTATTATGTAATATATAAAAATGCTTACTGTGAGTTAAACTTACAGGCCATAGCGGACTTTTCTGCAGGCCTCTGTATTTCCTATACCAATTCTCTAGTACATTATTTTAATGTATCTCATTAAATTTTGGCAGCGAGAGCAATGTCAGCGCCCAAAAGTATTCTAGACGACTTGATTACAAAAGACCGACTTCTCGGTACTATTAAAAAATTATAACGAAATACATTCTCTAAATGATAGTAAAAACTGTCAGGTAATTTAGAAAAAATAAGCAGTCAACTGGATCACAGACAGTCAATTAACTACACATTACGATTTAGGCTTAAAAATGTGCGTATTATTATTATTTGTTAGACTTATGTTCACAATCACAACTCATTGTTTTACCATCACATGTACACCATCATTGCAGGCGTACGCAACGATTAGTCTGTACCTACCCCAAGCAGAAAGTTGTAAGTTGCAATATTCGGTATAAAAATACAGTTACATATTATATATATTGCACATTGTACAGATCATACAATAACAGATTTATTGCAGGAAGATGGCCCATGATTGGTGTCAATCATTCCCCAGTACCAATTCAATTGCAAGTGAGTTCAAATTGGTCAATTGACAATGATCACTTAGAGGATCGCATGACTACCTACAATAGTATATTGGAGTCAATATAAAGGCCAAATATAATTATGAACCTCACACTGGGAAAAGGAATATGCTCATTGCGATGTGTCCATTTTTGCACCATAAGACCCCAAACAATTTTCAATCAGGTTTAAGTTTGGAGATTTTAAAGACCATGGTATCAGTCGAAAGCATTGGTGTTGACGGAACCACTCACGAGTAACAGCAGCAGTGTGTAACCGTTTAAAAGTTTGGCGATATCATCTTCTGTGTAAACGTTGCGAACAGTTGGAAACATGACCTTATCTAGTGTCAACATAATTTTGCGCAGTTGCTTTTGAAAGTAATGCGCTTAAATACGACACCATCAGCCCCAAACGTTTGCACTGATTCTACCAGACTCCGGGACAGAGATTAAGGCGCAATCTATTTTAACCACACTTTTCACTACATTAACCGTGGAGTTTATTTAGTAGTATTTTATTTAGTAGTATAGTAGTTCACCTCAATTAATCCAGAACCGTACAGTATAGCGTTATATATTCAAATCTCTGGCTTTATGATATGACAAGTTAGTAATGTCACAAGTAAAAAGTTGAGTTTAGTTTTTTATTATTTTTGTGGATTTTCACATAACTCCACGAGTAATATAGTGAAAAGTGTGGTTAAAATAGATTTCACTTTTAATCATTGATTTAAGCATTGATTAGATTACGGTTAACCAATTACGTCAATATCACATATGAACATTACTAATGAGTCTTATTGAATTTTGATTCTGATGGAAATTTTTGTTAAAAGTTCTAAAGCAAATATATGTATGGTCGACTATACAAAGGTAAACCTTGGTTTATATCTGTTCATGTCAATTCTTTATTTATACTCCTATTTAAAAGATATTCATGGTATAATATTACCACATAAATGAATATATGCTTACTATACTGGCAAGGTTAAATTAATAAGAGGTCAAGTTTATGCAGGTCCCTGTTTATTTATAGTAGTATATATAAAATAGTATCTACTTATTGAAGAATACATACTTGCATCATATTAATATAGTCTTTAAGACCAAAGGAAAATTCTGGATCACCAGCCTTAAGGATGAAAAGAGCAAAAAACAAAGTAGCCTTGACGAAATTATGAATATATGTACAAGGTTTTATACAGGTCTTTATTCAAATTCATCCAAGACAAAGTATTGCAAGATATTTTTGCGCTGACGATGTTACTCCGATAACAGATTCTGAAATTAATAAGGCACTACAAGCTATGAAATTGGGTATAAGTCCTGGTACCGATAGAACAAGCACAGAAGCTTTAATTTTTGGCAAAGCAACCCTTCTTCCTTATTTAAATAAATTATTTAATAACATTTTACACACAGACCAGATACCTACTAAACTTTGTAATCATAAGCTTAATTTCCCAACTCTAACAAAACAAAACTTTTATTAAAGTTATTGAAAATCGCATATCCGCACAACTCGATCAACACCAGCCTCCCGAGCAAGCAACATTCCCACCCAGTTTCTCCACTACAGACCACCTTCACACACTTAACCAAACGGTAGAAAATTTAATGAATTTAATAAACCACTGTATATTGCATTTGTCGACTATTCTAAAGCTTTTGACAGCATCACTCACTCTGCAATAGAAACAGCCGTTCAAAACCAAAGTATTGAACAAACTTACATTAATTTAATCAAGGTCATCTACAATAACAGTATAGCTGATGTTAAACTTCAATCCTCTGCTCAAATATTTCATATTGAAAGAGGAGTTAAACAAGGAGATCCACTATATCCCAAATTATTCACCAGCGTTCTCCAAGAAACTTTTAAGAGCCTGGCGGATGTATGGAAACAGACGGCCATTGTTATAGGCGACAAAAGACTGACAAATCTTCGCTTCGCCGTTGACATTGTCTTCTTTGCCTCTTCAGCAGCGGAACTCAAGCTAATGCTCCAAGACCTCAGCTCCAAGTTTTCAAGTTGGACTTAAAATGAATCAAACAAAAACTAACGTGATGACCAACAGCACAAAACGTAGGGTCATGGTAGATGGGCACGTTATACAATATGTCAATGAGTACATTTACTTGGGCTAGATAGTATCTTTCAATAGCAGACAGGATAAAGAGATTAACAGACGAACCGATAACGACTGGAAGAGCTTCTGGTCGATGAAAGAGCTTTTGAAGGGTAATCTTCCAATGACACTAAAGCGGAAACTTATCGACATGTGTATCTTGCCTGTCCTAACCTACGGTGCCCAAACATGATCCCTGACAGAGAATTAGAAGTCCAAATTGAAGATCTGCCAGAGGGTTATGGAGCGTAGCATTCTCGGAGTGAAAAGGACAGATCACGTCCGAAACACTACTTTGCGCTCCAAAACACGCATAGCTCATGTAGGTGTGAAATCCGTCAGGTTGAAGTGGGACTGGGCCGTACACATCTGCCGCCTGCACCCAGAGAGGTGGGTATCAATCGTCACCAATTGGGTGCCACAAGACAGTCGACGGTGACGGGGCAGACCTCAACCGAGATGGCGGGACGACCTAGACGCATTTGATAGGGACTGGCAGGGGATATCTACCAACAGTGATTTGGAAATCCAAGGGAGAGGCTATTGCCCTGCAGTGGGACAATACAAAAAGAAGAAAACAACAGGTGATAAACAACCTATTTAAAAGAAACCCTTTAAACTGTCCTGAAATTAATAGTGTTGACAATAATAATTTGATTCACTTTTCTCAAGTTTACCTACACTTGCATAAAAGTGTAATAGATCCCTGTCCATTATATTCAAATAAATTAAGTTTGTAACAGTAAATACATGTTTAATATGACTTACCTATAGAAGCAGATGAGTTGAGTGCACCCGAAGTGTTCAGACTGTCTGAATTTGTGGAATAAAAATATGTTGTACCACCAACATTTTCCTGTTACAAAATAAAAATATTGTTCAACTAACTTAAGATTGTATGTAAAACATCATATCCTCCAAAACATGTAATTATTTAATGTTAGAAAGTAAATCATTAAATGATTATTTTATCCAGTATAAGTAATTAAAATGTGATTGTACTGTGTTTCATTAAATTGCTATATAGTTGTATGAATAATTGAGTGTAAAATGAACCTGGCTATGATCCCAGATAATATAAATCAAGAGGCTTTTATTAAGTCAAAAACTATCTATTTATCTATAATCTCAGGAATCATTACCAATTAATTACATCTTAGTTAAGCTTTAAGTTTTAGTTTTGCATTTTTCTACCTGCCAGTGCTGTGCATATTTGTAATTGGGGTAGCACAAAGCAACATGCACTTTAATAATCATCAATTATATGCAAATGTATGTGTTTACCCTGTAAATATGCCTAAGTAAATAAATAAAATATAAGTACCTGAAATTTAAATCTAAAATAAACGAATACTATGAATATCAGAAAAAAGCACCTGACATGATTAACCTGTCAATAATATTTCATTTATTAACTTCAAAGATCTTGCTTAAATGACAAATAAAATATGTTAATACTCAAATGATAGATTCCATGATAGACAGTAAATTGGGATTTGTTTATATTAAAGTTTACTTATTTACCTAACTTACCCTTGAACATAATGATAACTTTTATTTATCTGTAAAGTACAGATAACATTTCTAAACATTTAAAATTAATTATATAATGTTATTTTTAGTATAAACACTTCATGATTAGGTAGGATAATCTAAACCTACATATATATATATATCTAAATATATATATATATATATGCAGGTTTATTTGACAACAATTTACTCAGTAAGTTTTATTATCCATGTAGACAACTGTACACAAACTTTTACTAAGCTACCACTACTTCAAATATTAGTAAAACTATATTAAAAGAAGTATTAACTTACTTTGTTTAACTTTAAAAAACTTTTCTAGGTTTTAGTAACATTCAATTTAACAAATAAATTATAATTATAAACTTGGTAACAAACAAAACAAACATTTTCATAGATTTAAATTGACATAACATTGAACAGCTCTCAATGATATCAATATTTATACACCTATACAACATTATTTTAGTGCCCATTGTTTATAATAAATGTATGGTATGACAGCTTACCTGGTGGACTTGGGATGTGTTAGGAACACTAGATAAGGCTGAGGGTGATGAACTTTCTGGTGAGTCTGGTAAGATGCTTGGTTGAGTAAAGTAGTTCATAGGAACAAACTCAGTGATCACCACCTGGATCAAAAGTATTGCATAAATATTGTATATGAAATGCCATACACTTTCCATAAAGAAAGTAATTAAATAGTAAATAAAAAGTTTAAATACCTTTTTAATGGCAGTGGGAGAAGACTCTAAGCTGAGTTTCCCTAGTGCCTGGTTTAATGACCTTGTAGGAGTTGAAGTAGAACGATTCTGAAAAATTCGATTAATGAGTCACTCGAAAATTTAAATAATATCTTATGTGACGAAACTGTGTCAATCTGCATACCATGTAGGTCGCCAGTTTGGACTCTTGGGGCAACCCATTTGGCGGGGAATATTGTAAAAAAATGGAAGGATCCATTGTTTCCAGTTCTCGGTGCAGCCAACTCATGGTGAATAACAAAAAAGACGACAGTAACTAAAGTTAACCGGCAGCAGGTATCCGTAGAAAGGCTTGACGTTTGTGTGGCTACGCGATGCGAACTTCGCTCACCTGGGTGATCATCAACAACCCATCTTCCTCATCTGTCACTCTGAGCTTACCGTACATCACAACGGCTGACTGAGAACCCAGACATGTTCGCTTTCTTTTTTATGTACTTGATACACTATAATATGTAACACCCGTGACAGACGATCAAGCCATACACAAATACGAGATTACTAAGCTCATTGTCACAAGGATTGTGTGTTAAACATTCGTTCATCAATCGAGCGATTCATACGTGATTAAATATATTTTTCAACAATTATAAAACATTTAAAATTTCTAAATAAAAAAAACAGAGGATAGGGACACGAAGACAATTATATTACTATAGCTACACAATACACATTATACGACGTGTATACATCTCCATAAACGTATGCTATAGAAAGAGAAAGACAATCTAGGTAGGATAATAAAAAGTGTTGCCAGGCTACAATTCTAAAATGTAGGTGAAAGTTACGATTTTGTAATAGATTTGGTTATTGTGATATTTCATCCATAGTTAATGTTGTTACGATTGTCTAATAACAATCGCTTAAAATATTGGTATTGAACTTATGGCTATGGACCACACCTTGTGACCGCAATTAATTATTATAGTTGGTGGAGTTTACTATTGCTAATGGCCTTCACCGAATTCTCATGTATATGTAGGTGGAGAGAAATAATTTTTAACTGATCGGAAAATAAAAAGTAATAGAGAAAAAAGGGAACAGAAGTTATCTTTATCATTGTAGGGTAAATATATCACTTTTCTTAATTCAATACTATAAATAAATTACTTGCAATAGCACTTATACAAGAAGTGTTTCTTTCTGATAATTGTGCTCCATAATAATGTATATATTTGGGATTATAATAATTCATGCTAAAATCAAAATAAAAAAGTGAGCTTACATTATGATTTTATAAAGGATTATCAAAGTTGCATAAATCTTTGAATATTATAATCTGTATAGGTCTAAAGGAAGTGTAAAAAATCTATAACGCTTTGCAAGGCAATTTTCACAGCAAGGCGTTATTATTATTAGAATTATACAAGCAACAAAAATAAAACTGAAATTGTGTTAAAGTCGGCAACATTACTCCCCGCCATATTGTAGTTATTTGTACCTATTTTACCAAGTCGAAAATTACTAATAAGCAAGAGTTGTAACAAGAATGGCAACACAGTGCAGAATAAAATAATACGTATAGTTTATTCCATAAGTGTACAGGTGACTATTTAAAATTAAAATTGGTAGATAAATATTACAATAATCAATTTCTAATTGAAAACACTTTAGTACCACTTATAGAAAACTGATTATGAGCACTATGCTTAATAATTAAAGGCAAATGTTTGCAGAATAAACAACTGATTATTCTAAAGTCAAGTACATGAATATTGTTTTTTTGTGATTTGTCCATGGATCTGTCTTGTCTTGTTGAAAAGACGATCGTAAAGGTTTCGAAATTTATTATTGTTTGATGTTTTATTCGAACTTGGTTGTTTTGCTTTGTAGTAAAGCTTATAGTTCTTAGTATACGTTAGTCGAGCAGTGATAAGTGTCATTTTTTGCGATAACCAAAGCAGCGCACGTCGCAGTTTAATAATTTCATATTACTGTAACTCGATTACAGGTACGTCTTGATGTATAATACGCTGGTTACAATGTTTGAAATAATTGGGTCGATGGATTTAGTACCAATTCGGTAATTGAAGTGCTATTGCAGGTAAAAACATCATTATGGAATCTTCGTATCAAGGAGGTGTAACTTATAAGGATGCAGGCGATAACTATCATCGTCTCTCGCAAACTATCGCCAGCAACATCAAGAAAATATCTCAGAATGGTAATTACTTCAATTTTCTATGTTATCTCTAATAATATATTGAGCTATTTCCATAATATTTGTTTATTAGTCATTTTTGTTGCATTGTCTTTTGTTGTATTGATTATATCCCAATAACGGTTTTGTTTAGGTAACCAGTAAACTTATTCTGTTGTATTTACTACATCGAGACATTTTATTACTGAATTGAATAGTAACTCATTGTTACATTACATGTCAATGGCTTAGAGTGAAAACTTTGGGTATGCAATTTAGCTTAATTTATTTTATTATATATCTGGAAAGAAAACCTCTTAACGCACAATCTTGTTTCACGCAAAATTTGATTCAATACTTGTAGCATCATCTATGATCTTGAATGCATACCTTGTAACTACTCGTTCAAGTTAGTTTGGTGTGATAACCTTGCGACGGTGCATCAAAACTTATCCAAAAAATTCAAAAACAATACTTTTAATTAATATTTTAAATTTTTGAGTAAAACTTGTACAAGTACATTTAAATTATATGATAATTAAGGTCAGATTTGGTTTTTGGAACAAAATTTTACAGGGCGCTGTTTCTTGTGCCCCCTGAAAAGTTACATATTTCACAGCTACGAGGTTTTCACTATAAACCATCAATATACAATTTAGTGATTTAGGTCTTTGCTATTTCGTTCTTTATACTAGATAATTCGGCAATAATATGAATAGTTCAACATATATCAGAATATTATGATTTTAGATGAAAATAAAATGTTTTACCTGTGTTTATATTTTCATGGTTAATAGCACAATATAAGTGAATATAAAGAATAGTATAAATGCTTATTCTACAATTAAATAGTATATTCTTTACTTTTTTGTATTCTACTGTAACAATATAGATTATGCATTTTTTTTCATGCTGTGTATCATCACAAAAGTGTTTGGGGTGTGCGCTTCAAATATATTTAATGTGACCATGGTATCCCCATGCAAATACTTATTTTTGTACTTTTATAAGACAATTCCTGGATTAGAAGCAATTCTGTGAAGCAGGTGCTTCAACACCATAAAAAAATTATATGTGTACACTCGGATGCTGAACAACTATTTCTGGATCACATTAATGTTTGCCTCATGTGGGGATTAAACCTACATCTCTTGGTGCTGTGGCAGTGGCGAGGCAACTATTTAAACCACTATGCTTATGCACATGTAGTTCTGTACCTTCAATCATCAAGTACTCTTCTATTTTATTGACATTTATTTCATGCATCTTATACTTTCATAAACTTCATGCACCTGCATTAGTTATTAGTTACTTAATTATGAATTTTATAAAAGATTTACAGGTGTTTGTTTTAAGTTGACAGATGACATTTATCATCCGTCACAATGTTCATATTCAGATACTTGAAAGCAGCTCAGCAGGTAGGAAACCATGCTGCAGTGCTCTACATTTCCCATATGATATCAAAGATTATTATTGATTATGCTTTTCCAAAGCTAAATGGTAAACTGTATTATGAATAGCACTTTAAACTGTAAATTATTGGAATACCAAACATAATGTCTTCCCTATGTTTTTTTATTAAGAAAGTACAACTCAATATTGCTGCCAGTATACTGCGTCCATGTAATAGGTTAATCACATTTTAGTCAGATCATCATCGTTATATTGTCATTGTTCTATTGGATTATAGAATTGTTTAGCATAAATTAATTCAAAAATCTTAAGACTATTCATGCTTGATTTCAGATTATAAATACTTTCAATTAAGTGCTAACACAATGTCACACTAAACAGTAATTTACAATAAATTGCTTTGTTTAACCTATTTTCTTTATTTTTATGTTGTTTAGTAGCTATTGGAAAACTTGAGAGTTAACAATAAAAATATTGGAATTAGGGATAGGGAAATTCATATTACTTCTTTAAATTTTCAACTGACTATGGTTAAACTTAACCACTGGGCGAACACTTCTTATTCTTCATCTTAGCGTTTGTCCTGGTTGCATCCGCGGCGTTGCCGTTGGAACCTAGGGTCTGCTTTCCCGCTAAGTCTCCTCCATTTCGCACAATCTTTAGCATCCTGTGGTGTGAGGTTGTTGGCACGCATGTCATCTCTTACGACGTCAAGCCAGCATTTCTTGGGTCTGCCCCGTTTACTCGGGCCAGGCGGAAGTGGCATAGCAAGACATTTGTTCCCCACGTAACATGCCGGTTTTCGTAAAACGTAGCCGTACCAGCGTAGGCGACTCTCTTGCAGCTTATCTGCTATGTCATGGACATGAAGACTGCCACGGATGCGGGAGGATTTTATACGGTCCTTCCGCGTTACTCCACACATCCAGCGCAACATAATCATTTCCGTGACACGCAGTTCCTGCTTGTGCCGCTCAAGCACTGGCCACGTCTCACAGCCATATAAAAGGACAGGCCTAATGATGGTCTTATAGACCTGTCCCTTCAGCTTTACCGGCATTTTATGGTCACAAATGACGCCCGTCACCACACGCCATTTTTGCCATTGCCCAAGCTCGCCGAAATACGTGCCTTGACGTCGCAGTCGATGTCACCAGACGCGTGGAGTACTGATCCCAAATATTTGAATTAGTCTGTGCGCTCGACTATGTCTCCGTCTATGCGTACAGACGTGGGATCCGCGGTGTTGCAGGCCAGATACTCGGTCTTCGCCACGTTGAGTTTCAGACCGCCGTTCTTAAGCTACTCCTTCCCACGTTCATCCGTCGCATCAATCGAGCCCTGTCCGCGTCCGCCAGCGCGATATCGTCAACATACATAAGCAACCAGGGAGGTTGCTCATGTGAGTCTCTGATGCTGTCCGACAAGACGTCCAATATCATGCTGAACAGAAACGGGCTAAGGACGGATCCCTGATGAACTCCAGCGGTGAAGGGGAAGGGTTGTGTGTCGCCAACAGCGGTCCTGACAACGAAATCGGAATTTAGGTACATGTCTCGAATGATTTCAACATAGGTTTCTGGTACTCCTTTGGGCCTTAACGCCCACCAGATCACCATGCGAGGGATACAGTCGAAGGCCTTCTGCATGTCCAAAAAGAGTATATGCAGAGGCGTATTCTTCGATCTGTATCTCTCCATGGCAATCCTTAGGGCAAAAATAGGGTCCATTGTGCCGCACCCAGAGCGAAACCCAAATTGACAGTGCACTCCTGTCGGATCCGGGAGTCAATAATCATTTCAAAGATCTTCATGGTGTGGGATGATCTTTATTCCGCGGTAATTACCACACCTGCACCGAGCCATTACCTTTGAAGACTGGAGTGATGATACTCAGTCTCCATTGGTTCGGGATTTTTTCGGTGAGGAGCATGCGGTTAAAGAGGTTTGTTAGAATGCTCACACCACAAGGACCATCGCCTTCCCTGGAAGGAGCTGAAAGAGCAGAAGCTGCCTGCCTCGATGGGGACTCCAGGCTCCGACAGCTTTAAGAAAGTGGCGAAAGGTCGTCTGGACTTCCTTAGGCGCTATCGGGGTCACTAGTCCTAGGTTCGGAGGAAGGTCCGGTATCTGCACCTCTTGGTGCTGCTTATTCAGCAGCTCGTGAAAGTACGTGCGCCATCTCTCTTTTACCGCGAGGTCCTTGCATAACAGGTTGCCACCAGGATTTTTCATACAGCGGCACTCGGAGATGTCCTGTGCCGCTTTGATCCTGGAACGTGCCAACTTATATATGAGCCCCTCAGACGATTCCAGCTGCTCATAAAGAGGTTCCAAGTGGCCTGCCTGGCTCTGGCTACAGCTCTCTTAGTAGCACGTTTGGCAGGCCTGTATGCGTCGCGATCTTCAGGAGATCTGGTTGCTTGCCACGTTTTGTAGAGGGCTTGCTTCACCCTTATCTCCCTCTGGACTGTGTCGTTCCACCACCATGTCTCTTTGTCATATTTGCGGCTGCCCTTTGAGACGCCCAGCACCGCCCGCGCCGCCCCAATGATAGTTGCCTGAATTCTGTTCCATTGGTCTTGGGCTGGTTTGCCATCGGTACCAGCGCACCTGTCGCCAATAACCGAGGCAAACTCCTTGGATTTGACTTTGTCAAGCAACCACCACCGGATTTGACGCCGGCAATGCTCTACCCGTCTACTTCGGGACTTTACGCAGAGGTCCATTACAAGGAGACAGTGTTGCGCAGTCAGACTCTCACCGGGTATGACCTTGCCAATGTGGTGTCTCCTAGTGAGCAGGTAATCGATCTGGATAGCGCATCGACCTCTGCGGTAGGTGATGAGGTGCTTCGGTTTCTTTTTGAAGTAAGTGTTCACGATCGCAAGGTCGGCAGCCGCACACGCTCTAAGGATATTCTCCCCTTCTTCGTGGCGTCTGCCGTACCCAAAGCCACCGTAAACACATTCAAACCCTTCACTCCCTTCACCCACGTGACCGTTCAAATCGCCACCCAAAACGATTTCCTGTGACAACGGGATATCGTGAAACAGTCCATCAAGCCGATCCCAGAACGACGTCTTTTCGGCGTCACTACAACCGGTCTGTGGGGCGTAGGCACTTATCAGGTGGGTTATAACCCGATTGATAAGCACCCGCACCGACATTAGCCGGTCGCTAACGCGGTTCACCTCCAAGACGTCGTCCTGCAACTCGCCAGACAGCACCACGGCCACCCCGTTCTTTCCGCTAGGTGCACCCGTATAGATCAGCTTGTAGCCATTCCCAATAGACCGGGATCTGCTTCCTTTCCACCGAGTTTCCTGCAGGAACGCCACGGCCACCCTCCGCCTGTGGAGTGTTTCGGCCAGTTCTCTCGCGGGTCCGGTTAGCGTGCCAATGTTCCATGATGCGAAACGGAGCTTTTGGGTTGGGGCTCGCGTCTTTAGCCGCGTCCGCCCCTGACAAGGTAGCCCTAGCCTACTTGCCACAGGAGTTGGGCGGAGCTCCTGCGTGCCGTTTTGCGGCGGCGCCCTATCTGTGGCAGAGTCTCTTTTTAAACTTTCCATATTTGGTTTGGCTAATTTGGCTATTACGGAAGCGACTGCCGTCTGACCTCCCAACCCTAAAAAGGGAACACCTGCGCCAGAGCCTCGTCCGTTGTCCGACAGGTGCACCGCTCGTAGGTGAGATTGGCTTGGGCCCCGAAGATGTTGGTGGGACCCCTAAGCACCCCACTGGGCGAACACTAGTTATATTAAATAACTGCAAAAATAACTTTTCTCATGTTTATGCAATTTTCACAAAGGCAATAATTTATTTAAATTTACCTTACAAAACCTTACACTATAAGTGGTTTTACCAAGTATGGGCTTGTTAAGTAATTAATTAAATTCTGAGAATAGTTACCAGCTTTATATGTTTATTACCACAACTAAACCATATAACATAAACAGTACCAGGAATATAATTAATCAATAACTTTAGAAAGTACAACCAATGTCACAAATTGTTTAACAGCATATGGCACTTTCTAAAAAAGTGATGCATCTGTTTTACAATGATAAAAATCATTATCATCAAATCATTCTTATTTTATATATCATGTATCTTAGGTACATAGTGAGAAATAGACTAAAATTAAACTTTAAGTTGGACTTTGTTTTAAGGATAAGTTAAAGGCAATCCGAAACATTTCATTTGTTTGTTTGGATTGAATTATATGAGACAATTTTCCGGTTTTACTAACTGGTATAATATAAAACATAGATTAGGTACATTTTAAGTTGAATCCCAAGCTAGATATTGTGATTTTCCGTGATGCCAAAACTGACAGACATACAAAAATTTTACGAGACAATTTTTTAAATATCTGCTATGTTCAGCATTTCCCATGTTCTAGTTTTATAATATCTAGTATAGACGGGTTCACTACGCCAATTCGAATCACGTTACATCTTGTTACACTATGACGACTCATAGATTATTACTTTCATCGGTAGTTTAATTCTTACAATGTCTGTTTTGACGAAGTAAATTTCTTCGGTGCTACGTTTCACCTAAACACTTTAAGCGTTTTTCCTTACTTACAATTCATCGAACCAAGTTAGCCCGAGAAATCTTTTTATTTAATGATCAATGTTCAATCAATATCCGGCAGGCGCTTTGTGGTGTTGCCTTAGTCTAAGTGTTAATATACGGAAACGGTGGGTACATATAAAATAAAATGTTAGTGCAACAGGACGTTACTTTGCGTTTCGAATGTTTATTATTGAGTTTAATTCAGTTCTTATCTGTGACTACTAGTCCCTAGTAATATTAGAAATGCGAAAGTATGCTTGTATGTTCTGTTTTCACATCAAAAGACTGAACCGATTTTATTTCAATTTGGGTAGAGGTAGATTGGATCTTGGTGACGAACACCGCCTACTTTTTACATATATCTCATTTATTTCTACAAAATTAAAATAAATAAAGCGCGAGCGAAATCTTTATGTGGAAAGGTAGTTTTTCTTCTTCTATACTAAAGTTATAGTGGTAAATTCGTTTGTATGTAGGTAATATTCCAGATATTACCTACACTCAAATAACCGATTTCGATGAAATTTGGTACTTAAAGGTATATCGACCCAAATGGTTACTGCTGAAAATCAGCGCTGTTTGCCGTTTGCTGCAGGCATCACAGCAATAAGCTGAGCAGTGTTCAATGATTTGTAAGCAGGCATGAAGCTTTGTTTTACTCATGTTTTTATTTTTGTAAAATGTAGCCTGCTTACCAAATAAATGTATTTTCTTTCTTTCTTTTCTTTAAAAGAGATTAGACCTTGTAGAAGGACATAGGCTATTATATATTGCGATAATCGACATCGACGCGGGCGCAGCCACTGGCAAAGGCTAGTACGTATATCAAGTAAGATTACGTTCTACAACACTTTTCTCTCGCTTTTTACTTATTTTTACATAAAACAATGCTAAGAAGGTTAGTAAAAATTTGATAGGTAGTATTGGTGAAATAGAAATTTGAGTAGGTAAAAAGAACCCTAATCAAATGTTATGTCGATAAAACGGCATTCGATCAAATAGTTTTACACAAATGAACCACCGGTGTAATGTAATTTGTTTAATTGAAGACTCGCACAAATGAATGGTCGACCAGTAGTCATAGTTAAAATGTAAAAAGATGATTCGAATTGGCATAGTGAACCCAGTATAGACAGTAGTCTACGATTTATTTTTATAATATAAGGAAGTAATATAGCATATCCTATTTGATTTATTAGGTTTGTAGTTGCTATTCATGGTTTTCCCTACAAAGTATCATAGTGCTGATAAGACGATGGTGTCACATATTATATGACATGAATGTTATTATGTCTAAGTTTAGTGCTTTTGTTGCATGGCACAAACACAAAAAGCAGGCTGCAAAAAAAAGCTTTTGGTATCGGAGTTCTATGAGCAGTAATGGTTCTAAAATCATATTTGCCATCTCTTAGATAATTTTTGGTTTTCAAATGGTTTACTATCAATTTGGATTGCAAATAACTAGTATTTTTCTTAATCCATATGCTAATATGTTTGTGTTAGGAGCAAATTCACATGTTAGTACAATAGGTGAATTTCGAACCCATGGCCTGTCGCATCTATTGCAAGTCGTAGGCCTTATCCATTGGGCTATCGCTGCATAAAACTATTTCATACAACTGATCTGCAATTCACATCACTATAATCAATACTTATATACAAGGTCTTTTAGAGTAAATATATTACCAATATGGGTTATTATTTCATAAAGTTGATAAGGCATTTCTATAAAACCAATGGGTTGCCAAGGGTGTAGGTTTTATTAGAACAGTAGGTGATTTCTTTTTCTATGTATATCCAATCAAATTATTCCTCTTTCATGACGAAGCTTCAATATGTTATATCACTTTTGAGATAAGACTTACCATGAAAAGAGTTTGGTTGCATAATTACACTAAAATGTATAAATAATGATATAGGTACGGAATTGTGTTGTAACTAATACCATAGGATTTATCGCCATCATCAAATCAAAAGGTTTAAATATCCGATTGTGATTGAATTCTCGGTATCAACGAATCGATTAACAGTCGGTGGTCATACGATTTTCGAGTATTCGAATGTCCTTTTCATAGAAATTACACTAACCTAATAGGCATCAAAGCGAGAGATCGACAGCCAAGTTATTGAGGAGATCGCCCTCCCGGAGCTGCTAGAAAGCCAGCCTTGCTTTTGCCTGAACATAGGTTACGAAAAGGAAGATGTTTGTGTAAGAAATATTTCATTTCAAAGTGTTAACCTTAAGGTTGTTTTCAGTTTCTTCGATGTCAAAGATGGTCAATCAGCTACAGACACCACAGGATTCCCAGGAGCTTAGGAACCAACTGTAAGTTACAATATCTATAATTTCAGATAAATAGACAGAATAATCATATATTGCAATAGATATTTATTAAATATTGTAACATATAGTAACTGCTTTTTATTACGAGGTGAGTAATACGTAACGTAATATTAGACATATGCTTTGCTGGGACTGGGTTCGCGTCGGTATTATAGAGGGTTTTATGGACTCCACGAACTTTAGATCACAAGTCTGGCATATGCATTGGGGTACCGTCTGCTTCAAACTTTACCAAAGTATTCTTCAATATTAAGTCTTTATCGATCTATAAAACTTCAGTTTATATGTATGTAGCAGATCTTTCAACATTGATAAATTTATATTTAACCCTAACGGAATGATATTTTTGTATATATTATGGAAATAATAATGGTGCTTTATTTACCATACCTATATGCTTTTTTACATCGTCCTATTACAAATATGTTCCTAATACGAAATCCAATCTTACCATAGCCGTCAGATCCAGAACTACACTCAGAAGCTGGCCAAAGACACGTCGGCGCTCATAGTGGAGCTGATGAAGCTGCCAACGGACCAGCCTGCGCAGAAACTGACAAGGGAACGGCTCCGTGATGAATACATGATCACATTGAACTGCTTTCAGGTTCGTTTATTATTAACTAAATTTTGCCCATGGCTCCACTCGCGTTATTGTAGGTTAGATCAATTTTCCTTCCCTCGGTAATGGTACTTTTACTGGACGAAAATAAAAAAAATGTTCGTGTGTGTCCTTTCCTGTAGCCCTGACAACGTATATGCGAAATTTCATGACAATCGGTCGAGTAGTTAGAGCGTTAAAGCGTAACAAACAAACAAACAAAGTTAGGATGTGGTACCCAATGTTAGTTGTGCCGACCTTTAGTAAGTAGATCACACCATAAATTATGATTCCTGTACTACTGACTGTGTTAAGACGGTCGGTGTTAAGATTTTAGTTTAACCTCACGCTATTGAATTGTGAATCCCGCAGTGAATTATCCGAAATGCTCGAAGTAAGAGATCTTATCAATTGTGGATTCAGGAACGCTTATTTGTTGTTGTAGGTTCGTTTTTACTAAAAACTATGGGATCGCATACCAGGAATTAAGTTACTCTACCTCTAAATTCTAAGTCTCGTTAATCCAGGGCCATGTTTCATTTAAATCCGAGCAAGACTTTACGGGTGTATGACTAGCAAACATCGAAACATCTTCACAAACTAACGTTTATAATATTCGGTGGATGTAAATACACCTCGTATTTATAGTTTGATAATAGTACAGGCTTGCAATCGCAACAATTAGCTTAATTTCTTGTATAATCCCTACTATCTGGTTTGTTCATTGTATGCCTCTCCTGCGTTTGTTTACTTAGTCCATATACATACATAAATTACTCGTTTGAATATCTTATGACTGTTTATAAAATTATAAAAATCAGTTAATGGAATTCAACGTATTAAGAAAGTACCCACCAAATACACGCCCTCCCACTAAAATATCGCTTAGTTACGTAATGATCAGAGTTAAAATATATTTTTTTTTATCTTTAATGTCTTTGGTTGTGTGTGTATTGTATGAAAGAACTGTAATGGCGCTCTAATAATAACATTAAGAGAAAATTGCGTTCCAATTTACTGCTCGTTTTGCCAGTGCTACTTCTTACGTCTGCTTATGAGTAATTCACCCGTGTCAAGTAGAACGCATTGCTGTACGTTTAATCATATCTGCTATTCATATGGTTACTATCGTAAGTCAGGCCTACTGTGCTCCATGATGTTTACCATTTCTTTATTTATTTAAGAAACAGTAGGAAGTCATATTTTCGAGTCCACCAACTTCTGTTTAAGCTCGCTGCTGGTTCCTAGAAGTCTTTCTTCCTAGGGATTGCCCGATGATTTATTTTGCTTATCATTATGTATATTAGTATTGTAATAGTCATATTTAATGAGAACGTGGTAATTCGTCACAAAATATATAGAAAAGATTTCCTTGTAAATAACCGGGCTGGGCACTATGTGTATAATTCTTGAACCAACGTTGTTTGTAAATAATCAATGTAATGCACTATAGTAGGGGAGCCCACGAGGCTAAATGGGGATTTACTCGAGCGTCGTAGAGACCTATTGGGATGCAAAGCTTAGATGATATGAAGAAAAAAAT
The DNA here is from genome assembly GCA_963675205.1 of Catocala nupta. Lineage (NCBI taxonomy): Eukaryota > Metazoa > Arthropoda > Insecta > Lepidoptera > Erebidae > Catocala > Catocala nupta. The sequence continues at coordinate 13,553,196 of OY776078.1, forward strand.
GTTATATGATATATACCTTTACATCGGTGGGGGAAGCGGCTATAGATTTTTAAATATGTAAAAAAAAACTGTTGCATGGACATCCTCGAGCGCGTCAGATATTGATAGCATCAATGCCCTACGTATTTTTAATAATGTACGTATGTTAATCTGATCGTTTGCATGATGCGGGTGGTTGTATTTAAGAGTTGAAAATGAAAAAAAAAAAAATTTAATCGAGCGCGTCAGATTTTCTAAGGGAGTGTTAAGTGCACCAAAAAAAAGCTCTCATTCACTAATCTGATGATTTCGATGGGACGCAAACTCGCGGCCATTTTCATAATGTGCAAAAAAAATTCGCCATTTTGAAATACTCAAGCGCGTCAGATTAAGATATATATGGTTCATCTTTATGTTCTAAACGTACTGTCTCAAAATCTGACGATTATCTAGAGGGATTGGCCTGATCTGACAAAAAAAAATTAGAAAAACGGTTCACCTTAAAGGCCATCCCTGCAACTTCCCGCTAATTCCATTCCTGGGCTCTTAAAATTGTACTTATGACGTTTTTGAGCTCAAAATATAATTTATGTGATATTTTGAGCTCGCTGAGTTCAAAGAAATAATATTTCTATGCATTTGAGCTCCCCAGCTCGAAAGTCTGATAGAAGTTTCATAGAACACTATTTTTGGAATTTTCAAACCGCAATAACTTTTGAATGGATCAACCGATTTTCACGCGGTTGGCGGCATTCGACGCAGTTTTATCATCCTCATAAGTAATTTTGCAATTTTAATTGATCGAACCACAAATTTCGGAGTAATCCCGAAAAAACACTTTTTCGGGTTTCTTTCGTTCACGATATCTCTCGAACGAATCAACCGCTTTTGACCAGCTTGGTTGCGATCGACGTGGTTTTTCAAGCTCAAAGGCGGATTAGTTTTTGAAGTTGATCGATAAAGCCGGTTAAAAGTTATTCCAAAAAAACCACTTTCAAAAGAATTTTTTTTTTATTTTTTTAAATCATTGAACTTAATTAATTGAAAAGCTCAGGAAGTAGCATGCAAATAAATAAGTGTATGCTTTTATAATATCAAAATAGCAAAACGTTGCAAACACGTTGTAAACAGTATGCCACGAGTCTTTATGATCAGCTGTGATGGCGTCATGGCAACAGAAACCAGAGTGGGGACGGAGTGAGAGAGTAATAGATAGAGAAAGAGTAAGAGAGGAATAGAAACGCGGAGAAGGAAATGTAGGCATCACGCAACTGCACGCATTTAACTTTATCGACGAATTTTTGTTATTTCGGCTTGCGGAAATCGTCAGATTATATATTTTTCATTATTCTTGAATTATTTCATTCAAAATAAAAAAAAATTTAGCTACGCTCGAGAATGTCGAGATGACGTTTTTTTTTTACAACTTTGTTACCCTCCGCTTTTTTTACGTCACTCTCAAATTGTCAGATTAGTGGAATATACACTTTTTAGGATGTAATTAACTCACCCTACCTTAATCTGACGCGCTCGAGAATTTCTGATGGTCAATTTTTTTTTACTAATCTGATCCTGTATCCTTCACGGGCGGCCTTATATATGGGCCTCATGTTTTGTGGAGGTACTTAACCGGGTACAAGGTATCCCCCTGTATATTAATCTGTCGCGCTTTAGTAAATCCCGAAATCCCCGCTTGGGCTCCCCTACTACTATATTCAAACTTTGTGTAAATAAGCGAGCACTGTTGCTACTCACCTATTAATGTATGCCGAATCATTTGTGATATCATTGCTGATTGCATGGTTTATTAAGTGGTCGCCACGCCACAGCCAACAATTTGTGTGATTCACAAATGCTAGTGCAGTGTCTGGCTGTTCTTTGTGTCCGTTGTTTGACGGTGTGTAAAATCCCCTTCATATAATGCAAATGTACCTAGTGCGGAGCTTGTCCATTTCACAAACAAAATCTAGAGATTATACCCACCTCACACGGTGTATATATAGGTCACAACATAAGCACAGAGCTCCTATGAAGTAAGATTATAATAACATTGCTATATGAGTTAGGCCAGGCTCAGGACGGCTGTGCGGTCGATGGCCCTTTATGGGTCGCCCATTTGGGCTGGCGCCCTGGATCGCCGAAACGTCGCCCTCCTAAGGAGACCTCAGAGGGCGATGGCGATCAGGGTGTCGCGGGCGTACCGCACCGTCTCCTATGAGGCGGCGTGTGTTTTGGCGGCATCGCCGCACTGGGATTTGGAGGCGGAGGTCCAAGTTTCGGTGTATTACTGGCGCGCTGACCTCCGGCTCCATGGCGAGGAGCCCACGCACAGGGCGGTGGAGACGCGAAGGTCCCAGGCTCGACTGGTCCTGGAGGCGAAATGGGAGGAGAGGCTGGCCCAACCCCGCTATGGGGTGAGGACCGTCGAGGCTGTCCGTCCAGTGCTAAGGTTGTGGACGGACAGACGGCGCGGACCGCTCACCTACCGGCTTACTCAGGTGTTCTCCGGACACGGGTGTTTCGGAAAGTACCTCTGCAAGATAGCCGGTAGGGAGCCGACAACCAGATGTCACCATTGTGAGGTGTGTGACCGGGACACGGCGCAGCACACGCTGGAGAAGTGCCAGGCAGGGGCCGCGTAGCGCTGTGCCCTGGTCACCGTGATTGGCCCCGATCTCTCGTTGCCGAGCGTCATATCCAAGATGGTCGGCGACGACAGGTGCTGGGGCGCAATGAGTTCAAATGTGGCGGCGGAGCGGGGACGTGAGGAAGATCCTTACGCCCCGGACGTCCGCCGCCGGAGGAGGGGGAGCAGGAGACGCGCTTATGTCGCTCTCCTGCCCCTCACCTAGGGGCTCCGGGTGGCGGGGCCTCAGGGGACCCTGCCACCCGTAAATTAAAAACCCCATGAGGGCGCGCGCGGTGTTCCCGCGCGCCTTTCTAATGTCGAAAGGGGAGAGCAGTCAAGCTCTCCCCTGGGGACGAGAAGTGGTCGGGTCCAATTGACCCGGCCGGCACCCACACGGGGGGCCTGCTATGGTTGAATCTTCTAAGTTCCCAACTGGCCCCCCTCATTGGGTGAGAGAGGGAACACCCCAGGTTTTTAGTGGGTATACCAGCGCGTCTTTCTGCTGGGAGTCCCACACGCCCCGCCGGTGCCGTCCCCTAGCCAGCGGGTAGTGCATGAAGCATGTTTCCTGGGTAACAAAAAAAAAAATGCTCAGGACGGCTGTAAAACGGAACTCCATGAAACTTTTATTTCATCCTGGCTCATTCCTCCAGTATTTTCTTCTGATTTGGTTGTAGGTTCACAGACTCATAAGACGTGTATACTTAATACCATGTACACTTAATATTGGTACTTTTAACTTGCGTTCTATGGCGCCTTTTATACCTATACAGTTCTAAGTATAATACTAGGATATATCTTAAGAAAATTTTAAAAATATGTCTATTTTTCACGAATACTAATTCGTAGGTATCTAACACAATAATATCATACATAGCATCGATACGTATGTAAATTTACCGTTACGTTATGCAAACATTCAGAGGTTGACATATGACTCGTACACTTTACATAATAATAAAGTCGCATTAATAAGACTCCACTTGTCGGTATTCAGGTTTAGCTGGATTATGTCTAGCGAGATACAAGCGCTGTGTAGTTATGTATGTCATGTGTGTTCTTAATAATTAGTCATAAATTCACCAGCTATTTGTTACGCAATTTTGCTATCAGGAACTTCTCAGAATACCCAACCATCATACCTGTAGCACTTGAAAATCTATATTTAATATTATAAAGCTGAAGTGTTTGTTTGTTTGTTTATTTGGTTGAACACACTAATCTCAGGAAATACTGGTTCGAATTGAAAATATATTTGTGTTGGATACATTGGATAGCACATTTAACGAGGAAGGCTATAGACTATATAACATCACGCTAAGACCAATAGGAGCGACGCAGCAATGAAAAATGTTATAATTCATATGCAGAAATAAAAACTAAACTTATCTGTTCATACGTATCTACAATAAAATCATATACTACTTATATGTGCCATTTTTCAATTTGTTTGAGGTGCTGGTGACGCATTGTGATAGGCTTGTTATAACATAACATCTACTCTTTGTTTTATTTAAATTGTATGACAAATAAAAAAGGTATGCCAATTTCAATCGCATCGCATCGCGAGCACAACTAGTCAGCTAACTTCGTTGGTTTCCATAAAGTTCGTTACAAAATTAATATTATAGCTTTTGTTAGCCTGTATTACGTATATAATGATATGATATTTGCTAAATATCCTATCGTTGAACTTGACCAGATCTTGGACCGCATCTCTGAATGGGGTGCCAAGAACTTGGTCCAGTTCAACGCCAAGAAGACCCAGGCATGCGCGTTCTCAACAAAAAGTCTCCGTTCCTTCCGCTCCCTTCTCTGAAGAATACTCCACTGGTGATACGTGACAGCCTCTCCATCTTAGGTATGGATCTTTGCCGCTCCCTTAATCCCAAAACCTACATCGAGAACGTCATTAAGCAAGCTTCACGAACCTCGAAGTTCTGAACAGGGTGAGGCGGTTCTTCGCGCCTGGGCAGCTGTGCCTATTGTATAAGGCACAAGTGCGCCCTTGTGTGGAGTACTGTTCTCATCTTTGGGATGGCTCCGTGCAGTATTTGCTAGACGCTCTTGACAGGTTGCAGCGGCGGGCTGTCCGAATCATCGGAGATCCAGAGGTCACGAGTTCACTGGAACCTCTGCAACTATAAATTAACTAGAATATTACGTAGGGACATTGCCTCATTGGCATGTTTCTACAGAATATACCACGGAGTGCTCTGAAGAGTTATTCCACCTTATCCCGCCCTCCCCTTTCCTATCCAGAACAACGTGTTCTGGGTTCAGATACCATCCTTACACGGTGGAGTCGAGTAGAGTGCGAACCAACAAATTTGGGTCCTCATACCTCTGTCGAATGATCAACGCATGGAATTCTCTGCCAAGGCACGTGTTTCCTTCTTCCTTTAATCCTGGGTCCTTTAAGCAGGGCGTGAAAAAGCACCTTCTCAGGCCGTCAAAGTAGAGACATCAACATCGCCACGGCTGCTATGAGGACGATGTGGAGGCCACTGCTGTTAGACCACACGACTGCTTACCATCAGGCGGAGTGTGGTCAATTGAAAGAGCAAAAAAAAAACATAGTCGCTGGTGTAACATCTAAACCAACTCAAACGAAGAGAAGCCATGTAATAATAATCATATTGAATCATGTAATCATTTATCCCTGGACCTTGGCATATACACAATACTTCGGTATAAATACAAACAGGTGTGTGTACAAATAGCGAGATCTTTAAATTTTAATAAGGTATTAAGACTGGATCACTTTTGCATATCTATCTATACTAATATTATAAAGCTGAAGAGTGTGTTTCTTTGTTTGGTTGAACGCGCTAATCTCAGGAACTACTGGTATGAATTGAAAAATTATTTTAGTGTTGGATAGCCCGTTTATCGAGCAAGGCTATAAGCTATATAACATCAAGCTACGACCAATAGAAGCGGAGCAGCAATGTAAAATGTTGCAAAAAAGGGGAATATTCTCTTATATGAAGCAGACGAAGTTGCGCGAGTCAGCTAGTCAAAATATAATAAATCAAACAAGATCCTCACTTAATGTATAATTATTGTGAAGATAACACTTTGCACTTTAAATGTAAAAACGAGTTCTATAAATACTAAAACACATTTATAAACTACAATTTCATACTACTTAACAAACAAAAAAGAAAAGTGATGCCTGTTTTAGTTATATGAACTTTTTTATTTGTTCAGTGTCAAAGTCAATATCTAACTGATCTGTATTGTAAACAACACAATTCAGTTCAATGACCTGCTAAATATATAGGTATAGAATTTTTAAATAGATAAGCAACCAACTTATCTATTTAAGAAATTCTATTTAAATAATATAATACCTACTGAGCTATTTATAATGAAGGGCATAGAGTATATCTGTATCCCAGTTTCATCCAAATTACTTCAAGCCTTACGCGTGATTGTGAAGAAACACAAATATTCACTCTCTCGATCCTGCTGCAATACGAATGCATTGTTGTTTTCTTTCTACTTTTTCCTCACTGGCAGTTTCAAACCAATCATTCCGATGCTATCCCATCTTACTACCAGGATCTATGTATAATATTGTTGTTTTCGTCCTTGATGGCATTATGCTGAGTAGAATATGTATATTATAGTTAATATTTCACCTCTACGTGCGAAAGGTTTTGCTAATACACTTAATATTTTATCGCTAATTAAAAATATGGATACTCGCTAAGTATAATCGGTAAGATTTCAAGGTCTGAAAGGCTAGGCTATTTTTAGACAAGAATTCTTCATAGTTGATCGGACCATTAAATAAATTAGTATATAGTTAAGAATGTTGTTATCGTTATTCGTTATTTAGTTATATAGTTATCGTAAATTGCAGAATTTATGACAGTACGTTGACTGGTGTGACTAGCAAAATCAAATCGAGAGACTTTTATGTTTAATTCTAGAATCGAATAATTAGGGATCACGTTGTAGGTCAAGGGGCAGGTTATGAACATATAAATGAAAAATTCAATACACCTAGACTTAGAAAAATAATTTGTGGATCACACAAATAATTTACCTGCGTGGGATTCTATTTGGATTTGGATTTAAGTCTTTTAAGTAACGCCGAAGGGAAACATAATGCTGCAATCAATACGCTTAAGAGTTTGCCCTGTTGTTTGCAACGGTGTGTTATCTGACTATCTATATATAGTTGGCTGACAGAGATAATAGCTGCATAACTTCTGTTAGTCTGGAAGGAGGTATATGCATCGATCACGTACATGAAGCTGAATACCCAACTAAAGCAGGCAGGATTTATATATATTTAAATATCTATATACGAAATGTTTTAACCACCGATGAATAAACTACTTATTTATTATATTTAAACTAATAAGAATATTTTTGAAGATGGAATTTAATATTATTTAGAATTGACTATAAAAAATTTAGGTATATGGTTTAACGGAAAATTTTATGCAGCGACGCTAGACGAGAAAAAGTTGAGTCAAATCTAAAACCTGATTCAAGTTCGTTGTTCGTAGTCGATATTTATTTTTAACTTTAATAACTCGTTTTATAAATAGCATTCACGATGACTCTTTTTTGGGACTCAAAGAGTATATACAAAGTCATGTTTGGTTAATAGTCTACTAGTAAATTAAGTACCTATTCATTATTCTTTCATACAATTGGTTTCATTTAGTTAGTTCAACATTAAGTAATCATGAGTTAGTAAGTTCAACATTAAGTAATCATGGGTTAGTACCCATGATTACTTAATGTTACTTTTAACATATTGAGTCGCAGTGATCCACCTGCGGCTAGGCACAATAGGTTTTTAAATATATCTGGAATTTAAACATTGACAGGTTAATTTGTAATATTAGAGTATTTCGGTAAAAAGCAAATATCTTCCACTGATCAGTAGAAGGAATAATAGTCTTTTATGCTTTGTACCGTATAAGTACCTATTATGTATCACTAGCTCCTATCTGTGTACAATTAAAAGCAAACGCCTTCCCAAAGGTCTCCACAACTGTCCAAGCCTGTTCTAGTCCAAATACACCTCCTGCTACCTCTCTTATTTAATGGAAAGATAGCTATATTTAAATACTTGATACGCTAAGAATTGACTATGTTGTCTTGTAAACATAGTCTGGATTTGTTAATTAACATATAAATAAATCCAGTCTCTTAGTCTTAATTAAAATACACACTACCGTGAAAATACCGCTACCATTTCTTTTAGCTTATTAGTCATTTACCTTTAGTTTAACAATTACAAGGATTCCTTGTTAAGCCCTCTACTAAGTAAAACATTAATAGATTAAGAGAGGTTTGACACTAATTTTGCTATCTAACACATTGGATTTGCGACTAAGAGATTGCATATCTGATGCCATACCATTAAGCGATAATTTAAGATATTAAGGTCGGTGCTTATTTGAACACTCGACTTTTTTCAATTATTCGCGATTACATAACAAAAATAAATAATTCAAAAAGTTAATATCTATAGTAACAGGAGTGAAAAGACCGTTACAAGGTGTAGAACGTCTGGTATTTTTTTTAAATGCCTATAATTTTAAAATGTATGGCTTGGAATTTTTTTATATTTCCGATAATTCTCTTAGCATGTTATTTCATTCCGGCTTGACGTCGACTGCCGGGATACCCTGTATACTATTATTATGAATGCGAAATTAAGCCTGTCTCTTTGTCACGCCTTTATAGCTAAACTGCACAAGCTATGATGCAATGTTTACTTAATTGGGCAAGGATATATGTAGATTGTATCCCGGGGACCAACATCGGCCTTTTATCCCGACATGTGTCCCATTGGGATTAACCTGGGCGAAGCTGCAGACATAAACTAACTAGTAATATTATAACTGTGAAAATAATTTCGATTGCCGCGTGTTTGTTAAAACAGATCGCAAATCTCAACGACATCAGTTTAAAATTTTACCTTATACAGATTTTGGTAACGATTCTACACTGTACTCTATCTCTCAAAGCAAAAAAACTGCTTAAAGCTTATGTTTTTTAGATATCTATGATGGCCATATATTAGGTACAACTATTTAAGGTCTCATCTTAAATTGGTGATTATCAGATTTGTTTTGTTATGACTTATGACCTTTTATGACTTTAGTTTCATAGCATGCATAAATAATTCGGTCACTTTAATAAATCGAGTGTATAAGTTGCGGATAAATAAATGCAACAAAAATTATACTATTAACAGGAAATAGCTATGCATTTTCCTGTTAATAGTATAATTTTTGTATATGCATAACGTATTGTAATGTTCTTTCATAAGAATTATAGCAAAGTATCAATTACTCTTTATGAAATATTGTGTTAATTATGCTTTTCAATGTCCTTATGTTGTCATATAGATTATAATTATATTAATATTTCACTATGCAACTTGCAAAATGCCAAGCATTTTGGATTCGGTGTCCAAAAAAAAACCTTATTACTCGCCTTTTGGTATACTTTATAATGTATGTGTATGGTATGGTGAATGGTATTAATGATTTAATATGTAGATACTTCTCATTTTTGTCGTCAATCAATAATAAGGCATTGAGGTCTTATTATTATTGGGTATTTTCTAAATACATGAATCGTTTGTTAAAGCATTTATTAAATAATATTTATATCTGTCCTTGTGAATATCCCATCTTTAATATACTTCTGCTTTTGCAAATAATGAAATGTATTTGTTATATTAATTCCTCAGACAACACAAAGACTGGCCGCACAGAAAAGCAAAGAGGAGGTGAAGAAACAGAAGGCCCAGTCTATCACCATTGGCGATCCTTTCGGAATGACCAGTGAGTATAATATTAACTATTGTATTGCTGCCTGGCTGACTACTACGGACAATTCATAGTCACCTAACGTTTAAACCTATACAGCCGTGTAGGTGTGGCAGGATGTAGGGAAAGTACCGGACTCACGGCTTGGTTACTCACTCGGTACTTTACGAAACTGCATTAAACCCAATACACACAGACAGCGAAGATGGAGTCCAGGGGAAAATGGAGGATTTTTGTACTGTTGGAATTAGTATGACACATTACACGCATAATTGCTCCGCATTGTGTATGTAAATGTTACATACTAATTCAAACAATACAACAAAAACACTATCGGTATTGCTCCGCCTTACCTTGATCTGTGTGCTGATACAGTAAATGTATAGACTACATTGCCTAGACTGGAATTCTAAAGATGTTCACAACTAGCTTAAAAACTCTTTGGTAATAAACTGAACTTTTAATCAAATTTCTTTCGGACAGGAGATAGTTAATAGCTTCTCAAATAAGCACATTCACAAAATAATGATGCTTCATTTTTGGTAATCAGTCAAAAGTAAAAATCATTTATTATCCAGGTCACAACGTAACGCTTATGAATAGTCAAGTAAAATATAGGAAGGTATTCGTTTAAGTTGTTGTTTTGCTACTGCCATGGGTGATGTGGGTTCGATACCTACACGGGATAAGAAAATATGTGTTGCACAATTATTTGTTTTGAGTCTGAGTGTTCTTTGTGGTTTATGTTCGTACATACCCAGACTTACTAATACACAGACTTTATCTAGAACAAGAGAGAACTTTCGTGTTTATTTTATTGTAAAAATGTTTTGTGTAGTTGTGGTTGCTTCGGCATTGTCACTGTGCCGAGTGTTGTGGGTTCAATCACCACACGAGACGATAATATGGATACGTTGTTTGAATGTTTGTAAAGTCCACGGCGACGCAGTACTTTTACTTAGTGTGGTCTAAAGTTAAAAACAAATATTGGACAGGCTCCTGTGTGTCGTTGCGACTCAATAGCTTAATAATAATATGTGAAATAACTGTATCAATATACAGAATATTAGTATTATATTAGTAGGTTAATAAAAAAGAAGGTGGTATGAAATGAGTGATTTTTGGTTACAGCCAAGAGCGGTGGTGATAAGGAACTGTTGGAGTTGGGCGAGCCCAATATGCGCAAGCAGGAGCAGTTGAACATGCAGACTGAACGCAGCCTCATCGAGCTTGAAGAGAGGGAGAGAGACATTCGGTCGCTCGAGGTACTACTTCTTTGACCCTCTATTAGTACTAAACTTAAATTACTATTTTGTATCTTCTGTTTACTTCTTTGTAACCACCAATTCTATGATTCGTGTGTAGAATTACTACTGTTTTCCAGAAGTGTAGACATAGATTAGATTAATTGCTATGATTTTCCCGACTCTGGTTTATTTACTCTAATAAGAGTACATTCTTCATGCATATTCGTCAGTAAAGCTGATCGTTCGCCGTCATGTCCAATCGAATCGGGCTGTAGCATAATTGCAAACATACAACATATTATAGTACATAATCAAACATCGTTTTATAGAACTATAAAGTCAAATGTTCAGCCCACCTAAAATCTGTTTGAACCCGATCCATCACCTTATAAGATAAATACATAGTCTTGCGCATATGCGCAGTTATATTATTATTTATTATATAATTATGCGTACCCATTCGCATAATTATATAACTGCCAGATTTCGCCAATATCCGTCAATGTTACGGTTGTCAAAAGCCGTTGCGTCCAACGTTACAGGCTTAAAATAAGTTTGTTACGTAATATCCTCTCTAAATCCATAGAAAATATATGATACAGACTTTTTAGCATCTATATGCCTTTCCCCCTTAAGTCAGTTGAGACTTTCTTTTTTTACCCTCAATCCAATGTTCTCATTATGCCGTAAGCGTTTATTTTTCCTCGGCGTCGTCGTGGTATGGAATGCAACTCCTGTGCAAGATATATCGAATTCAATTCCTGGGTCCGCATGTTACTGGAATTTTTTGCCAATAAATTCTCAGTATTGGAAAATATTCTCGGTAGCACAGAATATTGAACTGTGCCCGATATAGGGTTTACCCCCTATTACTCGAGATTTAAAACTATATCTGGCAAAATTTACGTGTCTTTGGGGACACGTGAGGCGTGAGACCATATATGTCTATTTTTATTATCTTTTCTTGTGACCAGCTATAGCCAAACAAGGAAATCATTATGTCGGCCTCGATGGCGTAGTGGTTAGTGTAACCGACTGCCACGCTCGAGGTCACGGGTTCGATTCCCGCACAAGTCAAACATTTATGTGCATGAACATGGATGTTTGTCTTTGTCTGGGTGTTTATATGTATAATATCAAAGTATTTAAAAAAAAAAGAGTATATAATATGTGTGTTTATCCATTATCTAATACCCATAGTACAAGCTCTGCTTAGTTTGGGCTACATGGTTTTGTGTGTATGTGATAGAATATTATTACTATTATAGTTTAAATAAAGAACTGATTTTCAAAAGTCGATCAAGTCAGCTGTTAGTAAAAATTGTTATTTTTAAACTATGTTCATAAAAACGCTAATTTAAAATGATTGTTATTTTATCAAATTAGTTCCAGAATGTAACTGAACGGACCGATAAGTTCCTATAAATATAATATTACTATTATGTTCGGCGATACAAGCTGATAGTGATAATTGCACTGTGCCACACTCGCCGTTATCCTTAAACACTCGTTATATTATTTTTTGGTAATAGCCTCAATGCCGTTAATTTATCTTATTTTATATACTCATGACAAGCCAGTTTTGTCCAAAGGATTGGCAGTCGTTTCCAAAGTATATTTCGCCTCGGTGACACAGTAATGAATGCACTGCTGTACATGGGGTCTGGTGTTCGATTTTCGGGCCGAAATAAATGTTATTGCTTTTTGCCGTCAAGAAATTTTCAGTAGCACTACGATGAGTATTTTTTAAGAGAAGATTGTAGAAAAGAATTACTTTAGTTAATCTGTAAAATAAGCCGCTCTACAATGCATGGTTTCTATTAACCTAGCTGGCAAAATGCTGGTGTAACACCCCTTTGTCTGCATCATCGGAGATATCGGCTATGTAGATTCATAGCCGACACGTTATATACATATATCACGTAACCCACATTTCGCCAGATATGATCAAGGTCCCACTTAATAGAAGTCAAGTTTATATCTGCCTGGCAGGTTCTATTGACAAATTCAGTACTGAAGAAACCCAATAACCCGGAAACAGGCACATTCGCCTGCAAACATAAGCTAAATTTATGGCAGGTATCAACAAAGCAGTAACTACTGTATATTAACATTTATTATGAAAGGATGTTATTTAATAAATAGCAAGTAGCCCTCTTCGTCTCATAACTGCATATATAATCATATGAATACATATACTTTGTATCGTATCGGTCATTCGACCTATCCGTTGATATTGTTATCACTACACAGGATTACTAACGATATACATCATTTAAATAAACAACATTTTGAACAATATAATGAAAAAGTGCCACTTTTATATCAAATTCTTTATATTATTTTTAGTACAATAATTTATAGTAAACTTTTAAGTTAGAATTCTTCATAAATAACCAATTTTCGTATGATTGCTTAGTCAACGTATTATCAGATAATATTTTAGTATGTCTACAATCACTATTAAAATAAAACCAAGAACATAAGGGAATTCACAAAAATCTTCCTTCGTATGATGCAGATATTTTGTACAAGTATACTGGGCTATAAGCACTATAATAATATCTCTATCAGTACAGACTTAGTATAACAGTGCTTATAGATTGAGGTCTTGTGCACTATCATAACTTCTGCGCAGTTAGCCAGTCTCCTTTATAATTGGCCACCACAAATAACTAACCTTCAGTTGTTACTGAAGATCAGTACTATGTGACTTTTTTGATCAATGACTTATAAGACCAAGGTTTATAAGATCCTCCAGATCGAAGTTCGGTCATGGCGGCCAATCTAATCAATCAAAGAGGTAGGCTATCTAAGCAGAAGTAATAGTGCAAAAATGTGTACACAAACAAGTGAGAAACCTCGCGTGGTTTTAACTGAGGCGTCAAACACTGCCATCTTCAAGCTAATACAATTTCTTTGGCGAAAAATTTAATATCATTTTGTTGACCTTGACCTAAGCATTAAAGGAATTAAACTTACGAACTCGTGCACATCAGTCGCATTCACTGTCACTGCGCCAGTGAGGGATGAAGTCAGTTTATAGTAAAGCACACAACTGAAAGTACAAGATAGCCATGGCACTACCAGTGTCTAGCCTGTTCAAACCTGAACAAGTCCAACATAGGAGGTACTTGCACTATACAAAAGATTAAATCAAACTCATTTATTTGCATAGTACTGGTTGTAAAAATAATAAAAGATGTAAATGTTCGCAGTATTCTCCCAACAATGGTGTGCCAATGTTTACATTAATATTCGGCTTTAGGAATTTAAACATATTAAAAACATATCTATGTATAGTATTAGAAAGTTTAAATAGTACAATTAGCAGCGATAGCCTAATGGGAGACCGGACTGCCACTCAGAGGTTACAAGTTCTAGCCCAAGGCGCGCATTTCTGACTTTTCGAAGTTATGTGCGTTTTAAATAGCTAATTATCGCTCGCTTTAACGGTGCAGAAAAACATCGTGAGGAAACATTCTTCATAATGTTCTCGAAGATATGTGAAGTGTAACCCGCACTGGTCCAGCGTGGTGGACTATGGCCAAACCCCTTTCGCACTGTGAAGATGCTCATGCGCAGCACTGGGATAGGTTAATACAGTCCTGATATTATTATAGTATATAGTACGACCAAATGTCATAACTGCTGCAAATTATACTAAAAATGTTGCACCCAAAAATCATGACGCAACTGAGTTCATAATTTTTTGCTACGTTTCCAGAATGACATAATGGACGTGAACCAGATCTTCAAGGAGCTGGGCACCATGATTCACAGGCAGGGAGAAATAGTGGATTCTATTGAAACAAGCGTTGAATTCGCTACACAGAATGTTGAGAACGGAACTACACAGCTCAGGGAGGCTGCCAACTATAAGGTGCGTATGCCTTTCTTATAAAATATATAAAAAGCGTACCTATGTAATCATCTCTCTGATAAAGATAAATAGTGCTTGCAACCCACATGATGCCTGCGATGCTTTCTGTACAACATTGTTATAGCCAAGGTTTTAAAACGGGAAATATCATTGATAATTTCCTAATAACAAAACTTATTTCACTTACAAAATATGTCAACATTTTCGTAGACAGTTTTCTTGCAAAGAGAGCGAAAGAACATTTAGTGTATTCTGTGTATATCCATTATCAAGATGTTTTTTATAATCCTTGAGTAACACACATTATATTATGGTATTTTTTCAGAACAAGCTGAGGAAAAAGAAGGTGTACCTGTTCCTCGCTCTGATCATCATCATTTCGATCATCCTGATCCTGACAATCCGCTATAACTAAACGAACTGAGACACTCCTAGTATTGCTACTTAATGTTTTAGGTTTCCTTACACTATGTATTCGGGGCAATGTTTATTGTAAATAAAATCATATTAATTATATTTATATTATAGAAACGCCACTCGGTGACGGATGGAGATTATAGGAATGAGATATCTTAAACGATTGCCACTCTAAATGTATTATAAGAGTGATGAATGTATCACACTCGCGATTATTTCGATTTACGTGTGTTTGGAAACAGGTTTATACCAGCGCATGTACTATAAAATAGTTATTCTCTACGCGCTTTACTTAACGCCATCCTCTAGGGGTATAAATATTAGTTTACGACGACGAGCGTCACAACTTAGATATAAACACATTGTAACTGAGCAGATCACCAGAGTTGCACATGTAATTGTAATCATTATCATTCACACCAACACATAATCAAGATATAATCTTTAGTTTAAATACTTCTATTTTATGAGATATACTTGTGATGTCGCAAGTTAAATGAATTCATTGCAAGAACGTTACTCACGCATACTGCCTCCTTCTGAATTACTGATGTATGCATTTTTAGCGCTATTCTAAGCGTATTTACAAACAAGTCTTGTTATTCTGTTACTCATATATTTAAAGGAAATAGCGAGATTGCTACATTAAAATCAGGAGGGATATTTAAATATACATACATCTGTATTCCGTTATTGTACTTGTAACCGACTGAAATATGTACCACCAAAATCAATTTATATCGATCCTTATTTGTCTTGCCATGAGTAAATTAATTACTTAACTCATTGCGTTTACAATCACGTTTAACAAATAATGTAACACCAGTCCAGGAGCGCGATTTTGAGATAGTCTATGCGCTGAAGATCATTTAGCTAATAGGGCTCGAGAATTCGCTCATAATAATGACTGAATAGGTATTTTGTTACGACAAAATACATGCGTTATAATGTTCTGTTGATTGTTACATGATTACAGTATAGATACATAGATATTTATATATCCACCCGATGAAAAGTAATATAACGGAAATACGTCGCCTTATTGTATATATTGCTATTTAATTGAAATAGGACCAATTGTATCCGATATAACACAATAGTTTAGTATTTAGTTATTGCAATCATTCATATACAGAAATCCCAAAATATACATTTGATTAAGTGTCTGGAATGATATAATAAAACAAAAAATAAAAAACTTTAAGAAAAATGTTCGGATTCGCCAGCGACGGTACGGAAGAGCTGACTCACACTCTCTTACAGGAAACTAGTGCAAAAGTAGTAACATTATTATTGCACTTAGCTTGGTGTGAGAATCAGTCAAATTTGAATTTCGTGTCAATTGACGAAATACGCGGTGAATCAAAATAGTCTCAGTGTAAGGTAAGGATGTCCGAAAGTTGAGCATTTTCTCAAGTTGACTACATTGCGCTAGGTATATCTCAATTTCGTTCTAAGGAGCAGCGAGTAATAAATGTGTATTGTGCGTCGCTTCATGTTTCATACGTCACGAATGTGAAACACGACGCGACACAACATTTTAGATACAATAGTTTTGAGTATAACAAAACACTAAGTAAATGAAGTCAAGTTCCTCGTACGATATTTAACGCGTCAGTTATAAACATAACAGTGCTAAATGAATTGTCATAATGTTGCTGGTCTTGATTTATAAGCTGGTTCTATGCAGACGTTTTGAGCATTTTGGGATTTTTGGATACCAATGGTCATTAAATTAATTTTAGGCAATTCTTCGCAAGCTTGCTTGTTTCTGGTGCAAAACATACATAGAAAGTTTCTAGTTATATCACTATTTAATCATTTCCTTCAGGCCGTGTGCGCTGTGGACGTATATTTAATATATGCAGATATTTATATAATTAATTTACACGTATATATGGATTTATGCGTAGCAGGACACGTACACACATTATATTTTTTATAATATACCGCTTAATATATAACATCATTAAATATATATAATATTTAACATAGTTGTTATAATGTAATGTTGATTAAACACATCCGTCTTTCCATTACTTGCTTAAGATTTTAAATGCTTAATTGTAAGTAATCATGTATAGATAGTTATAAAATCTGCAGTACTATATTATAATTAGTAAAGTTAAAGACCATGTTTTATATTAGACACATTTGTTGATATATCTTTTAATTTTAAAATATATAAAGACCGAACACCTATTGTTGTTTTATTTCAATACATTTACTGGTAAGTTCATTACATATAATTATCTACAATAATTTGTTCTTGCGTAATTTTACATGTGGCATGTGTAATATTATAATAGGCAATAGCAATTGTTTTTTACTATGCGACGTGTAGGTATACAGCTGTATAAAGCATATTTTCGATGGCCTTAAAAATGTGGCTAACTCCTCATCGTATCACCAACTCGTGCCACCAGTGGTACGAGAAGGAATTTCATTTCTTCTTCGTGCCACCGATTGAAATGTTAATGTGACTGTGCTCTACTTACATTACATAATATAATTTACAAAATAAAAACATAAAATCTTATAGGTAGGCAAAATTTTACTCCAATTAGGCCCAGAATGTTGTCCCATTTACAAATGCATAAGCGAACTAACTAAGCGATATTTATTTACCAGGTTTTGCTTTTAACTTATTTTTATTTTACCAGCTGACAAAGCTTTGCGAAAGGCAATTTACTAAGCACCTAAATAATATTTATACTATATTGGGATCCTATCGGACGTGCATGACTTACGTAGACACAAACAAGTGGCTTAGTGACTGTTTCGCACGAATCTGTTCACAGTAAGTGAGCGAAAAGCCACTTAAAAAAATGTAGTGTGCATGCACACATCGAATTAATTTGAGTGCGAAACGAGTCTGATTCTTTGAGTCTGTAAAATGTGTACGAATCGACAACGAAAAAAATGTTATTCTTAAAAAGTGTAGTTTCGCACAATTCTTATGAACAGTTTCTTGCGAAACGACTACTGAGCCAAACAAGCAATAAGTATAGCATAGCCATTTATTAATTAAAATCTTATTTACTGTATGGCTCATCTCCGCACAGCCCCCCTCGCAAACTGGAAATCTATTTTCGTAGTGCGCCAAGATGAGCGCACACTTTGGCACAGCCCGAGTATACACTGTCTTATCTATCAGCACAGCCACCAATAACCCCTTGTATCTTTAAACGGCGGACTTACTTTACAAATTTAGACTAATTATCGTCTAATTCACTACGTAAATCGATTTCCAATTTGCGATAGTGGCTGTGTCAAGGTGAGCCATACTTATTTACTTGAAGTTTGAGAGGCAAAACAATGGCCATGAGCTGAGCGAACTGTTCATTTTAATGTTTTGACTTTGCAATCCACAAATATCTTAAACACGAATACACCACTTAAGAATTTACTAACTATAATTTATATTACCTACCTATAATGTCTTACGTTTACGCGAATTTTAAATATTAAAAATAAACTACTTTAAACGGATTTTAACGCGTTCTTTATTATTATAAAAGAGTTATTACATAATTTTGAAACTATTAAATTACGTCTGTTGTTCAACAGTAGTAGTTTAGTAATTTCGTTTTGTTTGAAATAGCAAATAGTAGTAATGAATATTACTACTATTTAAGCTTATTATAATTATAAAACTATTTAGATTTTCATTTTCACCTACGTTTCGGTTGCTTTTCAGCTGACATTGTCTTAGTCTCCCTGTGACCACACAACGCCATAAAATCCGTTTATAGTAGTTAATTTCAATTACTAGTTTGTAAAATATACCTGTGACCTTATACTACTCTATGCCTGTGACATTTAAAGCCACCGTGGGATGCCGATGGGACGATGTTGATCATATTCGACTATAAAGTATCGATTAAAATTATTATTGTAATTTTATTGATGTTATGTAATATAATTATTATTGTAGGTAATTGAATATATTACAATAAATTAAATAAGAATAATAGAAAATTAGACATTTCTGTTAAATTTATGTTTGTGTTGTAGGTACTTTCATAGTTATTTAAAATAATTCGAACTTAGATTTGTTTTTCTCGTTTTACATATTATAAATAAGACGTTGCACCCATTATAGTCTGGTTAAGAAAGAGGACGCGAGGAACGTCATTACTGGTGCACTTTTATCTAATATATTTATTATTGAATTATTTAATTTATGAAATATATTTACTATTGAATGTTATTATGTAGTCAAATATAAACTATTTTTATTTTTACTTGCTGGAATACTTTTACGCATGCCTCTCCGCGGGGCGACGGAGAGGTTATGTCGGGCTCACCGGGGAAAAGTTACCCCGGTAATACCAGCTAAACCTACCACGGTGTTCCTTGATATAACCATAGATGGCGAGGCTGCGCGAATCGATTTCACATGCAATAGCGACCCCGCAGTATGAAACGGCAGGCCACTGCACAAAAAATACTTCCTCCACCGTCCCCCTAAGGGAGACAAAGACGACAGAGGCGCACGTGGGAACACGCACGCTGCCTCTCGGACCGGTGCTGATCGGGTGGCGAGCAGACCCACGCAGCCCATCACCCCCGGCTCAAACCTCAGGGAGGCTGAAGGTCATCTCGCGCTCTCCGGCGCCTGGTGCTGCGTTTGGGGAGAGGGTTTAAGCGCTCTCTCGCCCACTGGGCAAATAGGGGGCGACGGCGTTCCACGATCTCTCACTCCAGACCATAGACTGAACCACGGCCGGGAGTGAGAGGGCAGCCAGACCGACTGCCGCGTTCAACTCACGGCGCTGCCATGCCCAGGCGGGGCATTCCGCCAAAGTGTGCAGCGCCGTGATCACAACAACATCGCGGCAGTCGCCGCAGTGATAACATGCGGGCGTCTCCTGCCGGCCTATGCGAGACAGGAACCGGCCAAAACAACCGTGGCCAGTCATTACCTGTGTCAGCCGGAAGGTGAGGACGCCATGCCATCTTTCCAGCCATTCCTCAAACACGGGACATAAACACTTATGTTAAAACGTTTATGTTAAAAAAGTTGTTGAGCAGTTCACAAAAGAATGACAATGCTAGGATACATTGCTTAATATGCGGTTAAATCTTAGACATTTGTGCTGTCCGTGTGAGATCCCACGGGTGCGCGTACACTTGGTTCAAGTGACAGCATCAATTAACTTAGTATTTTATCACCTTTAAGTTTATGATCATTATTTATGTTATGGGGTTTGAGAGGTTAATAACCGTCATATAAGCATTAAAAGCAGTGGAGGGCAACTGGTGCCAGCGGCTAGGGGTGCCAACGGTACGGCGCCGGTTACACTATCATGGGTCTCGTGACAGCGGAGACCTGGAGCGGGTTTCCCCAGAGTTATGCCCTTGAAAATGACACTTCCGAAGTACGAAAACCAAACCTTTCCACATTTAGCGGAATAAAACATTTGTATTATTTAGTTGGTAAAGTGTTTTTATTACAATTAGATTAAAACATCAATTATTCACATATAATAACAGAAGTTTACATATCATCGATCCCACTTCTGTATTAGGAATAGCCTCAGGATATACAGGATGCAGAAATCACATTCAGAAGACATTAATCTACTTTTGTATATTAGTATTGATTAATTTTAATAAATATCTAACACCAATTATGAGTGATACAATCTCAAAAGGTGAAACACAATAATAATTGAATTCAGTCCAGGCATTTAAGCATTCAGTGACATACACAAGTACAGAGCAATTACACATATAAATATTAAATGTACTTACATGCTAATGTTTCATTTGACTTAATCAATAAGGTATATTTAATGACTATTAGCAATATATTATGCATTATTCATTACACTAATTAGTCATATATATAATTACAAACATATTAATAAAAACAAAGTACCTAATAATAAAAATAAATTATTATAATACTATAAAACTTAATCAGTACATTTACATTTATCTTATGTAAAACTATGTTATGTATATGATCTATATTATATTATACTATGTGTAAGTGGAATTTGGGAGTAAGTGTCCAACTATATTTTTCTTTAATTACATGTAAGAAGAAGCCACTCTACACACACACTACTCAACTTTCCCTTTTGACATGTACCAGTTATTAAATTAGACCTCCAGAAATACAACTGAAAACTAGTAGTGACAAAAATGCTCACATACTATTTTCATATTGATCAATCAATTTACATTCTAATAACTTTTATTATAAATATTGTCAGCTCTTTATATAAACTGTCCCACTACTGGGCACGGGTCTCCTCTAAGCATGAGAAGAGTAGGTTGGTAGACTTCACATATCTCAAGAACATTATGGATAACTCTCATGATGGTTATATATTACATTTTTTATTCTGATATAACAGTAACAAAAACCAATTTCATTTAAATAATTGGGTCATAAATATGAATATACTAATAATTACCATTTTGGAGTTTGATATTTGGGTGTCATCAAACATTGGGTAATATTAAGAAATTATGAAGTTAATTTATGACTTCAAGAGATCAGAATTACCCTTTTAGATATTAAATATTTTATTTTATTATTTTTATACTCTATAATATGTTAATTCCCGCCTTTTTAGATTACCCGTTCTGTCACTAGTATGTGTCAGATGAAAACTTAACAGCAAGATGTCAATTTTAGACATAGTACACATCTAAATCAGTGTTAAAATCAAAAATCATTTATGTCACAAAGTAACACTTATGATTGTTAGCAAGTTTAAGAAGTATGGGGTGTCGCTGACCTGTGTGGTCTAGTAAATAGCAAATTTTATTCAATGTGTTAAAATATTGGTCTTATTGGGTTCAATCTAAATACTTCTACAAACGGATCATAATTGTATGGGTTTGATCGTGCTTGACTTATGACAGTTACATTTATATGATGTTTATTAAACTTAGCTTTCGCTTTATTGAACAGTAGCAAGGTCTTCATTCTAGTTGAGTCTGTAATTTTAGCTTCTATATAAATATTATATAGATGCTCACATTTTTCGACTACTTCACTAGGGTCTCCCAAATCATTACCTTCTAATATACTTTCGTCGATGACATGAATGTTTTCGAGACTATGACACTGGCTGAATGAATTGAATAATGTTTTCATATCCACTCTTTTGTATACCAAACGTAAATTTTTCAAGGATTGGCTTATTGATAAAAATCGTGACATTGCAAATGTAGGTGGCGCCACAGGAACTGTCTGCACATTTAATGTGACAAGATTAACACAGCAATTAAACAAAATATTAAAAAAATCAATGCTGAACCGTCCTAGTCCATCTAAACTTAAATATGTCAGTTTTTCCAAATAGTTACAGTTGGTAGTCAGTGTAACAATTTTAGTTGTTGGAACTCTAAATTTTAAACTTAGTTCCACAAGGTGTTTATCTTTAAATATTTCATCATAATTTAAGACAAAATGTGGCATTGCCTGCCGCTTCCGGGTCAATCCATATATGTCCCTAAAACTTGTATGTTGCAGGGAAGCACTAAATATAGGCATACTATAAAACCAGTCACGCAAGGCTGGATCTGCCAATTCATTTGATTGATTGTTGATAAAAAATTGATAAGGAATGTATTGCTTTATATGTTTGACCAATGTTTTATAAAAAGCTTTATTAAACCTTGTTGTTTCTTTATTCCACAACTTAATCACTAAATTCCCAAATGGATTTATTTCTAATTGTGACAGACTTAATACAGTTACATTAAAATTTTCTTTAAAGAAATCTCCAAACAATGGTGATGAAAACACTTTGGGTTTTAAATCTGTACTGAAAATTATGATGTATTCATATTTTACTAAATCCAATAAAGATACAATAGGCAAAGTATTTAACCTCATAGGAACAGAATGAAGAGAAGTTTTCCTAGTATACCAATTTAACATATAAAATGTGAATTCATTAAAGTAAGGTAATTGTATGTATCTATTGTATTCTGGATCGACATTGTCACTTTCACATTCTTTTTCTGCAATGGTGTATCTAAAACCATGTAAAGTTGCTTTTGCAACAAGGTAAAGAGCTATTTTTGAATCTCATGAAAGAGCAGAGCCAATAAAATGAACATTTTCGAAATGCTCAAGAACTGATTGGCACTCCTTCATAACAGTTTTAGGCGCTCTAACGCATCTGCAACATTTCATGTTTATAGTAATATCTTTTAGACTTGGACATATTTTATAGATTTCTGGCAAATCAGCTATAAACATATCTGTGTAAGATATGTCTAGTACTTTCAATTTGTTTAAATGTTCCAATGCTGGTAGAAGTGCTGACTTACATAAATCAGGAACTCCACACATATTGAGCTCAAGTAGATATGAAGCAATATCTTTAAAGAAGTCGGTGTTCAATTTGCTTGCTGTGGCTGATACATTCCGAGACAAAATTCCTTTTTTAATTACTCCGTGTAAGCAAACAATATATCTTAATCGCTCGCATGTATGATATAAGCTCTCAAGAGTAAATAAGTCAAAATCTCGAATAATAATAATCAAAATCTCTTCTGGCAAATCAGTCAGCAGCATTTTGTCTGCAAACAAAACAAAATAATATAAAAAATAAAAGTTAATCTATAGATATATTTATATTCTTATCTAGATATATTTATATTCTTAGAGAGAACTAACCTGATTGCCGAGACGACGATAGACACAAAACAAGCTTAAAAGCACAGTATTTTACTCATTGTAATTAAAATTATAAATTAAGTACATTCTACAAATAAACGTATTTTCCTGCCCACAAACAAATTTGATCTATCAATAGTGTGGTGTCAACTGTACGTAAACTGCGTAAATTATGCAGTTTCATCTCAGTGTAGCCAGAAGTGAGTTATTTCGGCGAGAACAAAATATGACAAAAAGAGAGACTAAAATATTAACGTTTACAACTGAAGGTGAAATAACCCCAGAAAAACTAAAAACACGTGTAAAGTGTGACTTAAAGAGTGGACATTAATTATAATTAAGGTCTACTCTTTTAAATTTTTAGTTCTAAACTAACTAAAAATTTTAACATCTTGCTACACTATATATGAGTACACGAACTGTCAGTAGTTGGCGTCTAAAGCTTGTCGTCGAAGTATTTTCGTAACATTAATAAATTGTTTGACAATAATATTATATCATTCTACACAAACAAGAATAAAGTAATACGTGCTGGTTCTCGTGAAATCATTTATAGTGTTTTCATGTCGTATTTAGCAGAATTTCAAGCCGGTAAAATGTTTGGGATGGAAATAGGGCGGATTTTACCGGTAACTATTATATCTTGTACTAAAAGTGAATAAACTAATGAGATTTCTTGCGAATTCCTAATTATTTTCTGTTTTTCCACATATTTTAGGTTATGTTTATTATAATAGAAAATTGACAGTATTATGTTATATACTGGTAACTAAACTTTAAATTAATAATCTTGACACTTTTAACATGTTTTTATATCTTATATTTAAAAGTGACGTTTTGTTTGTTTTAGGTACCTAAATCAAAAAGCACGGTACGAAGAATCGTTAAACTGTATTATGAACAATCCATTGTTCACACTAAATATTAAACAAAGTAGTTACAATAATTATGGGACGTGCTGGTTGACAATGTTAGAATTCAGGTTAAGTTTCAATCCTCTTTTCCTTGTGAAAAAGAATAATTAAGCCTTAAACTCAATCGTCATTATAATTGTAAAATATTATTTGTAAGTAAAATGAATGTAAATTTAATTAAAGTTCATTTTCAGTAATCATATTTTGACATTGTTTTTTTTTATAATGAAATATTATTGTTATAAATTGAATAAAATTTTGTTTTTCTTAATTATAATTTGCATTATTTATTTATTTATTAAAAATAATAACAGAATGTGTTTTTTAGTTATAAAACTAATTCTGATAAATAATAATTATTATAACAATTAAGTATTTTAATATTTAGTTTTATTCCTTTTGTGTTTTTTTGTCACTCTAGCGTAATAAGTAGACAAACATAACGTTTATCTTTATTATTTGCAAATTTCAGTAATAAAAAGAAACAAAATGTCCACTTTTTGTTTTTTTTATTAACCTCAGGTAAAGTACCCCAGGATTTGAACCACCGTCATAATATTTTAGTGATAAAGTGAGAAGACTCGTTGACCGCTCGTCTATCGAAACCTGGATACGTTAGGCAAATTTAAGCATTAATTGGAAATGCGGAATCTGTTGTTGAATATAAGGGATAGTAGTTATCATAGTTATACAGGGTGTTCGGTAATTAATGGATAACCTGGAAATGTCTTTTAATGGAACTAATAGCCGTTCAGAAAAAGTATGGAAAATCTATCCTAACTACTACCTGAGATGTTTATTTTTAATTACTATGTATAACTTTCTTGTATACTACGACCATAAATGAATGAAATCCATCGGTTTTTTGTTGTTTTATTATCAAACACTAATTATGCTAATAGATAGACAGTCAAAAATATGCTATGCTAATATAGCATGCACTTTTTAATTCATAATATTTTTTTTTTCCATTTTTCTGATCGACCTTCTGTTAATTAATGGATCCGGGAGTCCGATAATTAATGGATAACCTTGAAATGTCTTATAGCAGTATAAGACATTTCAAGGTTATCCATTAATTACCGGACAACCTGTATATACAAGAACTCGTTTTTGTCTCGCCTTGTACACATGCGCATGGCGTACTTCACCTACTATAATCACATTGAATAATGTTTCATTGTTTGCGCTATAACATCACACACAAAGATATTCACTCGGATCAGTATGCGAATGTGTACTTTACGATGCTACTCCACTTTTGTTTTTGTCCGTACGTCCAATTATAGGTAATTTGCCTAAATAACAGCTCTCGTCAGCTGACGTTTATATCCGGGGGACATTCAGTCACTTCTATTGGTTTTTTGTGAGTAAAAAGGCCTGCCTCCGCTGCTTACGCTCAATTTCAAGTTTTAAATAAATATGTAATAATATATCTTACTCTAATATTGTTGAAACTATTTATATTTACTATTTCCCAACTCCTGGATAGCTCCAGGCTGTGGCTTAAGGGAGACTGTAATTAAATTTAAAGTTAATAGTTAAAATTGTTGTAAGTAGGTATTCGACTTCGACGTAGGTAACGCATTCCTAAATACCTTGTCACGATTCTCCTTTCGAAGGAGTGAGATGTGGTTGGCGCATGGGTGGGTAGATAGCACACTAATTTGACTTCCCTCTACACTCTCTTACCCAAATTCATTAGGATCAGCAGTAGCATCACAAAATTTTGTAGAATATTTTCCTGTTGACCAAATCCTTGCAACCGGTAGATGGAAAATAATTCATACTTACCAATCTTAAGAGCTAGAGACTCGCGGTCAACGCCATTCGACTCAGCATAGTCGATAAAACCCTGAAATGACTATGCCCGCTGACCTCTGACCTCAAGGTCACGTGGTATCACCTTTGCATATTACTTGAACCATTTTTTCGAACTATAAGATTTACGGCAATTCATTGCCGTTTCTCACTTGTATATACTTAAAACAAAAGCGCATGGTACTAGTAAATAAAACATATGTACTTACTTTTTTTCATCCATAGCCGGCAGCCAGGTAAAGGCTATCAATATTTTATTATACCAGCTGTTGCCCTCGGCTTGGTTCGCGTGGCTTTCGATTTTATAATCATAAATAGGCTAATAGCTATTTAGACAATTAGCATAGCATGACAGCAAAGAAGAGTTCACGCCTATGGGGAAATGACGATAGCTGTCAATATGATAAACATTCCTCAAGCGATTCGTGCATACCTGGTGTAGTGATACATACAGGGCTATAGGAACATCGTCACCGACAAATTCAAACACGTCCTGGCAGGCCAAGACAAATAATGTTCGCCCGTAGATTAATTGAGTAACAATGAATTGAATCATAACTTATTTTTACGTATGTTAATGTTATTGCAGCTTATTTTTTTAAAAAAGGCGATTCCTGTCTATTTTTAAATCCTGTGTCGCGGGGCACTTTACAAACATTCAAATAACGGACACAAAGAACTCTCAGACTCGCAGCAACCATTTGTGAATCACATATTTCTTGTGCTGTGTAGGATTCGAACCCGCAATACTCGGCATAGTGTTAGTGGCGAGGAAACCGCTTAAACCACTACGCCATCTGTACAGTCATAATATTTACATACGATTTAATGTTTTAGAGTTATTAACCTCCGAGTCTTCTTCGAAGAGGTTAAATAAAACACTATATGGGTCTGTGTGTCTGTCTGTTAGTGACAGGCATAGCTCGGGAACCAGTGGCTTGACTGACCGAGTGATTTGTAACTTCGTATGCAGATACCTTGGGGTCATTCCTCGGTCGAGTTTGAATATGGGCCCTGTGGGTCAAAAGACCACCGAGATTTAGGGGTTTGTGACCCCTATATCTTGATGGTCATAAGGTCAGAGGATATCCACCAACAGAGTGATTTGGAAGTCCAAGGGAGAGATTTTTGCCCAGCAATGAAATATTACAAAAAGAAAGTGGAAAAGAAAAGTTTACTTGAAGACGAAGATGTTGAACCCTGAGCTTTTACATCCATGTAGTTTATATTTAAAAAAAAACCTACTCTAAACATACTTACCCATTCGCTTTTTCAATGTTGTAAATGAGATAAATTTGTTTTTTTCTGAAAGGTAGGCTTGAAACACGACACAATAGATATAACAAACCTAAAACCGGTGCACCGTCTATCGAGTGTTGTCTTAGGTATATACTCGTACATACCTATATATTTCTTGCTAACTTTTCATTGGAATGGAGTGTAATTAAAATGTATGTAGTTTGACAAAGAGGTGCGTGTTTTTCATCTGCCTAGCACACGATATTGGAACATAGTGTATTTTGCATTTTATTATTTGTATACTTACATAAGTATTTGTACCAATTTGAAGTAAATATGTCGACTTTATTAAATTTTCGCGCTCCAACTTTTAGAAACCAGATTTTTCTATTTTACCACGTTTGCCGCTTACTTACCATCAGTCGCACCGTATAATTTCTGTTACTTTAACGCTTCACGAGAATTACCTAATAATTGACGGTGTAGTTTTCTGCCCAGAATTTTCATACATAGTGACAACGATTTTGACATTGATATATTACATACTATTCCATACTGCCTCAGCAAAATTTAGCCATCCCTAATGTTCAAAATTATATTAACTACAAACCAATATTCTGCATTAAATTTGTACTGCCTACGGCAGCTTAAAATTATCTACATTTAAGACTTTATACGACGTTCAGTATCA
The DNA here is from genome assembly GCA_963675205.1 of Catocala nupta. Lineage (NCBI taxonomy): Eukaryota > Metazoa > Arthropoda > Insecta > Lepidoptera > Erebidae > Catocala > Catocala nupta. The sequence goes on from OY776078.1 coordinate 13,581,481, forward strand.
TATGCTGCAGTAGAATTTGGATGTAAAACCTCCAAAGCTGTATGGGTTACCAAAAATACACAAGGAAAATTCTCCCCTACGTCCTATTATGAGTTAGATCGACACACAACTTACAGACTGGCTCAGCACGTAGCGAAGATACTCTCACCACTCAGAGGTAACTCGAGAGCACATGTAAAGGATTCATACCATTTTGTGAGTGAGATTAAACACCTATGTCTCACTAACAATGAAACAATGGTTAGTTTTGATGTACAGTCATTATTTACATGCATACCTGTACATGACTGTATTGAAATAACTAAAATGAAGCTAAATAGAGTATAATATGCCTGAGGAATATGCAGAACTATTTAAGCATTGCTTAACAACTGGCTATCTGTTGTGGAACAATAAATTCTACATACAAGTTGATGGTGTGGCAATGGGCTCCCCAGTATCGCCTGTTGTTGCCGACATATATATGGAGGACTTCGAGGCTCGAGCTTTATACCCCATCACACCCAGGATTTATAAGAGGTTTGTAGATTATACTTTTATAATATTACCAACAGATAGTGTTAGTATATTCCAAGAACATCCTAATTCCATTAATAACAACATCCAATTTACTATGGAATTAGAGGCAAATTATTTATTAGCATTCTTAGATGTACTTGTCATCAGGAATCCTGATCATACTTTGAGCTACACTGTGTATAGGAAAAAGACCCATACAAATAGGTACTTAAACGGTGAATCTCACCACCATCCTAAACAGTTAGCTACCGTGGGAATGTCTTTGTTTCAGAGAGCCGACGGGATCTGTCAAGCAAGTACTGCAAGACAACAAGCTCCAACAGCCGCGCCGCCGTCACAGATCCCGATAAAAGCCAGCTACAGTCGAGCGCCAGCCTGCCATACTACCATATGTAAGGGGTGTCACTGACAGATTGGCTACATCTTGAAGCGAGCTTCAATCAACACATACTTCAAGCCGTCAACGAAGATAAGTCAATTTTTATCATCCGTCAAGTACCAATTACTTTTACAAGATGCAGGGGTCTATAAAATAGATTGTGACTGCGGACTCTCATACATTAGTCAAACCAAGAGAAGCATAGGCACCCGCATAAAAGAACACATAGCTGATGTAAAACACCAACGCTCGTTGAAGTCTGCTGTGTGTGAACATGTACAACAGGGTACCAACCACTACCTGAGATTTGACAAACCACAGATTCTCGCTAAAGAACACCGATTCCTACCAAGGATGCTTCGGAAGGCTATTAAAATCAAAAAACATCCTAATTTCAATAGAGAAGATGGTTAGAATGTACCACCAGCTTGGGATCCAGTACTTCAAATAGTCAAACCCAAGAAGAAGCAAACCACAGCTAGACTTCATGATACTTTGAGCTCATTCTGCGTAAATAGAAACATCAAGGATTAAATTATAATCGGGTACTTTGAAATAATTACACTGAAACATTGAGACAACTACCATCTTAGTCTCCCCGTGACCATGGCTGCTAAAAAGCAACCGAAACGTCGGGGAGAGTGTAAACCTAAATATAAATAGTTTTAATAGCTTATAAATTAGTAAAATTCAATAGTAGTAGTGTAACCGTTTTCAAAAATTATGTAATAGGTACAGTGTTAAATAAACAACGCGATAAAATCCGTATATAGGTAGTAGTTTAATTTTAATGAATAACATTCGCGTAAACAGAAGGCAATATTATATACCAACTTGTTTGGGTTTCTACGAAATAGTAGTGAGTAATATATTTTATGTATTTATTCACGTAGTTCTAGTCAGTCAGTGCCACAAAAGGTATTGTTATTGTACATATATATATGTATATGCACGAACAGGTAGGCAGATGTGTTGCTTATAAATTATTATATTCAATTAAAAACTTGGTGAAGCGACGGCACTCTTTGTTCTGATAGCAGTTTGAAGCTCTGCTTCGTGGATTGCCTTGTCTCGTTTATAATTGCCTTGTTATAAGAACTATGATGGTCTGGAACTGGAAACCTTGGAACTAGGAGTACTAGTCATTGTATAAGGAAGGTGTTAAAATAAAAATGTCAGAAATCTTTATAAAATCACTTTTAATAGATTCATATTAAATTCACACGAATGTTATTGTGAACAAAAATGATCTAAATTGAACATTGTCTACAGTTCCAAGTGGGCAAGGAATATTTAAAACTGAATTCTATAAAGTAAAAGTTTGATGTATGTCTACAAAGCATAGAGGCGAGCCCGTACATAGCGCGGCCGCGTACGGCGCGTGTAACCGCGTGTTACCTAAGGTGCCGATGGCGCGCCACGCTCCGCGGAGGTGTCAACACAGATACTCTACTGAGATTCAGCTACTGATTCATTTCTAACTATTAAGAGAAATATTTCAACATCGTAAACACCAAAGTTTGGAACAATCTATTAATTATGCGTGGCCGGCCTCCTTCCATTCAAACAAAACGTGATCTCTGCGTTGTGTCGTCCTGTTAAACATGTCTCATACTACACATATACGTTCGTTTGAAGTGCGTCCCAAATAGAAGCAGTCGGCCAAAAATATATTTAAATACATCTACTGGCGTGTCAAGTCATCGCGCGTCGCGTTATGATATACGATAAATTCGAAGTCTATAGATACGCGCAGTACATAATATTGTAACGATCACTCCACGCCGCAATGTGCTCCGGCTAAAACCTAAGCACAAACCCGCTATTATATAATAATAACATACTCGTAAATTACAATTATGTAATACTCGATAAATACTTAATTAAAAAAGAAAATACTTAATAAGCCGTTGCATAAACATTATTGTTCTAATATTTTTTTATTTAGTTAGACTACTAAAAGCAGTGATAGTTACCTAATTATCTATTATATAAAAATAAGTCATTTTACAAGTATTAAATAAGGAAATTAATATTGACGAACTCGGTCAAATTAAAATAATATTTATCAAAACTTACAATAATTATAATAAATTAATCACAACTATAAACACACGTAGGCCTTAGAATTAAACAAATAATCACACAAGTTCCGCAGTTAGGCATTTAAAAAGAAGCTTATATTCCTCAAAACGACTCATCAAATGATCAAGTTCAAAAACTATCTTGGTCTTAGCATAGCACCCAGCGACGTCCGAGCGCGCGCGGCTCGCGAGACGCGAGCGCGCGACGCGGCGCCGGCGCCGCTCCTCACCGCCTCACTTTCATTTATTAATTTCTAATTACAAATTAATCGAGCTAACTTTCTTACACAGTCGCGTAAATAAATACGTACATAATAAATATATACGCGTGACATTAGCCTAACTCAATGATATTATCGCTCGATAGTGGTACATATATATATATATATATATAGATATATATATATATCTATATATAAGTGGGTTCTAATAAAATTTTCTTAAAATTATACAATGATATAACTTTAACAGTGCGACGCTCACAATCAGTGAGGAACTTAGCTAGATGTTCGATCGCTCGGCCTACACACGACGCGCGCGTCGATGCTCTCGAGACGAGTACGACTAGAAACAACCAAGTGTTTGTCATTATGTTAGAAAAACTTGGACTATCATTACTTGGTTTATTAGGATAAATAGCAAAAAGAGGGCATCTGATTATTTTTCCTTCATATATTGTCCCTAATCGGCTGTTGCTGTTAATTTGTTCCGAGTCTCGTGTTATGTAGAGGATGGGACCATACGCGCGGCGTGGTAGGGAGCGGTAGTCGTGTAGTTTAGCAAACCACAGCCTCCGAGATGGGATTCTCGGTGATGCGGATGACAGGCGAATGGCGGCAGGGGCGGCGCCGGCCGGCGTCGCTCAGCCGCCGGTACAGCACTATCTTTGTCGGCGAGAGCGGCGCCACTGCAATGTCAACACAACGCTGTTCGATTATACCACTTCTGAAGAGATGTATCAAACAACACGACATCGATATTACGAAACTATAATAAAAGAATACCTAAATTAACATGACAATACATTTCAGCCGAATTATTTTGCAATTATACACCTTTATTAGGTATAATAATTATATGGCTTTTTAGTCTTTTACATAACATTCGTATGTCGAGAAAAGATGAGCTTTACGCAGACGTATAAAACTTAATATATTACACATACAACACAGCATTCTGCACTCATATAGCACTTTCGACTTGCTAATACATTAAAAGTCTAAGTATTTATAAAAGAAACTAGCTAACATAAATCTACTTATCTACTGAAATCATTAAAATTGTAATAAAATAGTGCACTATGTGAAATTAATCATGAGTTGTTGGACGGAAGCTGTTGAAATTTATACAATGTACAAAGACTGCTTTGGTATTTAAGATATCCAATAATTGTTGTCCTATCCTTGCTGTAATACCCAGTAGTTCATTTTTCACCTTCCCTCTCGCTAGGCCAGATTAAACCGACGAGTGTGCATGTGGTGCTCAAAGCTTTAGCGTAGGTCCCCTAGCCTTTCTCTAGAAGGTCTTAATCTTATCATGTACTGTTGGCCCAGGTTATCCACTTTCGATTGACCAAAATTAATATTTTTTGTAATCGATGGTTTTCATATTAAGGCCAAACCATTTCAATAGACGTTTCTCAATTGTTCTGGCGACAATGCTCTATTAACACACATTAAAAATACCCATTACCACTATATTTATTTTATTCAAGTCTTTTTGCCACGGCCAAATTTCACCAATTTCACCATACCTTTTACACATCCATAAAAGTACCGATCGACACTTAGCTGACCTAAGGGAGTACTATGGGTCACATTTTGGCTGTCCATAAAAGCGTGTATAGCCCCATGCATTTTATTTCTTGCATTCATTCTCTTTTCATTCACGTCCAAATTTTTGGCATTTCTGATAAACAAAGGACCGAAATATCAAATCTTTCAATTGCTCCACTCATTATACGTTCATCATAATAGTGAATGCCGCTACTGAATCCTCTTATTTAGTATGTACTATAACTTTCGTTCACTAACGTAGCATTTGTTCCTTCTCTCACAAAAGCTGCAAACAATAGCTTCTGCACGTCGTGCATCGCTTGTAATCTCATCATCATCTTTCGTAAGTATTACCTGGTTGTCGGTATAAAGCCATACATGGACGTCTTGTAGCAGTCGCGACAGGCTGCTTCAAGCAGCGGCTACGTAGCGTCTAGTAAGAACACTCTTTTTTTCAAAAGATTATACCAAAGACCGTATGAGCAGTTGCTTGTCCTCCGCGCAGTCGGCATTCAGTTGTCGTGTATCTCAGGTCGGGTATTTCTTGTATACAAAGAGATCTCAGTGCCCGAGTAAGGTTGCTGTTTACCCCATAGGTATATCAACAGTACCGATCTTAGATCATTTCTCATCACGTTTCATAGGCCGTGCTATCCACGAAAGCGTGATTGTCAATTTCAATTCAGTGCTGTGAGTAGTGGACAATGTTGTGTAAAATGAACTAGAAAAATATTTATGTTATATTGAAAATCTATAATAACGATTAACATTATAATGCTTTTACAAGTTACATAATGGAAATTATTTAAATTTGTCATATTAATGAAGATAGCTACTTAATTACTTATACTTAGATACTTAAACTTGTTGAACCTAGACTTATCTACGTGCATCAAAAGGTTCACTCACAAGTTGACCGTTCAATTTACTAAATCTAAATGTAAAGATCACCAAACGTTCCTATGTTTTGGGGACAATTCGCATTGGTCTGCTATTGTCATTCATTTGTTTCGCCCTCGTCGAGCGAAAGAATACACACAGGCACAAAATATCGGTGAAACAAAAAAGGGACTAATTTCAAAAGCTTCCGTGCAATACATATAAATGAACACTTACTTTGTCTACAAGCTCGATAACGTTAACAAACTGGCTACATGTTGACGCTGGGCGTCGATACCGTACTAGCTCGACGGAATAATTTTTGCAGTGCTATAACAGCTACAGGGTGTAAACATAAATAATTAAAAATAAATCACTAAACGAGCAATTACTTGTGAAACATTTATGTAAACTGCGACTTAATCTCCAATAAATGGATATCGTCTTAAAGAAAAGCTTATGCGTTTATTATAGATAAAGACCAGATATTTTCTCATAATCGCAATTTACAAAAATGTTGCAAGGTAGAAAATATACACATCTATAAAATAAATTTTAAAAGTAATGAAGTATTTATGTATGTACACATATTGCAGGCCATGGCTTGTTAGAATGCATCTATTTGTAAGTATATATTTTGTTATTAAATCTAACTGCAGGTTAAAATAGAAAATAACTTAATGTCTGGTATAGCATTTGTGGTAAAGTATTACCGACAAGAATTTTGAACAAAAACATTGTAAGGTATAGGACGTTATCACAGCGATGGTCTGAAATAAATTTTGTTTGGTAGTATGAGAGCCCGCTTCCAGGTTACAATGTTAGCTAAATAACGTCTTTAATCGAATTCTTATATATATGTACGTATATATTGAACGTATCAACGCTACTATATTTAAAATATATTTAGCTAAAGAATGACCAAGAGCTAGGCAATGTATCTATGTCAACATTTATCGTTTAAGAGTATTAGCCATTTTTATATTATATATTTAATAGAACACCATAGAGCACACGCACTTTTCTTTGGCAAGGGCTAACTACAGACAGACAATAAAATTATTAGAGAAATAAAGAGGAATATAAATAATCTCAGAGCAATCATATACTGGAGTAGGCACCAATAAAATTGTATTATGTGTATAAAACGCTGAAGTCAGGTATACGCTAAAATGTAATTTATTAAAACAACACTTTTACATATCACAATCTTCAAAAATAAATATTCATCAAGAAGAAAATACCAGCATATGTCTATGGTATGGTTTAACTGTGGTCCGGTGTTTTGTGCGCTTGAATATTGATCTTTGTTATTGTACGCAAAAAGAAATTCGAATATTCGAAACATAGGTAATACAGCGTCCGAATATTGATCAATTTGTTGTCATCGATAATAATTCAAGCTTCGAGCTTGACTTGATGATGTCACTATGAATAGGTTTGAGTATTTTAAGAACGTTTCCTAATATTTCTGTATCTTAAAAGCCGTATTATTATGTATGTTGATGGCGAGGACGCGGCGGTCATCACTGATAGCCTTTTTTATAGGCCTTTTTTTTTAATATTCTTATTTCTCTATTCATACCGCGTTATCAATGTAACGATAGGTATTTAGATTCGTTTTTGCGTATGGATAATACGTAATCAAATAATCAATCAATATAAAATAATAACACATTCGAATAATTTAGATATTAATAATACAAATACACCTAGTAATTTGCTTGCAGGTCCGAATAAATTAAAATTTTAATCCATTAGCTATTTTATTAATACAGTAGTCAATTAAAAAAAATATCCTTTTTATATAGTTGTCAACGTAAACGCGCTAGTAAGTGCGACATGTTATAATATGTTGAGCTAAAATTATAGATAATATATTATTATTTTCTGATTCTCTCATGTATCGTACCATTTTATTTGGGTCATTTTGTCCGTCACACAGTAATTGCCATATCGGTGTCATTTAAAACAGATTTTATAGACATCCCGAACCTTGTTTAGTCGCACTTGGCGAGAAGAGGCAATTTATACAGGCGTGTCCAGTCTATAGTTACTCTGAGAAAATAGTACATTAATATAAGGGCCATACAAGCTGTTTATAAGCTCTAAGGAGAGTACATACCAATCGTTTACGGACTGCATAACGCTATCGCATATCCAGGCTCAAACGTAAACGGGAGAATAGAAAATAAACTGGGCTTCAGACGTCGTAGGCATTACGTAATTTCACCAATTTTAATGGAATTATAATATGTCATACAATATTTATAACAAACTTTGATTTATATTTAGTCAGGAGGGGGCCAAATACACATTTAATTATTTTTATATGAAGAAGAAACAAGTTACTTGAATAAAAAACAGAGATAAAAATAAATGTAATATTCTATGAGTAAGTATTTGTAAAATTTATATAATTATATTTGAACATTCAAACTTATTGATAAACATATAATCATAACATATAAACATGAAGCTGCAGAATAGATGCAATATACATTATTAGTAAAGAATAACACTTACAGACATCATAAACCGACGGTTACTTAATAATCTGCTTTCGTAAAAAAGTAATGTAAAAACAACGACCTAACATTTCTTTTTTCATAATTGAACGTATATTTGGTATAAACGATGCTGGTTAAGAATACTAGTTATTGTCAATCGGCTTTGTCTTAATGAATGTATGTACCGTGAACCCTAGTTATTATAATAAATTCGTTATATCACTTTGCTCAACCATATATGCATGGATCTTTCTAATTATGATTTAGGTCTGAAGGGTGAATACACCGCTTGGAATGTACACGCGTGGGTCTGAAGAAGTCTCAACAAGTGTGTCTAATAACACTTACACTTTGCCAACTACGTTTGAAGACTCACGTGATGGGGCACACCGGTTGCCGTGTAATTCACATACAGGGCACATTTCTAGACTCCATTCTGTTACAGTGAATTTTCTTATAGAAATATCCAGAAATGTTATCTTTATTCTTGATACAGACTCTTATGTGTAATGAGACTATGGACTTTATATGTGCTGCGTATATTTACTGTTAGAGTAGGTATAGTTATTTTAAAGTAGTGTGCTTGTTATTATTGCCACTATTAGAAATAGTTGCCAATTGCCAGGTTTATATATATTGTTATCGGCCATCTCAAGGTGGTTACCACTTATTTTAATAATGTATTTAATATATTTATTATAGAATATATCTAAGGCACATACGAATATCAGTTAAGTTGTATCAACATTACATACATTCATAAGTTTCAATTATATTTTATAAGTAAGTGTATGAATTAAGCAATTCTGTAGTAAAAATTATAATTTTAATTGTCATAAGGTTTAGTCCTTTACACGATTTACTTAATTGCATAACATTCGGTTGACATTAATTCTAACGGAAATTGGTATTCGCTTACGTGTATCTGCTGGGATAATGTTATTCCTTTGCATTTGTTTACACATATCTTAAAAAAACATTTTACTGTAATCTTAATTAAAATTATAAACGTTTTCTGCAAACTTAAGCATGTGAGATTTCCCATAATAAATTGTTACGCATGCTGTATTCATAATATGTATCAAATTTAAAAAGAAAATTCATATAAGTAACCACTACAAGTAACTTAAAACAATTGAGCGGCTTATTGTGCCCAATAATAAACAAAACGAAATATTTTCATGCTTCGGATTAGTATTTATGGCGTTTACAAAGCTTGCGTTTCTTTGTAAATCTTCAAAAATACATTAATATTTCTGGCTTTATTCTTGAAATTTTGTATCACCGGAAAATAATAAGAAAATTCGATAACTAGAGTTAATCGAATATCAAAATCGAAATCGGCGCATGTGTACAAGCCTAAAATTACATAGCGAGTAAATGCAAACAATATTTTTGTTGTATACAAGGGTAATGTTGAAAGTCTCGAGCGTCAGTGATAAAAATGAAAACCAGTATCTCAATCAGCGCCATCGCATGTAATAAAAAGTAAAGAAATCAAAGAGGAATCTTGAATTTTATCGCGCAGTGTTGCAAAATTAAATTGCACATAATTATAATATTGAAACATTTGTAAAGGATTGATTGGATGGTTTATATAATGATTGTATTTAGTATTTTATTGCATCTATTGAGCGAGGCGTGTTGAGTGCAACGGTAGAACATTCGAACTGCAATGCAAAGCTAAGCTTGCATCGGAACAGTACTACTGTTGTGGAGAACACTGGGGTTACTTACCGTAGCCCTCGCCCTGTAGGAACAGGCGGAACGCCTCCGAAATCTTAGCTGGCTGCTCTTCGAGAACCATGCCAGAATCTGAGATCTGAAATCATATTATTATAACACATCAGATAAATTAATTTCTACGCATTGACTTCACGGATGGTGAGTGTGTGATCCAAAAATGGTGTTCAGAGCCTGGGTGTTCTTTGTGTCCGTTGTTTGAATGTTTGTAAAGTCCCACGCGACACAGGAATTACTACAAGCGCGGCAGTTGTCATTCTTAAAAATAAATACGCTTACAAACATTGAAATAATCTAAACCAACATTCAGACTCGGAACAAGTATAAAAGGATCATACAAGATTTTGTTGGTTACTCACAAAACGAAACGACCACATGTAGCATTGCGTTACTTATTTAATATTTAAGACGTATTCATAGTATTACATTGTAAAGTAACGAAACGCTAAGTAGCTTTCGAATGATATTCGAATGTGTTGAATACAAGGTTTAAATACATGTGCCTATCCTTGACAACATATTTGTCCAGGTACGTATAGTATAACGCACTCGATTTCCATCCGAAAGAAATTGTGCGCACAGCTATCGTGAAGTTATTATTTAATTAAAATTCGAAACGCTGCCTAGGTTTAAATATTAAAAGGTTGGTATTATAAAACTTCTATATTCTTGCTCAGTACAGTTGTGTACTTGGCAGCGAAGAAGCTGAATAAACATTGCTTTTAGTTGAGAATTTCAAAACTTTTATAACAGATTTTTTGTGGTAGCTTTCCCTTTTAAAGTCTTGAATAGTCATAAGTATAATATAACAGCAATTAAACAATAAAACTTTTCTTAGGTTATAGAACCTATTGTTTTTTCGACCAAAAGAGTATACACAAGCAGGATTTTTTAGTTTTGTATGTCAGACAAGCCCATCTGTCAATAAACCGAACCAATTTTCTTCAGATTTAGATGCGAAAATAATATTGTCAAAATACAGTCCGTAGATTTGAATAATTTAGTAACACGCAAGGTATACGTACCAAAAAATTCTTACTACTCATGTTATAGTATAATGTGAAAGAGAAATCAGTGGAGTACGACGTTAATTGCTGTTTGTTGAGCGATATGTTGAAATAAATATAATTATATGACATATGCTGCAAGAGTTACGGTTCAGAGCTAAAGATACCGAATAGCGAGCAGCGGCAATGTAAAGTCTGGATTGCGTTATGGTGTTGTTGTATAGTGTATTTTCAGTGCACGAAGCGAAATCACACTTGGCTGATTTTATTTGAAACTTTTGGTTTAGAAGCTAATTCTCAAATTATTTATTATTCGTGTAAGAACTGGCAGGACTACGCCCCATTATTACGGTTTTCGCCATATATTTACTGACATGTGACAGCTGCCAGTGTGTTCTTTTTTATATAATTTTTTTGTAAATATATTTTAGTAGTGTAATATTGTTATATTTTGTATGGAAAATAATTGTGACGGCATTGGCGATGAGGAAGTGAGATCAAGTCAGCCTACCACATCTCTAAGTGGTCTGGTGCGCTGCCCCCATTATTCCCAGGCTCGTTTTTTTAAAGGTAAGCGGGGATTGAAAGTATATTTTGGTAAAGTACATAAAAACCAAGATGTACTTTCCAATCCCACAATATCATCATCTTGTCCTTCAATTCCTACTCAAATTCCTTTTTGGCAAAGTCTATCCATCCTAAAAAATTCCGTTCCGGTACTAAAAAGAGTTCCTCGAGGCGCGAGACCTTCAGTAGCCAAAAAATTGGCAGACTGCATTGGTCTTGTCGTCCGGGAGAACTCTAAAACGGCTTGGGAACAATTATTGACTTTTCCTTATAGGATTTTGCATATTGAAAAAGATCAGGAATCCAGAAAGTCGCTCACTGCACAAATTAAGCGCTATTGTTATGTTTCGGCCAAACCATTTGATACAAAATTTACATCCAATAAAAATAAATCCATATTTCAATATGTAGAATCGAAATTAAGGGAAGGCGATATCAGGGGCGCGTCTAGGCTTTTATTTAGTAGTGATGTGGTGGCGCCTTGCTCTTCGGACACACTTGCAGGTCTAAAGAGCAAGCATCCAGCGCCGGTCGACGGTCTCTCCTTTCCTGATGCTCCTGACAGGGAGTTGGAATACCTGATCACTACAGCCAAGGACGTTTTCGCAGCGGTATGCTCTTTTAGGAGTGGCTCAGCGGGCGGGCTCGACGCTCTGACACCACAGCATCTTAAGGATCTTGTGTGTCCAAGCGCCGGGGAGGCTGGCGATGCGCTCTTGAAGGAGCTTACCGCTCTGATGAATTTAATGCTTTCTGGCAATGTGGACGATGCCATCATTGACATCTTATATGGGGCCAACTTGTGCGCTCTTAATAAGAGGGATGGTGGTATTCGTTCCATTGCTGTGGGATGTACATATCGGCGTATGCCAGCCAAGATATGTTGTAAATTTTATAATCAGAAGTTATCTAAAAAATTTCAACCCCTTCAATTAGGTTTTGGATCCAAAGGGGGTTGTGAGGCTGCCATACATGCTCTTGCCACGTACCTAGGTTGTGGTGATGGAGAGGTCGTTCTCAAGGTTGACTTGAAAAATGCTTTCAATTCAGTAAACAGAGACACCTTGTTGACACAGGCAAAATTAGAAATACCCAAAATTTTTAAATTTCTTTGGCAATGTTACAGGTACCCCACAAAATTACTATATAAGGATAATCTTTTAGAATCTGCAGTTGGATGTCAACAAGGTGACCCTCTTGGACCGGTCATTTTCAGTTTGGCAATACACCCTATTATTCAGCAGATAAATTCAAAATTTAATGTCTGGTATTTAGACGATGGGACTCTTGGAGGCGATGCAGATACAATATTACAGAATTTGGCCCTTCTTAAAGATAAATTTGCATCTATTGGCTTGGAATTAAATACCGGTAAATGTGAACTTTTTTTAAACAATATTGAAAACAATAACAAACATTTGGTACTTTGAAAATTTAACTGTTTGGCTCCAAACATCAAAATTATGGATAAAAGTTCGCCTCCTTGGGTCACCAGTCTTTGAAGAAGCTTTTAATTCTTTCATAGATTTTTGTGAAATTTCAGATCGCCTCCTCAAAATTAATATTCATTCGGCTTTTACAATTATTCGATATTGCCTTTTTGTTCCCAAATTTACGCATGCTCTAAGATCATCACAGTTTTGGAAAAATTTAGTACCTTTAGAAAAAATTGATAAAACTATTCAAAATACTCTAAAAATATTTTAAATGTGGATTTGAACGACCGAGCTTGGCTACAGGCTTCTCTGCCTGTTCGTCTTGGTGGGCTCGGCGTTCGCAAAATTACAGATGTTAGTTTACCGGAGTTCTTGTCCTCGGTTCGCAGCACGGAAGAATTAACCAGGAAAATTTTAGCACCCACACTGGTTAATTCAGAAGTGCTGTGCAAAACTGACGCTGTAAACGCCTGGAAAATGGCTTGTCCGAATTCTGTTTTGCCAACCAACCTATTCTCCCAGCGGCAGTGGGACGGGCCGCTTAGCAACTCTGTAAGAGAAAAGCTTTTTACTACATCTTCCAATGTTGCTGAGCGTGCTCGATGGCTGGCTGTGGGAGAATGGGAATCTGGTCTTTGGCTCCAGGCACTTCCATCGTCCAATATAGGTACCATGTTGGACGATACCACTTTTCGCCTCGCCACTTGCCTCCGTTTAGGTGTTTCGTGTGTTTCTCCGCATTGCCGTCACTGTGGAGAAGCTGTCGATAGCCTCGGACACCATGGACTCTCCTGTAGCAGAAGCGCTGGTCGAATTTCTTGCCACGCTAATCTTAATGACATACTACGTCGTGCTCTTGTCACTGCTGGCGTTCCAGCTATACTTGAACCCAATGGCTTGGTACGCGACGATGGGAAGAGACCGGACGGAATGTCATTGTTGCCTTGGAAGATGGGCAGGCCTTTGGTGTGGGACGCAACGTGCGTTGACACCCTTGCGCCATCACATCTTCCAAGCACTGCGGGATGTGCCGGCGCTGCTGCTGCAACCGCGGAAACCCTCAAACGGCGCAAATATAGTAATTTAGTCGGACATTACATTTTTGCGCCATTTGGGGTGGAAACCCTAGGTTCATGGGGTCCAAGCGCTCGTATTTTGTACAAGGAGATCGCAAAACGCCTGATCGACGTTTCGCGTGATCAGAAGGCTGGTCTTTTCTTGGCCCAAAGAATCAGCATTGCCATTCAACGTGGCAATGCTGCCAGTCTTCTGGGCACGTTACCAGTTGACAGCGATGCTGAAGAGTTCTACGATGCCTAAACCATTTTTGTAAATATTTAGTATTATAATTATTTGTGTTTTTGTAGCTATGTTAATAAGTTTGTAAATATAAATACCTTTGTCAATATTTACTTTTTTTAATACACAGTTCATTCATTGCTTGAAGTCATGTGGTAATTGGCAATGTTGGCATTGGTTCTGGATTCATTGTCCTGGATTTCATTTAATTTTAAATAAAATTTATTCAATTGATATTGTAAATGTACAGGTACTTTTAATTATTGCTACTATTTTAGATTTATATAAAATTGTGACTGATTAATAAATGATTTCTGATTTTGACGCTAAAGAAATGCCGCGTTTCTCGTGTTTCTTGGAATAATCTCTATAAATTCGAGCCTTTATAACTTTTAAGTGCAACACACAAATATCTTAACAAAGCCACGCCTCTTACCGCTGCCAAAGTTTTGTCTGAATAAATGTTGTACCATTAATTAGCCAGAGCTCTATTTATTAGATTAAGACTACAAAGATGGTAATCCGAATTGGTTGACCTTACACTCATAAGAACAAATTTTGCTTTTTGTGGTCATCAGACAAACTCAAGACTTATTATTCGAATATTATCAATTATTAGTATTACTAGTAACAATAGAGACGAAAGAACACTATATTTAGCCTAAGTCTAAGATAAGGAAGAAAGTTCAGTATCCTAGATCACTCCTCTTATGGTCTTTTACCTACATGCCATGTTTTATTACGACCGGTATGCTATTCAGAAAATAACCTCGGATAGAGCAGACTGACACACGAAAACTATAAAAAACAATCTGTTTATCCTTTTGTAATAGGAAAATATCGTCCTTTATAAAAGGTATTCATCTCAATGTGACAGAGAAACGTTGGCTTTAGTTATACGTATAATAGGGCAGTGTTTATAGCAGACCTTACACCGGATATTGAAACCAATTTCTCTTATTGTTTTACGTTTTAAGTCAACACTAACTTTAGTTAGTGTTGACTTTGGGTTTTGTGGGCTTTGTTGCCCGAAGGTTGATCTCATGTTTATGTGAATACTACACATTTACATTATTTCGATTATATTCAGCCTACACGGTTGATAGCGTGGGATGGCACCATCGAATTCAAACTTCTTTTTACAAGTTTCTTGCCGCAAGAGCAGTACTTTGATACTTGTAATATTGTTTTAATAAATCTGGGACATTGTTTAAACATTAATACAGATTTGTTTTAATGCAATATGCATAAAATTACCTACATAATTATATAGTTAATAATAATAATGATATAGCTCTGCATGCATGGCGCAGTGGTATAAATAGTCGCTTTACCACTGATGGTAGTTTACTTTAGCACTGTGTGCTCTTTAAGCCCAATGTTTGAATATAAGCAAAATCGCCGCGACACGAATGCACTAGAACGGGGGTTGACTTTTTAGGAAGAGAAAATAGATATCGTGGTCACTCTGCGGAACAAACATCTTATATTTTTTAAATATACACCGCGTCCCTTCTGTGGGTGACTAGTTCTTTTTGTTATCTTATAAGGCTACCATCTTTTCACTGGCTGCTGTTCGAATCCAGTGAATTTAATAATTACGTAGCACTCTACGTACAAAGCACACCGTATACTGCTATAAACAACATATAGTGAACAGAGTACTAGTAATCAGTACTGGACTGCATTAATCGCGATCAATAGTGATTAAATGCAGGTAATAATTACAGGTTACATTAGACCAAGAAGAGACAAAGTTCTGATGACCAATCATACACGAGCGAGGCAGGCAGCCTGCTATTCATGTTAAAGCCATTGACGTTATTGAAGTGATAGCATTGATGACTAAGGCGTGGTTAGTAAGTAATCACTCTGGCCTCACAGTCGGCGCCAAGGCTCACGTTAAGAAGTTTATATTACGTAGCCTCCTCGCAAATACAACAAAAAGACAAAATTTCAGCATTGTGTGTTGCATTCGGTACCTTAAGATAGCATTCGATTTTCGTAAAAATATGTTAATGAATTTACTAACTTAAGTATTTTTTTGTATCTATCAATGAGGGTAAAATAAATAAGATAGGCAAATTAATTGAGCATAGGAGCCAAAAATGATTATAAGGTTGAAAAATGATTATAACTAAATGATGCCTAAGTAAATACTGTAAAATATAGAATTGGTAACTTGAAAATCTTAAAATCTAGAGGACATAAGGCAGCGCATTGACATTTCTAAAAATTTTGTTTGTCACTGACTGAGTGCACATAATATTGAACCAATTATAGTTTAAATCATATAAAAGCGTTAAATATGTCCAGATATGAAGACTAACGTAGGCGTTGTACAAAGTTTAGTCTTGTGTAAAACATTATGTGCATAAACATGGATGTTTGTCTTGGTCTGGGTGTTTCTATGTATAATATGTATGTATTTACAAAAAGCCCTGAGCGGGTTTCCCCGTAGTTATGCCCTTCAAAATGACACTTCAACCCCCAAGCATATAGCTCTAGCGGCCCCCCTCTGACCGGCCGACCAAGGTAAGCCAGAGTTGAGAGTCCTAAGGGCGCTCTCGAAGCCCCAGCCAACCAGTTACGGCAAGCAGGGGACGAGGCCCTAACCAACTCTCTGAGGCATATTTATCTTATTATTATTATTATTATGAACCACCTCACTGTATAAGCTTCATTGTACATATTCTTAATAGTTGTCAAGAGATGACAGTAACATTGACTCCTACTTACCCACCCACAAGACTGCTTTGGACGTAATCTTCAGACATTGACGTCTATCTTATACCCTCTTTATTACATTTGCATGTTACAGACGAGCTTACTAAAACATACTACAGGCGTGACTAGTGTTAGATATTTTAATGTCTTAAATATAATAAACTATTATATATTCTGGAACAAACATTTTAGTAAGATGGGCTGGGCTCTTGGGCTTTTGTCACGATGCCGCCATTGTGTCAGCTATTGCAGATATTCTAAGGTATAAATTTAGAAGCATGTTCGGTAACGGATTGAATCAAAGTTGTTCTACGAAATGACGTGTATTTCTATGCAGAAGAGAAACCCTTAAGAACTCTGATAACGCGTTCGCATCCGTATTGTTTCACGAATTAGTTTGCTGATGCGGTTTATAGTGGCGTTAATAAAATACATACATGTGTTCACATTATAAGTCAAAACCAAATGAAGTTCGGTTTTGACATTGTTCATTATTTTTGCCAAACGAATATTAAAAAATAAATAAATAATAGGATCAGTTTGATAGATTGGCACTGCGTACTGGATCCCTTGTCTGCTGAACCAGCCCTTGATACATTCTATCCTATGCTTGATGACATAATTAAGAAGCATACTCCTTTAATTACAAATAGAACAGCAACATTCCCTATTTGGTTCTTGCGCGCATTAACAAAAATATTGAACAACAAAAACAAAGCCTGGATTCGTTGGAAGAAATATAATATTATAAGCGAATATGAAGTTTTCCAATATATAGGAATAAATTTAAATATGAATGCCATAAATGCTATATTAAATATATAAATACATTAGAAGATAGCATATCTAATAATATTGAATATTTCTGGACTTATTTATCCAACAAAAAGTCAAAGCCTGCTGCTCCAGCTGACATATAAATCTAAATCAAGTGATAACTTCCTTAACAATTTAATTCTCTCTAACATATCTATTAGTTATAAGATCAAAGATCTGGACTCCAACAAAGGACCGGGACCTGACAACACACCGGCTCTTTTTCTCAAACTTACTTCTGATAGTATCTCTCAACCCTGATATGTACATCATTTATAACAAATGTCTCAGCGAAGGAACATTTCCACTCATATGAAAATCAGCTAATATCACTCCTGTTTACAAAAGCGGCTCAAAAACGATGTGATAAACTACCGGCCTTTCTCTATTCTCAATTCTATGTCTAAGCTTTTTGAAAGTCTTGTTCACGATGAGGTATATCCTCTTCTACACAACATTATATTATCACAACGGCATGGTTTTGTCAATGCATCAAAGTTCAGGATTACTTTCGAATTAATATTTTTGATAAGTATGCAAACGTTTTAGATTAAACATAATGAAAATGTCGAGGATCCAAAATAATTATTTTTTATAATGAATGATGAATGATGATGTTATTTTTGCTGAAAGCGGGGTGAGTATCTAAAATGATTCAGATTGTGCAGAAGAAGAAATCTTTTATGAATCTAATAATGTCTGATGATAAAATAATGAAGATGTCGCAGCCGATGAGTAATTTGCTAGGACATCAATATTTATAAAGGTAAAGATAACACAATACGGTGCCGTGATCCTCCAAGTTCTCGCACAAGGGCGGAAAATCTTTTGACTGGAGTACCTGAAGTAAAACCTCACGCAAGACATGCTCATCAAGATCTTGATTGTTTCTATCTGTTTATCGCAGAAAACATGCTGAGAACACCGAAACCATTAATTTACACATATGTAAGTGTTGATTTTTGTTAGGTTAAGTTAGAGGTTTTCCATTTATTTATTAAAACTATATAATCTATTTATATTTGATTGTTTCTTATTTTATCCCTTAATATGAAAATTAAATGAAATATAACATAAATAAAATCTTCAAATAGATATTAAGACGTAATCATTAACATGCAAATACCACTTTGTTTCCGGGTCCTAGAAACCCAACAGGCACACCGTGTAATTTGTACCTACCAAGCACCCCAAGGGTTAAACAGAAGACCCTTTTTCAATGTGAATGTGGGAATAGATTTCATTTTTCATGTCTTCATAGTTATAAAATTGCCAATTATCTATAATAATAATTCAATTATGAATGTATTACTTATGTATTTGATAGGTTTCTTGTTTGCATGGTGGTATTATACTTTATTGTAATAAAATCAAATGACGTGTAATTTTATTTCGTTTACTTGACAAAGTCCTAAACGGTTCCACTACAAGGAACATGTCTCTTCCCAGTAAGCAAAGGGTTAGGCCATAGTATGGACACAGTATGGAATGGCAGCACAGGTTGGCAGACTACTGGAAAATCTCAAAAACATTTTGGTGGATTCTTACTACTGGTTTCCTCGTGATGTTTATCTTTTTGAGCGATGATTTACTATTAAAAAGGCACACATCTTCGAAAAGTCAGAGGTACGCGCTGTAGGATTGAAGTCAAAACCTAGAGGTAGAGGTCTTGACGTACCTAGCTATCCAACGGTTTTTAAATTAGGCAATTGCAGCTTTAGTAGCGGCTTTCACATAATATTGTATTAAGCGTTCAGTTCGTTTATGCGTTATGCGGTGCGTTAAAGGTTACGATTGCTGCGTAGGTACAATTTTATTACATACTAGCGGATTTGACCACATTTATAGTTATTTTGGGCGACACAGACGCGGCAAAGGCCTAAAGGTTTATTGCCGAATGTGTTTTACGCATAAGCGAACCTCGGGTCAAAGTGAGTGTGTTAGAACTTACCTTCATCCAGGTGGAGTTGTTGGGGTTGAGGCGGCCGTTGAAGGTGACGGTATCGTCGACGTGCGGGGAGAGAGCGCCGGTAATGTTCAGCACGGGCACCTTGATGGTGTCGGTCTCACGAGCGATGCCCAGGTCGGTGCGGCGCACGTACGCATCAATGAACATCGACAGGTTTGTGGGGTTCACGTTACGGGTGAAGTACGCGCGGTACATCTGAGTCAGATCATGGTTGCGCTCCTCGGGGAACTACAACAATGGAATAACGCCACTATGACTTATTTTTCTTGACTTGTCATATGTGGACTTGGTTATAGGAGAAGTCGTATGTATACAGTATATCAAGTCCCTTTAGTTATGATTAGTGACGCAGTAGTTTACAGTAAAACATCTGCTTTTTATACAAAAGCATTTTGATGGAAAGTATTAATATGAAATGTACATATGATATAAGTACGTGCGTTACGTGTACTTAAAAGGAATTTAGTTGTGCATGAGTTTTGCAATGATCTGGTTATTGATTTGTTTTGCATTCTTTACGGGTGAGGACACGAAAGAATCGTTAACCAGCAGGTCACGGTCACAGTAATTTCTGTATAAATAGTTTAGTTGGCATCGCGTTTGCACGCAGAACATCAAGTTCGCCACGCGATTCGCAAGCTTGCTTTGCGATTTACGTAATAGATATTGACTGTAAAATAATTTTATGACTTTTATGATACAATGCATGAGTTAAGTTGGTGGAATGGTTTGTTCAAGTACAGCATTAAACTGAGTTATTTGACCTTATCGGAACATATCAAATTGAACATTGTTTGTGATATAACCACTTCTACCAAAATGATATTTCATTCACATTGTAGTCACAATAATTATAAACGTATTTTACTGCCAGATAGAAAACTTTCAATGCCAAAATAACTCTAAATAAACAAGTCATGAAAAAAAACTTTAAGTCACGTTCTTTTACTGAAATTCAGTATGAATATTCGTGAATATAACTTGAGCAGAATCGTCGCACCAATAAATATCACTGAACATATAAGTGTCAATTCGCAATAGCAATCGTAGCATTTTTAAACGACACATATTAAATACAACACATTTATATATACACATACACAATAAAAGTTACATAAAAATTGCGCATAAATGAATAAAAATTCAATAAAACAGACATATCCATTCACACCTGTAAACATTTATCGCCTTGTACTTTTTCATTAAAAAATGTCTTAATTTAAACCTCCCTATTAAACGGTTGCGTTAGATAGTTGCTACTACTACGGGGTTACCGCGACTGGTGTACTAATGCACACATCGTCCTATAAAACGTAGCACAATATAATTTACAAAACATACGCATTCATTGAAATAAAAGACAATAGGAAAAATTATCCACATAAAAAAAAAAGTGTATTGATAATAAACAGGCTAAGAACAGCTAGTTGGCAGTTAGTTAAAGGATGCATACCCGGCCAAAGTGATGCCACATGAGGTAGTCAAGCACGCCCTGTGTCATACCGCGTGATTTCAGCGAGCGAGAGTTCATCTTCTGGTAAGCCCACTCTATCCAGCCGGCCTGGCTCGACGTGCAGTTAATCAGGGCGACAGCGTCTACCTGCAACAATACATGGAATTTTACGATAATAGAAATGAAATTACCAACTCAGTGGCAAAGCGGTAATGTATGCAACTGTTATGCATGAGATCTTAGGTTTGATTCCCCGATCGGACAAAATGTTATTAGGTTTTTCTGTCAAGTAATTCTCAGTAGCAGCACAGTCTGGAACTATGATTAACAAGAGGCGATAGGCTCGTCTCCGATTATGTACTTTGGACCTAAATCAAAAGTTGGCGAAATGTCGGTGTAATACACCTTTGCCTACTCTATATATGTATATCGGATACATATGTATCAAGTTATACTGTACTGGATCGATTGAAAGTAGGTTAAGATGGTTCAAGTTTCGATGTCTAAAATGCAAAATTATGACACATATGCTACGTACGATATCGAAAATCTAAAACTTCTTTTGACGTAGATTTTATTTGAGATTGCCTCGAGACCGCTGCGGCTCGGTCAGTCTGAGTTCTATACACTTAAGCTAACTGTGTTTTATCCGGAGCGATCTCTTATTTTTCTTTTGTACGTCTGCTCAGTTCGGATACCTACTACGTAACTAATCTTATAAGTGTTTCAGTTTTATATCGTAGTGGTTAATAAAGTTTTCCTTCGATAAGGGAAGCAAAAGGGATATCTGCATCATGCGCATTCTATATTATAATTTGTATATAGGTACATATAATATGGAAATATTTTATACCTCGACATAGTTTACAACATTTTCGATGGTATTTTTTTAAGCCACTACGATTCTAAAGTACTTACGACGACTGATGGCAAGTGGTCAACGAAGCCTA
The DNA here is from genome assembly GCA_963675205.1 of Catocala nupta. NCBI lineage: Eukaryota > Metazoa > Arthropoda > Insecta > Lepidoptera > Erebidae > Catocala > Catocala nupta. The sequence goes on from OY776078.1 coordinate 13,603,594, forward strand.
TGCGTACACTAAACACCAGGCGCTTAACAACTCAATAAAATAGGAGCCGTTGTAGTGGAAACGTGCGGCGAAAAGTTCACATTGGCTCTTTTGCTAACAGCACACCGTCCCTGGAGCCTGGCAACCTCACTCACCGCAATAAAACAACACGAGTTTATTTTGCTGCTATCTTCGCCCGACTGCCCCAGTATGATCGAAATCCTTGGTTTAAGTAAAGATTGCGCTGTGGCCTCCCTCTCATAAATCTATACTAATATTATAAAGCTGAAGAGTTTGTTTGTTTGCTTGAACGCGCTAATCTCAGGAACTACAGGTTCGAATTGAAAAATTATTTTAGTGTTAGATAGCCCATTTATCGAGGAAGACTATAGGCTATATAACATCACGCTACGATCAATAGGACTGGAGCAGCAATGAAAAATGTTGCAAGATCGGGCAAATTCTCTTGTGTGAAGCAGACGAAGTTGCGCGGGTCAGCTAGTTCAAGAATATAAACAAATCCTAACGTATAAAGAAATATCTTTTTTTTACGTGGGGGAATGCATTAACGCTTACCACTCCGTGGGGGCGGGCGGAGGAGTGATGTCGGACTCACCTGGGTAAAAAAGAAAGATGATTATAATGATAATGATGAACTTCCCGGAATACCGACTACACCTACTACGGTGTTCCTCGACAAAACCGCAATCGGCGGAGCCGCGCGAATAATTTTCACATGAGGTCGCGCCCCGCCGAGGTTTCGCGCCGTATAAAACGGCAGGCCACTATACAACAAGACTAGGGTTTGGTCACCACTAGATTTAAGCCCTACTGTCCTCCTTGTGAGGAGGACGGACACACGACACAGAAGCGCGCGTGGGAACACGCACGCCGCCTCTCGCACCTGGTGCTGATCGGGTGACAGGCAGGCCCACTAAGCCCACCATCCCCAGGTCAAACCTCAGGGTGGCTGGAGGTCATCTCGCGCCCTACGGCGACCGGTTCTGCGGTTGGTGAGAGGGTTTAATCGCTCTCGCTCCCGGTGCGCCACCTCCTTGATGGACATGACTTCCTCACAAAAGGAGGCGACGGCGTTCTACGACCTATCGCTCCGGACCATAGATTGAACCAATGCCAGGAGCGAGAGGGCAACCATACCGACTGCCGCGATAAACTCATGGCGCTGCGATGCCCGGGCGAAGCAATCCGCCAAAGTGTGCAGCGCCGTGTCCTCAACAACGTCGCGCCACAGTGGTGACAATCAGGCGTCTCTTGTCGGTCTATGCGACACAGGAACTGGCCAAAGCAACCGTGGCCAGTCATTACCTGTGTCAGCCGGAAGGTGAGGGCGCCATGCCGCCTCTCCAGCCACTCCTCAAAAATGGGTCGGCACTGGGGTGCACAAGTCGATTGCTCCATTCTTCCACCAGGACCTGGCGGAGCTCGGACCGTGCCGTCTCTAGAGCGGGAGGAGCTGGTCCTTCGCCCCGAGCCAGCGCCTCTTGGCGCCAACGGTAGAGCGACGCCAGAAGACGCCAAGTAATATCTAACTTAACCTGAACTAATAATACCGTAATATTATGTTTCTTTTCAAACAGTATTTTAGTTAGTGTTCTTACAAAGCCGGACATTATTACAATTAATATCATCATGGTTAACTTATTACTAACAGTCGGTTCTTTCTACTAAAAATGTATACCAATTATGCATTGTAAGTATGGTATGCAGATTTGTTTTAAAAATTTTTACTGTGTAAATATCCATAAAAAGCTATTCGTGATTTCGGTTTTGGCAATTGAAATTATTCTTAGTCATTGTACAAACCTACACGGAACGCGGGTATTCTTTGAAAAAGACCTATTCAAAATAACGGCTATATGTGCTCTCGTAAATTGTCTTATTGTGTTATTTATAGAAAATATGAAACTTGCAGCAGTATTTAATCTTTTAAGCCCGCAGTCATTTCAAAGCTTGCAGATTTTAGCAGATTAATAATTAGCGTAAGTATCTATACAAAAACATAAACGTATATATGTATGTGCGGTCGTAAGTTTACTTGTTCCTTGTCAATATTTGAATATGTGTATGCAATAGTAATCTTAGAAATGTAATCTTTAGCAAATAACGTTAATAGCTAATAAACGTCAGTAAGCGTACAATATTAGAATGCATTATTTCGTGACGTAGGTATACATAACCTGCAGATATCTTGTATTGGTAGTATTTGGCGAACTACTTGGCACGTTCAATTCTAAGGACAGAGAATGCAGGTGTATCTGCTATAAAGAGAGTGTAAACATGCCCAGAGTGGTGCACTGTAAAGCTGCATTCGGTTGTGAGGCGATTTAAAACATTACCTACGTGACCTATATCTGTCCGTGTGATTAGCGATCACTTATTGTCAAAGCTCGATGAAACAAACTTGCTGCTAGTATTTAATCCACCACGTTTCGTTAGCGTATCGTTTATTTGATCAATAACCAAGAAAGTTTTAGAAAGTAGTGCATTTCTTTTTAATTTCCTCTTTGTTTCTAAATCGCTATTACACTAGTATTTCATTTCAAACTTGGTTGAAAGTCCTAATTACAAATATTTTACTTATTAAGCTCTTTTCACACAGATGATGATATTGACCAATTTACATATATGAGTTTAATAATTTTATGAGACTTGTATAAGTGCAAAGTAGCTTCAGCATCGTCGTCGTTCTGTGCTTATTGCTCGATGTTGGAACATACAAAGAGAAACATTGCTTATCATTGCTTCGGGTTCAGCCGTCTCTAAGTATATGATCACAATTACTTTAATACAGAGATATCAAATAGAGAGACTGCCTTTATAGATTTTTAATGGTTGAGATTATGAATAGTTATATAATGCCATGCATTTTGAAAACCTATTTCTATCAATAAACAATAAAAGCATTTCACCGCAGTGTTTGAAAACTTATCGATACTGATATTATAAATGTGAAAGAGCTGTCTGTTACGATTTTACGGGTAAACGACTGGGTCTATTTTAAATAAAATTGGCAAAGAGATAGATCGAATCCGGATGAAAAACATAGACTACTTTTTATCCCGATTTGAGTGCCCATGGTATTCACGCAGGCCGAGTTGTGGGTGGATACTAGCTCGTTATAAATGTATGATTTCTGATGTCATGCATCTGAATTGCCGAACAATGTCAACGAAAATGAATGGTACATTAGGTGACGTGACGTATGTACATTGTACAGCACTCGCCGCCCTCGTCTACTATTCCGAAGCATACCACGGGTCAAATGTTAAAATTGAACTCAGACACTCTCAGCTGAGTCATCATTAAATATAGTTTCAATAGCGCTATTGCTTTTACATAACTTTTCAAAATATGTATTACATAGGTAGACGAGTTTAACGAGCACCCACATTTTACCAGCTGTGGTCGCCGTCTACTGACCACATTTTTTAATATTGAATTTGAATTGAAGAATTTTTTGAAAGGACGCATTATTATTAAATAAATATTGTATTTACTATTAGTTAATAGCGATCCTAAAATGCTTACATGATCTGTGTGTTGCACATTGTCAACTATAGTTATACATGTAGTATTATTATATTCAAACCACATCAAATTATGAAATCTCGGATATGAGCCAGCCATTTGCTAATTCAACATTGCAGCTTAATGAAAATCTACTCACTTGTGGATACTCACATTTGTAATATTAATAATCGCGATGTCAAATAGTTCGAAACAAACATTAGTTTAGCTATGAACTAGTTGCAACTTGTTATGTGCAATAATTTGACGTTTAGTGATTATTGCCTTCAGGATACATCGGTTTTCCTCCCAGTGACGAAGCACTCATAATGTATGCTCCGTGGAATTAAACGGAGTGATGACTTTACAAACTGTAGCAGATATAGTCAGCAACATAAGACGATAGCACATGTGAGGTTTATATAGCCGTAATAGTTAAAATATAGTTGATACAATCACAACTAAAAACAGAAGAGTTATTAGAATTTTTACTGATAAGCCTTTTACAAAATTGTTAAATGTGAAAGTATTCGTAGCGTCATGCTTGTGTATCATCAAGGCGTTGGGCAATGATATGACATACTTATTTATGACATCCACACGGATATGTTAAATCTATACTAATATTATAAAACTGAAGAGTTTGTTTGTTTGTTTTCTTGAACGCGCTAATCTCAGGAACTACTGGTCTGAGTTGAGACATTCTTTTAGTGTTGGCTAGCCTATTTATCGAGGAAGGTTATAGGCTATATACATCACGCTATAACCCACGGGAGCGGCGCAGTAATCATAAACGCGAGTGAAACAGCGGGCACATCTAGTGTATCATAATTATTGACACCTGATATGTAGGTACTACACACTAGTGGTCGAGAGTCAACTGCAATTCGTTTTGTTTTTACTATCTGCCCATCTTGAACTATGTATACCAAATCTCACTTCTCCACGCGCAAAATAAGCTTAAATTGAGGTTCAAAGATAATAATAATAATAAATATTGTTTATTTCTCTCAAAAAGGTACAATGGTATTCTTATATTTATAGATAAAGCAAAAACAGAACCTTGTTGAGAGCTGGAGTCTGAGCTAGGTTCGAAACCTGTGTGACAGGTCTCAAGTTAGCTTAGTAGCTAGCGACAACTATCAAACAGTGTCACAAAAACAATAATAAGATAGATGATTTATAAACACAAACACACACAAGCGTGTTTGTAGGTGTGTGTGAGAGTTGCGTGTGAGAGTTGTGTGTGTATGTGTAAGTGTAGTGTGTGAGAATTGTGTGTTGTATGTATGTATGTATATGTGTGTGTGCATATAGTGCAACATTAACATAAGCAATATACATTTATCGTCTATTTTAATGTGCAAATTATATTTTCAGTGCCGTCAGAGTCTAAGTCACATAGCCAATGAGTAACTGTATTTTTACACTCATTCTTGGTCATTGGGTACAAGTTTAGAATTTTGTTTAGCCTATTGTACACGTAATTTCCCAGGAAGTAGAAACATCTTTGGGCTAGACTAGTTCTGACCGAAATCAAGGGACAAACGTTGTATTATATATTGTACCGACAAACGCGGCTTAACTTCGATGGATCGTATTTGGTATTTGTATGGGTCGTAAGAATGAGGTTCAGAATAAACAATTTTCGCCCCAAGAGTACATTATAGGTCTTGTAAAGTTCGATGGTGGGAAATCGGTACGGCCTCCAACCTACTTTTGGCACCGCTCTTTGAGCAAGCTCTCGTTTTAGAAGATGTCTTTTATGTGTTCCTCCACATGCAACGTTGCAGTACTGGGTGACTGATTGGCAAAGAGCTAAAGGTGAGCTTGAGGACCTGAGTATCGACTACATTGTTGAGAGCTTTGAATACAAATATAAGTTTAGAAAATCTGAAGATATGTGAGTGAAAGGAGAGAAGATCATCTATTTGTACTCTAAGGTATTTAACACAGTTGATTCGAGATAGAGCAGGAGCAACGAGAGAGTGAGAAGATGAAGAAGGCTTGCCTAGAGAGGTCAATGAAAAGGTAAGATAATAAGCTTTTTCAGTATTGAGGGTGAGCTCATTCCCAGTCAACCAATTAGTTACTGAGTTATGACTGGACTGGGCACTCGCGAACGCTGATTCCCAAGTATCACCATAAGATATGAGGGCAGTATCGTCAGCGTACGTAAATATTGTGTAGCTTTAATTGACAGAGGCCGTTAATATACAATAAGATTAACGTAGGCGTCAAGATACTATCCATTTTTAACAGGAAGCTCATCGCTACAGTAATTTTCGATCCTAACACACTGCCGTCTGTTATCAAGATAGCTTCTGAAGAGGGACAGTTGAGTACCTCTGATCCCGACTTTTTCGAGCTTTGCGGAAAGGATAGAGACTGAAATCTTGTCGAATGCCTTAGCTTTCTTGTTGTGGTCAAGCTTAGCTACTATTACGTTGGTTAAGTCTATGACTGCTTTACTCGTGCATAGTCCAGAGCGAAATTCGTATTGTCGTGGGGACAATAATTGGGTTTCCTCTAGGAAATTGACGAGCCTGTAGTTCATTAATCTTTTCATTAGTTTAGAAAGTCTGAGTAAAATAGAGATGGGTCTATAGTTTAGTTTAGTGTAGTATGCGGCCGGTCTTATCACCTCCCTTGTGTATCGGGTGAACTACTGCAAGTTTAATAAAAGCCTCTGGAAATGTACCCTTTGTAAATGAAAGATTACATAAGAACTTAATAAGTGGTATCAATTATTCTTTAAATTTTTGGAGAACATACCGGATATGTTGTCGCTACCAACTGCACAATCACTTCTCAAGTTCATTATGAGAATCTCAAGGTCGGACTCATCTGTTTCTAACAAGGCGAAGGTGTGTTGGTGATAAGGAAGAATGTCTGACAGTTACGAACAGAGATTGACTGTGCCTGCACTATTGGCTTGTGATCGTCCAATATCAGCGAACTATAAGTTAACTTCGTTCACCGAGCGTCTTGGGTCAGATAAGGAACGAAGTGCGAGAGGTTGCGCTGTGTCTCTGTCTGTGTGCGTGGTAGATTTAATGCCTTGCCAGACTTTTTAGTATTACCCTTTGTATTATCTATTTTATATTTATTATATTTTATTGTAGTAGACTTAAGTTAGCGCAGTAGACCCTATACCTTTATGAAAGTAATTTTTAAAATTTCATTACTTGTATTATTTTTAAGTTTTAGGTGTATGTGATCCCTGTTACGCAAACATTTTAGTAGACCAGGAGGATCATCCATTCTTTTTTAAATATTTTGCTTTTTGCCACAGTCTTCAGAATTGTAATAATCTTGTTCAAAGTTTAAAACATCTGTAGTGACATGCGCTTGTAATAGAGACAAAGCTTTTATAATCTGATCAACTTTAAATACGGTAATATTGTTTTGCTGTACGGCCAATGTGTGCCATAAGTCTTGCTGTAAATGTTTATTACAGACACGACTGTTTTCACATATAAGTAAATTATATCGACACAACATCCGCAAAACAATGTCATCTGGGATACGATGTCTGGTATCGTTATCGCAATGTTGGAAAACACAACTGCGCCTAGTGTCCGGTGTTCGCACATACCCAGGCAAATTAATCTGAGCTGGTTCTTCACCTGCTACCGGTTCCATCTGAGGAACATCAGCATCATCATCTTCTTGGCGTGTTTCCCGTATTCTATGGTATGTTCTTTCTGGTCTTTGCCAACAAGGTCGACAAATAAAATCTGTATGGGTATATTTTAGTATGATTGTAGTTGACTATGAGTAAGTGAATGTATACATGTAATAAATTAAATACATGTGTTGAAAATGCAAAAATAATGGTGAAAAATGTGGTAATAAATAGAACATGCAAACTGTGTAAGATATGGTATGAAGTGAAATAGTCATTATTGCTTTGACATTAGCGTAAGACACTTCTCCGATTTTATTTGAATTGGTTTCTTAGCTGGGCTTTTACACATGATCTTTCCGTTTGAGTACTATACGATAGTTACGGTATAACTATACGGTATTATACGATAGTTTTTTCACAGCCGGTGGAAGGTGTTCGTCTACTAAATTTTCATCAGAAAATTTCTACAATATTTACAAGATAATTCTAAAAAGAGAAAGATTGGCCAGGACCCGAACTAGAGCGTCGCTTCTGCAAGCGCCTACTTAGCGAGTCTAGCTAAGCGAGCTTTATCAGAGGCGTTGAAATGAATGGCCACTATTTTACAATAGGCAGCAGCAGGACAAACCGTTAGTTATAGTCGTCGCCGCAATAATGATGTCGAAGTCCGTCTCCGTGCAAAATTTTTATAATTATCTACCGACCGTTTAAAAATTGAAATCGTTTATTTATCACTTATTTAATGTTGTTCATATAATGTTTTTGCACAATTGTCACTGTTATGTTTATTTACACTGTGTATATTTTTGTTTATAAATAAAGTCACTTTCGACACTGTTTTTGGAATTAAAACTGGGACAACTAGCAATACCACGCGTATTGCGTATAGTAGGCACCCTTTACGTTATGATACATAGTATTTAAATAGGACATTTAAAGTAAAGGATTTGTCTAAGAAAAGTTTAATAACATTTTATCAGACCAGAGAAATTGAGACCTATAGTCGACGGTTGCACTAAAGTGGCCACTCTCACTGTGTCAGTCACATTATTTGGAAATTAAGAATTTAGTCGGTACTTTGGTGTCTCACACTACTGCCTAACCTTATGTGTATAAACGTGCGTGATATGTATATGAATCGCTATTTGGCAACTCTCGCAGATTCCACCCCGTACTTGTACGTTAGTTTAGGCCCCAAGCGCATTCATTGTTTCCATTCCATTTAATACAAAGGTTCATTGGTAAACTAATGCTTTGTCTCTGAACAAAGCTCAGGAAAATAATATGCACCATGTGTTCATGCTATTAAATATTTATATTATTGTTAGGCTCTTCCTCAATTATTTGTAGAGCAAAATTATGAATCTACTTTTAAGAAAGATAATTTAATAATCAACTTTCTTTATAAACTGTTCCACAGCTGGGCTCGGCTCCATAGTGCGTGTTGGTTAAACTTCACACATCTTAGACAAGATAGCAAATCACTTTCAGTTATGCGGGTGTTTTCACGAAGTTTTGCTTTACAGTAAGCGATGAATAATAAACTAAGTTTGTAAAGTGCATATTGTTATGGTTGCTTACGTTTAAATTAAATCTATTAATTATTAGCTAGGCAATCCAACAGGTCCCTACTAGACTGGAGCTGTTTATCAGTTTATTTTGTAGGATAAACTAAAATAAAATAAAATATAAAACAATTCAATTTGAAAAGTAGGATTATATTATTTAAATATTATTATTTTTTACTGCCACGGTTCACTTATTAGCATAAGTTTATTGGCGATCTAAAGACAGTCACATTTAGACATAAACATGCGGCATCTAAAATTATAGTCATTGTTTGAGTAATCATAGTAGGTATACTACATTTCTCGACGAATGCAAATTATTTTGCGCACCAGAAAAAAAGAGTTAAGTAGATGAAAAATATCATGGCGTAATTATTTTAATATAATATTTAGTCATTTCTACCATGAGAGTAGAATAATGTTCTATAATAATAATTTATTAATAATAGTAATATTGTGACTGCCTGGACCATTCTAATAATAATGTTCGAATGTAATCATAGCTGTAATCAAACAGGCGAGGCACACATAATAGATTGTGTAATAGCGTTCCAATATTAATAATCTGCATCGATATAATCGATGAATATCGTACATTTCATAGCCGAAAATGAAACATCTTCTTTGCGGTCGCAGTACACCCGAGTTTGCCCAACCGCAAAGATTTAGTTTTATTCATTTTCACATTTAAAACATGTGTTTTAATCACTAGTTTACAAATGCTCATATAAATAACGATGTTAGAAATAGGAAACTAACGTTTAAGGTTTCGATGCAACACAACATTGCCGTGGCTTGAATTACCGCTTTCTGTATCAGCTCCTCAATCCAATTACAGCGAGAGCTTCCTATGATGTTGATCGAAGTTCTTCGCAATCGCCTATTTACACGGCTATCGGCTTGGTAAATCCACATTCTAAATTATATTGTTGCTTTCGTATCGACACGTACAACCTGTATATCCAAGGACACTACCAAAGAGATTTTTGGCACATTTACAGTGCTTATGTCAAGTAATATCCAAGTATTTGGATTCACACGTTGAATGTTATATATCACTGACAATAGAAAATGTTCGCAGGTATTTGTGACCGTCACGGCTTTGATTGCGATATGAAGAAATTACAACAACTATTACTTTGGTTTTTTGTAAAAATGTGTGTGAACGTGGATAGTTAACATTAATTGAAATATATCACATATTGTTTAAGTATTATTAGCCGCTTTAGAATATGGAACTGAATAATTACATAAATTTAAATTAAGTTCAGACGTTTAAAAATAAAAATGCAAATATTTTCCTTTGGCTAATCCTATCCGCACTTCTACCACTGAAATATAAGCTGTGGTGTCTGACTGTATCTTATTTGTTCATGTAGCACGGATAAGCGCGTGTAATCAAAAGTCTGGCCGGAGCGTTAAGTTACCCGGACAAGAAGGACATGCAAACATAAAAATATTTTTTGATGTTTCATCAGAACTCGGTGTGTTACAAAAGACTAGACAACAGGTGTATCTTTATGAAAAAGCCATGTCTAACAAACAGGTTTCATGGAAACCATTCGGTCAATTGATGCAGAAAATTGGATTCAATCTAGCTAACAAAATGTAAAATTGGTTTTATACAGCGTGTGTGTTCTCAAATAAAGTTTTAAAAGGCTTGACACGCAAAATATATCATGGTTTCATAGAAGAGCTCGCACCGTCCTGTCACAGGCGCTTACGAACAACTGAGACGCTAATGAGTTTTCATATTATTCGAGATGTTCCTAATATATATATCATATAATTCTTATATAAATGTATAGTATATAACCACTTTTATTGATTTGCCGCTCCACAGACTTTGTATTTGCCATTTATTTTGTATTTTTGTATAGTTCTTAAATTTAGACGTCAATACGATAAGTTTTGTTTAGAACTCTTTGTGCAAAAATCGTCCTTAATTTGATGCCTTGTATCATTAAAAATATAATAGCTATTTATAGAGCAGCGAAAACATTTTTGTCGCCACATTTGGGTGGTTACTATTTTTGTATACGTTTATTGGTCTATGAAAATTCATCCAGTTTATGTATGTCACAATAATAAGGAAACGTTTTAAAAATGGATATGATAAGCAAAAATTTTACCAATTTGTAAAATACCCAAGCTTAGGGATTTAAGTCTCTAAACAAGAGTTTGAATAATATTGTCTTCTGTTTACGCGAATGTTATTCATTGAAATTAAACTACTATATACGGATTTTATCGCGTTGTTTATTTATCACTGTATTACAAAATACAACGCGATAAAATCCGTATATAGTAGTTTCATTTTAAAGAGTTTCACTTTTTTGGTGATTTTTATAATAATCAGTGGATCAGCTGTACTAAACTACTTAAGTGTAGGCTGTCTAGCTCTTGGATATTCTTAAAAAGAAATAGTATTATCAAGGTTGTACGTGAGGACTATTGGCATTTATTGATGGATCAATCGAAAGGTATGAGTATAAATATAAAATAAAAATGCCCTGATTCAACTTTAATGTAACTACTTCAAAATCAGTACATTGGAAGTAATCTATGGAACTAATACCTATGTATTAGTTTATTTCAACTCTTCCTATATACTTCTGATTAAATTAGTTGCGAGGCTTAAGACAGTTTAACTTCTCCGGGAATTTACGAGTATCATAACTTGTTGTTTTCTATGGTCACTGCAATACAGGTGTTACAACGTCGAAAGTGCGACTGAGACTTAGTGCCAAAGGAAGATCTCCTTGTTTACTGGTTTCCAACTCTTCTATTAAAACTTCTAAGTAGGTGTTCAATCCACTACGATTTTGAATTTGACTAGATTAACTTCGTCCAATAGTATCCAAGACTTCGGTATCAAAGACGTTGATAGGTCATCTGCATTCTTGAATTTTAACTGTAATATTTATTTATCGTATAAGACAGAATAAACTGTGGAGAGCTAAAAATTGGACGGGGTTTGCACCACGATTGTAAATAGAAAAATAAATACCAATATTTAGTACGCAAAAAATATTCCTACCACTTTTAAAACACGCAGGTTTTATCAAATTGGTTGTATATGTTATCATTCACCATTTGGCGCACTTGCCATGTGGTACAAAATTTACTTACCTTCGACGGGTGCGTAAGAGCGAAACGGGCGAGAATATTAGCGCCGGCTCCGACACCGAATCCAATAAATGACTTGATGCCGAAGTGGCCCAGCACGTAGTTAAGCTGGTTAGCCAATTCATCCATAGTAGGGTAGATGTAACTGAAACAAACATTCAGTTTAGCAACTACTTCAGGTTTAGCAACGAAGATCATTTGTCTGAGATTTATACTACCCGCTTATGTTATGCGCCTATAACAATAGTAGTCTATTGGCACATAGTGATGAAATTTGGCTTAAATGGCTGTGTTACTCTAATGCGGCTGTCTCATGGACTGTCGGCAGCGAATTTGAAGAGCATTCAAGGTTCTAAAATGCGCTACCACCATACATAGCACAATGTTATATTTTGTAAAATAGGACGTAAAATTAGTAGTTGAAGTCCAAGAAGTTTGTAATGTAAATGACCAAATCAATTTTATAACGATAAACATATAAGACAATGATAGTACCTACCTAAAAGGATACCGAGACAATTTTGTTAGGTCTGAATAACATACTGCTGTCGAGTTTTGTTAAACACGGTATACAATACGACAATCGACAGCTAGAAAGGGTCATTGAGAATTTTTTATGACTTTTTCGACAACGCTTTACATATTTGTCTTTGACAAATAAATCGTATTATTATAACTATCAAAAAGAGCCCTAGACAAGAACTTGCTTAGTTGTATACTTTCATTCTAGCCAAGTGTATACATACGATGCCGGTCTCTTCATATAAATTTCTCAATTCAGTATATACAGGGTGTCCAAGAACCTGGCGTCCAACTGGATTCCCACGATGCCCCAAGTTCTAACAGTACTCAGAAAAATATTTTAAAAAATCCACCCCATGTACTTACAGAATTATACTGATTTCAAAAAAAAAGGGGAAATGAGCACCCTGTGACATACTTTTGAATGCTGTGACTGCTAATGCTGATAATTTCGATATTTCTTGGAGGTTTTGTAATCTAGGGTATTGCTGTGTCTAAATAGAATGTAAAAATAAAGTACTTATTGTACCATTTTAAAATAAAATATTATTTTAACTAAAGGTGATATGGAAAACTATTGAATTTCGCAACTTTGACCGACTGTAGTGTAAAAAAAATGTACCAAAATAGTATGGCAAGTGACGTCAAATTTTGACGCGTTTATTCCTCTTTTTAAAAAGGTATAATACTTACACATTAATTTGAAAAAAAAAAATTTTGATAATATTTTTACTCAACAACCCAATTTTTACGATGTCTTACAGAATTCTTAGAAAGAAAAATTTACGACGAATTGAATCTAACCTCTAAAGAATTACTGTTGTATGCTCATAAAAATAACAACAGGCCTCTCAAAAAACAGGTTAGACCGTAAGGGACGGTATGTGCATGCATCTCACCATAGTGATTCGTTATTACAACAGGAGGGAGCAAGACAGAAACTATCTTTGCGATTTGCTGGTTCTTCTTTATGGTACCCCATTATTCAGGTAAGAGTGAGGGAGAAAAAGGTTAGAGGTGCGAGTGAGATAGATAGTGACGCTATCTGGGATCGTGCTATTTAGGATAACAGTACGGTCAGTACGCGTCACTGCCTCCTGCCGTTACTACGCACCTCTCTCTTATTGTTACCATTGATCACGTACTACGATTTAAAGCTTTGTTTATTGGACTCGATTACTCTTTGTGCTCTGGACTTTGAAACGAACTCTTTACGACGACCTTTGCCTGTGTTTGGACAGTTTGTGTTTTGTGTGTGCTACCATGGCGACCTACACTCCGCAAGAATACGCAAATATGCACTACATTTATGGAGAATGTAGAGGTAATGGACGAGCTGCAGCGAGACTTTACAGAGAAAGGTATCCGAGGGCTACGCGATATCCCGACCATCGAGTTTTCATTAATGTGCACAGATCACTATGTGACGGGCGGTTCCCCAATCAAGTAGCTGGTGAAGGACGACCCGTAAATGACTTCATACGCGATGAAGTTTTAGAGGCAGTGTCGGCAAATCCAAGCATCTCTGTGCGAGGAATAGAAGCTGATACGGGGATACCGAAGAGCACAGCACACAGTATTCTCCAAAAAGAAGAATATCATCCGTACCACGTACAGCGAGTGCAAAGTCTTTTACCTCGAGACTATCCGAGCCGAGTCGCGTTTTGTGAAACAATCCTGCAAAAACATCGAGAAGACGAAAACTTTATCGACAAAATTTTGTGGTCAGATGAATCTACATTTAAGAAGGATGGCTACATGAACCTACACAACTTGCACGAGTGGCATGTGGAAAATCCGCACTTGATGCGAGAAGATAGATCCCAGTACCGGTTCAAAGTGAACATGTGGACCGGTATTCTCTGTGGGAATATTATTGGTCCATTTGAGATGCCCGAGAATTTGACTGGCGAATCATATTTAAATTTTCTTCAAAATGATTTGCCAAACTTACTAGAAGAGACCCCACCAGATATGTGGTTCCAACACGACAGCTGTCCAGCACATTTTCGCGTATCCGTTAGAGAGTTTTTGGACGAGCAATACCCGAACAGGTGGATTGGGCGATCAGGAACAATCCCGTGGCCAGCCCGCTCACCTGACTTAAATCCGCTGGATTTTTTTTTCTGGGGAACTATGAAGGAGCTCGTTTATGCGAAGCCCATTAATGACATCGCTGACCTTCGTGAGAAGATAACACAAGCAGTGCAGGTGATACGTCAAAAAAGTTACTCGCGAAACATAAAGCGGTCCTTTTTAAGGAGAGTGAGAGCTTGTATTGCCGCGGGTGGTCAACATTTTGAACATTTATTGTAATAAAATATCTTTAAACTAACATTCTTTGCTTTTATTCTACTGGGAACCCATCTACCTGTGTGTATTTCCTTCTTGCTCACTCTTGGAACCGAAGTAAATAATAGTAGTAACATAACAGTTTCTAAGATAAGAAAGGGTCCGACAGTTACCGTTAGTAGGTAGGCACTTCGTAAAAATTGGGTTGTTGAGTAAAAATATTATCAAAATTTTTTTTTTCAAATTAATGTGTAAGTATTATACCTTTTTAAAAAGAGGAATAAACGCGTCAAAATTTGACGTCACTTGCCATACTATTTTGGTACATTTTTTTTACACTACAGTCGGTCAAAGTTGCGAAATTCAATAGTTTTCCATATCACCTTTAGTTAAAATAATATTTTATTTTAAAATGGTACAATAAGTACTTTATTTTTACATTCTATTTAGACACAGCAATACCCTAGATTACAAAACCTCCAAGAAATATCGAAATTATCAGCATTAGCAGTCACAGCATTCAAAAGTATGTCACAGGGTGCTCATTTCCCCTTTTTTTTTGAAATCAGTATAATTCTGTAAGTACATGGGGTGGATTTTTTAAAATATTTTTCTGAGTACTGTTAGAACTTGGGGCATCGTGGGAATCCAGTTGGACGCCAGGTTCTTGGACACCCTGTATAATAGTTTATTATATTCAATCTAGTACGCTTTTAGTGTACTTTGGCAAGCTCATTCACGACATGCAAATGAAACAGAATAAAAAGCCTTGGTCTGAAATCATCACGCTACTGTGTGAATGTAGTATTATCATTTTCACTTTTTTTGTGACTATACTACATATAATTGCTTTACCGTATCTATATTACTGTCACAGCTATTTGTTCAGCTGTTGGTTTTTAATAAAATATAATATACATATACATTTACCCGCGACGGATAACTGAAAATCGTAGTTCCATATCATGAGGTCAGGTAAAGTAGAACAAACATTTCTATACTTATGTTTTACTATGACAATAAGTTATGAAACAAATTGGGAACAATGTGGTGCTGACGCGGGCCGGTGTTACACAACACTGCGGCGGAAATAAATGAATTATACGTACCTACTACTTGCACTACAATCAAATGTAAATTATATATCACTTAATCATCGATCGCCTATAATACTACAAGTTCTTAAAAACATGTGTATACGTTGGAGTGAACATGTCTGTCTTATACATTATATTACATATATTTCTTAAAATAAATAGTCAAACGAGTCGAATAGTGAACAATTTTTACCAAACAATCAGTTCTACTCCGCAGAACGAGTTGATAACTAAAATCCTTTGTACTGTGCGGTAGTTTGGTAACTCTTAATCTCTCTCCAATATACAGGTATATTGATTCAAACAAGTAATTTATGCATAATTCAAAGATAACGCCACCGCAACAGAGACTCGATTAAACTTGCCATAAGTTTAATACACACCGACTAAGACGAAGACTCCGCCCACGATCGCACCTCAATACCGCAAGTACTGTTTTCGTGATTGTATCGCAAGGCAGGCTGTGATTCCAGGTTCATTTTTATATATAAATTAGAAGTATTTTGGCAAATGTAAAAGATCAATTTTATATGTATCATAAGCTCGAGATATTCGTTTATGTTTCCGTCGCGCTAGGCACATACGTCACAATTCCTATATTCTGTTGGACATGGATCAATGCGCGGTGCCAGAGCCAAGGCGTTAGGAGTTCTGTTTGATCTGCAATGGGAATGTTTCAACACTGACACAGTAAGCTGAGCTATGACAGCTGCTAAATACAAAACGAATTGCAGGGATATCTGCATTATGGAGACCATTTGCATCAATGAATACAATACTCAAAATGATCTTATTTCAATATGAAAGCTTGAGCTTAAATCTTGTTTTTAATGAGCTGGTTTGTTTGATGGCCCATTGAAAGTCTAATTAATTTAATTGTGTTACTAGTCAGTTGCCAGAAATTATATAATTGAACATATTCACAGTTGACGGCACCACTGAAAATGTCTTTATGATGACAACTTATGAAAGTTATATAAAAATATAAACGATCACTCAATCAGGCGTTATTAATATAACGCTCACATACCGAATTAATATGACAATTGATGTACTCAAAACAGAACTTGGTCATCCACGAAATTAATTGATTGTGGTTGATAGTAGATGCATTATCAGCATCGATAGCAATAGCATACGACGCAACTGCTGCTAATGGACATGAATATAATATAATCAATCAATGAATCGGTAGCTCTCAGATTGAACTGATTCGAACGGTATCAGTTCATAAGTAGCTATGTAAAGTAAAATTGAAGTGCGGGGCAAGATGCGGTATAATGCCAAAATATCGCGGCAAAACAATTTTCCAGTGAGTGATTTCCAAACTCCCTAAGGATAGGCGGCGATATGACCAGACGTCGTCAGCCGTAGCCATCGCGCCGCCGTCATGTACCTACAGTCTATATCGAGCGGCACACTCTTACATAACACTGCGGTACGAGACCCACTGCCGATTCTATTCCGCCTTACAAATAATACTATCTTATGTAAATAATGCACAGCGTACTACGTTTTAACTAACTGTTATAGATCTGTTTAATAACTAATATTACTTTATGAAACCTCATTAATTGTATTTTGTGACACGGCAAAAGAAAACCAAGCTTTTTATTAGTTGCAATTCGCAGTACTAACAAGATGAAAGGTAGATTTTAAATTGCTTTGAAAAGGCATCGTAATTAAGATTCATTCATAGTTACAATGTAACGGAACTAATTAGCGCAGCGACCAACGCGACTGAGTACAATAACGTCAAGCGAGTCTCACGGTGGGCACCAACCGGGAAAAATGTAGAGAAGATATACACAGGGCAAATTAAAAGTCCTATGTAGTAGAACTATAGTGAGAGCAATTACGTCAGGCGCTTTTGCTAGAAAATACTTTTTGTACCCAAATTATATCAACACTACAAAAATTGTATGAGGCAGTAACTAATTGCCGAAATCTAGAATGTAGTTTTTGTAGTATATAAAGTAGTACTAGATAAGTAACAGTAACATAAAATATAGAGGTTAATTGTAGTGAAATAACGAGATTTTTTGTCCTCTTTATACACATACATGTGTGCATCGCTGGCAACTGGCGCCGATGTGTCGCGTCGCCCCATTAATGCAGTTTATTCACCTACCCTCTACGGGGAAGACAGTTCATTGTCATTTCATTACTTACACCCCGTGACTTAGACAGGTCGCCGTCACGTTTAATCCAGTTTTGTGATTTATTTCTACCCGCATGTAAAATATTATTCATATTATCATATCAGACTAAAGCGTTTAGTCATACTAAACTATATCTAGTAAATATGAAGACTTTATTGGAGCTTATTTCAGCATTAGTTCTATTATACTTAGTAAATTACGTAAATAGCTTAATGAATTAATAAATGACTGAGATGCCTTCATGCAGGGGCGTGCACAAAGATTTCTGGTAGGGCGTGGGTACGCACGCCCTACCCGGAACCTCTGCGAGGGCACTATATGTTATTTATAAATGTTTTTGTGTGTATATATATCTGTATATTATACTGTAGTATTTAATAAATAGATTTCGATTATATAGATTTACATATGCCAGCGGACTAGGGTATGCAGTGCTTATTTGCTTGTATGAAGCGCACGCGCCTGCCTTCATGTTGTATGTTAGCGGAGGCGTCTGTTAGTCTAACGACAAGTTAGGATTCACGCTTACAGGCCAATAATATACAACGTCGAAGGGAGAACAAGGAATTTCGCATCTTTTTACCTAATTAATTTAGTTGATAGGAATCAGTTAAAATCTCAATACTCTCGTTTAAGTGCACAGTATTGCAATAGTCAATAACTAATTGTCATAAATTACATTAACACTTATAACGTATTTTAAATAAGTTGAATATTAATAATAATAATAATATTGGCAATGTATCACAGCTAGAAGTCTAGAGATATTCTTATTGGATTATTTATTTTATAGAGTGTTGGCACCCTCCTCGTACGAACAAGTACACGACGACGTAAGCAAGACTTATAGCCGTTTGCGCGAATATTTATTGAGAACCTCTTGACGGATCCCAGAAAATTGACGTCGATACTAAACTCATATCCACTATTTTATTAGCTGTCAATATGAAAGCCGATGCGAGATCAACGTCGCTTTATATTCATGTCCAAAAATAAATATCTATTGAAACACTATATAATACTTTAGTACTATATAATACAATTTTATATAAGGTATGTCATACTTTATTATACAACTAGATAATTCGATTTTGTATTTCTTACCAACTTTGGTTTGAAAGATTTGACAAGCTAATTATAATAATCGCGATCCTGAATGCCTCAGAGAGTCGGTTAAGGCCTCGTCCCCAGCTTGCCGTTACTGGTTGGCTTCAAGGAACTTCAAGAGCGCCCGTAGGACTCTCAACACTGGCTTGCCTTGGTCGGCCAGTCAGAGTGGGGCCGTTAGAGCTATATGTTTGGGAGTGGAAGTGTCATTTTCAAGGTCATAACTACGGGGAAACCCGCTCCGGGTCTCCGTTGTCATGAGATCCGTGATGGTGAAACCGGCGCTGCACCGCTCGACACCCCTAGCCACCCGCACCGGTGTGCCCGTCTGCTGCTAGCTTGTATACCTATAGTGGCTATTCAGGGGGCTCATCTAGTGAGTTGGGGAGTCACCGTCTGCCCATTGCATTGATACTATTAGAGTATTCAGGGCAGACGCTGTTATTCATCCATAGTTAGCAGGCGCGTGCGCTTCATACAAGCAAATAAGCACTGCATACCCTAGTCCGCTGGCCTATGTAAATCTATATAATCGAAATCTATTTATTAAATACTACAAGCTGAATAATAATAAATACACTATAAAATTATCAGATACAATAAGAGCTTGTGCCACTGCCATCTATTGGTCCGTGAGCGAAATACTAAACAAATAACTTGTGCTACTGACATCTATTGGTCCTTGGGCGAACTACTAAACAACTAGAATATATAATAAAGAGGTGTCTGGAAGCAGAGATATTTCGTGCTTATTAGCAGTACATTTAAACGTCAATCAATTACGCTGTCTACGAGACAAATATTTTGCTTGTGTGTGTAAAATGCACGTGTGTGCTTGCCGACTGAAGGCACTGCCTACAACGAAAATCCAACCAGTTTAAATAGTTGTCAAAAACATCATAATTGTTGTTTATTATAGGCCTATTATTTTAGCAATATAGCATCGTATGCCATTACTAATTATTTCACAGACTGCTGTCGAGGGGATTTTGAGCGTTTTGTAATTGATAACTAAATAATTAGTGAAATAACCGAAATTACTGTAAATTATGGCAAATTATACCTGTGAGATCTATTTTGGTGATGTGTGTTTAAATAAATTAAAACCTGGTGTTTTCTCGACGTTGCCTTTTGATGATAAAAATACGATAATTTCTCTTGGACGCTGTGTTCGCGATTTAGATCTAAAACAACAGGAAGGTAATACGACACGTTCTTTTAATAAAAAATTATTATGATATTTATAGCTGGCTAGCGGGCTGTGTACACACAAATAAAGTATTTTGTTTATTAACCAAATAGCGATCGACCGAAAAGAAAACGAGGTGTTGACAATGTTCAACAATATTACAGGCGCGTGCATATCGAGATTATTGACAATGTCTTGAACGAGTGTTGTAGTCGTTATAAAAACTTAAAAGACCTTAAGTTTTCCAATCTACTTTCGTATGAATATTATGTAATAATTTTCCAGAGCAATCGATCGTCGAACTCATTAATTCGCATGAACATTCCTTTAAGGCGGATCGCCTTAGGAATGAGCTGCGATGCGTTTATAAATCAGACGAATTAAAAACGTTAGGAATATTTGATCTTATTCAATATTTACATACAAACAATTTAACAGCCATATTTCCCGAAGTTTACAAATTAGCAAAATTAATAGTTACGATTCCAGTTAGTAGCGCATCGGCTGAACGATCATTTTCTTGCTTAAAAAGAATCCATACATATCTACGAAACACACAGGGCCAAAGCAGACTCACTGATTTGTCTATGATTTCAATTGAAAAAAACTTGTAATGATTTTAAAACGATCTTGTAATTTATACGACGACGTTTTACAGAATATTTTAGAAAGAGATAGGCGCGTTGATTTGATTTATAAAAAATAAAATAATACCTACAGTCAAGTATGTTAGTAATTTCGTTCATTTATTTTTGTTCATTTGCGCAAAAACACTTAACATCTCACGGCCTTGTAATACCTACAAGGACACAATGGATATCATATAGGTTACTTGTTCTCACCATCAGTCACTTATTTGGATATTCATGGTGGCCACACACACAATCATCAATGGTGTCATGTCGAAAAATCGCTGAATTGAATTTGGTAAGATATTTTATTTATTTATTGTACACAGATATATATACACACAAAAACATTTATAAATGAAATGTAGTGCCCTTGCAGAGGTTACGGGTAGGGCGTGCATACCCTACCAGAAATCCTTGTGCACGCCCCTGATAGTTAGCAATATACTGGTCCACCAAACACCCATAACAAAAGCCAATTTTTAAAATATTTGCCATTGTTGTGCCATACTTTTTTTTCACCACGTTGAGTGAAAGTGAACTGAAAGTCAAAATCTTACATAATTTAAGAAAGCAACATAATTTTATTTGATTTTTGTGTAAAATCTACAGGCATTCTGGCATTTTTAATGATTGTGATGGATGGAATACTTAGGTATGTTGCCAATACAAAAATAAACACAGAACAATTTGTAAAATTCTAGCAATGGTACTTAAAAATATAATAAAGGGTGTCCAGTTTTTAGGAATTTCGCTTTATTTTACGTAATGAAAAAAAATCAAGATTGTTTTTTTAATTTTTTCTTCTCGAGTAGTCATAAGTATGTCCACCTTTTGGTGCCCGCTTATCGTTGAATTTTGAGACACGTTGTATATATTTTTACTGTAAATACATACATATTATACATAGGAACACCCAGACCAAGGCAAACATCCATGTTCAATTATATTTAATCGTTTAAAAAGAAACTACCTGCATGATTTTATATTGTATTGTGGCCCATATGTTTTATTAAACTATGACTTCAATTTTAGTTACATAATAATAAATAAAATAATAAACATGTCTGTACAATATTATATATTATATACATACGTCCAAATTCTTTTACATAAGTATTAACAGAGTGAACAAGATGACGGTCCTCATTGAAAGGAAGGCAGACATTACGTACACCCGAGGGGTTACTAATATCTCACCGACCTTTTTATAGGTTGAACGCTCTATTCTGGTAGACATTAATAGGATTTTACTTTGATATTTAGTTACGTAAGTTTTGATAGGAGTTCTGGATGTATAGTAGCAACAACACCACAGGCAAATTGGTTGGAGATTAGTTTCGCTTGCCATGGTTCGTCCGAAAGACGAACTCCGGCTACAATATAATTTTGTAGCATATCGGCTGACGTTGCGTGGTTTGCGCTAGATTGAATGTCCTAGTGACCCGCGCGTTTACATTTATTATAAGCCGCCTTGGAAGTACAATGAACGTACGACCGTATTGCAGTCAGATAAAAATACACAATGAGTACACTGTCCTTTTGTATCCTAGCAACGTTCAAGTACACAAACCGCAATTTATGTAGCAGTGCTTTTGCGGTATATGTTACGTACACTTTCGTAAGAAATCTTTTTATTAGCAATATCGTACTTTTAGTAAGTAGATACATAATGTATGTACATCTTCTTCTCCCTAGCCTTTATTATTCCTAAGAAACTTGGGGTCGGCTTTTCTAGTCTACCCGGATTTGACTGGATATCAGTTTTTACACGGAGCGGCTGCCACCTGACCTCCGCAACCCGAAGGCTAACGATACCCTAGACCAGTGTCAGGATATTATAGGACACTGACTTCCCAATGACGACTGCCATAGATGTTCATGGCAGCCAGGACCGACGGCTTCTTCGGCTCTCCGAGGCACGGAGCAGGCGATAATTGTCAATCAATACGCACATAATTCCGGAAAGTCATATAACTTCCGAAAGTCAGAGGTGCGCGACGTGGGTTCGAACCCGAGACCCTCTACATTGCAGTCTGTTGGTCTCCCCACTGAGCTATCGCTGCTAATTTATGTACATATATATACCAATACAAATTCGTCCAGGTGCCGGAGGAGATACTGTCGTCTTTGTTTAGCGATCAAAGCTTTTCGTCCTTTGTCTGTTTTTGCATTTTTATAGCTTTTTCTATGCGAAACATATTTGAGAACAGAAGGTGCCCGCGCCTTTGATGTTATGAATTTTTAAAACCTTTCGTGTAGTGATTCATGATTTGTTTTCATTTTTAATCTGGTACGTGAAATGTTTCCATTTTACAGCTTTTCATTGCATTTAAAGAGTAAAACTGGCTGTAATATTCTTTATACGTATGACATGAGAAGCGCTGCAGTAGTTTTTAAACTAAAACGAAGAATTTGTCGAGAGAGGCGGGAGAGACACGGCACAAGTATTTGCGTTGACCTCGAAACTTGGCGGAAACAGCGCTGCAGCACTAGTTTCATTTGCGGAGGTAGTCTTTGTAATTGTATCCCAATCCCAAAGGAAATTAAGTTCTACCACAAAATTGCCTGTTTGTAGCTACTTGCCAAACTAACAGTGTGAAATTCGTAAATGCTATAAAACATTGATTTTATTGTTAATATTTCCATGAGATCCCGCGGGATGATCAGTAGTGTGTAACTGTGTATTGAGATCACCGGTATGGCTCACATCAAGTATCAAATATTGTGATTCATTCACAAGTAGTAGAGGGGGGATAACGATCTCACATACAGATAGTACGTATTGAGTATGCTCGTAGTGCTCCACAAACGTTCTAATTATATGCTATGTGTGGAGTACAGACATACCTGCTCCCTGTATTACATGTCACATCGTAGATATAAATTATTTGATGACGTACCGTATAGGGTTTACTTGAATAAATACGTGTACCAAAGCTTTACCACATTGCCAGGTACAAAACGTGTTGAACAGGGTTTCAAAGGTCTATTCATTAGAACCGTCGACGTTGGTGTAGTCTTCATAATTAGTGTACATGGCCAAGTAGATAGAGTTAGTGCTGACTTTGTACCAATAATTAAATTGTTCAAATATAGTATTAGGTGTAATTTATTATCGCTATAAAATACTGTACCATTCTCGATAGAGACTGCATGTTTGAAGCATTGAGGTATCGATTCTGGCACTATTTTGATAACACAGGTATAGTTGATGAAAAGCGTACGGACTAGAAAAAAAGACTTCGTGACACTGCTACAGACAGTGGCAACGGCTGTCGAACTTTGTGGAAATATTATCAATAGTTACCTGTAGGTAATTTTAAAAAACGGATGTACTAATAAATCTGGCTTTTCTTTATTTATTGTATTTCCGTTTTTATTTTTACATAAATAAATAAAAAGATTTAAACATTTCTGTGAAGATGTTCAATTATGACTATAAATAACTATTATTTTTGGGCATTCTGACCTATTTTATTTTGATAAATTTGACTTTTGTGATTTTGTAATTATAATATATTATGACATGTTTATTGTGTGTAGGTACATACAAGCATCGTATTTAGCGTATTTCTCTTGGAATATATGTATTTTAGGTGGCGTCCTTAGCCTTAATCTCTTCTTAATTTAACATAGATTATGAATGCTCGTAATAGGAACGCGTTGTCGTGTTTGTAAAATTATTGCATCTGCAAGAGATAAAATAATAAACATGTACCTTCTTTTTTTGAAATTATTTCTAGCGCCATGTATATATGCATTTTAATGCATTTTAATAAAATAAAATATTTTGGAACGGTTACTTCATGAATGTCAATATTTTAGAAAGTGGCGTGGCGTTATTATACAGAAATTTCGAAGAAACCATACTTATAAATTTATTTGAAAAGTTTGTACAATTACAACATGCATTAAGTAGAATGTTATTTATTAAATAATTATGAGGAATAAATACAACTTAGGTTATGGTAATGTTACTTGAAGGAAGTGATTACAGGCTTTTATAACACAGTTCAACATATTTTTTAATACTCATAGTAGTATTAAAAAATAAGCTGAAATGCACCAAGAAAAGGTCACCGCGACAGCCTGCGTTCCTTTTGGCCATATCCTGCCGTGTACTACAATCGATTACTGTCATACATACATGGACTCACGTGTCTTTCGTAGTAAAATAAAATAGTAGTCAGAAGTGTAGAGTAGACTTGTGTGCAAAAACATACGTCGCATTTTTCAGGTCTTACGGTTAGCAACTGGCTGTAGACTTTTTGATGCGACTAAAAAGTATTTACAGTAAATACCAATAAGAACACACGATGAGGTAATCGAGCCCGATAACTCATGCACTTATTGAGAATGAATTGATTGAACTGCGTTTAAATGAATTTGATGTTTCATTTCTTTAATCGGATATAGATCAGTCTAAATGATATGTATGTATCTCCTATATAGCCATTAAACATTTTGTTAGCACTGTCATAAACAAACACATCAAATTATCTGTACACAATAAAAAATAAAAATGTTATTATTATAAGTAATAATTATTACAAAAAGAGAAACAAGATCAATAGAATCTTCAAGTCTTCATTCGAATGAGTTTATTCGCAATTAAAATGATTCTATACGGATAGTAATATTATATCAAGTGTTATCATGAAATCGCCGTCGGCTGGAGTAAATAACGATTGTATAAATGAAATTGTGAATACCGATTCAGGCTTTAGGCTTAATTTACATTGTTTTCAGGTGACTGAACCTGAACTACTTATTTATTATATTACGAATAATTGAGATTTGATGCAGTGTTCCAGCGATTGAAACGGGCTGGTTTCCTTATTCGAGTACCTATAAAATTCAATGAGTATCAATCAATAAAGCCGCAAAGCTTGCTTCAAAAATAATGTAGCTTCTTGGAACGTTTAAATAAATAGTATTGTGAATGCGACGATCAAACGAATGATTTCTTAATGTAATGTAACCAAGAGGGTGTTTGCAAGGCTGAACACAAGTGGGTCACAAGTGTGTTATTGATATGATGTAGGTGAAGTTAAAAACAACAGAATGCTGTTGATATGACATATTCTATTATCTAATACTGTGAGCTGTCTTAATAAATAAGCTAAATAAATATTTATTTATTTTGACTGGCTCGTTTATATGTGGTCTCTAAAATTGTGTTTCTGTTTGCATACGATAGACAATTTCCGGTTTGAATTCGCGGGTCAGCCAAACTGTTAATTGGTTTTTCCATTAGTATATTTTTTTCTGTAGAAACATTAATTTTGAAAATCTGCCTGCCATAGACTCGCCCTCAATAGAGGGACATGTTGGACATAAAAACATAGCTAGAGAGATGGATATTATGTTATATATCTCTTCGTACCGTTTAGTGAATATACAAGTCTGACCATATGTTAATTTAAGTGATTATATCTATAACCTCTTTTCTCTTCTGAAACTGCTTATGTAGCATTATATGTCAAATCTCTTATGCCACACTGAATTAAAGTCAATACTACTTTACATCTTTCGTTTATTGTATAAACATTCTAAAAGTCTGATGGCAAATACATACGTATGTATAATATTTCAGTTATAACGTTCACTACTAATAGGTAATTGAAACTTGTTTTAGTTTCTCAGCCAACCTTAGACTCACTAGTAGCTATGTATTAAACTTATAACTGGGTAAGTAGTTAAAACCTCAAACTTTCAACGCTCGCACGGGCTTGCTCTCAGTACGAGCAGAATTCTGATCTAGCTCACTTTGCTAGCTGAATATGGATCTGCAGATTTCCATATCTAAATTAGGGCGATCTTACCAAGATTCTACATCTTGTCTTTTATTTATTTTTGTATTTTAGCTGTCTACCGTGATCCACGTTTATGATTACTGCTCCCGTGTCTGGCAGCTAAAGTAGTTTTCTAAAAGCGCAATTATTCTTAACATCGTTTTGGTAGTAACAGAGTTAATCGATTACAAATAAACATAAAAAAATATTCTACTTTATAATATTAAATAGTTAATAAATATCACTTACTTTAACGGCAAAGTAAAACATCGAGGAAATACCTGCTTTACTGAGAGTTATATATAATGTTCTTAAAGATATTTTGTGAAGTCTGCCAACACGCACAGGGTCAGCGTGGTGGACTATGACCTAACCGTTCTCACACTGAGAAGAGGAACGTGCCCAGTAGTGGGGTAGTTTATATACAGGGCAAGATTATTTCAATTAATTTAAGAGTCTTGCTCTTGTCGGTGGAGCCTCTTCCATATTAGTCTTTTCTCAGGCATTACTATGATCTCTTGGTACGACATGACTTTCGTATTTTCCTTAACCTGATCTATGTAACATCTACTTGGTCTACCCGTTACTCTTCTTCTTTCTAGTTTGGCCACCAGAAAGGTCTTTATAAAGTTGTCATGTCGTATCAAGTGACCCAACATTCATCCTATACGATGTTCTATGACTTTTAAAATACATTTTCTTTTACTAGATATATTAAGTACTTACTTCTTAATTTTATTTTCGTCCTTTTTATTCTGATATTATTATGGTGACCTACGTAATATTATAAATGCGAATGTGAGTTTGTTTGTTTGGTACGCTTTCATGCCTAAACTACTTGACCGGTCATCTTGAAATTTCGCATTCTAGTTATCAGGGGAACAGAAAAGGGCATAGGGTATCTTACATCTGGCAAAAGTACTGTTACTAACCTAACCTAGGCTACATTTACGCGAGCGAAGTCGCAGGCAAAATCTAGTTATAAATATATGGCTTGATTTATATTTAAAAAGTATGATAAAGTTATTAAGGCTAAGTTTTATTTATGTACTTGGCTTTATATAAGTTTGCCTGTGCCTCTTGATTACTTTGCCTGCTTACATGTATGCGTTTTTTTCGGTCTGTACATGTGCATTGTGCAAGTGATTAAATAGTTATTTTGATAAGAAATCTGGTTAATTATTTCAAAACTCTAATAAAAGTACCTAACTTATATTTAAAAATGTACAACAAAGCGGTAATATTTTTCGCTATGGGTAGTGAGTGCAGTGCGATGTGCTGTCGGCGTCGTAACGAACCGAACGAACGACACTAACGAGGACGCTAGTATCTGTAGAGATTTCATCGAGGTCGGATGTCCCGGCGCACAGACTTAATGACTACTCCGTCAAGCGTGCCAGATAATAACTCCATATTAACGCCCGTGTAAAGACTAATAGGGCTGCGATCTGTGGCTAATCATTTCCTTTTTTTATATGCGGGACGGTTCTATAGATGTTAGGCGCAACAAATGTAATATGATTATATAGAACTATATAGATATTAATAAAAGACGATATGAACTGTATTATTATTTGTTATTAATAATGTCCTCTTCGGTCATGGCGGCCAATCTTCACAGCAACTGGACAGATGTCCTGCGCAGTAGATCTTATTATGCCAAAACACAAGTGCTCTCTAACTCTATTTTCTAAATAGCATAGTCCGATGTGACGGCAAACCCGACTGGAGAAAGATCAGGTGCATAATAATAATAATAATAATAATAATCTTTATTTGCATAAAACATGTTTTCCGATAAATAGGTCTTAAACGATAGCAGTCTCAACATGTTTTGCCATTACTGGCATACAAATGTATTTTGTGAATAAAATTTTATGTGCATGCAATCATAGTAATTAATGTTGAAAATTTTAAATAAAGGTAATAAAAAATAATAAAAAAATAAAGAAATGTCAAAAGGTTAATGTCATACTGAAAATGTCCGAGTAAAATATTATGTAAGTCAATAGTAATAACATTAATGCAGTAATTATTAAGTATCGTTTAGGTAGTCATTGATATTATAGTAGCATTTTTCTGTCAACATTTCTTTAAGTCTCCCTTTAAAAAGGTTTACATTTAATGTCTTATACTCATTTGGAAGTTTATTATATATTTTAGGTGCCATACAAAATATACTGTTACCCAAATGAGCAGTTTTGGCGCCGTGTGAACGTAGGCGATCATTGTCGCGCCGGTTGCGCTTCACTGTGTCAGATAGTCTTGGGAATAGCTCTGAGTTTGTCTTTACGAACACGCATACCTCTAATATATATAAGGAAGGTAGAGTTAATATTTTATGCTTTTTAAAGTGTGGTTGACAGCTGTCTGTAATTTTAGCTCGAACATAGCACGTATACATCTTTTTTGGAGTTTAAATATTAATGTTTTATCTGTCGAATTTCCCCAAAAAATTATTCCATATCTTAGGATGGATGCCACTGATCCATGATACGCTGTAAGTAAGGTATCTGTATTGACTGATGGTGCTAGTTTATATAGAGCATAAGATGACTTACTTAATCTACTACTAAGATGCACAATGTGATTTTTCCAATTTAGTTTTTTGTCTATTATAAGCCCTAGAAATTTAGTACTGTCAACTTCCTTTATTAACTTATTATTATAGTTTATATCAATTTGTGATGGAGTGTTTATGCGTTGGCTGAAGTGCATTATGTAGGTTTTATTTAAGTTAATTTTTAAATTATTATTAATTAGCCAAGAAATTATCGATGTCAAAGAATTATTTATGGAATAATTCCTGTGCCGCGGGGGACTTTACAAACATTCAAACAACGGACACAAAGAACACCAGCTAAACTAATTTCCTATACCTAATATATATTTTTAAACGTAATATATCACGACTGTATACCATTACACAATATTTATGCGACATTATAAGAGTAATTACTACAACACATGCAATAAAGGTAACTGTCAGTGAACTTAATTGACCAAATTGAAATCCCCAACTAGTGCGCGATCTACATTTAGTCAGAATAATCCTTATGTTGCGTGCGACGTAACCGTTACAAACAAATAGAATTAAAGTATATCGTGTCCTGATTAATAGAGGTTTTATTTTACAGTCCCCATAATGAAAGTAGTAGTAGACGAACTACGCATTTCTGACTTCAACAACGGGTCAAAACGGCGGCGGTGGGATTAAATAGCTTTTTCAGATTGTGTTAAGCTTGAATCATTATGCCTTTCTTCATTAATAAGAGCCTACATTCGATTTAAATTCTATATTTATTCGTAAAATATTTCAGCATATTAAAGTTATATATAACTTCATTCATGCTTGAATCCTCAAAAAGGTACGCAAACATGTATTACGCCTACATGCCAAGCCAAATGTTAATGTAGTATGGATCGAGTCATTGCCGTCTACTGGGCATATTTACAGACACTGTTATTGAAGATTGCGTATTAGAAAACCGTCGATACCACGTTATTGCCCACAGGCTTCTAGCTTCTGCCGAGGGATAATGACAACTAATAATTAAAATCAGGTAATATATATTCCTAATAATTAAAATCTGGTAATCTATACGCACAATAATTAAAATTAGATAATCTAAAATCGAATTATGCTCGATGTGTTGTACACTATAGACGCTCCATTCAATAATTTCAAGGTTAAGATTCAGTGCACAAGCACGATATAAATAAACGTTATCGCACCGCTTGATTGTACGAGCAACACTTACGAGAATATGGGCCCACTAATGGGCGGCCCATTACTGCCTTAAGGATACGAGGCGTTAAGTTATGTCACAGTAAGGACAATACTACATATAAATCTAATATATGTATGAAAAACGCTTCTGTCACACTGCACTCAGTAAATCATATAAATTGTGTAAATACATATGTAGCGTCGCTTTTGTTAGCAGTATTCATGTCGAGACATTGAGAGGTAACTGTGTTACATTATCGTTTTATTATCACTTCGCTGCCGACTATAACGTACATCTGTAATTCATTACCGACATAGTTATTTTTCATACTCAGGATGAAGTTTACAATGCACTACTGGATAAGGCATTATAATTAAATATGCAAAGCATTCAATCTGCTTGCTTGCAATGCTTTTATGCTGTCCTTTTTGCTTTTTGTTTGCGTTTATTTAAACTGGCAAAATTTGCTTATTATTTCAGGAACTGGACCGAGTTATGTTTCTGTGATTGTTTGTATAGTGTGTGAATCATCACAGCGCGTCGATGAGGGCGGAAACGGAAGCGCGGGCGTCGCGACGGGACGAGTCTGGTTTACTTTGCCGGTCTAGACGTTTTCATGGCACAGTTTTACATTGTCTTCAGATATACAATCTGACTCTTTCCAATTAATTTGCTTAACGACAATTTGAAGCACGGTTATTTATTTTAAAGCCTAGGTCCAATAAATCACATTATTTTGATAAAAGTTAAATTTGTTAAATAACCCAGTTAAACTTAAATCCCTTTAAGAGGAAGAGCCCACCGGAATCTCTTTGAATCTGGCATTTCGCTAAAATTATAACACCTGTACTTTCCCAGTCAGGCTAGGGTAGCCTGCCTGGGAAAGTACAGGTGCCTGGGTACATAGGAAAAATTATAACATTGTGTTGTGTTTCTGCGGTGATTAGGGTCGCCACTAGCTAGACTCCTTGAGAAGAGGGTGTGCTCTTAGCAGAAAGAAGACCAAAATCCAAAGCCCAGAATTATTTTTGTCCTTTGCGACCAAATGCTAGCAATGTCGTGATTTTTATTATAATGGCTGGCGCCCATAGGCTTTGGTAATGGCTTATCATGCGGGCAGCTTGCTTGTTTATGACCTTAAAACCAATCTCTTTATTCAAAGGCGACATAACCTATAAGAAATAAAAACGACTGCACGGATGGCGTAGAGTTTGAAGTGGCGACTTCGCTACTGCAACGAGCGCTGCGATTGGGCTACGGGTAAAAAAATTTCATCTGTAAATAGTAGTTTCAGTCTAGACTTCTGTGTCCGTTGTTTATATATATCTATGAAGTACTCCGCTACACAGTAATTATTAATAGGAAAAACGTGTTATTTTAAGTAATTATTTTACTTAGCAGCGTTAAAGTCTTGTTTCCCAAAAGTCGACCGGATGTGCCGATACTATTTTCGCAGTAACCTTTTTAGAAATAAAGAATACAAACAATATATAACTTATGAAATATTTACAGCACTAAAACTTGCTGAGTCTTCTAAAATTAGCCGGCAGGCTGCCTAAATTCCAAAAGCCCGAGTTCAGGTCAGTTTAAAACTGGATCAGTATAATTGTGTTGTTCACGAATATATCTGGGTTATTTGTTTCTGTACACGTTATAGTTTTGCAAACTACGTTACCCGTGAATTTTGGTATTGAAATTCACGGGTAACGTAGTTTGCAAAACTATAACGTGTACAGAAACAAATAACCCAGATATATTCGTGAACAACACAATTATAGTTTGTATACAAATGAGAAGACCTTTCATTTGTATACAAACAATAAATCTGTAAAACATTCCCGCACAAAGTATGATGGTGTTTATGGTAATTCGACCGCCATATTCAGTAAGGATATGTTTACATAGGCATCTTTACCAGGTTCTATGGTTAGTGTGCGTGTTTACTTAGAACATTGTAAATTATTTGTAGTATGCCGCAGGGCCGGTGCCGAAATGTTTAAGTGTAATGGTACTAATTAGAACAATAAACTTGGCTTACATAAGTCTGTTGAGACTTAGGACGATGTTTACATATATAAAACGACTTTGTGGAGTGATCACGTCAGGAATGTCCACCGTTTACAAGCGCTGCGACGCACATTGTTAGCATACTACAAATGATTGGTATGTTTGCGTCACTCACGAGTTGGGCTGTGTACGACTAGCTCACAGAATATTTTAAATGTATACAGCTTTGTTGATTTCATTTATGTGCTCGTGATTATGACGGATGTCAGTGACAAAAGCTTCCGCTTTTGGAAAACCAAGCACTTAAAATCGTTAAAGGAAATACCATCAATTAAAAAAATCTATGTACGCAAATCAGCTATGTAAAACATGCCAAAACAGCAATAATGAGAAAATATTTACTTAGACATCTTTGTGAAAATGCTAATTTTCAAGCATACTGACTACTAATGTAGCGCTCCATATCGATTGCGAAGAGGAGTAAACTTAAATTAGCGATCTTTAGGCGGCTTTCTAGAGAGATCTTTTTCTGATCTCAGGCAAGGATTTTCGGTTTTGGCATCAGATCAGTAACTACACTTTCGAAGTTAAAAATAGAGTGACACAACGTGACTTTTTTACGCTTTTATGAAGCGAAATTTTATGTTTGATAGATTAAAGTTAGTAACTAACAAACAAGTTTTAAGAAACTCGTAACTTTAATTTATAGATTAATGTATGGATCTTGCACATGTGGAAATTAAGTCAGAGTCTTCGCACTCTCATATGTTTATAATCCCCATGACTTATGAATATCAGAAAAAGGTCGATATCGGGACAAGAAGGCATTATTCAAATAGTATTACTTGGAAGTAGGCAGTGGCGCGTGCCGTTCAAAAAAATCAATACAACCCGCACGCTCCTCGACTCGCTCGCGCTCGCAAGGACACCGAATAAACGATTCCAGCTTAATGTTACTAAAACTTGCGTCACCATATTTAATTCATTGACTCGGTTCCGATTTGCACATGCCTTTTACAATGATTCTCATTTCATAAATAGCTGGTATATTTAGATCATAAACGTATCATTTCATGTCATATTTGTTCCATAATTGTATTTTATTATTCATGTCTAATAACGTTATGCGTCCCTTCTAATGTGAGTGAATGAGGAAGGCGATGTATAACAAGATATTGGACGCGTATGTTTAATAGAATCGAATTAGCAGCAATGCTTTTACATTTGGATATCGTGTCAGGATATGAGGTTTACGAGATCGACGTGCCTGAAAACAGTGATTAATGACGTTCGAGCTTACGTAACTTTTCTGCTTGAAGTAAAGTGTGGTAACTTGACACAAAAATATGATTTTCATATGATAAGAGTCATGATAGTCGTTTATCTAGTGGATAAATTGGTATTGGTGAAAGATGTGAACGCGATCTATTACCAGTAGCACTTATACGAACGCTATGAAATCAATATAGGCAGTAGTGGTTCATGTTGGTATATACAATATGTCACAGATTTAACAACAACAACCTCATACACCCTAATTAGATTATCAAATCGTAATAATAGTATAATCATTAAAATGTTACTTTTATGTATTTAAATATTTTAATTTAACGAATTAGGTCTCCTTATTGTGCGCGGATAGTATGGGTATATTACAATATACCTAACATTATTGCCTTTATTGCATCAAAAACCTTATTGCCTTCAATTATGATACATTTTCGTTTATTTCAGCTGTTTAATAAATGGGTAACTGTAATTTAATTAATTTTAATTACTTTAGGGATAAAAATTACCTATATTAAAAATTGCTGGAATTGATTTAGTAGCCGATTTTGAACAAACTACTTTCAGGTTGTGCGTTTATTATGTTACATGTTATGTTGTATAATATATTACAGCAGCGATAGCCTAGAAGGAGATCGTTGAACTACCGTAGAGGTCTCGAGTTCGATCCCAAGGCGCGCATCTCTAACTTTTCGAAGCTATGTGCGTATTAAATAATTAATTATCGCTCACATTAACGGTGATGAACAACATTGTGAGGAAATTTACATATCTGAGAGTTATCCATAATGTTCTCAAAGATATGTGAAGTCTGCTAACACGCACTGTGCCAGCGTGGTGGACTATGGCCTAACCCTTCTCACACTGAGAAGAGGCTCGTGCCCAGCAGTGGGACAGTTTCATACAGGGCTCAGTTTATTTTCTAGAATTATTAAATAGTGTATTTAAAAATTATCTGCCATAAAATCCGTTTGTAGCAGCTAAATTTGCAAATATATTCTTCTTCATTGAGATATCGCAAAGTTACTCCAGTCATTTTTGTGAACTGTGGCGGATAAAAAACAGTGACATGTTTTTAGACAAGTAGAGCACATTACACACTTACACTATTTCAATTCCTTCACATATCTTCGAGAATATTATGGAGAACTGTTAGACATGCAGGATTCCTCCCGGTGTTTTACTTCACCATTAAAGCTATAATTAACTATTTAATGAGCACATAACTTCGAATAGTCATATACTGGGATCGAGCTAGATACCTATGCGTGGCAGCCTGCTGGACTGCCACGGAGAGGTATCCAAGGTCTCCCGCTAGGCTATATCTGCTGTAATATTTAATAAAACTTATATAAAGTAGTCAAATTTTCAAATATATAATTCCTTTATCGTAGTTTAATTTCAATGTAAAGAAATCGCCTAAAGGTTCGAGTGTATTAAAATAAAATATTTTCAGACGTGATATCAGACGTAATGATTATATTTATCTCATATTATCAGCTACCCAATTCCTTAAAAAAACAGTTCTTATCGAAGTAAGTGAGCGCCTAACAACGAAATATACTTTTCTATTTTTAATCTCGCCACAGGGGATTGTACCTATAAGATGAATTCGTCTAGCCAGACGTTGTTCTGTGTATGTAACTCTAGCCTCGTCCTACATATTGTAATGAACAAGTGGAACATATGAATTGCATCTAAATCAGTCAGCCGTAATACTATGCTTTGTTAAGCAACACTAAGGGATTCATTTATAAGAGTATTGATTAACTTATTTCCAGTTTTACCTCAGTTAAAAGATTACCTGAAATATACATAGCATGCTGTTTTTCTCTTGTTAGATTAATGATAACAATTTTGATAAATGGAGATTTTGTAATAGGGTCTTAGTATGTATAATTCAATTTGTTTCAATTTTTATTATATTTCAATATTATTTATATTTCAATTTCAATTTTCATTGAAATACAATTCCCGCACTGAAATAAATCCTGTGTCGCAGGTAACATTGACCAAATAACAATGTGAAACAACGAACACAAAGAACCCGCCGACTGGGAACAACTATTTGTGGACCATGCAAATTATTGTGCCGAGTTAAGTAAAATCTTGGATCCCTAGAACAAACCAGCAACACCGTGGCAACGGTGAGGTGACTACCACAACGTTATAGCACAGTCAATATTTAAAATGAACCGTGCTAATAAATAAACCTACCGCAGTGTCTAGTTGTTAACTTTTAAACATCTGCGGTATTTACACTGGCGTGTGTCAACAATTATTGTAGGTGCGCGTTTTTAGAGATTAGTGCCACCACTGAGCACCTGGCTAAAGTGCTCGGTGATTTTATCTGTTCTCTAGGGTACTCGGTAAATCCATTAAAAGATTTACTGGCGGTAGAGAATTGTTGTTGAAACACATTATGTACATCTAAACGAGTGTTGATTAACAATATTTTTCTAGATTATTTACGCATTATACGTAACTTATGTTATAGTTACATTTCAAATAATAACATTAATTTGCATTCATATTTTATATTAAAATTGTGTTGAATAAGTGTCTGTCATAGCAGAGTAGCTGGAGGCGAGCTGGATATGATAGTATGAACATCACACGAGAACATCACCCGATTACACTGCCAATCAAATACTGGCACCGTCAGTCCTTAGAATACGGTCCTGGAGAAGACGTGGACAAATGTGTTGCACAAAAACATGAATTTCTGAAGAAGACATCTGCGACATATCGAAGTGGGAAAAGAACATATAGTTTTAGCTTCACCACCATGTGAGATGAAAAGACGCGGAAAGAGAGAAAGGAGAGAGAGAGAATGGAGATAGTTTCGTTCTTCCAAGAACCTCCTTTTACTTTGTCCCTTCCATATATGTTTTCGTATCATTTCCTACATTCTTCGT
Source organism: Catocala nupta (assembly GCA_963675205.1). Classification (NCBI taxonomy): domain Eukaryota; kingdom Metazoa; phylum Arthropoda; class Insecta; order Lepidoptera; family Erebidae; genus Catocala; species Catocala nupta. The sequence goes on from OY776078.1 coordinate 13,640,168, forward strand.
TCTTCGTCCAATCCGTCTTACTATGGAATGCGCTCCCTCATGAAGTCAGGATGTCCACAAACCGTAACACTTTCAAGGTGAAAGTACGTGCTCACCTCCTTACCCGTTTATCAGATTCATCCCAACAATAATATAATACGTATGTATGTATGCATGTATCTCTATATATTTGTAGATATATATTTTATTTTGATTACAAAATATGTTTATTGGTTTGTATATTATGTAATATATCGTTTTTATTATAATATTCTTTAGTATAATGATATGTTTAGTATATGTTAATGTATATTTCATCCTAACGTATGCACCACTACATTTTCTGCATCACCCAACGGTTGACTGGTAGATAATGCCCTTGGCATTAAGTCCGCCGATGTACTATTCTGTGCATAAAGTTTCAAATAAATAAATAAATAGAGGGTGGGAGAGTGTAATAATGCTGAATAAAGCAAGTTTGAATTATGACAGAGAACAGCCAGGCATAGTAGCTTGCCTTAATTTTAAACAATAAAGTGACATGGCAACTCTACATTGAACACGTAAGAAATAAAACTACACAACTTAGTGATGCATTAGGTATATAGAATGGCTTCTTGTATTGTATGTAAAACACTGTTAATACTATATAATGCGCTTGTAAAAAACTACCTTATGTTATAGACATACCCGTCAACTATTAAAATAAGACGGTAAAATGTACCGTTTCACCGCTGCGGCTCGACCCTAGGGCGCGATCCAATTAGATGTAAACGAAGAATCCCATACACGGGTTGGTAGTACAGTATTAATCTATTTTAATTAGTATTTAAATATACGATTTAGGGGTCCAGCACTAGCTGTAGCTGTATGTGTCATCGAATCACCTACATATCGCACGCCAATTAAACATGCATGATGCAAGTACGAAATAAATCACTAAAACTGACGTAACACCCTTTATACCAGTGTCCAACAGTGAAATACTCGGACAGTACTGATATTATATTATATTTTTATACGACAAAGATAGTAACTAAATTATGCAATACAAGTAGAATGCCGAGAGAATTTTTCTAACATAATTTCTCGTTGTAACTTTAACAAAATTGAAATTGGAATGATGAAAAATAGGGCAGAGGTATCTAGAGACAAAATCGACAAATATTTTTGTGGCGTGCCATATTTCGAAAACATTGTTTTATTTAGTTGTCCGAGGAAAGTTTGTGTGGATTCACGGTTAAACCGTGACAAAGAGAACTATAGTGCGGACCTACCGAAACATTGTTTGCTTTTCAACTACTCAGCTTAAATGCGGGCAAGGTCGACCATAACCTAAACCCATTATTTTACTCCAACGTAGCACGACAACGGGCAAACTTATAATAACAACGGTATGTGATGCAGAGAGAAGACGGTTTAAAATCAGCATATCTAAACGAAGTAAGTAACCAATAAAATAATATTAGCAACATTATTAAATGTTAAATAACAACCATTGCGTTCTTTTCATTACATTAAGAATGTTTTCATTTGAAGTAAATGAATGAATTTTACGTTCAAGTCCGGAAACTTTCTAAAATCTTAATTCAAAGGATCTGGCTTTACTAAGGGCAAAGAAAGCTAAAAGCGAGTTCAACGATAACTTTTCCATAGCGCTTGGACTTATTGGACTTGTCCTTATTAAGTACATCAACGTAGAAGTAGCAGTATTATATTTGTCGTTTGGTACGTTTGAATTGCAAAGGTCACGCCTCTCTAGCTTGGTGCTACACAGGAGTTTACACGAGTAATTAAAAATATTTTTAAAACTACTTGAGAAAGTTGCTGTTAGTTCATACTAGTGAAGCACATTTGGTTTTATATTTAATCAAACAGAGAAATGCATTGGGCTTCTGGTTATAAAAGGCCAATAATTTTACTTTAATTCCATTTGTTATTATATTGCGTCTAACAGAAATGTTTATAATGTTTATTTAATTATTGCAGAGTGAACAAATAAATAATGTTATTGATGAAATGAGAATATATTGATAAAACGGACACAAATCGATTTAAATTAAAAATAAACCTGGCGGGTCATAGAGGAACGTCCAGATATATGTATTTTAGATATATTTTAGATATATTTTACTTAAAACGGGGCTGTTATAAGTAGCAGATACTGTTTAAATTGTAGTTTTGTTTATATATATTACGAGTATTAATATATTAATACTGCCTGCAGCAGCAAAACTTTGTATTCGTATATCAGCCAAAAACAGCTTTGATGACAATAAAGATAGCATTAATCCAATAAAATAGACTTATTCAGCAATTACTTTTTGGATAATGAGGGTTACACTAGCTATCCAGCGTTTGTTGAGGACACGGCGCTGCACACCTTAGCGGTTTGCCCCGCCTGCGTATCGCAGCGCCGTGAGTTGATCGCGGCAGTCGGATCGGTTGCCCTCTCGCTCCCGGCCGTAGTTCAGCCTACGGTCCGGAGCGAGAGGTCGTGGAATGCCGTCGCCTCCTTCTGTGAGGAAGTGTTTCCATCAAGGAGGCGGCGGAGCGGGAGAGGGAGCGCTTAAACCCTCTCCTCAACCGCAGAGCCGGGCGCCGGTGGGCGTAAGACGACCTCCAGCCACCCTGAGTTTTGACCTGGGTGTGGTGTGCTTTGTGGGCCTGCCCGCCATCCATTCAGCACCAGGTCCAAGAGGCAGCGTGCGTGTTCCCACGCGCGCCTCTGTGTCGTGTCCGTCTCCCCTCTAGAGGGGAGACAGTAGGGCTTAAAGTGCGTAGTGCCTAATGGATAGGACTTGTCGCGTAGTAGGCCTGCCGTTTCATACGGCCGGCTAAAACCTCAGCGAGGTCGCGACCGCATGCGCAAGTGATTCGCGCGGAATCTGTCGATAGCGGTTTTGTCGACGAACACCGTGGTAGGTTTAGTCGGTATTCCGGGAGATACATTATCTTTTCAACATCTTTCTTTCACCCCGGTGAGTAAGACATAATCTCTCCGCCCGCCCCCGCGGAGGGGTATGCGTCAATGCATTCCACGAAGTAAAAAAAAAGCTATCCAGCTTTGTCATGGTGACACACATGAGGACGCGTTGAGCAACGCGTCTGGTGCATAGCGTTCGTAGGACACTTTTAGCGGAATGTGACTTAAATTTATTAAAACTGCTGAGTTTTGAATAAGTTTGCCTATTGAAATTAAAGTATTTTATACGGATTTTATCGCGTTGTTTATTTAACACTTGATTACATAATTTTGAAACTATAACACTACTACTATTGAACTTTACTAATTCTAAGCTAATTAATTTATTAAAATTCAAAATTATGTAATAAAGTGTTAAATAAGCAACGTGATAAAATCCGTATAAAATAGTTTAATTTTAATAGGCAAATTTATTAAAACTCTTCGGTTTTGAGTAAATTTATGTCACATTCCGCTGAAAATACATAGTTCAAATATAAGTACAGTGTCATGACCCTGTGAGAAGAGTAGTACCTAGAAAAGTAACTCAGTACATTAAGTACCTGAGTCTATTGGTAAATAATATTAGTTACTTTCCGCCGCACTGGGAGAATATTATCCCTAATATTAATATGTGATAATGCAAATGACCATAAACTACGGTAGCCGTTTATCATCAGTTTTTGTCTGTATCGTCGTACCTATAACAAGGAAACAATTGTTCACTTCGGAAATTGAATGTTGGCTGAACTACGATGACTACTTTTGTATATAACAATTGACAATCAAAGCAGGCAAGAAATGAAGTAATAAAATTAATTGCATAGGTAAATGCACGTTGCATATTACAGACTGTAGATGTACTTCATCTCAAAATAAAAGTGAAATATTATAAAATACAAAGCATTTTTTTGATAACGCGTATAAAAGAATTCTTTGTTCATTTTCCATTATACGTTGAATAAAATTCTTTGAAAGGTAAAATTCTTCACGTTAAATTAATCTAGTGCAATTTTTCAATAACGGGTTCTCATTTTGGTTAACCCTTACAATCAGGGTGCAATAGCCGGGTGTCGGGAACGGCCTGGATTTCCGACCTGTTTAAAGTTATTGCGTTCCACGGCACTCATTACGGCGATGGAACGCCAAGGCGGTGCATGGCCCCATTGCCACGAAAATACAAAAAAGAAACCACTCCTAACAACGCCTTAGGCGTAACTTGACCTATTCCGTTCTACCACCCCTTTTCAAGTTACATTTAATTTATAACTGTTATTATATAAATTAAGACGGCTTAAAAGAGATCGTTGTGATGTTTATTAATTTAACATTAATACTGTTACGTGCTGGGCTCGACGGATAAGAATATAAAACAATATTACCGACTAAAACACGTTTTATTCTAGTACACAATTAACTTTAACACACAACAAACACTATACTATACTTTTCCACTGTAATTGCTTCAAACTCCGTAGTATTGTCGCTTCCGTTCGCTTCGATGAACACTTGACCGCTTACGATAGTAAACTGACTCGGCGGTGCGCGTGCGCTCTGTTTATACGCGGTTAAAGTGCTTCTGGAGTTTTCCAGAAAACGTCACACACGGCACGCAACAGCGCGATGATTCGAGAATGTGCCAGCGCTTTCTCCACTGAACTCGTACCGACAAATACGTAGTTCCGTAAGATATCAATAGATGGTGCTGTAATAAATTATTATTAGAAACCGCCGACTCTTCCCCACAGTGCCGACAGAGGGCACTAGCCGTAACAATACAACCTACAGATACTTGAAACAATTTTCATTAAAGTTAAAGTGTTTGTTTTGTTGATACATATTGTGGCTTCAGACGGGAGTCTGAAGTAGATGTGTCGCATTCAGAATGGTTCATGTAACGAAACTGTACATAGCCCGCGAGTTTGACTATACACCAATTGAAACTCAAAGTCATTTGCGTGCTGCATATGATAATAAGTTCTTTCTATTGCTCTTTACTGCTTTTGTTTCTTTTTCTAATTAGTTTTATAGATGAGAATGTGTTTGTTTGCAATTTCGTTTAGCCAATGAGCAACGTAGTATAGGCACTCGGCGAAATATCGTAACAATATTAAACGGAAGCAAATATTGATTAAGTTGCTTTAACGATGAGAATGTCAATAAAATATAAGTCCTTCGTTTACTACAGAACTCAGTGAAGCTGAAGCGTAAAACCAAAACCGGTATGGTTACTTGGGATTTACGTAAAGCACAGTATGCCGAAATTTACAGAAATCTTGAATCATTAGACAATTTAGTTATGTAATCCTAGTCAAGTGCTCTTGTATATGTATAAGAATTTCTTTAAAGCAAACTTAGTCTTTTGAAATAAAATACTTCCTTACGAAGTCAAGTTACCTCGGTGAGCAAATCAAAATTGCACATGATCGTATATTTTAAAACTATGTACTTGCATTACGCATTGTGCTTGTATACGAGGTTTCAGAATACGTCGAAATAGCATAGATTTACTACAATTTTACACATTTACTCCGTAAAGGGAGAGCTAATATTCATGGTAGTAGTATAATTGCAGTTGACATAATCTTCTTAACTATCAAATCGTCAGTGCAATCCTTCTGAAATACGCGGTACAATCTGCAAGCGGCTGCTAATGTAGCAATAATTATAAACGAGAACTGCTAACTAAGCGCATTATGAACGCTATTTCATAATGCTACAAAGCAAGTATTAATTCTGGCTGCCGCCCGTGGAAATTAGAACTAGTTAAGGGCTTCGGCCTTTGTGGCGCTGTACCCAAATAGTTTCAAAGCTTGTCCACGTTCATCTATCACTGACGTAGAGCATGCTGATGAATACCAACACGAAACTATTAGAAACGGACTGACCACGCAAACTAAGCGAGTAATACATAAAAGTTTAGCGAAGGTCGTAACATCATGAGGGTAATATTTCAAAGGTTTCTTAGAGGTAAAGTAGGGTTCGTGTTCGATCTTTATGTTTGGAGCTCCGTGTCCAGATCCAGAGGATATTCTAAATATCTTTTGCTCTCATATGCTATTATTAAGTAAAACTGTGTCAGATGAATTAAGCGAAAATTGTCCTTGAACGTATATTGATCAAATGAATATTACTAATAACAATGATACTATATGTAGGTATACAAAAAAAAACAGGTATTTTAACAGATATTTTTTCAGGTTACTTTTCTTGTGTTAGTAACACGAAAAGCGAAGACTTATGGACGACCCAATTTAGTCGTTATTCAATTGTTCTCAAAACAAAATTGGTTCAAAAAAATATCTTGCAAACGGTCAAAGCACAATTGTTCGAATGATAGCTATTATATGTCTTTCACGTGAGCTCTTTTGTTATATAGGTATTGCGCTACTTATTTATACAATTTTCAACATAAGTACAATTATTAAAAACAAAATTGTCCATTACTATGCAAGTCACATACCTAGTGTCGTATCATTGGCTAATAACAAATCTATGAACTATGCGATAGATGGCGTTTAGCACCGCCTATGATGCTAATACAAAGCGTAATACCTTTAATAGTACAAAGTAAGTAGTCACGGTTTCAAGATTAGCTTCAGTCGTTTGTCTTTTACCTAATTTAATAATTCAATAACAAAAGATACTAACATTTTCTCACCTACAAAGTATCAATGTACTAGGGTACAGTATCATTGCGAAAAGAGTAAATATTTTTCTCATTTTCTAAAAATGTATGCATGGTGACCGATAGCACATACTCGGTAAGACGCTGTGTTTGAGTTCGAGCCGCGGTCATTATCGTGAAAGCCGTCATACTGTTCATAAAGTGTCAGGGGCTTTTAACTCTAAGAAGATCTGTCCTAATGGTGGGATGTACAGGTGACGTATTACTTTTCAAAAGATAATGAAAGAAACAGGAAATTGCACCTTTATTTTGTAACGATACAAAATATTTTAAGAGGTGAAATTATGTCGGTAGTTGTGGGTATAAAATAGTATGGTTATGCGTTGGTATGCAACTGGATGCAAATATAAGACATAAAAGTTTAAACTTATGGAAGGTGTTAACTGGAACCATGGACTAAGGAATTTAAGGACACCATCTCGTTACTAAGTTTTGACGTATAAATATGGCGGGTGCGTAAGGATGTGTAAGAGAACAAAATATTTTAGTAGGTAATTATACATTACGTTTTTTTAATAAAACACTATGTAAGAATAGAGAGCAGCGATAGGCTGTTAGACTGCCACGCAGTTTTCGAGTTCAATACCAAAGCGCGCATCTCTGACTTATCAAAGTTATGTACGTATGAAATAGTTAATATCGCTCGCTTTAACAGTGAAGGGAAAAAAGTAAGAATACCTGCATATTTTAGAGTTCTGCATAATGTTCTCGAGGATGTGTGAAGCCAATCAGCAGTGGGCCAGCGTGATGGACTATGGCCTAACCTTTCACACGCTAAAAAGAGGCCTGTGCCCAGCAGTGGGACAGTTTCAAACAGGGCTCCTATATCTTGAAAGTCGGCTATTCGGCCAATTGCAGTATTGTAACTACGTACGAGCGGTCCGGCGAATTGAGTGGGAACATATTCTACTTTAGGAGCCTGCTAAGCCTTCTATGAATTCCTACACCTATGACAGGAACCTATAAAGCTTAGGATTTGTTTGAAGAGGTACTGCCTTCCTTATAACTCTAATGTTTTTGGCGTACTGCCTACCTACGATACGTGTTTTCTCCTATGTTTATTTTATTATTCAGTCGAGAGGTGCGCGTTACGTCATGCCAAAACAGATGGTTTTAGAGCATAATAAAATAGTTTATGGCACTAGAACCAAATTGTAAAACGTGTATTTTTCATACAGTCGGTCTCAATATTAGTTCATAATTTTAATCCAGTTTGTACGTACATATCATAGATGTAACTTTAGATTTATAGGCCGAATACATCCTTAGGTGTAGGTCGTACTGTATAGGTGTAGTTCGATGGAATATATATTATTCTGCATCTTGTAATTATGTATTGTTTTATTGAAGTAGCTAACTGTTTAACAAAATTCACTATTTTGACCAAATTCCAAGACACATTTGCACTTGCAAAAAGATTTAATACATTAAATTAATATAACGATTGTTATGTGCATAAATATAGATATGGCAAGTTCAGTATACTGTCTCGGTTAACTTAGAAGATTAAGAGGCGGGCATAGAGGGATCTGTTTATTTCTGAGAATTTCTTCAAAAAGCAGGCGCATCTTAGCTATGGTAATACTTTCATCCAACAGAAAGTTGTGTTCCAACTAGCAGGAGACTACTAATGTGTCCATCGCCCTTAATGGTAGTAGCTTAATGATTTTTGTTTCGAAGACGCGAGTAACCTGCTTCCCAATTGAGTCGTACGCTAGTACTACAGTAGTAATATGAAAACAATTTAACTAAAAGGATTATAATTATTTTAGTATTGCCGTTATAATTAATTACCATTAAAAACGCATATGTACGTACCATTTTTCAAACGCTTCTTTAATTATATCCTAAATACGTTCAGTTATTATTTGAGTAAAAGTGTTACTTTGTGAAATTTTATTTGTGTCCGTTAATTATATGTTTGTAAACTCCCTCGCGATACAGGGCATAAAACTAGTGCAGTAGCCGTATTAACAAGTCAAACTTTGAACTGAAATGGGATACAATCGGTGACTCATACCCGGCAAACGTGAGCGCAGGTAGTTAGACAGGTCTATTGTTTAGGCGATTATAGCAATTAAAACCGGTTTTATGACATTTTTGCTTTTTTAGTTTATGCCAGGTTTTATTGATTTTTCGCCTGTGTGCGTCGGCACGAAGTATGATAAATTGTGATTGGGATTTGCGGCGAAAAAAGTCTCAGTACCACGGTGTCTATATCATCTTTAGGGTACCTAGTATAGAACAGTATTCGTTAGTTAGCCTTTAACTATAGGGTAAAAAACTCCTTCGGTGACACGGCTTAAATCTGTCTAGTTAAAATATTGCCCTTGTTAAGCCATATGTCTTTTTTAAAGGGCGGACGTGTTATACTCATTTTTTGTGTTATATTGTGCAGAAATGTTTGTGACTTTTAGTAAAATTATAGGTGCTTCAATGACGGACGCTCTTCCAGAAGATAATGATTATTCATTTATGCCATATTTTACATTTATAATTTGGATTTTACATTTAACTATAGATTTTGTAGAAAATGAGTAGTTTTTTCTAAATAATTAGTTTTCATAGAGTAAAAATTAATTTCCTGCAGTTTCATGTGTTAAATTAGCATTTGTTGCAAGCTTTGTTTAATGATAATGCGATCGAACGAGACACTAGAACAAATTATGCATTTATAGGAAAACTGATTTCGAGTCTCCTAAATTATTTACTAGCAACCGACTTCGATTTTGTCTCGTACAAATTGTATCTCTAGAGGTATATGTTTAGTGTGGCCGCCATTTTTTAGATCTTTTAAGACTAATAATACCTTAAAACATAATTTCCATGTAACTTAGCGGATTAGACAGCGCCCGTTAAGTTAGTTCTTAATAGCTACAGATTTTCAGACGTGATTGATAAATGTCATACTTGAAGCTTATTTACATATTTGCACAAAATATATTTGTAATTTGTATGCGCGAGCCTTTCTCACGTAGGTAAAGCAACAAGTTGTATCTTGTCCTGCCTATTATGTTATTGTTCAATAATGAGATGAAAACATACATAAGATATTAATCCATGGCCATCAAATTATTGATAATATGGGTATAGCTATAGGATTTCTTAGTGAATACGCACAAAAAAGTCGCAATAAAGACATAAGAAAATATAGAGAACAGTTTTCAAGAAAATTTCAAGTGGATGGCTATGGAAGATACATACCATAGACTCATAGTATCGTCAGACCCTAATATAACAGGGCTAAGAACATTAGTACCCAAGAAAAAACGTCATCTTTATCAGCTTTAGATTTAAGTCTAATTGATGAAAACTTTTCATAAAAATATAATTATACTTTTTCCGAATTCTATAGTTTCATTTTATACATACCACAAAATAGTAAAATCCCATTACTTTTAAAACATGTTATGTCAGGTTTATAATTTTTATCAATGAAAAAACAACACATGTGACAAATTTGACGGAATTTAGATTTATGCCAACTTTTATCGATTTTTCGCCTCTGTGCGACGCTTGGATCCGCAATTAATGTAATTGCAAAGTTGCAAGCTATAGAACCTGCGGTCATAATTAAATTTGTATCGTAATATATTGTTATATAATATTATATTCGGTAATGGCTAGAAATAGCCACGTTTGATGAAGCACGTTCCAAGTTCCGAACTCCTTACACTGTGATATTACCAATTAAAATGGTTTATGAAACTTGGGTGATAGCAACGTCGCGGCGGCGTTCCAACGAGAATAAGTAATCAAATATCTAAAGATGTGATGCACAGCTTGTTTCTTGTGTGTCACTTTTGTTGGTTACGGTATAACGTGACAGGTGAACTAAAGCTTTACCTAAGTACGTAAAGTAGCTGTTTTGTCGGTCCAACAGACGCGGCGATCCCAAAAAAAACCTGTCAATAATTCGTAGTAAAGGCTGTCTGGAAACATGCCCCGGTATACGACAATAGGCTCGCTCTCTATTACGCCAGACTTGTATATATACCACCTCTGCTTACCCCGTAGAATATAAATAGCCTTTGTATGCATGTAAAATTAAAGTTTGTGAACACTGCATAAGAAGTTGAACGCGATTTTCATTGGAATGATCTACCACAAAACGTATTTAAAGGAAATACTAAATTTTCTTTCAACTAGATTTTAAACTCAAGACCTCATCTTATATTGGCAGTAACTAATCAATCATTACCACTGGATTAAGAGAGTCTTAATTAACTTACAACTATATCTTATAAGTAATATACTATGTCCTATATCGGTCGAAAAAAGAAAACGAAATGTGCTCCAAGATTAAATTTATTCATAGCGGCCTCGGCAAAAATGTGTTTCAAAATCCAGGCGGTTCGCGGCTAACCAAAAAATAGACAAAAGTGTCAGCGCGACAGGTGATGCAATTAAATCGCATCACCTAGCAGAACGACGTCGGAAGATTTTTTAAGTTTTATTTTGATCTCGATTGTAACACGAGCTAAATTGACGTAGAAATTACATTAGTTAAGGTATTCCACAGAGAGTACTAGGATTCGAAACGGGGCATAAAATGTTTTGTGAACTGGTAATAAGCTCGTTAAACGGACGGTATTGTTCACGGTAGCAAGGTACTCGTCGAAAATTAAGATCAGGCGGCTAGCGTAGCTTATCTGGTGGGTTTTTAAGAATACTAGTAAAATAAGTAAACCAAATTGATTGTGGTCTTTAAAACTATATGTATTTGATTGCTGTATCCCTGGCCAGGTAAAGTATGTTTTGCGTTGTGCACAACTGTATTCGAATATAAATCGAATCTCTAAGCATATCTCTAAGCTCCGTAACTACTTTCGGGTCGCACGACCAAGTACTATAATTTAGCTTACTGTTAATATGAGTAGTAGTCATGTCTGACAGTTTCTTGATATTTAAAGTACCTAAAATGTTACTAACTACATTTTTGATTCAGTTATTTAAATTCCAGAGTGTTCATAATTAATTAATCGAACTAAAGACCTCAACATTTTATATCCCTTTTTAGTAGCTGACTTCTAGTTTTCCCGACATTTGTTTTTATATTAAGAGAAAACTTCCTCCCATAAATATTTTCTTATTTTTTTATTCTGTTAGCTTATAAGATGATCCTATAAAAATAAAATCTTTCACCTTTTCTTTGTTGAGTGGTATCTAAATACTTGACTTTTATAATGTAGTTACTATTATTTTTTCAATCGGTGATATTTTTGTATATATGTTAACTGGTATATTAAAACCTTCTGTTAAAATCATTATTCTACCGTAATTCATAGTCGTTAAACAATGGCGAAATAAACAATTCGAGCACATTCTACACCATGTTGTTCCTATATAAACGTTGCTCTTGCTCCGCGCTACGCGTATTAGCGCCTAATCGTTTCAATTAATGGCAATCTAGCACTGCTAATACTTTCGATACAGGTTTGCTTTTAGTCTGCTTCTCATATACATAAATTAATAAGTAAATGAACTGCTTCAAATTGTATCATGATTAAACATTTTCTCTTTTCATTCATAGGTAATTCTATAAACTGAATTAAAAGAAGAATGTTTAGCTAAGTTCAGCGCACGGTTCCAAACGTACCCAGTAATACTTATTCTGTGTTATGGCTTTTTAGCTGCGCCTGCTTAATAATTGTCTTAGGCGAGAGATTTTAATTAATATCTATCAAACAAATTCGCATAAAAATATATAACGCCACAGATATCTACTTCTATGTAGCTTACATATTATAATATTACGTTTTCGTGAATTTTACATTGAAGCTGAACTAGTTAGAAAGGATTTTATTGCTAGATACCGACACGGTTGAACTCCCCGTTACCGAGGGTTACTAAAATGTACGCGAAAGCGTGAAGTAAATAGTTTCGTTACAGATTATAGAGAGGTGTTTTTGAAAAAACCGCTTTCAATATAGTTTAAAATCAATGTAATTTTCTTCTTCCGAAGAAGATAGATGCTTTATATGTTATCAATTCTGAAGGTAACTACTTTTTAGTGGTAAACAATGCTGGAAACGTTAAAACTAATCATCTCGTAATGGCCCTCTACAAGAGTGTTATTGGGTTTTTCCGTCAGGAAATTGTCAGTAGCAGCACGAACTTTGGAACCGTGCCCAGTAGACGTTACTAGGAAGCTAACGTATTACGTGAGACTTATGTTCCATCTTGTTTAGCTGGTGAAATGTTGGTGTGACACACTGCATATCCTTTTAGCGATATATAGGCGTAAAACTATTAGGCTAGCAAAATATATTTTTATATTGCATTGTGCAGATTTAGTTTTAAGGACCTCTGAGGCACTGCATACCAATCTATACTAATATTAAAAAGCTGAAGAGTTTGTTTATTTGGTTGAACACTAATCAGCATAATATACAGAACAAGAATAATTAAATGTATGTAATGACCATATTCTTGGGAATAAACGCTTCTATTCTATAATCTCAATAACTACATATTCAAATTGAAAAGATCTTTAGTGTTGGATAGCCCATTTGTCTAGGAAGGTAATAAGCTATATCACATCATGCTACGACCAGTAGGAGCAGAGCATTAATGAAAAATGTTGCGAAAACGGGACAAATTCTCGTATGTGACGCAGACGAAGTTGCACGGGTCAGCTAGTAGTATACAGGCTGATTGGTAATAGACTGGATATATTAAAGGAGGGTATTCAGTACTCGGTTCTGGACCCGAATACAAAAAAAATAGGTACTTTAAATTTGACCTAGTTATCCAATAAAACTTAATGTGCGGACACTCTTGCGCATATACCAAAGCTAAACAAAACCTCCCGCTACCGCACCCTGCACTATCCCGAATTTGCAACCCCGCCCCTCCTTTTCTTATCAAAGGTTGCTTTGGTAGCAGCTGTGTGTGTGACGCGCGTAGTGTCAACATTTTATGGATATTTCATACAAATTTTCATAAAGGTTTTCTTTGCAGGTTACACAGATTTTATTATTTTTTTATTTATACGTTACGTCTGACCATAAATTATCATGTCCTTAAGTACGTACTATGTTTAATCAGTCACACTATATACATGTGTGTGTTTGAGTAAGCGTACTTTTAAGATCTTAAGAATTTTGCATTACGTAGATTTAATTTTATGTATCTGTGGGATGTACATAACATGTGTAACATGATGTTGGCACAATCTGGATAAAAATCACGTTTATGCACAATATTTATAAGAAACTAAATTAATTATGTATATTTTTCTGTTTAATAAACCGATCTTCTAAGTATCAATATTACATCTTTCCATTTACGCATATGTTAAGACTGTTTCTTATGAATATGTATAGATTATTAGTAAAAATATGCGTATACAAACTACAATATAATTAAGTAGGTATTTTGTTATCACTTTACAATATTAACCATGAACATAGTAAACAAAAGTAATAAAACTTATTATATCTGCATAGACATATTCGGTTATTTAAATAAACTAATAGAGCAAGATCCCACGACGGACGGCCAGTCCTTCGTTATTTTATAAAAGGTGAAAGTTTATCTGTGCATGTCCACAACATAGGTAAGAACGATCAGCGAATATGGAGTTTCGATTTTGGTTCCTTTGGCAGTTATCAGGTAGTAAAGGTGTATAAAATAGTACCTCAAATTTGTTAAAGTATAAAGCTCAGTTTTTTTATATTTTCTTCGGAATAACACAAATGTCGAAATTATAATAAATGTAAGATGTGAGATGTAAGTAATCTATGAATAACATTCTGCATATAAACACAGTTATGTGTATGTTTACCATACAAATTGTTATTTACATATATCTTACTTAGTTTGCCTAATTTGAATATGTATTACTCAGATAGTAAGACCGCTGAAAAGGAAAGTGTATAACATTGAACACTACTCCAAATCACTTTATTATTTCTAGCGTAACACCTGCTGAACATGTTTGCCATGCATGCTGGCAGCTAGCTACTCATCCACATTCATCTGATAATGTTCCAAGAAGACGAGTTGGCCATCAAAGTGTTTGTGTTGTATGTGGCCGATCCATACTAAGAATAAGTCAACGCAGGATTTTGATTGAAGGGGCATGTGAAGAAGAACAAAAGAGTTGTTCTGAAGATGAAGCTTGTGTGCCATATTGGCTAAGAGCTAGAAGAACTAGGATTACCCCACCAGACATTCAATCCCCTTCACCTGATCATGTGGATGGTGATCTTTCTGTTTTAATGTGTGCTGTATGTGGAAGGAGTCTGTCTATTACAACATCAGATGAACAGTGAAATCCTGACAACATTGCCCGTTTGTTGGAGCTCTAGCTGGTATATATGAGATAATATATTTATAGTAATTAGCTTATACACATTTACCACACAAAGGGCAATAATTACTCTTATATGTTGCCAACTCTGGGACACTTGATGCTGTTAGCTCGACATTCAATAAAAGGATACTGGTCCATCCATTGTCAAATGGGCTCTTCTCAACGCCAATGAGCAATAAACTTATTCACTCATACTAACACAACATAGCTATTCGGTCAAGATTTCATATATGGTGAAGGTAACCAATTATTATATCTCAAGAACCATTCTCCAGCTTGGGTTGCTCAAATTCAATCAGGAATCTTACTGTGTCCTACCTCTTTTTTGTTTGTGTTTCTTTTATGCTTGAACATATTGGGCACAACTTATGCCTATCGAACTTTATGTTTAATATATCCGTATCATTAAGAACTAGTAAATGGAAATCCGTAGTCTCTGCCTACCCCTCTGGGAAACAGGCGTGAATCTATGTATGTATGTATGTATCACTAAGAACTTTGAAATGGAATAACCTGTTTAAGTGATATCACCACAATTTTTATTGTATTTTAAAGGGTATTCGATGACATTATATATGGAAAATAATTTCAGCCAAATGGCCGCCGCTACTCCGCTGTAGATGTTGTATTCTGGTGGACCAATTTTGGCCGACATCTTCGCATAAATGGGGCTCAATTTCACGAAGAACGCGAGTTATGTTGGTCTTTTGGGCAGCAATTGACTGTGGTTTGTGTGCATAGACTAGAGATTTCACGTAGCCCCACAGAAATTAATCGAGCGGTGTTAAGTCACACGATCTCGGTGGCCAGTTGATGTCACCACCAGGCGTGATGACGAAGCCCTCGAACTTCTCATTCAATAAATTTAATGTTTCCCGTGCTGTATGGGAAGTAGCGTCGTCCTGTTGGAACCACATGTTTGTGAGATCCATACCATCTATCCTAGGCTACAAAAGATTGTTATCATCGTCCGATATCGGTCCCATTGACAGTGGATGCAGCTCCTTGCGCATCTTCGAAATAATAAGGGCCGATAATACCGCCGGACCAAAATCCATACCATACCAGTGACTTTTTCGGGGTGTGGAGGCACCTGATGAATCTGCCATGTATTTTCGTCTCCAAAACCTGCAATTTTGTTTGTTAACAAAGCCGTTTGAACTTAAATGAGTCTCATCACTGAAGATGATTTTATTGTTGTCCAAAAGCAGGATCAGCTGCCAAATGCTCTAAAGCCCAATCAGCGAATACACGGCGCTGCCTGTGGTCGTTGGGTTTTAGCTCTTGAGTTAATTGGACTTTGTACAGATGAAAACCCAAGTCTCGGCGCAAAATCCGTCATGTTGACGTCGCAGAAAGATCCAGTTCTTGCGCACGACGCGGAATAGTCTGGGGTTTTCTCGCACACTGTCCCGAACGGCAACAATATTTTCCAACGATCTTGCGTTTCTTTGACGTACAGGAACTGCTTCATCAATCACCGACCCGGTTGTCTCAATTCTTTTTATTAAACCTCTGTTTGTGGATTCTGCAGGACGGCCATGAACGCCATAAATTGGAAGCAACGCACGGAACATTAGGCGAATAGAGCACTGATTGTGATTATAAATTTTAACAATTTCTACGCGTTATTGAAGCGTTTAGCGATTCATCGTGAAATGTCAGGACTAAATATGTATGCATGCCGAATTTGACAGATATCGCTTTACCAAGATGGCCGCTATGCGCTGTCAAAGTTCGAGCGTTCCTATTGGAAAACCCTTTATTTCATCAATGCTATTCTGATATCTATGACCATATCATGAGATGAATTATTTAAAAGTCATCCATAAATGAATTTTGTGGAGTTTGCTGGGATCAAGCTCGTGATTTGAGACATATTCCAGAAGGACCACAAGAAAGGCTCCAGCATATTGTGTTGTCCAATACAAAAAGAGGCCGATATTGAAATTTCGATAATGAATTATCCAATACAAGGAGGAGAAAATTACCATACAAGCGTGCCGTTCACCTTTACATTTTAATGAAAATCGTAAGGAACACAAATACGTAATTTCTTTCGATATTTTCAATCTTCTTTGCTACCTTGCTCTAAAATAGATACCGATAGCAAATTGCATTTTAATTGCTTTTATCTGTTTTCAGCGTTAGGTTGAGCATAATTGAGAAGCACTTAAGTGAACGGATTTTAGTAAATAATTAAATAAAGTGCTTTTAAATGTTTAAGTTATAGACAGAATATTAACTAATTATATTATTCTGAGGTAACATTTATTCTTTTCATTTCATTTCTCTTAGTCATCTCGTTGTGTTCAGAACGCAAAATTATATCAATCGATGCTGACATTTCATAAATTAACATTTTGATTTCTAATGAATCAAACTAATAATATAAATGTTCACGCAAACGAAATGATAGACGGTCAGCAATATGATTAATTAAAACCACTTAATGCATAACCATTAAGTGGTTTTAATTAACTAAAATGCCACGAAAAATGATTGTGGTGTCATTTTTATTATGAACATTCACTCTATAGCTGTATACATGTATTTAGTACACATCATTATAATGAAATTAATATATTGATAAGCGATGTTGAATCACGTTTATTTGTTGTTCATAATTAAATCTGCAAGAGGAAGTACGCGAGTGAACGGCATGTTAAGAGACGGAATGGTAATATTATATGTTCACAAACCAGTGTGCACTGTGTCGCACATTCCAATGCGGGGCCAACTGTGTAAGCGCCGTAGAATTAATGAGATCAACTCAGTACGACTCTCGTCCTCACTCCTTTATGCACTATACATATTTAGTACTGAATTTCTTTAGAATATAAGTACAGCGAAGTTGATACAATCTAAAATCTACTACTTTTATCTCTTTTACTACTTGCGCGAGAAATATAAATGTGGAAAGGTGTGAACCAAACAACTAAAAGACGCCGCTAAATAGAACAAGTGTTTTAAAAACCTTCCTGTTTCGCCTTTATAATTAAAAAAGTTTTGTATACTAAGCGAAGTATCATAAAGTATGTTGTATATATGTATTTTTAAAACTATTGTACCTGCACAACCCCGGCATTATGTATCTATTAGATAGATATCGTATTCGTGCTTGATGTTCAGACTGATGACGATGACTGATAAGTGATAACTGATAACTGATCAGGAGAATACATTTGTTAAGTCTTTGACAAAGAACTTTTTAAAGGGAAAAATACGTTCATATATGTATCTAAACTATATTCCATTTATCACCATCATATACATACTTAGTAAAGAATCTTTGAAGACGATTCGATACGCGCACACCCTTATAACACAAATAATTTGCATTATTTCCCATGAAGTGTAGATAAACGTAATTTGTAGAGTGTACAGACATGAGTCTATGGCTAAAATATAAAACGTACGATAATGTCTAGTATACCAATGGAATGTATTTATTTTAAGGTACAATACACATATAAGTATACACACTCATAGAAATATACGTTAAAAAGAGTCTTATATGATGACATATATATGTCGTCATCATATAAGACTGTGTTTTTCTTTTTCTTTATAACTCAGACATTTAAAGCGAATATTGCATTATTTTACTTAAAATGGAACATGAAATAACATTTAATAAAAACTAAGAGGAAATAACATCATGCTCTTATTGCTGGGCATTTTCTTAAAACATCCTCTTCCATAATTTAACCACAAAAGCTTGAAAGCACATATTAAATTACGTAGTTATTGAAAGAATGTAAAATATTTTTTATGCTTATGACGGTATGGTTATTGTTGAAGGACTTCAATATGTTATTTTTCTTCGAACATTATAACATGTCAAAGTGTGTTAACATGTTTGGATGGTTGTTAGGTACTCAATCTCACGTAAATCTTTGAAGGGATTTAGAGAGAACACACTGATAGCTCATGTCCTGGGTTAATATACATAGGTTTATCCAGATATGTATTTTCGTAATAAGTTTCACACAGATAAAATCGGGTACAGAAGCTAACAAGTAATCAGGGAGCGAAGCGTGAGAAAATACACTTGTATTAAATTACCAGGATCATTGATATTGCTTACATACAATCATTTTAAAACCTAACGTTTATGCTTATTTTACGATATGTGTTTTACTGAGAATCACCGAAGTTAAGCAGGTTCTGGTCAGGAAGCTTATTTACTAAGTGAAAATGTTTCTGTTAATGTGCCTACAGCGTGCTCAGTTTTTAGTCAGATGTATCGACCTCCGTGTATATGGGCTGGGCTAATCGCGGTGAAGTGACATCAATAAAGCTAAACAGCCGCGAGAGCTAGCGCCGGCTTTTCATATTATCAGTGAAATTTATCAAAGAGTCTTACGCCAAACAATATTATAACAATATTAATTTCACACAACATAGGACATTGTGGAGTTCCCTACAAATAGAGGTTCGCTCTATTGAGCAATAAACAACTCCAAGAATCAATTCTATAATTGTTATTTGGTTTGGTAGAAAGTTTAATTTGTTACCTACTGAACACAAACAACAGCGTCAATATTTCAGAATAACTATATGTACGGATAACAAGATTTTCACATACCTATATGTGAAAATCTTGTTATCCCTACAAAGAGGCTAAGGTTAAGTACTCACTCGTCAGGTAGACTTGGAGCACCATCCTCCTGTCCCGGCGCGTTCACGTGGTACACGCAGAAGTTCTCCAAGAGAGCTCTCATGTCCACGAAGTTGAAGAAAGGTTGGAAGCATACATCTGTGGACATACGACACGAATTAAACTCTGATCCATCGTCACAAGACATATTTTGGGACGCAAATACAGGCTCGACTTATTTATATGGCTTGATTAATTAATAGTTATTCTATTTGCCTACACACGTGGTATACTTGACCAAATAATACAAAACATACACAAGTCTTGTTAAACCACGCTGGTCACTAAAAAAATATTTTGAAGCAACATTTATATGAATTTGCATAACGTTTAACGGTTTAAACTCAAGTAAAAAGTTTTCGGTTGAAATCGGTTTTAATGTTGAACCTTTTACCTTAACCTTTTAGCATGGAAACGTATGTTTAAACGACGTTTGTTAAATAATTACCTAAATTATACATATATGGAGCAGCATTTGCAAAATTACCATAGCATAGCTTATTGTTACGAAATCGCAATGCAGTGTTTGTGAACTCGCTTTATATCGTGTATACATGTTCACGTTGCAGGTCGCACGCAGGCTTTTAGCGACATTTTCGAGTAGCAACACTTCTATCACAATATAGCACGAATCACATTGTTTTCTGTGTAACAATACCCATCATTCTCGAATGCGAGTGAACCGGTGTGATAACAAACAAAACGCAGATCATCTATTTAAAAGCACTGTGGAAATATGTATTAAATAACTTCACCATCGTTTTATTTTGCGGATTACCCACGATGCGATGTTCATTTACATATTGCAATTCAAGTACATGGAGAAGTATTATATTAATATCATTAAAGTGCACTTATCTGGGGTTTCAGTCTAGCCAGGCTATGCTGAATAAAGTATTAAAGCTTTAACAAAAATAGCTTACGAGATGAAGACATTGTTTGAATAAACAACCGCCTGTCTTATTATAGCGAAGCCAGATACAACAAGCCGAAAGGGGATTCGGAGAATATCAGAGACGTCGACGTCGCGTAGAAGTAAAATGAATGGCGAAATTGCCTTATACGCAAATAGTAAAATTTAATCCATAGTTAAATGAAATTTACTGGGTGATGGATCATTGTATTTAAATTTTAATTAAACGTGGAAACTCATTCAACAATCTATCAAAATGCAAAATATGAATGAACGATAAGAGTGAAATTGAAAATACTGCTCTTCGACCTGAAAACGAATAATGAATCTGAACATGTTTATTTCAGATCATACATTAATTATTTAATGTTCGAAGTGCCTTCAGCCTAATGGACAAGTGCAATGCCACTTGTGATGTAGAAAACATAGTTCCGAATCCCACTCGCACTGCCGATGCTTTCCTCCTCACACGTCGCGATGTAACCCTTTTCCTATTATAAGCATTTTAGCTTTAGTTGAAGTGGTTAACAAGAATAATATCAATTAACAACGCAAATTGATAATAATATTTTAATAAAAGAAGACATAAGTGTTAGTGAAAAGGGGTTTGTGTTCATAGATATTAGACGTAATCATTCATTAACGATTATAATCTTTGAACTATGATTAAATCCGTATCCAGAATAATAATAGAATATAAGCCTGTTTCACACATTTGGAGATTTGAGAATCTGCCATGATATAGCTTTTTAGAACATTGTTTTGAACTCTAGCTCCATGTGGAGAACACGCGGTCTTACTTAATCTAAAGAATTTAATCCAATTGAGTCCCCGTGGAGCTGCGGCGCTCTGAAGAGGTCCAAGACAAGAAATAGATTATTATGTACTAATTTATCACTTTAAAATTTGAGGACTCGAGCTACGTCATCGACGGAAAATGTAACGATCGATTCTGTATCCAATTGTTAACATCGCAGATTCAAAGCGGTACATTTCACTAAATTCGAAACAGTGCAAATTAAATATTTATTAGCACTGTAGGGCAGATAGGTCAAATTGTTTAATTATTTATTTTTACAGATTGTAACAAAAAATATGGTTATATTACAGGAACGTATTATGACGTTATAATGCATTTCTAGACAAAACAATAAAGTCTCTCAAATGTTCATGTTGACTAAAATTTTCATATTTCATTATTGTACACGTATGTATATTGTTGGACAACTAACTAATTAACCATGTAATTATATAATAATAATAATAATAATCTTTATTGATCCAAAAAGTTACAGATACACATTATACACAGATACATTTTATATGTATATACATACAAAATGTATGCAACTCCTTTAGCATATGCTAAGGAAGTTACAATAGATATGCTAAGGAAGTTACAATAGAAGTTATAAAAGGATTAACATAACAATTTTGAAGATCCATTATAGCTGAAATCTGTATACAATTATCTTGAAACCCTGTCTCTTAAACTAGGATAGGACCTGTATTATAAGAGACAGTGTTCGGCTGTTATTTATTACTTGAAATAGATTTGTAAAACTTACAGGCTGTGTCTAGTGTAATTATGTATATCAATTAACTACAGGTATGCGTAAATGTAACTTAGGTTAAACCGTGTGCGTGTGTGTATCTGTGTATCTGTGTGTGTGTGTGTGTGTGTGTATCTGTGTGTGTGTGTGTGTGTGTGTATCTGTGTGTGTGTGTGTGTGTGTGTGTGTGATGTAAGGGTATATAGTTGTGTGAATGTGTCGATATTTATGTTAAGCGATGTATGTTAAAATAGATTCAGTTTTCAAATAATCTTGTTGAAGAAGCCATTCTGTGACTTTATATTTCAATTTATTTTTATTTAAGCCAACTATATTTAGTTCCTTGTGCATCTTTTTGTATATATATGCACTTAGTACATAATACTGGTGTTTTGCGAACGTGGTTTTATGACGTATACTCCTCGGAAAATTAATGCGTTTATGAGGATCAGGGACTACGCTACTATGTTTTTTTAGGATACATTGGAGGACATATAGTTGACGTACAGTTAAGATCTTACAATCCGAGTATAGTAGAGTAGTAGGGTAACGAAAGGATTTTCGTGTCATGACTTTCAATATAGCCCTCTGAGCCCTTTCCACTCTTAAGAAGTTAGTTTTTGTGGCGCCCCCCCATACTGGGATGCAATACCCGATCACAGATTGGCATAGTGCATTAAAGACCATTTTTAGGGTATCTGGGTTGGCAGTGTCGCGTAAGGACTTAAAGATATGGATCAGTCTCATAGTTCTGTTCGAAAGGGCATCGAGTTGCTTATCCCATCTTAAACCTGCGTCGATGTGTACGCCCAAATATTTAACATCTTCGGTTCTGGCAAGTTTAGGACAATTACATTGGGCAGATAGTTGTAAGCAAGTGTGAGCTATTATGGAGAAGAAATGGTCTGGTGACGTGTTTTTGTGGATTGCAAAAGGAATATAACACGTTTTCTTTACATTTAAGGTAAGGAGGTTGGAGTTAAGCCACTGTGTAATTTTGATTAATGCATGTTCAACGTTAATTTTGATGCTGTTCCAAGATTGTCCGCTAACCACAATTGCAGTATCATCAGCATAAGCGAAGATATTGGCATTTGGGAGAGTCATATTGCAGAGGTCGTTTACATATATTTGGAATAAAATCGGGCCCAATATGCTCCCCTGAGGGACTCCAAAAGATATTGATTCCTCATCGCTAACGTATTCATCAATTTTAACGCATTGGCTACGGTTTTCAAGATAACTCTTAAAAATTTCAAGAGCAATGCCTCGCACGCCAACACCCTCTAACTTAGAGATGAGTTTGGGAACAGATACTGTGTCAAACGCCTTAGAGAGGTCTAAAAAGATACCAAGGCATTTGGTTTTACTGTCCAGATTCCTAGCAATTAACTGTGTTAAATTTAGTACTGCATCTTCAGCCGATATTCCTGTGCGAAAACCATATTGATTATTAGATATAGTGCTATGTCTATCCAAAAAGTTTTTCAGGTAGTTGCTAAGAATCCTTTCCAATATCTTGGATAATGCAGTTAAAACCGAAATAGGTCTATAATTTTTGACACAATTTCTGTCCCCTCCCTTATAAATGGGGTGAATGATTGCTCTTTTTAGAGCAATCGGAAATATACCTTTAGCTAAGCAGTTGTTTATGATATGGGTTAGTGGAGGTATCAATCTATTGCGGCACTGTTTAAGCAAAATAGGCGATATTCCATCCCACCCTATAGCACAGTCATTGCGTAGCTGGAGGATAAGGGACTCCACTTCAGTTTCATCCACCTTCAGCAGCGCGAGCGAGTTGCAAGGAGAAAAATGATGCCTGGTACTAGAATTTGATAAAGACTGAGATGTGGTAGAGGTAATATTGATCTGAGACAAGATGTTGGATGCTAAATTTTTACCTACATTACTGAAATAATTGCATACTGCATTTATGGAGGATATAGGGCTCTCACGTAATTTTAATAGGTCGATAGGGCTGGATTTAGTCTTTTGTGTATTGGTTATGTTCTTTATAGTCTTCCAAAGGGCCTTAGGGTTATTCTTTGCTTTCTCAAGCTCATTTTTCTCATAAGCAATTTTTAGCTTGCGCAGCAAAGAGTTACAAAAATTACGATACCGCTTATAAGTAATTTGAAGAATTAAATTCTCAGGTAATTTTCTCGAACGTATGTGTAGTTTGTCCCGGTTTTTAATGCACTTTAAAAGACCGGGGGTAATCCAGGGCTTAATTATTCTATGTTTCCTCGGAATCGTGCATCGTATGGTATGTTTAATTATAACGGTAGTTATAATGGTTATGAAGGTCTTCATCTGCTCATTTGGATCGTAGATGTTATATATGATTGAAAAGTCTGTATCGTCCAATTCCAGTTTTATGGCATCATAATTTATACGATTTGTATAGTGCGGTATTTTATGAGAGGAGTAGGTATTATTCAAAACTAAAAGTAACGGTTTGTGGTCTGTTATGTGTGAGTCCAGTACAAGTGTAATTGGAGTTGTTTTGGTTTTAATGAATATGTGGTCCAGGCAGTTGTCTAGTCTTGTGGGAAATAGGTGAGTAGGTAAAAGCCCGTGGGACAGGTTGAAAGACAAATAATCGACACTGCGATCGGATCTAGCGTCCTGTTTTATATCAATATTTATGTCGCCGATTAAAACTACATTCTGCCAACCGGAGAGTTTGGTGTATAAATTGTTTAAGCTAACGAGAAAATTGTCAAAATTCTCCCTGGAGTTGTATGACGGGGATCGATATATTGCTATAATAGCAACTTTTTTATTGTCTAGTTGACAAGTGAGACAGTTTGCACCTATAAAGTTAGGTTCCGATAATAATACATGAAGACCTAGTCTCGTGTATATAACAATACCGTCGTTTTGATTACAATTTACATCAGTACAAAAGGATTTAAAACCTTGCAATTTCGGAAGGCTACTAACTTTACTGAGCCAACATTCAGTTAGTATTACAAGATCAAAATCTAATTTTGTCGAGCATAGAAGCACTTGTAGCGCATTAAAGTTTTTATTTATGCTTCGTATATTTATGTGTAAAACTTTTAAAGCAGTGTCGGGGATATTTACAGACTGAGAACAATCATCCGGACTACAGATCAAGGCGTTACCTATTGTTAGCGAATCAAGTTCGCTATTTATATTATTAATTATAGCCATTAGGTACGTGAGATGTAACAATAAGTAGCATGAAGGTATGCCTTAATTCTTCGTTGGGGCATTTAGAGTTGATGATATAACATCGCATTTTTCTGATAATTAAGTTACGATTTATAAAAAGTAGATATGTGTGTAAATATTTGGATGAGTTATTATATGTAATGGAGTTAGTAGATTGTACTGTGTGTGATCTGTTTCTTAGTATTCGTTTTAAAATAATTGTAGGTGTGTACTTGTATTTATAATTTATAGCAAGATAACAGTATGATGAAGAAAAATTTCTTAAACAATGATAATATAAACTTATTACTAGTCACTTACTGACATTTTTGGCATCAAGTAAACAGTTTTCAGATTTTACCAGTAATTGTTTATCCCCCTCCGCCTTCCGTAAGAAAATATTACCATTAGATATCCAGCAAAACCGATATCCATTATTTTTAGCGAATTCACGGGTCTGGTAAAACAGCTTTTTTGTATTAGATGGTAGTTGTTCCGCGATGTACAGTGGTTGGCGTATTCCGGCGATTCCAACCAGCGAAGTATTAATTTTATCTTCCTTGTCCTTGCCTTTATTGTAAGATCGGACCGCAGATATAACAGACTGTTTCGTTTGGACAGTGGTGAATTCCGCAATTATCGGACGTGGAGATGTTGAACCAACTGGAGACTTCCCTGGTAGTCGATAAACGTCCCGGAATTCAGCTTCGGAGATACGTTGTCCTATGGCTTCGCCGATATTACATATTGTCTTAACAAGGCTAGTCGAGGATTCGTTAGTTAGTTGAGGGATATTGCGGATTTCTATTCCGGACGACCTTGATTTTTGTTGTAGGTCTTGGATTTGTTTTTCTAATTTTTCAATGTACTGCTTTTGTTCTGCCCGCTCTCTTCTCAATTCTACCACTTCCTTTTTCAAATCTTCAAACTGAGCATTTATAAAACTCATCGATTTAACAATCTCTTCATTAGACTTTTTTATTTCGGAATTAGACGCTTGAATCTGAATATTAAGCTTTTTTATTTCCCCTATATCAGATGACAGCTTAGAAATAAGTATTTCCTGTTCTTGTTTCCATAGTGAAATTGTGCTTTGTATATCTTGTGAGCCCTGAACTACATCTTTTTTTGGCGAGTTGTCTTGACGCGGACGCTTGTTTCTGTTTGTGTTCACAAACTCACTCATTTTTATTGCTGAGTTTATGTCAGGTTCAGACTGGGTAAGCGGTTGATTTTTTATCGGTGTTCTAGTGGTCTTTGGAGGTGGTGAGCGCTGTACGCTAGCCATTGTATTATTATTACTTATTTGTAAAATATACCAACACTCAGATGATAAAACAAATACGATTTGATGCCCAGCGAAACTTCTGTATTTACAAACGATGTTGCCAATGGTTGCTCATAGGCGCTGGCTGTAGCACTACGTTGCGGTGATGTCAGGCGCGCGTAGTGATCAACTTTTTGGCGGCCGCTGACACTCGTTCCAGGGCGTAGTGGGGAAATTTGTATTGGTGGTTGGTAACACTATGGTGAGTGAACGATTAGGTTGTCAGGTGTCAAATGTCAGCTGTCAAATATCAATGCTTATTTCCCCGTAATCAAAACATAACCTCAAAATCAGCAAAATTATGTTTTGGATCCGTGATACGCTTCACCGTTATGAGAAACACGTCAGTAATAGGCACTTCTCCACTCTGCACCAAGTTTCTGGCGACTATTTAGTTGATTATTTACTTGTATCGCTTGGAATGTAGATAAAGTTAAGAGCACTTTTGTAACACGTCTTCACTAGACACAACAAATCTGACAGCTCAAATTATTTATTTTATTTTAAACTTTATGCATAAAACAATACATCGGCGGACTTAATGCGAAGGGCATTCTCTACCAGTCAACCGTAGGGTGATGCAGAGATAAAATGAAGTAGGTGCTACAGTAGCATGGAACATACTTGTACATAATATATAAATAAACATTTTATATAAACTAAATGAAATATATACATATATATATATATATATATATAGTAATAAAAATTATTCATATAGATTAGAGTAATTATATGTATTGGTATTTGATACTAAGCGTCTTTTTCACATAGACTTGGCAGTATTGATCGTGTTTAATAGGTATGTTATCATAAATAACATGTCTATTATAAACAAGCTACAAAGAGCCCGAAAGATAGAGATTTCGAGACGGCTAATGAAAGCACTGGTCAGACGTCGTGATACATAAGACCCAATGTACTGACCTTACAAAGCAAAGGATTGATAAACCCGTGGAAACGTAACCGTTAGTGAGGCCAATCTCGGCTTACACAGGTCGAGATTGTTAACGCCAGCCCAAAGAAGTACCAGTAAAGAGTCTTTAACTATAAAATTGTCATTTTGTATTGGAGAAAACGGGCAACGTTGTATTTCTAGACAAACTTACATAAATATTATTGCTTGAATTTAAGCCAAGTATAGTTGTCTTAAATTATTAAAAAGAGTAACTATTATGAAATTATGGCAAAATAAGTTCCAAATATGGGATAACTCCAAAAAACCAAACTTGATACACACGCATGTAGATTATTCATAATACCTACAGGGTACAAATATTTTTTTTTAATTAAAAGCGTGTTTTTTTTAAATGGGACATTTATTTTATACAGGAATAACGAAATTAGATGCGGGGCGGTTATTTATAGACAAAGATTTTCTTGAATGTAAAACTTTCGAGGTATGCTATATAAAACTTTCGAGGTATGCTATACTAATGACAGTGAGGAGATTAAGCTCTATAAGGCACCCTTTGACCAATTAGGCGAATGAGAGACCGAGTCAACAACTTTTAAAGGTCATTATTTATTCACATACCGATGTAGAAAGCCTTAAACATAATAGTGGCTATAGCTAACTAATATAGTTAACAGATATATTTTTTTTATATCCTTTGCATCGCATTTAAATGTCTTTCTTATACAATATATAAATAAAACATAATATATTGCACTCCGTTTCTATTCACTGTATAAAATACGTGAACGTTTTTTATTCCAGTTGGTTAGCAGAAGGGTAACGGGAATACAAATAAATGTAGGAAGTCGCGTTCAAATATATAGGTCATGCGACGAAGTTGCGATCAAAAGCTAGTTGTGGATACATAGTTTAAAAATAATTATTAACGAAAATAATTTTCATTATTATCTCAATTTAATTATTAGAAATTTTCATATTCATTGTGCCATTCAATAATTATAATATTCTGATAACCAATCATTGTGAGAAGTACTGTAGTAGGTAATTATTACGAAGCATATTTAATTAACGTACTTGTCCGTTGCAATGACAGCTCGACTACGACTTCGTCACGCACACATGAGTACAGGCTTTTTAAGCGTCAAGTGGCCATGGTAATATGCTATGCTAGAATATGTCCGATTGTCTAAAGGACACCTCTGATAAAGAATACAATTATTGTGTTAATGTCAAATTTACAAAATAAGGAAATACCTCATATTTTGCACAAGTTATGCATATCACTATTGTTATATAGTCTATACCAGAGATCCCGTTTTATATCAAGTATTAAAATACTACACATACTTCTCGGAGGCTTATAATATTCGCTAAGAGACATAAATGACGTGTGTAGATTCTCCATTTAAGTTCCAGAGAATAACGGCTATGTACTCTATTTATAATGAATTTATCAAACCTCTTTAGATTTCGCCCAAGAGACGCAACTTCATCAAAGCTTTTTATATTTGTAAATAACTTCAATTGCTTTTTATTTTTTTTATTTAGTAAACAAACGTGTGCTACTTATTACATAACAAGGAATTGTAAGACTATGCCTGAATTTTTAAAGTAATAACCACTGGAAATGGTTACACGGTAGAGGAATTTAAAACTTAAGACGACGATAAATTAGCTTAAATAACTTGTAACTTGCGTCCCGTCTTATTATATTTGTATGTTTCGCCAGATAGATGAAATGATATATTGTTTTTCAATCGAAGGATCCTGGAATTCTTTTACAAAACGAATAAAATACATGCGAATGTATTATTGTTTAATGGAACAAAAACATATTTGATGAAGAAAATCAGGGAATATAATATTGGCGTTCATTATTCAGTATAGCGAATAATTACGGGGTGGCTTGGGGCATTTGGGTAACATATTAAAATAAATGTACCATGTATTTTCTCAGAAACAATTCACTCAACCGTATTCAAGTAAATATAATTTATTTCAGCAGTTACTCCATGACCTTTACTTACAGACCAAACAGGGCTCGTTATTTTCGCTTAAATGGAATAGTTACAATACTTCGTCAATATCAGAAAAAGTTATTCTTTTTGTAATCAACTATTATATATATAAACAATAAATATTCGAACTAATAGGTGATTTGCGGACATTTATTGTTTGTGTTCTCATCTTGTAAACAATACCCACTATTTCACGATACTTTATACCTTTGGAATATACAATAATAAACAAAATAACCAATTAAAACAAGGGCCAGGTTTTGTTCGTTCGTAGTTAATAAATATTGAAGCTAACATGATAATTCAAGAAATTGGAGTTTAACAATGTTCAATGCAAATTAAAATGAAACAATAGCCTGCTGTCGATAATACTTTGAGACTATTGTGATCAAAGTTACCAGCTACCTCGCAGTAAGAAGTGGCCAGCAAACGTCAGAGACACCGTGTATTTGAGAAACTACTTGACTCCTCCGAAATACTTAATGCTTGTTAAATTGTAAACCAATACTACCTGGTCTTAAGTAGATACGAGAATAGTCATGTGTTCTTTAAAAATATAATAATTGCTTATGTATATAGAGCAACCTTAATGTTTTCACCTTAAGATGATAATTCTATTTTAATTTATTTACATAACATACGAGGTTGATTCTATATACCTGCGAAATATGAATTCCCCTTATAACATGATGCTTTATAAAACATATGTATTTATAGAATACCTCGTCGCAGATTTTTAATATCGCGTAGTAAGCAATTTCAATCTCGCTGGTTGTCGGCTCACATACTCGTATTGTGTGCCGCCTAAGGTAGGTATAACGTAAATCACTGCAAATCAATATGGACATGAACCGAAATTGAAAACACAATGAGCTCTCACAGTCTGTATGAGAACTTACCAAAATAATGTCTCCCTGCGGATAAACATTCAACAAAATAGAAAACGTTTACCTCATTAATAATTTATCATGTTACTATTATGTCACGAAACACAATTTCTATCAAAAATCATGAGCACAATAATTTGATTCAGTATGTGAACATACGTAGGTACTTGTAACGTTAACAATATTTTCCCTTGGGAAATATGCGTTTTACACAGTGTAGTGTTGTTACTCTATTGCATAACATTAGATAATTGATTACCTATTTGTGGTGCTTCGTTTTGGGGTTATAATAATCAGTATGCAGAAAGTTATCTCTGGAACTACTCATCAGATTTAAATAATTCAGATATTATTTGAAAGGTACGTTATACATGTCAATAGGTGTATTCCAAGTGAAGTTGGGTTTCGCCGCTACCAGTTCATATAAATACACATATTTTTCCCCGGAATGGTAATCAGAGACTACGACGTCGTACAATTGAGTGATATCACTAATGTTTCTATGAGGCACGCTGAGAATATTGATTAACGATTATGATTTTTACCGAAGTTATCCAGTTTTAATACGAGGTAGCTTTTAGAATATTTCACGGTAAGCAGCGCGTGCCGTTATGCTAATTAATAACAATAACGATAATAATAATAAATTTTTATTTATTCAAGTAACTAGGACTCATAATAAAATAATAATTAAATTGTTAGTTTAACTTACAAACTATGTTAGTGTGACAATAATAAACAAACTATAAACTAACTATTATTATGATTACTAAATCACTAACTACTAAGTTAGTTATCTTGTCGACTGGACCGCATACACGCGACTCACCTCTGTACCATTCCGTGAGAGATGGCACCGCACCGATTCACGTATATAGGTACAGTCCAACCGACCAGCAATCATGTTTAGAATTTTACTGGGGCTACCCCGCATCCTGCACACCAGAGACGCACACCTCTTTCGCATAATCGTATGGAAACAAATGACTTGAGCGTCTGCGAACATCCCTGATGCGCTGCAGTTAATGATCATAAGACTCCTCTTCTGTAAGTTGTCTTAATATAAATGTTTAAATGAGAACCATAAAAAAGGTATGTCTAAAATTCAATTCGAACAAGCTTTTGTTTAATAAATAATAGTTTTACATAGTATTATTAAATAAGCTGATTACACTTTATGTCTATTCTAAATGGCGTTGTCCCCTATTTTGTTAAACCACATTGTTTATGCAGTCACACAACATTAGAATGATTGCAAATGAGCGCATATGTGTAGATAACACTTTGCAAAATTAAGCCATAGCCAGTAACGTGATATGAAGTGATAATAAATTTAAAATTGCTGTCGCGCACTTGTTTTTTGTCCTTTCTGCAAGGAAAGCCTACTCCTACAGGGTTTTCTTTAAACCGCTAGTAAAAATGTGTCTGTATAATTTAATATTTTCTTTCCCATTTTTCTTTAAAAGTACCAAATTGTTTCATTTTGAACATATTGAATATTAAAAGATATTCTATCATCCCTCGTAGTTTTGCGCATAAGTAACTATTTTGAAATGAGCTTTACGTGCGTTACTAGGATTTTGTAGAATGGAGTGCTACGAGTGTTGTAGCAAAGAATCATATTACCTTATGTATTTACAATTTCTATATACTTATTTTAGCATCCTAACTGATTATACATGGTTTCGTCATACTTAAAAGAACTCTTAAATATTTTAGAACATGTTATTATTAATTTAAATAGAATATTTTGATAAAATCTCATTGTTTTGTTACAGATTCAAACAGAATTTGGAAAATGAATGTAATGCATTTTAAGGACCTATAAAAATATTACATTTTCGAAATACCTAAGTTACCCTATCTTGATATGTTAAGAGACAACTTTTTTTAGTAGTAATTTTTTAGTTTACACGTCTTGGCATTTATTATAATAAAATAAATTTCGTAGTAGTTTTGATTTTAATTCTACAGATACTTATCGAATTATGAGAGACACACAAAGTAATTACTAATATCTTAATAATTATACAACAAAATTAAAAATACCAAATAAAAAATTTTGTATGTACCTACTTACCTAATATACAATGTTACAAAATTTCCAGAAAATATAAGGACAAGCAACCTTTTAGTCTTCGCTTAGATTTATTAATATTATCATACCATTATTCTTTTATGAAACTAATCGCTGGTGGGTTTAAACGATATTGCCGTGTCGATTTGGTCTTTGAGACTAATAATAATTACCTATATAGTTTCTCATTAAATACGACGAGGAATGGTCTTGTGGAACTATAAACTTCCTATTACTTTTCTTTTGTAACTAACTAGCTGGCTCGAGCAACTCTCATGTTTTCAACTTGATACCTAGTTAGCCTCTAACAGTTATAAAATATCTTGTTTTTCAGCTAGAACTTCGTATCATTTTAAGATCACGTAAGTATCTATGCTTCTATTGCACTAGCATAGGTTTGGCATGTTTCGAAACTTTACATGAACTACCTATATATGTTAAAGGTCGGTTTCCATCTCGATGGCAATTAAACTTTGATATGAGGTGACACTGGATGCATAACGCAATATACATACGCAAATGTAATCAGATCATATGAATTTTAATATACCTTGTATATATTGTCATAAATTCAGATGCATCTTATTAAATTATTGGTAACAATAATAAATATTGCGGTGACAGCTACACATTATGCTACGTTAATAGACGAGTTGAAGCTTTAAACATACTCGTATTACGTACTTGTATCAAAACTTTTTTTAGTCATGTTAGTTTTACCCTTTCTTATTTTGAGTAGTTATATTATTAACCTGGTAACCTTACCTTATTATTCTAAAGGTAAAGGTTCTTCGTATTTTTAAAGACATTCCGTCGCTTATAATAGTCCTTATTTGTACTTTATTAACACAGAAACAATTAATATTAAAACTCGGCATAACTATTTGCGGAGCACAGAATTTTTTGCCCGTGTATAAATCAAACATACTACACAGCTAACCGGCAATGGTGCCTAATAAAAACTAGTGCGTCATCTGTGCAGACAAGTTAAAACATATAGCCATGGCAAGCGATTTGATTGATAATCGAGTTCATATTGATTGGGACAAGTTAACAAATCGATAATTTCTAAATTTAAAAGCTAGCTTCAAGCCAAATCTATTGACTTAATTCAGAATTCTCATGAGATTTAGAATCGCACTACAGATTCGACATAGTACCAGTTGATTGTGAGTGTGAAGTATTTATAAATTAATGTCTTTGAGAACGAATTATTACTTAGGTAAAAATCCACAAAAAAAACTTTTCCTTTTTTATATAAAAAATTTTAACGAAATGTTCATGTAGTCATTCTCAGACACTCGTTTTTTATTGAGTACAAATTAAATACTTGAGTAAAATACATCAAGCCATATCTTTATCTTGTCTTCCAATTGCAGCTAATCGTTAAGCCGTAAAAATACATTTACGTGTTTTATCTCGCGCTATATATCAACTGGACGAATTGTAAGGCGCGATTATTTGATCACTTGTGACAATTTCAAATAAAATCGTTAATTATGGATACTACTAAGGTGGCAAACAGTTTGGTTGATTGCGTTAATGCCCATGGACTAAAACTAAGTGAATAAAAGTAATAAGTGCATAAAAGGATGGGCGTTCTCCTCCTGGACGCAGAAATAAGACGCAAATTCGGACTGCTCCAGACGACCACATCACAAGGTGTTCTCACTATGCCCTGCCTCTTATTATTTATATACCTAAACATACTTTAAATGCAAGTTTCTTATCAGACGTAATTTACCTGCAACTTTTTTTAAACTATGTCATCTCCCATGCTTCAAGCTATGTTCATACCATTTTTTTTATCGACTCAGCGTAATAGACCTGCTTCGTCATACCTAATCAAATTATTGCCACGTGTTTTGACTGGATGTTGCATTACAGTCTGTAAACTTTTTATGATCTGCCTTTCAGGTCTAGGTTAGTCTCGAAAATTTTAAAACAAACTAAAAACAAAATAACTGTCTCTAATTTCAAACTAAGATATACATAAGCAACAGCGAAAGAAACCAGAAAACCTATAGTCATGCCTATAGGTCCTCTATTGATAATATTCTTAACTATTTTCTACTACCCATAGAGAGATTACTTAGATTTAAACCTGGTATATCAAACAGTTAAAATAAATCGAACCAAGTTTTATATACCTATACATAGTATGATTATTTGCCAGTTGATAAATTTCTATTGCTATTTTTCATTGTTAAAAACAGCGAGTCCTATCTATTCTTCCAAACCAACTGCAACGCAATCGCATCAGACGTATCCATCGTGCCGTAAAACACGTTGAAAATAATAAAAACTTCCCGGTGCAGCGCAATTATACAAATGTTGATGAATACCCTGTTAGGATTTCTAATATATAGGACAGATAACGTCTCACTGCTCTTAAAAGAGCTGTTTCTTGTAATAGAAAATATTCTAAGCCCCGCGAAACTTTTGATCATGAGAAATGTAAGCTTTTCCAGCGAAGCACAAATATAATACTTTATATGATCTTAGAAATGCTACGAAGTTCTAACTGAGGAATAACATCTTTTATAACGGTAGGAAACTAACTAGGTACCTAGTTGAAAACATGAGAGCCGTTCTCAGCCAGCTGGTTAGTTGCATGTTTCCAGGTACACTAGCTAGACCATCCCACGTCGTATTTTATATGTGAACTTCATAGAAGTGACACGCCGCTGAATGCACTTTCAACCTGCATGGCGCCCCTTCTGGGACAGGTATAAGAAGCTTAAAGTGAGATCTTGCCGCAACGCTACGTCGTTCCTATAGCCACTATTCTTACCTAATAGGAAAGTTCAACATGGCTATCAAGTCAAATGTGAATTGTTAATTTTTAGTAAGTTGAGAAGATGATTGGTAATGAATTAATGAAATCGATATTGTATTTATTTTAACAATGTATTACATTGAAATTAAACACTTTATACGGATTTTATCGCGTTGTTTATTTTACTTTAAACACTGGTATTACATAATTTTGAAAACTCCCCGTGAACATGGCTGCTGTAAAGCAACCGAAACGTCGGGGCAAAGTGTAAACTCAAATATAAATTGTTTTAATTAGAAAATATATAGATTAAATAGTAGTAAAATTTCAATAATAGTAGTGTTAGAGTTTTCAAAATTATGTAATACCAGTGTTTAAAGTAAAATAAACAACGCGATAAAATCCGTATAAAGTGTTTAATTTCAATGTATAACATTCGCGTAAACATAAGACAATACAATGTATTACGTTAATAATTTTTATTTTAAGCTAAAATATGTTGTTGTATATTTACTGATTTTACTTTTGATATGCGCATAATGTCGGTATATAACGCTGCATTTAAGGGGCTGTATAAGTTTTATGTACGAAAACACTAACATAAAGACGGTTATACTTCATAAAACGCAGCGACATGGCAATTTAGTGCAAAGCTCGACGGAATCAAAAAAGCTTCAATAACGATAAAACCATTTTCTGTAACAAACCAATTCAGGGTAGTGACCTAAAAGCGAGCGAAGGAGCATTCAGTATTCGTGACGCGTTTTAAAACTCATACAAAGTTCTCAGAATGTGTCCTTTTCAACTATTCTTCGACGCTCTCCGAAATGTGTTGAAAAAGTGAATGAGTGCAAGGGTCTCATTCACAGCCAGACGTGCTTTGTGACGCAGAAAACTCTCACTTTCAATATCGTGACCCTGTTATTATCATTTATCCCTTCTTTATAAGTACCGACAAATCTGTAACGTCACATACAATATAGTATTCAAAAGGCGTACACAATTTCCGCAAAGAAAACTACGCAAGTTATTTTTGTTCAAGGAACATTGTTTATTCCGGTATAATCTCGGGACTACTTTAATCTTCCTTGTTATCTTCGGATTTATTTGTATGACTATATATATAATATGTAGCCTACTTCAAATCATAAAGAGAAGAGATTTTCTCTTCGGTATAGAAGTATGGGTGTGTATCTAAATATTCGGATATAACTATCAGGTATTGCGTATAATGAACATGAATTTGATGTGTTAGTCTTGGTGGTGTACTTCGTTGTTCTGATTATTTGAGCACAATATATCTAGTGAGTCTCATAAAGTCACTAACGAGCAGACACGTTCATGTCTGTTTCAGATTTACAAGCTATTCATTGAGCAAGATTTCAGATATCCAACGTCAAAATACAGGCCTTATTCCACGTATTTTGTTGTTAAGGAATGAAAGATAAATGTTGTGGTAACGGTTTGTGGTCAGTGACATGATATCAGCAATCAACCGCCAGCTTCAAGTTGATTGCTACACTCCAGCACTGACCATAGCTATAAAGGGTCGTACGTGGGATAAACCGCACTTTGTTGACTATCCGTGAACATGGACGCAGTATCCGTAATTACTTGATTCAATGGAGCGAGCTTCTCATGTGATCGGTCGATCATCATAAAATGTGTTGTCATTGTGTTACGAAGTACATCATCCATTTTATTCTTATTTTCCAAGAGATTGAATCCCAACGCTTAACGCACTGAAGCTTTGTTTGACATTGTGTAAAGGATAAAACTATTACGGGAATTGAAATTGAAGTTTGAAATACTCTTCGATATGATTAATGGATGGATTTGAACATAGCTTGTGCCAATTAATGTAAAGATTTTTGTCAGACACGTATGTATACGATATGTATATACTCGGATATTATAGCGCTTATTAGTGAAACCATCGACATTTCAGCCTAGTATAATTGAAAATAAATGTTAAAGAGATACACACGTTTTACTGCATAACAAACAGCTATATCATAAAATACTGCGGATATATTAAATCCGTTGATCGGCGTTCCTACCAACATCCTTGGTATTGTTCAGTATATATAGTAGAACTGTGCGCGCACCATCGTGACGTTGTTTCTTTTTCACAATTATTGCTTCGTATAAAAGCAGCGATGTAAAAAAAGCAAGCGAACAAGTTGAGAAGAGTTAGGAGTAGTAAAACGGCGAGACCGAGGCCGCAGTAAAGGAAACTGTTACGTAATTCGACGGCGGGTTTGAGAACGAAAATGAAATTCGGATGGAAAATGTGGCTTCACAGATTTTTGGATGTTACTTACTAAATAGGGCGAAATTGTATGGTGCAACGTGGACACGAAGTTTGATTAAAACGCGCCAAACGTGGTCGCAAAGTCGAATCATTTATCTTATTCGCCTATGTTACGTAACATAGTAAACGATGACGTTGCTTTATTTTAACTAGAGCATATTACATATTGCATAAAAAGGATTTGTGAAAAGGAGCTTTTATTCTTTATTTAGCTTTTCATATTCCAATCGACGCAATCGAACCGTATCTATGCTGGCCTAGTTGCGATTATGACTATATATAAGTAATACCCTGAGGGTGAAGACTGTAATTCTTCGTGGCTATACTCCGCCAGGTGTGATAATATGTATTATATATAACATTTGAACATTGTCGACGAGCTACAGTATTGTAAAGACTAAAGTCATATGATGGGCATGTAGTTTATAACATATATGTAAATATGTATACTTCAATATACTCATAGTATATTTCCGCAGTGGGTAGAGATATATTAATACCCACATTTCACCAGCTTAGCTCAGCGTTAATAACATTTTTGATTGATATTTAACAATCAGTAACAATTTCATGATTAGTGATACAATGTGTCCAAAATAAAGAAAATGATTTTTGACTGTAACAATCTAATCACTAAATCATCGTTATGCTCTGTTCAAGATCATTCATAACATTGGCAGTATTTAGCGCCTCCATATCATAATTATCACAATGTACTAGACGCTAAGACGCAGTTTGTTGTACAAGTATACAACGACCGTGACAGATCTTAGTCTCCCCTAGACTGGAACGTGAAGTTCCTTCCCGACAGCCGTCATCTCATATTCTATAAATGCAGGATAAGAAATTCTTTAGTTCAAGGTGTTTGCTTTATGTTTTTTTTTATTATTGTCGCTGTTTAATAATTAATTTCATGCCCCTGAACTTTTGTTTTAATAGCTACCTTTGAAATTGCTGGCCAGTGTTCTAATAGAAAACTTAGATGTTAGAACACGCCTGAACTGCAAAACGAATTTTAATCAAATTTAGCTCTAAGATATATAGAAACGTTTTTATGATAATAGCTGTCATTCAGAGTTATACTGGTTGATGTCTAATTGTCATAGTTCACAATAAGTAGAAAAAGTAAAAAGTGAATACATTCAATTAATTTTAACATTAGCCAGAACTTATATCGTGTCCTTTGACAGTAATTGTTACAAACAACTAGAACGATCGTAAGCAAAGCTCTTACTCCATTATTAATCATTCTGATAATTATTTAAGTGTTATGTTAAGCGCTGAATTAGCTTTAGTTTGCGACATTCAAGTTCCAACTTGTCACATGGAACATTTGAAACAGCCTTGCCTCGTAGTATGAAGACGAGACGAAACACAGACACAGTAAAGATCTTTATTTAAAACTAAAATAGCTTACTATGTCTTAAATGCCTCTGAAAAGTACCCCAGGTGGGTATAATTCAAACAAGTTTTAGTAAAACATATTATGGCTGACCAGAGTTCAGTTCATTTATATCAAGAGGTTTTGGTCGTGTCTAAAAGAAATCCGCTTCACCAAATAACGCAGATACTATGTCGCTTACAGGCGCAGAAAGCATATAACACTCACAGATACAGGTTATAAGTATAAAGTGTTTGCTTTTAGCACTTGCCCGGGTCAGCAAGGATTTAATTAATATAAACCATTTCGCTAGTTATCCCAGAGAGGTTCCCAAAGGCGATACTCTCACTGTTCAACGATGTCGGTTTTTGCCATTTATAGCTCAGTTCTAATTTCAGACCCTAAGTGAAAATCGTTCTAACAGAAAAGTCAATTATACTTTTATCCATCTGGGAATATATCACGGTCGAAAAGTAAACTATTTCGCAAAACAAATAAACCAACGTGTACATACTTGATTAAAGGTGCGACAAGGTACATATTTTCATTTGGTAAAAATAAGAGTATCAACGACATCAAAGAGATTTTTTAGTAAGGCTCTTACTAATTTTAATGAGTTTGTTTACAGCCTTCTGAAGCCGGAATGAACCCACTCCTAACACAAGCGTTTAAGCTAAACTGAAAAGGTTATAGAAGTGCTCTAGCTATATGTAGACAAAATTACAAGTATCTATCTTTTACGAAAATGTATATAATTATAGCAAGTTTTCATAATATCCACTCTCAATGAAATCTCTCAAATTTTAAATATATTCGTATTTTTACAAAACGGAAACCACTTTTTGCACAGGAATGGTTGGAATTAGTGGACCTTCAAAGTTTGGAAATGAAACTCCTTTTTACGAAATTGTAGAGTGATGGTGCCAAAATGTTTTTGCTCATATTATTGCGATTTTTGTGGGTCAGGGTCTGATTAAATAAATTATCTTATTCTGCGTGTTCCCTAACTTTTTACTTCAGCTAACAATTTTGTCAATCGAATATTATTGCTATATAAATGTACCTACTGTTAACGTATTTATTGGAATTAATATTAAAAGTTTTAAAAGGAACTTATAACTTTAATAATTTTTGACAGATGAGATTTGTTCCAAATATTCTTATATCCAATAACTTTGGATATAAGATTTTTTTTGTTATTCGAACCCATGTTTATCAATATTATATTATAGTAGGAGTAAAACATATATAACAATAAGTTATACTACAATTATAAACAAAGTACCAGTCAATGTGATGTCAACTGTAAAATAAACTCTTTCTCCACAACTATTGTCAAATACGGGCCAAATTAATTTGGGACTACAGTGGGGGTAGATATTTATCTGAGACGGAAAAAACACGTTACACTTACTTTGTTTTATAATTATTTTGCATTTAACAACTGTATTAACCTATAAACTATGTAATAAAATACATTTCTTAACTTAATGGTACATACATAAAAGAAAATGACATAATTTATCGTTTTTTGTAAACGAAAAACGCTGTAACAAATCCCGTTCCTGGATGTATTTACACTTTTTTTTATAAATCATTCTACCACACGTTTTAGTATTTAATTGGATGCTTCTTATGTACATTTCTAAACAGAAACGTAATTTGCATCATTAAAACACCTGTAACATAGTTACTTGAACTGAAACATTTTCCGAGTGTATTATTTGTCAACACCAAAATAAGAGGTTAATTATTACGCCATACATTTCTGAATGCACAGACAAAGCTGCTTTTTTACGCCAAACGTACGGCGAGCAGCCTTTCAGCTGGAGGCACCTGCGACTGATACTTCGTCAATCTTTAGCTCCACGAGTGTTACTTACATATAATAGTTTAATTACCGTCTCACCCCAAATATCAATCAGGTAAGCACTCGTTTCAGCTACTTATTGTGCAACATGGTTCAATTGTGGCATGTGGTTTAAGTATAGCCTCGAATATTAAAAATAATCGCTTGTACAGCCTGGACTCAAGCCCTTTTCCCAGTCCCTATGGGACGATACCGTGTGGACATTTTTTGGGCTGTTAGGGACATTTCTGTCTATTACATATTTTCAAACGGGTGTGGTTAACTGATCTGTAATAAAATAATTTACGCAGGCGCACTTACATATCATTAACTGCATGCTTAAGCTATTGAACCACTTTTAGGAGTGGCTGTGGACAACACAATGTCGGTAAAGAAAAAACATCCGAGCATCAAAAGCAATAAAGATATGCAATAATTAAAGACAATGATCCTGTTAAATATACGCTGATTAAGGAAAAGGAAAGATTACGATATGAGGAAAAAAGAAGAGGAAATATATTAAATAAATAAAAGAAAGGAGAAGAAAAGGAAATAGTACAGGGAAGTAAAAAGAAAAGTCGAGTAATGCAGGATGTTATCATAGAAGAATCAAAACTTTTCTCGAATGGCTAATAGTGCCAATACATATGCTATGATAATTCAAAAACTGGACGTCATTTATTATGTACACTTCAGTTATGTGTCCGAACAGAATCAATGCAGAATAGAATATTATATTTACAAAGTGAAGTTAAAATGTTTCTAAAATATATTAATAAATTAGAGAATAAGAATATTATGTATAGAGTTAAGACTACAAGAATGAAGAAATGTAAGTAAATTAGTTAGCTAAAAAGGAAAAAAAGGACTAAATGGAACATTTTACAAATATATGAAAGAGAAAATTGCACAATTTATCGATGACGCTAAAAGTAGACTCGGTGCGGTAAAAAAGAAATGCATAACGAGGGAAAAGCTCAAGAAACAAAAAACTATTAACTGGAAAAAAAAAATACATGTATATCATTATGCGAATTATTTGTATGATTTATGAATATAATATGTTTAACATTGTTGTAGCTAAGACACATCGCTACAATTATTTGTAATTAAAATAAAATAAATGTCATGATTTATTTTATGCTACAATAAAATTTATCAAAAAAGTACTAAAATGATTTTATTCACTTTTAAATGAATGATTGTTATATTTTTCTCAATATTATATGTCAAGACCGATAATTGTGATTTTTTATTTACCTAAGACAAATTTAATACATAAAATACGGATCTGACATGTTGTTTTATTGGTTTTAATATTCGTTGTAACAAGGTTCTTCCCGGGCCACATATTGACCTTATCGTTCTTTTTAATTTTTAGCACCAAAGGATTGAAGACATTTATTTTTTAGAAAATTACTTTTTTATAGCTAATATATTAAAATGTATAAATAGAACTGACTGAAAATATTATTACTTTGGTAGTAATGTCCTCACCGTGCATCGATATGTCCTTACCGTAATCAAAATCATTGTAAAGTTAATAAAAAAAAATATATATAATGTACACAAAGATACTTAACTTTTTAATACTACCAGGTATCTGTTTTAATTATTAATAAAGTAATATAAGAGGTTTTAACCGATACTCAAAATAACGTAAATACCCAAGTATGTTCTTATAAATAAAGAACTATCCAAATATGCGTATTAGGCAGAGATTAGATGAACATGCATATAATATAATTTAAATAGCGTATGTTTAATTTATTTTCTATGTATGTTCACTTATTCTCTTTACGTTTTATCTTGAAGTTGACTATAAACGCGATACAAGGCGGGCGGCATGTTGACATTACTATTAGGTACTAGTTCAATCGCATAGTAAATCTATACTTCTATATCTATGTATACAATAGAACTTTTATGTCGTTTCAACTTTCCTAGTGCTTCTGTGTATACCAATCTAAAAGTGTTTTTATTGCATAACGACTCACAAGCGCTGAAAAAAAATTCAAATAATACACAATCATCCTTAGCATACTATATTACGTGTGTATAACCAATGATGAAAACATATCAGTATTTTGACAACCTACAGCACCTATATTAACTAACAAAGTGTACCTACTGCTCTGCATTTGCTACTAAATATCTGGTTCGTTGTTAATTAAATGTATACATTTTATGATAGGTTTGCAAAAGTCAAAAGTCAATAAAAAACACTCTTAAAATGTTAATCGATGTTGCTAAGTAGTAGGCTGATCAGCAACAGGCTGTAACGTACCCGCGGATAAACCGCAAGACTCGAACTTTCACAAACAGTAGATATATAAATGATTCGCTCCAGCGAGCGTTGAAGATTTATCGATATTCTGTAATTTACTGTTTTCTTGGAGCGTTACGGGCTAGCGCACGCTGAGCTCGGCTGGTTAATCCTAAAATAACAAGACGAGGGTTTAACTTGATTTTGTCTTGAATTAGGTCTTGGTGATGCAATAAAGCGGCGACATCAGCACTACTGCTGCTCAGGAAATACCAAAATTAAATCACGACACACAAATGCAGAAATGGAATGTCATGCAGTCAAGGACAACAACTACCAGACAACCATACAGGAACCCAGAACGATTCCTTTCGTACATACAGACGAACACGTATTTAGAATCCTATTCCAAAATATACAAAGCCTCAACAATAAACAACATATAATAGATAGCTTCATCCAAGAAAATTCAAAATTTGATGTCATATGTATAATTGAAACCTGGTTATCACAAGAAAAATTAGAACTTGTAAACTTTAATGGATATAATATTGTTGCATCTTTCTGTCGTGCTAACCCACCAGGCGGTGGCGTATGTATTTTATTACGTGACCATATTGAAAGCGTCAAGAGATGTGATATCTCTAATATGTCGATCGAATATGCTTTGGAAGTATGCGCAGTTGAATTATGTAAAGAAA
Organism: Catocala nupta; assembly: GCA_963675205.1. Taxonomy (NCBI): domain Eukaryota; kingdom Metazoa; phylum Arthropoda; class Insecta; order Lepidoptera; family Erebidae; genus Catocala; species Catocala nupta. The sequence goes on from OY776078.1 coordinate 13,683,950, forward strand.
ATATATTAATTATTACTATGTACTCGAATAGAAGAGAGGTAGAATTATTTTATTACCAAATTAAAAAAATACTTAACTACATAAATAATAAATATTCTAAACTAAGCGTAATTATAGGCGGCGACTGTAACATAAACATATTGGATAAAACTCTAAAACAAGTCAGTTCTTAGACCTAATGCTAGAATTTAAATATAGGTACCCAACACATAAATAGTCCTCCTACACGTACAACCCTGACCTCATCAACATGTCTAGACTTAATTTTCACTAACTTCGATAATAGGAATACGCACACCAGTATAGAAGAATTTGGTTTCTCAGACCACATGGGAACTGTTTTACACATGAAAATACCTAAAATAATTAAACAAACATGGTATGTAAAAAAAAAGACTGCATAACGATAGAAATATTCAGCAATTTAAAACTGAATTAAAATCAATACAATGGAGCAATATAATTTTAAAAATAAAAATATAAACGAAAACTATAACGTTTTTAGTAATACCTTAATAAATACACTTAACCTATGCATACCGGTACGTAAAATTAAACTCAAAAACAAATATAAAAAACACTGGCTAACTAAAGGCATAAAACAGTCATGCACAAATAAAAGACTTTTAAAAATTCTAACATTAAAAAGTAAAAATCCTATTATTACCTATTACTACAAAAAATATGAAAAAATCCTAAAAACAATAGTTAATACAGCTAAAAAAATACATTATATGAATAAAATTAAAAAATCAAGTAACAAAGTTAAAACTATGTGGAGTATAATAAACGAGCGTACTAATAAAAAATTTAAAAATGAAAAGTGCAATGTCCAGTTAAAAATAAATAATACTACAATCTCTGAGCCCACACAAGTTGCAAACACTTTTAATAGCTTTTTCGCGTCTATCGGGCAGGGGAGCTGCCATTTAGGAAATGATACACCCCGTGGTACAAATGTTATCACACCTACCGAAAATACCATGTTCGTTCGACCAGCAGACCCTCAAGAAGTTTACAACCTGATTAAAAACTTATAAAATAAAAAGAGCTACGGCATTGATGAACTATCACCATTTCTAATCAAACAGTGTGCAGACGTACTGACTCTTCCATTCTATCTGTTAATAAACCAACCCATTGAAGAAGTAACGTTCCCCGACATGTTGAAACAAGCTATTATCAAACCTACCCATAAAAAAATTCAAAGACAGACCCTAATAACTACCGTCCTATAGCCCTCTTGTCAACAGCTTCAAAAATATTTGAAAAAGCCATGTGCGTACGAGTTTACTCTTTCTATGAGAAATATAAAATATTTGATGAAGCTCAAAATGGTTTTCGCAAAAGTCGGTCAACTACTCTAGCAGTATACAAATACATACAGGAAGCGCTTAATATTTTAAACAACAGGGTATACGCAATAGGTATACTGTTAGATATGACTAAAGCCTACGACAAAGTTCAATATAACATTTTATTAAATAAACTACATGGAATAGGTGTCAGAGGAAAAGCGCATGAATGGTTCGCATCTTATTTATTAAACCGAGAGCACACTGTGGAAATTGAATTTTTTAATAACAATACCAAAGAAATCCAAAGTATACGTTCTGACAAGGAAATAAGCAACGCCTCCATCCCACAGGGTAGCGTCATCGGATGTCTACTATTCCTGCTGTATATTAATGACTCGCCAAAAAATACACACGGTCCCTGCGTTTTTATTCGCAGACGACATCTCCCTATTGGTATCATGCCGGAACAATATAAATTTAAATAACCAACTCGATACTCTCCTAAACAATATAAAATCCTGGATGAACATATATAACTTAGAAATAAACTATTCCAAAACCAAATTGATAACTTTCCATCCGCCTCAAAAAGCGCCATTTAATATAAATTTTGCGTTCCAAGATCAAAAGTTAGAAGTAGTTAGCAACTTTACCTTATTAGGCTTAAACATAGACACCCATATAAATTGGAAATCTCATATAAATAAAATTAAATCAAAATTAGCTAAGTTTTCATATGCTCTCCGCGAAGTAAAAAAATCCACAGATATCCAAACTGCACTCGTCACGTATTACACCTATGCTTACGCTTGGCTCAGCTATGGCATTATCCTATGGGGAAACAGCACAGAGGCGCCATCACTTTTTACCCTTCAAAAGAAACTTATACGAATACTTGTACACATACAAGATGCTGATAGCTGTAAGCCACACTTTATAGAACACAAAATATTAACGCTACCTAGCCTATACATTTTAGAAATATGTAAGTTTGTTAGAAGTCACCAAAGTTTCTATACAACACGAGAAGACAAAATCCAGAGACTAAGACATAAAAATAGATTAAACCTACCAAGCGCCCGTCTTAAAATGCACTCATCTAGTCCACATGTCATGTCGATAAAAATATATAATAAGCTACCCCCGCAAATAAAAAACGAAATTAAAGACAGTATATTTATAAAAAAATTAAAACACTTTCTATTAACTAAATGTTACTACCATATAAATGAATACCCCTCTGGGCAGTCGTTATCTCATCATGAGACTAACGCGATATCAGAGGGCACAGTACACTAGCTTTTAAACTACCACCTTCGCCTTGTGATATAAACAAAAAATGTATCACCAGGTTAAATAAAAGCGCACAAACCGCAGGGCAGCTTGTGGCGGGCTGAATGTGAGTGGCGACACTGCGGTCCTGAATGCCTCAGAGAGTTGGTTAGGGCCTCGTCCCCGGCTTGCCGTTACTGGTTGGCCGGGGTGGAACTTCAAGAGCGCCCGTAGGACTTTCAACTCTGGCTTGCCTTGGTCGGCCGGCCAGAGCGGGGGCCGCTAGAGCTATATGCTTGGGGGTGGAAGTGTCATTTTCAAGGGCATAACTACGGGGAAACCCGCTCCGGGTCTCCGTTGTCACGAGACCCGTGATGGTGAAACCGGCGCCGCACCGCTCGATACAAGCCACTTGCATCGGTGTTGCCCTCTGCTGCTGGCTTGTATGCCTATAGTGGCTTATCAGGGGGCCCATCTAGTGAGTTGGCGAGTCACCGTCTGCCCATTGCATTGATGCTATTAGAGTATTCAGGGCAGACGCCGTTTTTCATCCATAGTTACCAATATACCGGTCCACCAAACACCCATACCTATAGCCCATATATTAGAATCCATACGTAGCAATAGTCCTACGCCTGCTGCGGCTAGTGCCGCTGTAGGTGTTCCATCACACCTTTGATTAAAACTCTCGAAGGGCCTCTTCACGTTGGACCCATGTCTCCGTGTAAGCCTCCCAAAGGGCCAGGTATTTTCTAATATAATATGTTAGAAAGTACCTGTGATAAGAGAAACATAATAATATCTGGGACATTTAATTCCTTTTCTTTTTTACAAACTTTGATAATAATGATAATCTACAATAATATATAATTAATAAAAATATTAAAACATATAAATAAAATAATATAATAAGAATTATATAATAGAATACCATATAACAAAAATTATTATAGTAATATATCTATCTAACTATAGTAAGCGCACCTTAATAAAATTACCTATATATTATAATAGTCAATAAATATCAATCATAAGTAAAATATGTAAATAATAAAATATGTAAAATTTCCTCCTCTCTCCTACATCTTGCCGTGCCGACAAGGCCCACACATGTTTCTTATATTATACCATTGTAACATCTATTCAACTTGTGGAGTGCAATAAATGTATTGAGTATTGAAATATATGTAGTCAAACAAATGTTTGTTTAAAGCAAGTTGAAAATTGTTTTCAATGACTACATTAAACCTCAAAGTGGATCTCCACAAAGCTGGATGTTTCTTTGTGCTTTGTGTGTTTGTCGAGGCGCCGAAGTTGTGGGTACGTTTCTAAAGGATGAACCATTCGTTTAGCAGAGCTGAAGAATGCTTACAATGTTAACAATTGTGATAAAGCTTAAAAATTGTTATTGTCTGTTGCGGAAGCGGGTTGTTTAATGATAATTTTCTTGAAATGTTACTTAGCGGAATGTAAACTGAAATAATTTGTTGTTGTTGATGTTCAGATTATAGATAAGCCTAGTGTCTATCTGTGTGCCAAAATATTCCAAATCCGTGTACACGTGTTCCACTTTCATATTTTATTAGTAGAATGTTTGACTATAAATTACTGAATATTGACCGTGGACGATTCAATTCGCCACATGTCTTCGTATAGGTGCTCCATATCATTGCTCACATTGACCATAGGAAGCCGTGGTAAGCCTTAGACATCTACCTATCCTACAGCAGAAATGCAGGTCGTCTCTATATTATAACCATAGAAAAGACAAAATCCGTCGTGCTCTTATCGTTGTAGGCTTTCTGATCTACTTGTACCTAATGGTTTGGTCCACGACGATGGTGAGTAACTCAAAAAATGAACCGGTCCAAATACTTATTATATATTGTTGATCTATTTAGGGTGCAAACGATGGATTAATTACGCCGAGCGCTCGTAATATTTATAGAGACCTCGCTAAAGGCTTGATCTACGTTTCCAGTGACAAGAATACTGGGCTTTTCTTGGGTCAAAGATTAAGCTTTGCCATTCAACGTGACAATGCTGCCAACGGTGCACGACACGGTTGATGAGGAATTTTGCGATGCCTAATCAGCTATATAAATATTTACTTGTATTTTGAAATACCCTACTATTCGTTTAATTAATATTTAATATGTAAATACTTGTAAAATCATGTTGCTATACGGTTTAAAGAATTAAAATTTATTTATTTCTACCTGATTGGACTATCAAAATTTTAGGCAAGAATGACACATCTGCGACTTCCGAGTACCAAGCTGCTTTAAGTATCCTAAATAAGTAATAAGTAATAGTAATAAGTAATTTATTTGCCAAAAACATATACAGACGTTTCCTTAAACAATAGACCTTAGAATGTACACAGTGTATAAAAATTACCAAAACATAATTTGTTGATTAAGGAAAAATTGCTCATGAAGTCCACACTAGGTCAGGCCTGTCTCGTTGAGTCCTTGTGTGGTTCCAGTACTGAGTTAAAAATTACAGTTTAAGCAAGTATTAGGTAAGTTGGCATAGAAAAATTGAGGCAACAATACAGATAACATTATTACATACCATACTTGGATAACATATTTATATAGAATTTCAATTTTTCGCAAAGCATGTACATTCATTTGCGTGTGTGTGTTTGTGTGTGTGCGTGTATTTGAGATGGGTGTGTGTGTGAGTAATTTTTTAAGTTAAACTTTAAATTAAACTTTCAGTTTCAGAATATGATAAAGTTAGAAGCCATTTACGAATTATAGTCTTGACCCGATATGTTTTGCAGTGCTTGATATCACATAGTTTGACTACTTTATTATATATAAAAATAAGCATGAATTCTGGCATGTGTTGGGCAAATGTAGTTTTAGCACGAATTTTTGGATATCGGTATACTCTTATATTTTAATAGCTGAGCGTATTCAGGTGATTGTATCATTAACCTATGTTGCTCTAAAACCATTTTCAGGATATATAATTGTCACACATTGAGAATGGAGGCTTCTTTATGTAGACAGTTTGTGGGCAATCTAAAAGGCTTTCTATACATGACCTTGAGAACGGACCTCTGGGCTCGTTCAATGTGTAACATAGCAGTAATGCCGACTCCACCTCAGACTGTTATGCAGTAACTGAAAATCAATTTACACAATGCCACATACAACGGGATAAACAACATTTTTATTGGCTGAGTTACGCAGGAGCTTCATTATGTGAATAAATTTTCTGACACGTTTTGCTAGTAGCTGAATATGTGGTCTGAAAGAGAGTCTACTATCAATTAGGACACCGAGATATTTAATACATACAATCAATCTTTTAATAATTGCCTCGCAGGTGCAGAGAAGCGGGTTGCAGTTGGTACGGTGAATTTTAATAGTATATTCGCGTTTGGGTGCTGATGAGTGTGTATTGTAAAAGCGCACGAAGTTTGTTTCTGAGATATTTAAAGAAAGCAGATTCTGGTTGAGCCATTGTATATTATATATTTGTATATTACATAAGCCGTTTTGTGCTTTCTCATGCACTGATGCCCAAGATTTACCTTGAAATATGATGACACTATCATCGGCATAGCAAATAGTGTCTGCATTTTGTGGTATAGTGCTATGAATGTCGTTCATGTAGATAATAAATAAGGTCGGGCCAAGTACGCTTCACTGCGGCACACCGAAAGTAATATTTTGTTTTGAGCTGACTTAATCATCTACTTTTACACACTGACGTCTTTTATTCAAGTAAGTTTCAAACCATTTCAGTGGAATACCTAATTCCCATGAACTCCAGCTTTTTAAGAAGTATAGGAATAGCAACGGTTTCTAATGCTTTTGCGAGGTCTAAAAACACGCCCAAGCAATGCTCGTTACTATGTCGATGGCATGTCACTAGATTTGTTAGGAGACTTACCGCATCTTCTGTAGATTTGCCTTATCTAAAGCCAAATTGCTTGTCAAAAATCAGCTTAAGCATTTCAAGATAGGAGATTAGACGATTTTTACCTATTTTTCTATAATTTTTGCGAAAAACCCTATTAAAGATATACGCCTATAATTTACAGGATCCTGCTTCGAGCCAGTTTTATGTATAGGTATAACGCGAACTTCTTTCCATCTATCAGGTAAAGTACCTGAGCTTAAGCTAAGATTAATGATGTGGGTAAGTGGGATCGAAATATCGCGGCGGATTTCCTTTATTATTCTTGGCGTAAAGTTATCAAGACCAGCTGCGGTGTCACCATTTAGATTAGTTAGTATAGCGTTCTCCTCATAGAGATTTGTTGGGTGCATAAAGAAAGTAGTGACAGCTGGTTCCCCAAAATTTTGTTTGTGTATTACCGTTTTCCTAAGTTCCACCTATGTCTACGAGAATCTGTGTAGCCAGGCTTACACCAACTGTGAAATAATATTCGTTGCACTTATCGACTGAGTCCTGTGGAGTGGATTTACACTTGAGTAAATCAGTATTTTTGCTACTATTGCTAGTTTGCTCGGTTATATTGTTGATAGTCTTCCATAAGCCCTTTGTGTTGCTTTTATTTTCTTTTAATTTTTGACAGTGATAATTACGCTTAAACTTATGTATTATGTTCGTAAAATTATTCCTATATCTAGGGTAAATAAGCTTTTTAGTTAAGACATTAGGGTATCTTCGGGATTCTATATGAAGTTTATCTCTATTGTTCATACATTTAACCAAACCTTGTGTAATCCAAGGGTTCCATATGAGCTTAGAGCGACAAAATTTTTTATTGGTCATGTCTTTTAGCAGTGCAATGTGTATGATTTTATGAAATGAGTCAGTAGCAATATTAACATCATCTTCAGATAAGACGTGTGTCCAATTGGCACTGTTAAGAACTTTGATGAGTGTTGGGAAGTCAACTTTGTTTATTTTGTTTATTGTGCGCTGTTGGCTTTTTCTGTCGTAAATAGTGTCAGCATTAAACCCCATCATAAGCAAGCGGTGATCGGTTATGTCGACATTACAAATAATCCCAATGACGTTTGTAGATTTCGATTTGAGAAATATATGATCTAAACACGAATCCGATCTAGTTGGCTTAGAGATTACTTTTGTCAAACCATGTTCAAACATAAGGCACGAGTATTCAGAGGTAGATATTTGATCGATGGGTAGAACTATCCGACATTGACAAAAGGTTTATGTTAATATCACCCGTTAGAATTATTGTAGAATTAGTGCTAACTGAATTATATGGTCTAAAGAACAGATAAAATTGTCAATTTGCCTTTGCTATGGTGAACGGTAGATGGCAACAAAATATATATCACGTTAATTCCAGCATAAGGCATTCAGCATCTTTAATATTAGGCTCCGAGACTGTGGGGTTCCAAGCTTCTCTGAAGTATGGTTTATATTATTGGCTGTGTGGAATGCTGTATAGCCTTGCATCTGTCTGATTATTGGGCAAGTTATTAGCCTGCATTCGGTAAGGATAATGACATCATAAAAGATGTCTAGACGTTTTAAAGCAACGCAAAAACTGTCGATATGACACTGTAAACTACGTATGTTAAACGACAGAATTTTAAGTTTATACTTACGGTCCAAATAATTACGGCAGTTCTCTAATCTATCGAGTTCGTGACACTTCAGGGTGGTACTACGATCTATTTCCTCATTTAAGTAAACAGCTATAGTGGGTAGGTAATGTAAATAGTTGTAAAAAGAGATACGTAGACGTTAGCGTGTCACGAACTCTGTGAGTAAGCTTGAAGTTGTTAGTGAATATTTTTATTTTATACCAAAAGACTACGTGCGTTATATGACCGAAAGCAGTGGCAATATTTCTATTTTTAATGTCCACAATAACATAGGAATGTAAAATTGCATGAAAATAGATTTGACGAGGCTTCATGAGGTGTGGTAGTGGTTCTATGATGACAGTATGTCCACACATATATGGTATATTTGTGAATAAATGGCAAAGGTATAGCACGTAATTGAAGTTATGTTAGCTCCGCGTGTGTGAGATGGGTCACTGTAGAAGGGTTGAGTAATAATAATATGTTTGGGATTTATATAGTTGTGTGTGTAGTTTTATTGTGTGATTATTGATGAAGGTGAATTGGTATGCATGCGTATTTTGAACATAAAGTAGTCCAGAGCACAGAAAATTAAAGTTAGGATTATAACATACAAATACGACAGTCGATACAGCAAAGCAGTCATTTTGTCAAGATACCTGACCGACGACTCCCTGGTTGTGTGTAGAGGTGGCGTTGTTTTGAGTGACAACCACAGCTTGAGGGAGTCCAATCGTCTCATCCAGGTCCATTTGTGTCCGAATGGGGATAGCTGGGAGCTTTTCGGCTTTACGTATGTATACTGTGCCATTTCGGACCCAGCAGTACCGAAATCCGTGTATTTCTGCACGTATCCGGGCTACACGAAATAACACTTTGTGGTTTTTAGATAGGCGTTCGTTGATATATACTCTTAAGCCGGTTCCTTTGATTATATCCTCTGACATCAGCGATCTTCGCTCTTTAGTGGCTTTTAAAATATAAGAGCGCGCTGCACGCCGAGTCAGTCTTAGTACAATAGTACTTGCTTCCCTAGCAAGTTGGTAAGTCATGGGCCCGTACGATAGACCTCATCTATGTCGGCTTTGGACAGCTGTACTCCAATTGTATGTATTGATGACATCGAGAGTGTAATAACCACAACTGCACGCAAACTCGGGATTCTAAACAAGGTGCGGCGTTTCTTTACCCCTGAACAGCGGTATTTGCTGTATAAGGCCCAAGTCCGTAGCAGCATGGAGTACTGTTCGCACCTTTGGAATGGTTCCGCTAAGTACCTACTCGATGCCTTAGATAAACTGCAGCGCCATGCCGTACGTATAATCGACAGCCAGGAGGTTACGAAGGACATCGAACCGCTACAACTTCGTAGAAACATTGCGTCCCTTAGCGTTTTCTATCGCCTCTATCATGGCGAATGCTCCGAAGAGTTATTTGAATTCATCCCACCTTCCCCCTTCCTTTTGAGAACCACAAGTGCCGGTCTTCGTAATCACCGATTGACGGTTAGCACAATCCCGTCTCGCACCAAAAGGTTCAGCAATTCCTTTTTATGCCATACCATACAACTTTGGAACAGTCTTCCGGCTCATCTGTTCCCTCCCTTCTATGACATTGGGTCCTTCAAACGTAGTGTGAAGAAGCATCTGGTCAGACCGGCTTGACACTGACGACGACTAGAAGACATCTAGCTTCTCCTCGTCGTCACTGTCTCTGGACTGTAATTTGGCTTTCCATCAGGTCCTTTACAATCACTTTGCCGTGTGACGATAAAAAAAAACATATTTGTTGACTCATCAAATGTATTTCGGATAGAAGAAACGACGATTCTGTTTCTGTGGTTGATTTGGTTGTTGAACTGAAGGACTGCCAATTCGTGGTCGCTTTTGACGGACAGATACATTTGATACGTCCAGTGAGTCTGAAAATACCTCCTGTATGTCGGATTCAGATTAAACGTGGATTATGTTTACTGCTTCCGTAGACTTTGGAGGAGTACGACAAATTTTAGACTATATATATATATAATGTGATTTTTATGAATAACAAATGCAATAAAAGTCGAAAAAAAAATTCAAAACCAGTCACAAAACGGCAAACTAATGCGCAAAAAGTGATTTCCACTTGACAGGGATTCGAACTTGGTAGCTATGGACTTGGAGCGAGCACTACCAAACACTTTTGCAGTGTTGTTGTTCAAATATGTAATATTATTATAGGTATAGGGATTCGGGCAAGCACTATTTCTTAACACTCGCTCGTCTCTAACGAGTTCAAAGTCCAGTCTTTTGTTTACACTTGTACGCTACTTTGAAAGTTTTTGAATTTTAACAGAAGTTTAGTACACTTTTTAATGTAAAACACTTTATTGCGCGGGCAAATCCTATTGAAATATATACCACTAAATAAAGGATTTTATGTATAACAATCACAAAACTATCACTTTTTGAACACTTTTCTAAATACTTTGTCGAAACTAATGAGTAACACGTATGACTATCGCAAAATGACCACTCAATAAATAATATTATACTTAACTACTCGACCGATCATTATGATATTTCGCATACACGTACTGTTGTATTGTTACTAATCCTACCTAACCTACTCTTACGTGAACGAAGCCACGGGCAAAATCTAGTTCTTAATATTTTAAAGCGGTTCCGGTCACCGACGCGCCCTGATCTGACTGACTGAATCGTAAATTATATGTACCACACAATTAGCGCTAACTTTTAGTAATGTATACTGTAATGAATACGCTACGCAAATCTTAATAGAATATCTAGGCAAATTATTAGACCCAAACGATTTATTGGCAGTTTATATGAAAATATAAACTTGCCATCGTTACATAACACTGAATAACTGTAAGAAAAATAATATGTAATTTAGGAGCAACGAATTTTGCGCTAAGCTAAAACAATTTTCAATTTCAAGAAGGACATTTTTACTATATTTTAAATTCAGGTTATGACCTGATATGACACGTTGTATTAAATTTTCTCATTTATTCCTTTGTCTTGCAAAGTCATTTTGCATTGAAAGGACACAATAATAAATAATTTGCATTTATAAAACAAACAATAAAACCCTCCACAATAGAATCTGCAGAAAATTGAGTTGAGCGCGAAATGCAACTATTCTGTAAAAGTTATAAGGTTAAGGGGCACTTTATATTGACGGAAGTGAACAATGGAGATGCAGCCTCGCTTGATACTGTTTGAACTGAGTATCCACAAAGAGTACCTACTCAAAAAAGGCGTTCACTTCATATACTTAATATGAGCACCTGTGATCCTTTAAACAATGCGGTAGCTTCATAGTTCCTATTCATCTGTTTTGTTCATTATGATACGAGGTGCTAAAATTTAATATAAAAGTAAATAAAAGTAATAATTATGTCTGTACTAGACATTCGTGACTTAATAGTTCGACTATTGTTAATATACTATTGTATTAATGTTATTTTTGGATCTTTGTGATCGCGTCATATTCATTTTCAAGGCTTCAAAGTTTTTAATTCATAAAGTTTACCCATTGTTCTCGTAGAAGTAACTTGTAAATGTTTTATTCGAGCAAAATATTCAAACTTTATATTTAGGTAATAAAGCTTGCTAAGTCGAAGAAAGATTTATTAACTAAGTCAATATTTGCCAATTAGTGGTACATGTACCCCTAAGGGTACTTGGGGTCGCTTGGAAGAGTACAATCTATTATTGCAGGGTATTCGAGATGGCCGCGAGTGTGCAATCTGCGACTGTGCGAATTAATACGTTGCCTACGTTGCACCGGTTGGTGTAGGTACATTCAAATATCGGGCACGCCACAATCGTGGCGGTAAGATCCGCTTTTGAGGACTGGCTGGAGAGGCGGCATGCGCACGGCGCCCACACCTTCCGGCTGACACAGGTAATGACTGGCCATGTTTGTTTTGGCCGGTTCCTGTATCGTATAGGCCGGCAAGAGACGCCCGGTTGTCACCACTGCGGCGACTGCCGCGACGTGATTAAGGACACGGCGCTGCACACTTTGGCGGATTGCCCCGCCTGAGCATCGCAGCGCCGTGATTTGATCGCGGCAGTCGGATTGGTTGCCCTCTCGCTCCCGGCCGTAGTTCAGTCTATGGTTCGGAGTGAGAGGTCGTGGAACGCCGTTGCCTCCTTCTGTGAGGAAGTGATTTCCATCAAGGAGGCGGTGGAGCGGGAGAGAGCTCATAAACCCTCTCCCCAACCACAGAGCCGGGCGCCGGAGGGCGCGAGATGACCTCCAGCTACCCTGATGTTTGACCTGGGGATGGTGGGCTTCGTGGGCCTGCCTGCCATCCGATCAGCAACAGATCCGAGAGGTGGCGTGCGTATTCCCACGCGCTCCCTCTGTGTCGAGTCCGTCTCCCCTCCAGGAAGAGGACAGTAGGGTTTAAAATGAGAAGTGCCAAAGGGTAGGTCTCTTCGTGTAGTGAGTGGCCTGTGACCTCGGCGGGGTCGCGACTGCATGTGCAAGTGATTCGCGCGGTCCCGTCGATAGCGGTTTTGTCGAGGAACACCGTGGTAGGTTTAGACGGTATTCAGGAATGTCCATTATCACTATTTCAACATCTTTCTCTTTTACCCAAGTGAGTTCGCCCGCCCCCGCGGGTGGGTACGCGTCAATGCATTGCCCCACGTAAAAAAAAAGAAAGTTACATTCAAATATCGATCCCAATCCCAGTGTGAACACGTAAAAAAGTTAAATCGTCAAATTCGCCGATCGCACACGTGTACGAGAGGTACAAATAAAAAAGATCATCAATCCTTCCAACAAAACGAAAGAATTCTAGAGAAAATAAAAGACGCATGTAATATAAAATACTGATTTAGTTTTATTTACCCTAGCAGCTATTAGAGCTTTGAACTATTGTAGTACTAACTGAGGCACATTTCTTTGGTACCTACCGATCTTAACCATATCAATCCTATTTATATTATTAATATTAACATTTGTAAAAATGTTAAGATGATTGTTTTTCAATCACTTGTAAGCCGTTTGAACGAATTTGGATTAAAATAGAACAGGGTTTAATATTCTATTAATAGGATCCTTTTAATCAGGATTAGAAGGATCCTATATGTTGCCATAGCCGGGTATGCGTTATCATAATGCGGCATGCGACAATAGCAGTGCTTCCATATAAGCCCATACTATTAGCCAATCTAAATTAGAGAATAGTTAATTACATTAAATTTATCGCTAGCATCTTTTCGTAAGCTCATCCACGACACAAGTAAAATATTGGACAAAATAGTTTTGACCTCATTTACTTAATAATAAATGCATATAACTCGCATGCGGCAGAAACTAATAAGTGATAAAATTTAAAAACAGATTGTCAAAATGAAAACAAATAATTACTTTTTTTATTATTATATATTATTGCAACTTGTTTACCTACGTTAAAAATGATGTATGATGCAGGCCAACCGCGATCGCATCATACGATACTTTATAACTATGAAATAACAAAAATTCAATGCATTTTATTTTCCTACTTACTAAAAGAGCATTTTATTTATTACCAGAGCGTTTAATTACATATATGATCAGTGCATGAAGTATTTCTATATAAATTCACGAGATTGGCTCATAAAATTCTAATCCTACGCATTATACAAAATTAAGGAATTTTTTTTGAAATATTGCTTGTCCGTCGGCAGATTTTACACCTTGAACAAGGCCTCCGGCGATTAGCTAAGCGTTAGCGGGGAGAGCGGGGTATCATTCGGCGCGGGAGTGTTGCTGGTTGTTTAGTAGACATGAGGCAGTGGACGGAAGCCCACCGCGCTTTTGCGGTTGAGACGTATTTTACAAATAATAATTCGATCAATGTGGCGAGGCGACGGTTTTTTGTTCTCATACTGATATCCGACGATTAAAGGATGGTCCGTCAAACAAATTGATATGGACGTGGATACAGAAGTTTAGAGAAACTGGATCAGTTGGAAATCAGCCTTGGCCTGGACCTTCCACGAGTGTTACTACTCCTGAAAACGCAGAACTTGTGAGAAGGGAAATTTTGTCAAATTCGCGTAACTCTGTCCGAAAGATTGTAGCATCAACGAGTTTGAAAAAGACATCTGTTCACAAAATTATTAAACAACAATTGAAGTTCCATCCATATAAGCTACAAATCATCCAGCAATTGAAAGAAGATGACTTCATAAAAAGGCAAAATTATGCTAGAGTCGTTCTGGAACGATTTTCTGCACCTACGCGATTAAATAATATCTTTTTTTAGTGACGAGGCGCGTTTTCATGTCGCCGACATACGGTACGTTAATAAACAGAACATGCGTTATTGGAGTGCGAGCAATCCAAAATAAATCCATGAAAGGCCTCTTCACAGCCCGAAGACCACCGTTTGGTGCGCCATTTCTGGAAATGGCATAATCGGACCTTATTTTTATGGCAGAGGAGAAATTGTTAACGCACAATGATATTGCGCGATGCTTGGCAAGTTTTCATACCAGAACTGCACCGTCCTGCTAGCTACAATAACAGAACCCACTTTCAGCAGGATGGGGCTACGGCACACACCACCAGGGACTCAATGACTAAAGTTAGATAACTTTTTCCCGGAAAACCGATAAGTCACTTTGGCGACATAGCCTGGCCCCCTAGATCACCTGATCTGACTCCTTGCGACTTTTTTCTGTGGGGATACCTCAAATATCGCGTCTACAACAATTCGCCATCAACGCTACAACAACGAGATTGCGGCTATCAGTCCAGAACTTTGCAAGTGATTTTTCGTCAACATGAAAGAAAGATTGCAAGAATATTTGCGGCTAGAAGAAAGCAATTTGAATGAAGTGATTTTTAAAACCTAAAATCCGCGTTATTATTCTGTAAGATGATGAATTAATAACTTTGTTTTTCTTTATATTTTTATTTCATTTTGGTTTTAAAGTATCATATCTGCCGGCGGACACCCTGTAATATATATATATATATATATATATATATATATTCGTATGGGGTGGAACGTCATTAACCCTATTTTGCACCTGCAATTGTCCTACTGAATCAACTGATGTCTGATCTAGCATTAATTTAAATATATATGCTTTACTTTAAGATTGTATGAAATTTGAGGTAGGTGTCACTGCTTATTTTATACTTAGTTTAAAAGCCAATATAGATAGATAATGCTATTAAATTTTGCTTAAAGAACCTAAAATCGGAATAGTTGAAAAATTTTACCGGTTTTTGCAAGCGTGGCACATAAAATATCATTAGCGGCATACAGATGGCAATTTTACGCTATTGGGAAGGTATTTACGTTAATGTCCTACCCAATACCGTTTATGCGGCCACTTATATTACGCCAGTAAAAATGTAATGATTGCAAACACGCTTCTCATGGGTTACGGTACATTTATGAATTTTAATGAAGTTTATGTTTAGTAGTTCTCTCATTAAAATCTTCGCATGGCTAACGTATTGCCAGTGCAGCCTCGATTTGAGAATACAAACGAAGTTTCAGTTGAAAGCCGGCAGC
Organism: Catocala nupta; assembly: GCA_963675205.1. Taxonomy (NCBI): domain Eukaryota; kingdom Metazoa; phylum Arthropoda; class Insecta; order Lepidoptera; family Erebidae; genus Catocala; species Catocala nupta. The sequence goes on from OY776078.1 coordinate 13,699,609, forward strand.
AACGCTCAAAGAGTCATAAAAATATATCATAAATTTATGTAAACTCAGTTCTTTCTCAGCGATAAAGTATAAAATCTGTTACATGACGTATATTGAATAAAAAAGTTCTTTCAGTAAAGTGTCAATTTTAACAATTTTATCAAATTCTCTTGAAGCGCGGTGCTTTTCATCTCAAATGTCATTATAACTTTTAAACTACTGAACGGATTTTAATAGAAACGAAATGGCCGGCGCGCCAGATCTGCAGAGACAGACTGACGCCTTCCCGAACTTAACAGACATTTGTTATACATATTGTGCAGCTATAAGCCGTACATCTTTATATCATTTAACGTATATATTTTGCTAGTGTTCGAATTATTACATTTATATGTAGTTTTCTTACAAGTATACCCCAGAACTCAACTCCATTTACAATAATTATAGTCTACATCAATTCGAGTGAATTTAGTAGAACTCACTAATTAATGTAAACGATCTATGTCATCATTCAATTAATTTGTAAACCTCTTATTCAGTTATAAGATTAAAGGGCGCTTTCGAAAACTGAGCGGGAAGTAATATAAACGATGACATAGAATATATTTAAACAAGGAACGTGTTAATAAGTCGCTCATGAAGTAACACTTTAAATGTATGTACTTTAAATGAGGAGTTCAGTGCCATACACGCGTTAAAAAGAATTATATTTAAATAAATATTTAAATGATACTAAATTTGCTAGGCTGCTACATTTGGCTCGGGTAAACAATATTCTCATCAAAACATCGGTGTTAAGCGCTTACTTAAGTAATTAATTACTTATTTCTTTTAACTTTAACCTTTAGCTTTTTATGACCAAATCCATCAATTTCTAAAAGATGACCCGTGCTCAGCAGTATCTATATATGAACAGGGCTAATATAATTAAAATTATTTAAACACAAGTGTTATTTTTAGTAACACATAAAATAAAATAGAGTCTATAAAACACATCATAAAAATGCATTTATTTTTTGTACCTGTGCTTCGTTTTTGCGGCAGAAAGTATCTCAAATACTTCGAGTGAAATCTGCACTCAGCTTATCTAATCGTATTTGCGACTCACACTTCACAAGTACAATATAACCTTATTTAAAACAATTAATACTTGGCATTCGCAATTTGAATTAAATACATTTATTTGATTAATTTGCACAAATGTCACGAGCTGCATCTGTGTTTTAATACCCGTCAGCACCTGTGGCAAATTGGATCTTTTACGTATCGGAACTTGAAAGCGATGGTGCTTGCTATTAGTGCGATTAATTTGTTCCTATCAACACACAATCTAATTAATTAGGCTAGTTTTATCAACACTTTAGGTATAGTAAAGGCTATCATTATTACCTATGATACGATCACATAAGGTATAAAACGCGTTTTCACATAGTTGACTATCGAACTTTTTCGAAATAAATGAAATAATATTTGCGCAAAAGTGACACTTATGTTTTTTGTTTATCAGCCATTGTGTGGGTTGTTTTTGTGAAATTACAAGTATGTATTACACATAACGAAGCCAATTATGAGTCAATCATGGTATTTATTTTCAGAACAATAGTAAAGCCTTTATGTTGTTGAAATTGTATATTTTATCAAAACAAAACAATACAATATCAAGTAAACTAAAATAAATTAAGGATTTTTTTTTGACGTTCGTATAAGTTTTGTTAAAAGGCAAACGGGAGTTTATTATTTACCATCGGTAATAATTTTATAACTGAGGTATATAGTACTCGGTATCGATCGGCACGACGGCATCATCAATATTGAGCAATATATATCAATATAACGTCTTAATATGACGTGACAAGCCTGTGCCTCAGTTTCTTTGAGCTGGCTAACAAGATAACTTCATAGATCGAAGAACTACCATAAAGCCAGATTCCACTGCGAGCGGACCGATTCCTTTACGACTCCGTTTAACTCGCAATGGTAATCCTCAAACAAGCATTTCGACCAACAGAGTCTAGTCAGGATAAGTAAAATAGCAAAAAAGATGACATTCTATTTGAGCGTATAGACAAAGTATGACTAGTTCTGCTGGTAAACGCAAGCGAGATTGACTAATGTGATAAAAATAGGTAAAATAGAAGAACTCTACAAAATAAATCCGCTGCGGTGATAAGGCATCACAAAATACACGAGTTCCCCCCTTCACGAAATACTACCCTAACTTGACTCGCTTGCTACCTAACCTGGTTAAAACTATTCAAACACGGGTTTTAGTATCCGTAAAGGATTGGGTGACAGTAGTATATCACACCCACATTTTGATAAATTTATTCAGGGCTTTAGAATAGACTGTATTGCTATCTAACAGAGCCAAAAACAGTTTCTTATATTCATGATTAACTTATTACCTAATAGCTATTTAGCTGACCAGAGACCCAAACAGAGCTTTTAACCCGGATAAACATAAGTGCAAATTTGTACTGGAGCAATGACGCAATCTTGTTCAGTAGATTAAATTCAAAGCGATTTAAGGAACATCAAGAATGTCTCGAAAAATTCGCACCTTGTGCGTGTATATGAAAATGTACTGAATGTATCTATTTTAATCCTAACGACAAGCGTAGGCGGCGGCTTGTTTTATATTGTGGCTTCTGTAGTATTTGTGTGGGCACCGCCTACGCAATAATTGTTCCTTTTTCAGTTGACTGTCTATATTTCTTGTTAAACCGATTGCACGCTGTGCTTATCTTAAATAAAATCTCGTTTCTCAGAACATAAAACGTATTACATGCTGCTACCTGTAATACGTTACGTACATACGTATTTCAGAGTCAATATTCTTTTAGAGTTCTCGGTATCTGATTTGTATTAAGTTGATAAAAGCATCGCGCGTTAATCTAGTATAAGGATTGAAGCATATATAAAAATGTTTAAAAGTAATAAATTATATTAATTTTTATTTGAGGTGAAATAAAACTTTAAATACATAAAGGTATAATATATGTTAGATACTTCAGGTTTAAAGCTTAAATGCTATCTAAGCTGCCAACCTATGTATCGCCATATCAATTTTAATGAAAATCGGTTCATTGATATTCTGTCAAAACGTAACAAACAGATGAGATTTACCTTCGCATTTCTAATGAATTAAGACAAAGTCACCAAAAGTTAAGTAAATAAAACGTTTTATTTTAAGGACGTATTCCACTTCAAATAATTAATCTTTAAGAAAATATTTCGAATTTCGTACCAAAACAAAGTAGCAATGCCTTTCTTGGTAAAATGAAACAAATACTTAAAGCATTCTTGAAATATTGAAATTAAACTACTATATACGGATTTTATCGCGTTGTTTATTTATCACTGTATTACAAAATTTTGAAAATATTACACTACTACTACTATTGATTTTATTTTACTAATTTATAAGCTAATAAAATTATTTAAACTAATCTATTTATTTTTGGTTTACACTTTCCCGACGTTTCGGTTGCTTTTCAGCAGCCATGGTCACGGGGAGATATATAGTAAAATAAAATCAATAGTAGTAGTAGCGTAATATTTTCAAAATTTTGTAATACAGTGATAAATAAACAACGCGATAAAATCCGTATATAGTAGTTTAATTTCAATGAATAACATTCGCGTAAACAGAAGACAATTCTTGAAATAATTTACATATTAGTATACCTAACTAAAATTATGAAATACTAAAAGCAGTATTGCAGTAATGGCATGAATGTACACAACAACGTACAAAGAGCTACATGTCTAGCATAACGTACATTTTAGTGCCGATTAATTTCGGCGGGTTTCGGTTGCATTCAAATTCTATTTCTAAATGGCAATGATATAACGTTTCATAAGCATTTGTGCGACCTGCCTCCATGCTGTTAGCTGCTTGGTTGACGAGATACGGGCATACAACCGTAATTGATGCTCAACGCTAAACATGTCAAAATGTCTGACAAGTAAGTTACGTAATCCATCAAACGATACTATATCGATAGTAGCCAATTGCAACAGCATAGCATGGTTCCTCCGTAGGGATAACTACGTAAGCAGGGTCGATGCGCGCCATCCGAAAACATCGTCTTACTTTGTAGTAAGCACACAAGTTACGTAACCGAACTTACGTAGGTAATCAATAAAGGTCTCATTACAATGAGAACCTAGATTCGTTGTTGTAGCCTTGTGCAACCTACATACCGCTTTAAGTATTTCAATTACCGTTTTGATAAACACGATGATAAGTGCGGTAGTCTAAATATATATTCGAAATTCAATTCTCATGTTTTGCTTTCTGATGTTGGTACCGATGCAATTTAAAGAAAACATCGAAAAGGAAATAAGAGTAGTCAAAGTCAAAGTCAAAAATCATTTAATCACTTAGGTCACAAAGTAACACTTATGAACGTCAAAGAGGTTAGTGAGTTTATTACATTTACTGAATTTACATTTATGTTAGTTGCAAGGTTCAGGCAAAAGGTTGAGCCTATGAGAAAATACCTCCAAGAAACTCAAGGCCACTCTTTTAAACCGCAATCAAATTATAATTTCAGTATTTTACAACTGATTTATGTACCAGGTGATGCAGTCATTATGCCATATGTCCATATATAACAAAATTTTAAAATAAAGGAAAGTTTAATAATTTTATTTAAGAAGCATTTCAGGTTTGAAGTAATATTTATCTGTAGTCATTTGTAACAGACAGTAGTATGGCATGAGGACACTTAAAATTTGTGACACATGAAAAGGTAGTTCGTGGCTAAATGTAGTTAAAACAAAATTTATGTTATTACTTTAAACTTTTAAAGTAATATGAATGATATTGTAAAATCATAAATGTTCTGTGCTTGCGATGTGTCGCTATTTATAGAACATAGCCAAACATTCGATGAGTTCGTACAAATATAGATCATATCTCATTTTATTAACTAACTCGCTAATTGTGTGAACAAAATCACGGTGTAATATGATTTAACCAAATTTTTTGTGGCTTTAACATTTACAATGATAAATGCTGAAAGATTTAAGTAATATGGTTGAACATATTTGTTTAACGCGTATGCAATAAGATTGTAATTTTGACACATTTAAAAAACTGTAAAAACGTAAATTTTACCGTTTTTACAATTTTTGGTATAAATGTGACTTGGATACGTTAAATTTATTTATCAGGTAAGAGTTAATAACTCCTTGACGTTTTAAATGGCCGTTACTCGTTTTAAACGAGGTGTGGGCGAATTTAAGCTTGCATCGATTTGTACATTAACGAGCTTGCGAGTTTTGTCACACTGAAATGCTATAAAATTATATAGCTGAAGGGAGCGCTAATGGTGTGGTGAAAATGGGATCAAATCTTTAAGTAGGCTTTAGTATTCTTCTCGATTTTACGAAATATATTTCAATATTTGACTCTAAATCTAAAGACTACCTCGTTGGTGTTTTAACATAGGTATGAGAGTTTGCGGCTGATCGGGTGTTCGCTGGGTTCTGGTTTCCGGGCCAGGCGCTCTTATTAAGATTTTCTTAATAACAAAGTCTATGAGCTTATAGACTCATCCCTTTTACATGGCTTTTTAAATAGCGGCGCATTTGCGCGTTATGCGTGTAATACATACCTGCCTATTCCCGCCGAGATATGAAGGACTGTATCAACAGTCTATTTTAAAATTATTGCCTATTTTCTTGTATTTTCAAAGTCTTGTGAGCATAGATTAAGCATTTATGGTACAGAATACGAGAATATGCTTTAAAATTGGGTCAAACGGTTGTGAGCTGACCTTACAAGCTAAATGAGATGTATGAGCCGTGTCAGGAAGTACGTCGTCGGAATTGGTCGTCCGCGACATCGTCGCCCGTGTACTACGGACTTACAACAAATATTACATTCACAATTGGAGAAAAAGAGAATGTACTCAAACTTTTGTTAGCTAATCAAATACTTCACATTTTAGTTTAAGGATTCACATAGTTTATAAGAAAGTAGCCTGTTGGATGGAGCCGGTGTTTCTAACGAAACGAATTCATCAATATCAACCATATAATAGAAACTAGATTTTTGATGTATACTCGTATATTTAATCTTAGCTCATAAAGAAAAACTACGATACATGCTTGTTTAAAAAAAAGGTCCACGCATATATTTCACTTAACAAAAAAATAAGTTAAAGTAAGAAATTGCGTCGTTTTTCTCCGCGTACCTACAAAATACATACGCATTATGGTAACAGCGAATATTAAGAAAGCGACTTGATTTTCAAAAATAGGTCAGGAGACGGAAATGTCAATCCAAAAATTGCATCATCATTCCAGTCGACCAATTGCACGCAAGCACAATTTTATCATTCATTGCGCCATGAAATAGATAGACATCCTTGTCATTTTATTGCCTCTTGGTGAGGATATAGCAGTGATTCAGATGTTGGATATTGCTTTAATTAAGCATTAAAGAGTTGTTCTTAGCGGATAAAACGTGTAATGGTGGGCAAACAGCATTGTTTATTGAAATTGATTTCGCCGATACCGGTTCGGCGGGCATTTGTAGAATACTTGTTTAGCTTTTAAACCAGGGCAAATGCTCGTAAAATCTGAATTGTTATTAAACGATATGCATTTTTCAATTATGAAGAATACGCCTTTGTACTTATCTCTATTGGAATGAGACGCTTTATATAAGGTGAATTTTCTATATAAGCAATGCCATTACATCTATTATACAGCATATTAACCAGTCTTTGTTTGTCACTGGTAACCATGGTTATTAGGTTAACCGCGAATGCCAAATACGCAAGGATTTCAAATTTATTTTACACTTGGATTAACCTTTTCATTTTATATTGTATCAAAATTACCACGACTTTTACAATATAAGGAGACAATTACCCGATGCCTAAATATAGCAATGATTAGCTTGTCAATTGATGGAAGGACTTTTGACCAAACAGTTAACATACTAACAAATCGTGCTAAGTAGTTTAGTATTTCGAAAACAGGAAATCCACCTTTGTTGTTATCGTGGTACTCAACATCCTTAAGGTAGGTATGTAATCCTATGCGATAGAAAGTGCCCTGTAACTCGAAATGATTACCTTTATAGATCTAAACCGTTCCGGAGGTAGAGCAAACCTAAAATAAACAAAACGACGGCTGTTTCGTGTCTAAAGATCCCTGTCTCTATCTGTTTATTAGAAGATCGCGGGCTATCCTTGATGCAAAAAGAGGTAATACGTGTAAAAAGTCATATAATCTTTTGTATCTCGAAAAAAATTACGCGTGTTGCCGTCTATTCGTGAATATTAAATAATGGTCACGGTCAGGGCGTATTGGATTGTTTATTTACTGCATCCGACTTACATCAAATAATAATAAAAATAGACTGATTGCTCTCAGACACGTCTTTCTACAATTTTATAAATATAATTACCAGCAAATAATGGCATCTACTTGTACAGTCAGCAACATAAAGTAGCTGAACAATAAACAAATTTTCAAAGAATTTCATCTATTATTATTCTGTATTTTTGAACTATGATTAAATCAAATACCTTTTATACAGTTAAAATAGCACTGCTATAAAAACTAATATTTGTCAGTTTTGGAAGATCAAGAAGGCATTCGACATCTCGCGCTTACTTATCTACCTATATTGCTGATTGTACACCAAACTACGCGAGCGAAAACTCTGTATAAAATATAACATTTAGTACTTACAGTTGAGGCCGAGGTCGTGGTAGGTGATGATAGCAGGCTTAGCGCGATCGCCTTGTACCGCCACGACGATGTCACCGCGGTCGGTGCGCACACGCACCTCCGAGCATCCGCCCTCACCACTGAAGCGCCGAGCGCTCGGGAACTGGAGCTGGATGTTCCGCAGTTCGATGTCATCCATGCTGTTAATATAAACTTGTTTTAATAACGACAAATATAACATATACTCGATACACAAATACAAAGACAACAAATACATAATAATTTAATTAATTAATCAAGAGACCTGAAAGTGTGTAAACGCACCGATATCACCAAGTACAGTATTAACGTCTTCTAAAGTAAATTACAAGGAATTTCTATGAAATAAACGTCTGATAGGTATACGATTACATAAAGCAAAGTACTGACACGATGCCAAAGTTGTAAAATGCAGAGTACTATGCTCAAAGAAACCACCTATAAAGTAACCGAGTAGCAACATATTCAATTACTTATTACCAACTTACTTATTAATTGCTATGTAGGTTTTAACGTAAATACCTATCTAAATATAATAAATGGGTTGGTAGGCTTCAAATATGTTTGAGAATATTATAGAGAACTCAAATATATGCAAGTTTCGTCTAATGATTAAGGAAGAATCTTTACCATCATAATTAAGGAAGCACAATTAACTATAATTAACACAAATTATTTCCAAAAGTCAAAAGCCTCCGTGTGGCAACTACGTAGACACAACTCCTCGTTACACCAAACTTCAAAGTAAATTGAAGGCATGCCTTTTATTTGCACTCGATATAACTTTAGATCCTATCTCACATAATTCACTTCTACGCGTTAAATTTTGAAACTGTATTATTAAGTAAATGTGCCAATGTCAGAAATTACAGCAAAATTATTTCGAGTTAATTAATAAACATAGGCAATATTGCACGCTCCCACACGAATGTATTAAAACAAACTAGTAAATGTAGAGTTCACAGGCAAACTTTTAATTTCCTTTGACGAATTAAAATGAAATTTCGAAATATTTACGCCTATGGATAAAACAGTTAACTGCAACTTTAAACCTGGTTTGCACTTTGAAAAGAGAATTTGTTTCGTATTACAAATCGTTGTTTGTTCGTAAACATCTAATATATGAATAAAACGTTAACTGAAAAATTTGCTTGGCTATTGAAAGAAGCTTGAGAGAGAGAGATACAAAGTAATATTTTTAATCCTCGCTTAAAACATCGGAGAGAGTTGTGAAATTCTTAAGCTAAAGATCAAGTTAAAAACTACAAAGTACTTGACCACCGCTTTTCAAGCGTGCCCATTTTTCAAAGAGCTTTTAAAGCATCTTCATTTTAATCTCCTCTTTCATTTTCCTAGCTAATCCCTTTTCTATTGCCTCTTTGAGTATAACGTAAACCTCAATGCAGCATATGAAATGTAGCTGTATGTAAATATGGACCTCGCAAGATTGCCTTCTACCAAAGTCGAAATAATTGATTGCTGGTCACGTCATGTTAGGATATTAGATTACATATATTATAGAATATATTTTCTTAAACGAGCTGTCCAGATACCAGCTTCCTTTACGTCAGACGAAGGTATTTTGTCCTGTTTAGAGGTAATTTAATTTAAATCAATATGTGCGGTCATAAGCCTAGCAGAGCTTCTGCAAACGACATAAAGATCATCAGAAATATAAAACCATGCCATTTCGTACGACACGTCATGGCCAACATCAAACGCAACATCTGCATCGAATAAACCGAAACAACTATGCTTTACTCATTAAGACCTTAATGAGGACGGCTCTGAATAACAGCGTATAATAAAAGCACGGATTTTAACTATATATTATTATAAAGGCAATGTTGGTCTTAAGGTCTTGATGTTTTAAGCTTATATTTTTTGTATGTTAATGTTTTATATGTATTTTGATAGCAATCTACCGTCGGGTTCACAATTGAATAGACGAGACCATGCATTCACAAAATAAAAGACAAATAGGATGTCAAAGTATATCACCATTTATCGGATAAACTTCCAGCCTCGGTTTGCAACTAAACATTTCCGAAATAGAAAAATCCGACCACTTTTGTGAGGCTTTAGTGGCCACGCTGCATTTGCTATTGGGCCAATATATTGACTATACAGCTGTTCTCTAATGCCAGCCACCGACGGAAAGTCTGTATAGAATATTTTTGAAATGGACGTATTACGACGTGTGACATCGATACACAAAGATATCAAGCACATACCGATGTATGTGCTTGGATGGTGTTCTTTAGCATAAACTAATCAATAAATACAAAAATATGGCAGCGAATTTTTGTATATATTGTTGATTGACAATACAGCCTGGATAACATCCATTTAGATTATGACACATCATTTTCAATTCTAATGACAATCCAAAGATATATCACGTCCGTCCAAATGACGTATATTTCTTCGTACCCGAATAAACTTTACAGAATCACGACTGCTTATGCATTGACGGATCATTCGTCAGTGGCTATCTTTAGGCTTCGTCATGTATATTCCTCGCACAGCTAGTTTGCACATAATGTACATTTTACCCGCTATCGATCAGCTACATCAATTAGCTTTAGTGGAAATAATACATAGTTTCGTAGTTTAGACATACCATGCCTATCTCACATATTTGGTAAAAATCTTTAGACACTCACTTATTTTTTCGTTTTAGTCGTTTCGTTTCGTTTCTTTCGTAATCATAAGTAAAAGTAGGATTTAGTGTAATATTTATTTAAATTTCATAATAGATAGTATGTGGTGAAGAAATGTATTGCCGTAGTGGGTTATGAAAACACTTTACTATTATTTGTGGAATGTAGTAATAACTACTCTTAAAATAGTTTTCCAACTTTATATTTTTTACCTGATTGGTCTTGTTTTTTAATGGCGGTTTTAATCAACGATAATATCATACGTCTAGTGATATTTAAAGTTTGTTGAAACTCTGAAACATTATTTTTGACATCAAGTTTTTTCATATCACTATACTCAATTGGGCATATACATAACATATTGTTATGATTATATATATATATTATTAAATATGTTATAAAAATCAGAAGAATATGTCCGTTTCGACAGTAACTCGGAATGTGCGAGTAAAATAAAATAAAACAAAATTTGATTTTGAATGTTACTTAGATTATATTTTAAAAATACTAATCAACTTAATACATTAATTTGGTACAAGTAAAGCAGCGCTTTAAAAGTATATGCATTTAATCTATAATGCACCATAATTATTCGATATATATGTATGTAACTTGTAACTCACGTGCAATGTATGGACTAACAAATCTATACAATAAATAGCACTTAAGTAAATTGCAGTATTACGAAACAACATGAATGTGAAATTAAAACGGAATGAATGATTCCCTTAGACACCTTTTAGCGATCAATAAGTAATAGTCGACACTCTCGGTAATTGGTTTGGGACTAACGGTGTCACTATACCTTGGCGATATAAGCCACACAATAAATTAACACGTGCTTCGTGGTTCATAACTGTAACGATTTACATTAAACAACTTTGCAATGTTTTGTTAAAATAACAGGAGCTTATTTAGACTGCACGGATCACGTAGTGGTTTAAGTGCTCGTCTCGCCCACTACATCAAGTACTGTAGGTTTGAGTTCCCACACAGGACATAGGTTTGCGCTATTTGATATATTGATATCTACAAATGGTTGTTTCATCTTGGCTGGATATTATTTCAGTCCGTTGTTTGGATGTTTGTAAAGTCAAGTCAAATTATAAGGGTAATACAGATGCTACTACTTAGTACCATTACCAGTAGTAGTCCCTATATCACGGGAGACTTTTTCAAAGCAGCAGCAGCGGGAGCAGACATTTCAAAAATAGCTAAATATATATTATTTTAATTAATTACTTACAGTAATTTAATTTATGATATGAAGAAAACTAAGCATGGAGTTTATACTATATTACTATTATAATATGTTCCAGACAAAGCTCGCCTTTCCCTTGTCAGGCGTGTTCAAAGCAAGGAACCTTCATAAATACGTCAAAGTGGAGCGCTGTTTTGTGATTGGAGGAGCTCGAGCATCATAGTGATCACTCGTTTGCTCAACGAGAATACACATGTTCAGTTTCTACCGACACTTATCTAGTGACGTGAGTGTTATCGTGGTAAAAGCGAGGGCCCGACTAAACAGAAATTACATGTTACAACAAAGCAAACTTCAGAAATCCTAACGACTATCATAAAACAAATGTTGCCCGTTTGGTTCACTCGCGTAACAGTACTTTTTTACATTCGCATTTATAATTATAGTTAGAATGCGAATGTTTGTTTCATACGACTTCTCGCCCTAACTTCTCAACCGGTCATAATGAAATTTGCATGCACATTGTCAGGGTTACAAAAAAGGACATAGGTTATTGACAAAATTTAGATTAATGCCAGCGAAGCCGTGAGCAAAATCGACTCATCTATGTATAGATACGATAAATAAGCCTCTTAGGTGGACATTACATTGTCAATTCGACTTGTATTTGGTTCGTAGACTTTTATTCACCATTACGGTTTAATTATGTTTTTATTGCAAACATAAAACACCCGTAAAATGTCTTTTGACACTGCTTTCCTTCCTTGAATATGTTTTCCCACTGATTTAAAAGCGTAATATTGAAATTGTTTGCATGTCGCATTCTGGATTCAGTCCCAAAAGACGACGCTGTTTCACACGTGAGTCGTTACTACTATATCGTTTGGTGACCGTCGCATTAATTGCCCTTTCGTTCGTTTCTTATCGAAAAATTATGCTTCTAATAGATCGGGTTACGAAGATGAAATACTCGTTATAATAATTTGTGTTAAGTCATGTGACGGTGAGATATGACTGCACTTTATGTGTAGTTTTATAAAATAAGTAAGATGAGTATTTATAAATTTTCTGTTATGTAAATAATAACAATATGTACCTAATTTTGCACTATTCTGATGACTAGTCGGTGCGGTGTACACATGGTAATGAGACATAGTAAACTATTAGCTTTACTTATAAAATCACAAAATAATATCAACGTATTATGAGAAGAGCTGTGTTAAGATAATTTGTAACAGAACTAAAAAACTTGATAATAGCAAGTTAAAGGGACAAATCACATAACCGGCGAATTTACAACCAGTGGCAACAAATGTTTCCGAGTGTAGTAAGGTATACTGAAACTGTAATATAGACTTACTACAAGAGTAATATAAGGCGATGCCGTTTAAAGCGAGTTATGCAACTTCGGTCATTATGGCACTTTCGGCAAAAGACCTATATTTCCAGTATTATTATCTACTATTTATCTGTCCATACTCATAGATTAAATATAAATGCTATAATCATTCAGAATATTTTCATCATGAATTTTGAACGAGGAAATAAATAAAATCTTTAGTAAAAAGCGATTTAGTAGAAAATACATTAGAAATTTACGACATTGTGCGGACACTGTAATGGTCCAATTGGGTATTAAGTAAAGCCTCTTCAATGAGTTACACTCAGCTTTATTAAGCTAAAAGCGACAGTGCGCCGAGAGCCCACTGTTCCGTCTGTAAACGTCGCGTTGCAGCGCGATAATGAATATGGAAATTTTATTTTAAGGTATGATCACGGAGTTCTTGTAGAATAAATCTAACGCGTAAAACAACCCAGTCGTAGAAGAAATGTTCACGCAGGGTTGTGTATCAAATCATTCGATTAGTTAAGATGACGGCTAGTACTAGCTATATTTCCTGTGTCGTCTGGGACAAACATACAAAGAACGGACACAATGAGCACCCCGAATCGGCACAACTATTTGTAGATTACACAGTATATTGTCCAGTGTGGAGAAGGAATTTACAACACATGCGTAGTTTTAGGTATATACTCTAAAATGAAGGGAAATGTAATATGTATTTTAAAAACAACGTTAGGTATACCAGGCGGTGGTTAATTATAATAGTCCGATGACCATAATTTATTATATCTAGTTTAAAGTGTTTATCTTTTAAATTACTCAATAGATAAAAATAATATTGTAATTATTCAAGAATTGAAATACATTTCTAGTAGAATGCTGTTCAGAAAAGTAAAGTTTTACCTACAAGCCGGTCACGACAGTCGTAATAAATATAATTATACGGATTTCATAAAACGTCTGTTAGAATTTGAGACTTCGTAGCAGTCCACGTGATATTGAAAGCAGCAAACTTTCGAATAAGAACCGAGATCCTAATATAATGTTCACTATAAATTGTGGACTAGCCTGCGTCTGCCGGAAACTCGGATAAATGAAAAATACATTGCGATTGTCGAAGATCTACTTTCCGGCGTACGAGATATTAAACTCATTAAAATGGCTTAAGAAGAAATTGTCGCATATATATATGTATATAAAATACATTATTCCAAAGCTTTTTCTAACAAAAACTAAGGAAGAATTAGAAACAGAATATTATATTACTGAGTCTGTGGTAAGGCACGTATCTGTGCACAAAGATAGACGTAACCAAAAATACAACTATAAAGTATGGCATTTCCTTTTTATATTAGGTTTAGTATTCTTGTCTTTTTGCAAATCAGAACTCATTAGCTCTTACCTTATATTTCCTTTTTAAATAAATAACATTTCGTTCTATATCAAAACTAAAATAAAGTTCAGCATTTATTTTTACCATTACAGTAACATTTAATATAAAAAAATGTGTAAGTACTTGTATACCCAAGAAAACATTAATCGTGGTCGTAAAAACACGTGGCAGTAACAATAAAAGTGCGAAAAATAACATGCGTAAGCTGTTCTTATCTGATTATGTATACCGGGCTTGTGTTTGGTACTAGAAGCTTGCCCGACAAACTGACCGGAGTCCATATTGTTAGCTTTCTTTAGACGAAAACAGAAAACGCACTGCTTCTAAATTCGTTCGTTATTAGATCTCGCCAATCAACAAGGAATTACGTTAAGACGAATACAGGTCCAAACAATTATGCTATGTAATAAGATATTATGTATTACCTGCTCCGACGTTCCACCACCACTCGCAGTAAATGGCTTAAAGTACTTTTATTTCAAATACGTTATTTAGCGAAAATCTCTTCAACGCCTTTTTGTGTATCAATTTGAAGACGTATTTTCAAATGGTACTTACATTCAATTTTAATTAAACATTGAATAATTGGAATATCGTTTATCGACAGTAATTTTAATTTCTGATTAGTTGTAAATTTATACGAACTCTCTGTATAAGGCTAAATTGATGTCAAACCGAAAACCGTCTTAGTATTTTAAGATATTTATACATGCTATCAGTTATTAAATTACATACTTCAATAATTTTTTTGTTTGTACGTTTCATTAATGAATTTGAGATATATATCTTGGTTTACATAGATAAAAATATGTTTATATTAATTATAGAAGACTTTTAGAAAAGTAGACCATATCTATAAGAGTAAATAAATATATTCGTTAAATTTAAGTACCTACTTTAACAATCTCAATATTTTTATCACTATTTGGTAAGTGCACTAACCATTGACCTACTAAAAAAACTAACTGTAAAGCCTTTAAACTAACTAACTTTACCATAAACCTAAAATGGAAATGTACTGTTTAAATTATAGAAATGTGGCAGAAAATAATATTACTTTTAAAAAGAGGTTACTAGTAGGTACTTGTTATATATAAAATATAACAAGTACCTACTAGTCGGCAAATTATTATAAATCTGCGAGGGAAAACCAATGTCGATGTCATTATAACTGTCAATAACTCTTCGAATCTAGTTATCCGGCACTTTTAATTCGATTATATAAAAGGCCATGTGTGACCGCGACATCCCCCGTCGCACCTTTGTGACGATGGAGGCCGAGGACACCCCGAACTTTCGCTAATACCGCCACTGTAGCTGAAAAGGTGAATAGGACGAATTCTGACACAAATCTGGTTACCGTTTAATAATAATAATAATAATATAATCTACCACACACAAGATAAAGTATAATCTACCACATAGACACAACACGGTCTAGCCCAAACTAAGCAGAGCTTGTCCTATGGGTATTAGACAATGGATATCACTCTTATATTATTAACATATAAGAGTGATCGTCACCACAATTAAATATTTTTGTAATAGCATTAATACTCAAGTCATTATGAAAGTGGGACACACGGAGGCTCAGAACACGTCAGAGAGATGATAAATTAAAGCCGCGCCAGTTCGCCGTGCCTTTGCGTTAGCATTGTTCGAGCCGCTGTAGTACCTATGTTAAGTTGTGTCTAAACTATATTAAAAATGAAAGTAAGAAACATTCGTTTGGAAATAGGGTCGAGACATAGGATCCGACTGGAGCCTTACCCAGGCAATGCCCTTCCCCCGCGCGGGGGGCATCGAATCGACCGGGGTTCTTGGCAAGAGGCCAGGACGAGAGGTCGGGGACAACAGCGCCACTTTCAATTTGTGAACGACTGTACCAAGCACGACCAATGCGACTCACGTTATCGCTTTTTCACTAATTATGTAGGCACAGTGAAAAATAAACTCATGAACGTTTGCCGCTATTTGGAATGGCGTTTGCTCCCCTACAATGACTGAACTTGAAAGTTTGATCTTCAACTATTATTACTTCAATTTCAAATAATATATCTATTCCTAAAACTCACAAGGTAATATCTAGAGCAATTACGCTTCGACCCATAGTAAAGTTATGTCAGAGGCGTATTATATAGACATGCTTTAAGAAATATATGAGAACGGTGAAAGAATGTCATTTTATATTCAGCACAGAGCGGCGTCGTAAATTAAAAGTTTAAACTTCGTCTGCGTTGTACCTCAAGAAAGGTGCAATTTTAGTACAATGTGGCGTCATTATCTTCTAAAAATAGTAAATATGTAGCGTCTTCATAAACATGGGTAAATAATAGTTGAAGTCGATCTACTGTAGTTTTGAAGACAATGGTCAATATGATAAATAATTCAATTTAACTTGGACTGTGACGTGCTTAAGAGAATGTTTGAAATGCGCATTTTTGCAGCACGCCTCGTAGCGTCTCATTGCACTAGTGTTCACATTGTTTATTTTACTGCACTATCTTACATATATTGGCAGTAAGTAACACGAGAATATCTTGCGGCAACACGAACGCCGGCAATTATGCCTCTGCCCAAGCCGCTAAAATATTTACCATGGTATAGTCTGATACGTGTATGCATGTAATAAAATATCAAGTTGATATTAAAATACTGCCCGTTCAATTAATAGTAATATAAAATAGAAAACCAATACTTTAATGACGGTATATTCATATATAGTTTTATAGACCAACCGATATTTAGGCAACATCTCGCTTCATTGCTGTATCGGTGGAAAAATCTAAGATCCATAGAGGATCGCATTCATTGCTTTCTAAAAATATAAAGCGTATCCAGCTTTTACCCTGGGGACGGCTTCGTGATAAAAGCCGGATCTTTTCGTTGTGAATTCATGTATATCGTACGTCGTATCGTAAGGTTAGAGTTTTGGAGAAACCTGACCTTTACTTGGTGTCTGTATTATAACTTTATGTAATTTTGCTCACATATTTAATGTACTCGATTTGACATAGTTACTCTTTGCTCTGTAAACTCGCATCAAACATAATTATACAGCGTAACGTCTACAACACTTGCGGCAATGTAAGCTTAACAGCCTTTACACAGTTTTTATTCTGTAACTAAAAATAACCGCCGAATTCCTTCGCGTATTCTTTTTAAGATAGTCATAATCCCTATGGTTTGAACCATTTCCATGCCGAACTCCGTCCCAATTTGTTTAATTGCCTAGTCGTGGATACGTACCAAACAGAACAAGTTTTATCACATATATATTATTAGAATGAGTACATTTTATATTGTAATTACTAAAAGTTCAAGTACATAAAGAGAAATTGCTGCGAAAAAGATATTATTTATTATAGGTATAAACAATTAAGCTCATTTGCTCACAGAAGCGTTTCTAATAAAAAGGAAACGGAAACGGAAACATATTCCAAGTCTGTTTTCATATTTACGTCATGATAAATTCATAGACAACGCGTGAAGAAAACACAAAATATCAGCAAAAGATAATGTCTGTAACCGAGATTTCCTTGACAAACATATTTATTTTATACGCAGAAAATATGTCAAGTGAAATACTCACACGATTCTATTACTTGGAGAGGTAAACTTCAAGTTTATTTTTCCTTACGTGTACCAAGTTTTACACTATATAACACAAACACTTTAATATATCTACTTATTTATTTTATTTATTTGGTTTGCCAACAGTAAATATATGATACACTAATATACATGACACAAAATGAGTATAATATAAATAGCTACATGTATTTGAACATTTGCATTTGAACATTAACATGATATGTACCTATGCAGTTTAAAACTATGAAATCTATTTAATTTTGTTTAGTGATCCTTGCCAAAGCAAATACGTTGCGCACAGGCAGTCCATGACTAACATTCAAATCGTCGAAACTGGTTTATTAGAATTCATTACAGCGCTCCATAATAGCGACAGTCCGTTTATTACGTCATCAATCTATTTATATATAATGAAATTGTTTACCTTTTACTATATTCTTGCAATTGATTTTTATGGTAGTATTTACTACTATAATAATTAAACTATTTCAGTGCCGCAGTGGTATTTAATGCGAATGTGCATGAAATGCTGTGTTTGAATTTTAGATAGGGCCAACAGAATGTAATTGGGTTCTGTCAAGACATTTTGCATACCCTGCCTCTGAAACCAAGTAAAGTCTGATGTACCTCCGGTTATTTAAGATTACCGTCCCATCGGATTACGAGACTTGGGGATTGAGTGCACCTGTGTTTGCTTAGCCTTGTGCACTATAATATATCCTGTGCTGAAGGCCAGTTTTCCTAAGTTTCAATCTGGACGACCTTTTATAATAATTTACTAGGTGCCCGGCATAACGGCGCCGTAACACGACCACAGAACGCCACCTTCTTTGGCACTATACTTTGTACATAATAGATACACAATGTATATATTTACTAAGTTTCAGTCAATAATCAAACAAAAGGAAAAAAATTATCATATTTAAAACGTGGTATGGCAACTGCATAAAAGTCTAGTTAAATCACAGAATCAACTTTACCGATTTTAATGAAATATATTAAATGTTTAAACTTAAAATCCTGCCCTTTATGTAATTCGTGTTTAGGCAGACGTAAGTTAAAACAAATTTAAAAATCTGCTTTCATATTATGTTTATGTGCACAAAAAGTAATCGATGAGAGTGCCTTTATACAATTTTTATATTGAAGTGCTCATGGGAACGGGCATAATTTTCCTGATAACTAATATCGCAGCGAGAGAAAACAAGAAATTACGTAGAAATAAAACGATTGTTCTAAAATTATTTCATTAATGAAATGTCACAATATTTGTCATTCAGTGATATGTTCTTATAGATATGTTTGTGATTGCGCAATAAGCCTATTGACCAGCTCTACCACAAACAATTATCATGGTAATTGCAGTATATTGAAGGTATGTCGCCGAAAACATGCGTACCTACGATAAATGAATTGTAGGTTGCAGTATTTTCATATCGGCTTTAACATTTAGCGGATTGGGATATATTTACAATGGTAGAATAAGCTTCACGGTCGAAGGTACGGTCGTTAACAACAGCGATCCCTTTGGTTAAATGTTTGGTCATGTTATCAACACAAATGCACTTTGCCAACATGCCGCTTCACTGCAAGCTCGTATTTACTCACAATGTACGGGGTGTAATTCCATTGATTAAAAGCTCTTTGACGTGAGCTCGGGTCACACCTTACATGTTAGTCTATAAACAAATACACACGATGCCAATTAAAATAAGTAAGCGGCTTAATATGTTATTAATGACATTTATTTAAATAACATAATCATCCTTAAGTTAATCTCGTCACAAAGATTGATAACAAGAATGTTTTATTAGGTACAGGAACTTTGACATTTGATGTTGAAATCATTATTAAGTTCCGGTCAATATATTTTCTATTTTATACAAAGCATGTACTTATATCCGGACTGCTTTTGAATAGAAAAAATAATCCGGCTCCGTATAATACAAAGGCAACGTGCAGTGCCGAATGAATATGTGAAGCACGAACAATGCATAATACCCCTTCCACATTTATTTTTTTAAAACTACATACATATTGAAAATTGATTAGATTCAATGCATATTTCTGAAATGTAAACCGATCAAATGATTAACCAAACCAGAAGGTTCGGGGAATAATGCTGACCGAAGCTAAACTCAGGTGTCAGGTTAATGAGGTTTATGACAGCTGTTTTACAGTTTAATATGATTTGTAACGGACTTAATTATAAGTTGAATAAGACCAAACTTATCAGAATCAATAAGTAAACAAAGAGTTCCCGCGAGCAGTAATCTCGTATTTTCGAGTAACGAGCGCTTACTCGAAAAAATCTGCAACCGATGAAATAAAGTTTATTATAAAATATTTCGTAAATACTCCATTCGGTAGCAGCTATTAACGCAGTTCATTTTAAATGTTATTTTATAATAAATACCTGAATATATAGGTGTGTAGACTTTAATATATTTATACATATAAATATGTAGTTTTTACTATTTACGCGTAGGTAGCGTAATGTAAGATACAAACATTGTAGTAAGCGAACTCTTAATCCGATTAGTGGCTTACTGTTGACAACCTATCGCATCACCAAGTCAATTCTTAGCCAGTCAATATGTGTTTTTAACGTTATTAAAAACCGGATCCATTTTTATAACGCCTAGAAAATAAGGTTAACGTCGAGTTTTGTAATATGACACTATCGTTACAAAAATTGCTTCTACGTCAAGTACAAAGTATTAACAGACAATAGAAAAAATTCTAACTAATATAATTAATACGAATATGAGTTTCTTTGTTTTTTAGTATGTTTATTTGTTACGTTTTCGCGTCTTATCTACTTGACCGATCATGATGAATTTTCGCATTCAAGTTCTTAAGGATATAGTGTACCTTTAATTTACAAAAAAAAACTATTTCCGAGCAAATCCGCGAGCAAAAGGTAGTAGGTACATAATAACTTAATAATTGCGGATTGTTGTTATATTATGATCAAAGTCCGTCAGTTTCTAATGCCTATTATCTAAAAGCAAAGGTGTAAGAAGTCACACTACCGGAATAAACAGATTGATCTTGATTATATTTTATTACCATACGAAACAAAGATAATTAAGTACATAATATTTCTGAGGTAGGTATCCGTACTCGAAAATGCATTGGCATTTATTCAACGATTTTATTAACAATGTCATTTAAATAATATTGATGAAAGAAATTTAAGTAGATATCTGTCGTACAATCACCTGAAATATACATAATACAGACAATAATAATTTGTCTATGTTACTACTATGAGCACAATATATAGTATACACACGAATGCCACACTTTTTTTTTAATTTGACATATAAATATTTTGATGTTATTGATGAAGATTGACTCAATCCTATTTATGTCCTTAAAATTGAATCGTCCATCTACATATACCAAAAAGTCGTTGTAATTAAGCTTTGACAGAAGCAAAAGGGTAGCATACACGCAATAAGTATAAACAAAGATATTTTAAAAAAGATTGATAACCAAGCGAAAATGTAATAAAGTCTTGTTTGTACCTCTTGGTGCTGGACATAGGTACCTATCAATTATTTAGATTTGTATCTTGTAAAACTTACCCGAGAAGAGCAGTTTCTTCAGCGTTGATGGGCATATTTACCGGCTGCTTTTCGCGGTCTTCAAATGTATCTCTGAAAATGTGCAGGGTATATAGCATACTGTATATGGGCCGCGAAGTGTTGTTCTATTCAGGCATATAGCTAAATGAACAAGATGTACAAAATCCTTTGAAAAAGAATTGCCTTATGTTTAATGGTAAACATTATATCCTTATATCATGATGTTAACTTTGAATGCAATCGTTATTGATTTATAGAAGTATGATTTACACGAAAAATGTTTAACTTTTCTCAAATGTATTGTTAACATTAGGCAAGTTTTCGTAATACAACGTAATATAGGCGAAATGTTTATTTTATCGCCGTTTAGGCTAGTATGTAACAACGGATGTTTTTATATTACTAATCTAACTATGGTAACCTGTAGACGCCTACACGATGCATAGAAAGCGAAGTCACACGCGCGTTGTCTACAAAAGCCGAAATCGCAGCACTGCCAGCGGCAGGTACAATGCCCACTAGTACCTCTGCTGACTACTTTACTTACTCTCCTGAACACGACAAACCATATTTGGCACCACCCCAGATCCCACGGCTCCAGGTTTGAGGTTGAACACCGCTGTGCCCCCTTAAATATTATTATCCGTAGTATCCGTTTTTTTATAATTGGCGGATAATAAATGGGCTTTGATAATAAACGACTAAATAAATATTCGAATTTTTATCTTCGATAATTAACGCGGAAGCTTTTGAGAGATGAGTAAGAGTGTAATTATTAAGAAATTATCAACTTATGTATCTTGGCAATGTTAAATAGAAACAAAATTTATTTACCGATGATAATAATTCTTGCGACATAAATCTAACACAAATCAAATTTAAAGTTGTGATCGTCTACAATGTAAAATTTATAGGCTTACGCGACTTTTATGACTAGCGACGTACCCGGCCTTATTTTGTTATGCATAATTGCAAACAGGATTTACAATTTAACTAATATTTTTGTAATTTTATATCAAACGTAAAATGAAAGCATATAATACATAATATTGAAATACCTACATCATTAAAATCACGATTTTAACTAAATGATACATGAATAATTATATTGTAAGGCGTCGGTACAAATATTTTGGTGGGAGTGCACTAGCTAGCTAGATTCGTCCAAGGCCGTTCGTGCCGCCGCGACACCGGTGGACTCGGTGACGTAAATCGGTAAATCTATGTTTTAAACTACCACTCCTAAAGGAAATAATAAATCAAGAAGTATTTGTACAATGGCATTTAGTATTTGAGCTATGTCATAATTATAGTATTTGAAAAGTATTTTAGCATTATTTAAATAAAATCAAACATTAGTTTGTTGTATCTTCATTGTATCCTTGGTAACCATCAATGTTAATTCATTGATTTAAACAACCTTTTTGTGTTTGAACAAAGGAAAGCAATTTGAAAATCTTTTGTCTTGATTCAATTTAACTAAGAAAGAACACCTTGATAAAGCAATTACTTTTCAACAATTTGTTTTAACTATATGCCTGCTCCACAGTGATTCTGAAAATGTTTTATGAATCTATGGTAAAATGACTACACCTAAATCTACCTTGCTACACTATTCAATAGTTGTAGATGAAAATTACATAACATAATCACAATAATTTTTACACAAAGGTGGCAATGTTTGAAGTTAATTTACATTTTATGGCTAATTTACTAGTCAGAAAATATTATTTTCAATAATTTAATACCAACATTTATTTTATATAAGTATGAAAAGAATGATAAGCTGAAAAGTGTGATACAAAGTTAAGCCTACAAGCTTGCATGAGGTGACTGGGTAAACAATGAAGACCATGAGAATGCGGCACATGCGGGAACATATTACTCACTCAGTCAATGCCTCGGTCATATCAGACATACATTCATCAAGATATGGTTCTAATTTCTTCTTGGCTGCCCCTCCCAGGTGAAGAATTTTCTTAACATTATTCTTTTTGTTGGGCACTGTTGTGCCCCTGTACACTTGTCCCAGGGACATGTAAGAACCACCATTCAGCAAACCCCGATGCATGGCAACTTAATATCAAGAAAAAATCTTTTATTGAAGCAAACATAATCACATGCAACATGCTGCAGTAATAGAAGAAAATTAAAAAAACTTAGTAGTTGCACTTCAGACATTTTAAAAAGTAAGTAGTTTGCTGTGCAACTTTATTGCCTAGTTACGTGAACAGCTGAGTTGCGAATAGTAAGTAGTGTGCTGACAGTAAACTATTTAACACAGCCTTAGAATTAAAATTAACTTACCTTTAAAATTTTCCGCCTTTTTTCTTGTTGTGTATGGGTTGAAAGTTGTTCCTTGACCTGCGAAGTTGCACACCTGGTCAGACACGGCAGAGCACTGTTGCAGTTAAAAGCCGCCAACAGAATAGAATAGTTCGTCGTCTGGAACCTCCTCACAGTTTTATGTAGCTAGAACCAGCTGTGGCTCACTTCGTGCCGAACTAGGGGCGCATGCGTATGTAAATACGTCAATTATTCAATTTGTACCCGGGAAACTACAATATTTCGATCCAAAAACCGCTAGTAAATAGATTTATATCACTACCTATTGTATAAAAATATTAGACACGTGATTAATAATTATATTTTATAAATTACACTTTTAGATTATCGGCACGATAACAATGTTACACACATTTTTACAACTAGGTAGTTGTGACGGCTCACTACCGAATAATAGATAGCTTTTATTAACAACAATTATTATTTAGTCTGGCTGGAATTACTATTATGATTGAATACATAATAACAAACAATCAAACCAGCATTTAAAAAATATTGCCAATTATTGTTTTATTTGAATCTATGGCTTTTAAGATTAGAATATTTTAGATGTAAAATATAAAACAAAGAATCCTTTAATAGTATTTTTGTTTTTGTATAATAATATCAAAGGTCAACTACAGTTATTAATATTGAAGTAAAACATAGACGACGTAAATATTTAAAGTTTTGTCAAAGTACGTTTAGTACGTGCTGAAACGGTTATTAGTGCCATTTATGTGCAGCAAATGTATAATTTAAGTTTTATTTGTTGTGAAAGATGTTTACTCGAAACAGGTTTTGTTGGTATCAGATAATGTTAATAATTGATTAGTACGCAAAATGTAATTCTAATTATCTATGTAATTTCAAAGTAATTGAATTTCAAGTTGGAGTTGTATACACCAGCGTCATCTACCATCACCAATGTTGTTTGTTATGCTATGTCAACACGCCATCTATTGAAAGATTTATAGAAACTTCTGTGAAGACATGTACTGACCATATTGTTATAGAATTGTTCCTATAGATGTCGCATTGTACAATTTTCACTTTGTAAATGTATTATTATGATAAGTACTATTACGATTAATTCTTTAAAATTAAGAGGATGAGGAGGCCACTATTATTATTAGAAATATTTGTCAGCGCATAATGGCACAATCTTTTAGTAAGTACTTTGTGATAGGGCTGAGCTTATACGACAGCGCATAATTATTAATATAAATAGCTTAAAAACTTAAAAACATCAGCGTTATGGGTAACAGCTTGTATAGGTTTCTTGATATAATATACACGGGTGAATATATTTATTTATTAACTTGGACATCAAGTTGTTGTTGCATTATCATTCTAACAAAAAACTTTAAGGGTTTATGGTTTATGGTGGTAGCCATCAGATAGCATTTATCTATAAGATAAAAGTCCCGCCATCTGTCTTCTTTAACCTAACATGTGAAACAGCATGCGATTTATCTTTCGGATAACTTTTACTTGTTAGTTGTAGGAGTGGTCGTAATAGATACTATCACATGGGCAGCCCTTAATGTACAACTTTTAAAGTGTCCATTATGCACCATATAATTAGAAATATCTACTTTATAGTTTATGAACGTAAATAGTGCTGCTTCTGCAAATGTTTTAGAAACAATGATTAGTTATAGCGTGATCTTAAATATGTATATCCATAAATTTTAAAACAAACAGATAAGTATATATGTGTTTAATGACCAAAGTGTCATATAATGAGCAAAAAGATGTAATTTTTTTTTTTACAAATTTTAAGTTACTACTCTCATAGAACAAGTAGCTTGGAGTCTTGGACAACCAATTAGAAACAAGGTTCAGTTGCGGTTCGGACGTTGTAACTATCCAATTTCATTGGGACAACGCTTTAAATGTATAATTTTGTACTACTTTTTAAACAGTACTTACAATGTTCATATAATTATTTTATTAAAAAATATGGATGGTTTAAATTTATAATTGATAAAATGCATTGACGTGAAATCATAAAACGAATAGGTATGCATTATAATATGAATCTACGGATAACATATTAGTTTAAATGCTCACCTCACTTCTACCACTGCGCCTTGTGTTGTGGGTTCGATCCCACGCACAAAACAAACAGATGTATGAACTTTAAATAGTTATCGTGTATATCTGAGTGTCATATACGTCCATCGTATGAATGTTTGTAAAATCCCCTGTGACACAGAACTTAGTGTAAAGAGCTTAAATAGAAACGATTTTAGTCCTACATACATAGCGAGCGCCAATCATCTAGAGTTTAAAGTGAAAAAAGTAAACATTTAACATATAAGAAATATGGAACAAATTACCTCCAAGGCTTTACCCTAACAAGATCATGCCTCCCATAGACACGTTAATAATTACCTATTTTTAAAATAAGTCGCTCGCTACGGACTATGGACTCTTTCAACGGATTGAATGTAATTAGTATAGAAGTTCTCAAAACAACCCACATGACTGTCTACAGTTTAATAGTCATCACAATAATTTACACTGACTTAAAAGTACCAATTCTCCAGTCAGACCAAGGCAACATAAGGTTAAAACTTTTCATCTTTGCTATGGAATAGGTATTGTCCCGTATTGTGGTTGATACATTTCTAACAAGTTGGAGCAGACTGCCTGTGGAAATGTGTGAAACACTGATAGAGTCAACGCTTTAGCCACGATGTCTCATCAGAGTATACAGCTTTGAGAGACAGACAAAGCTTTCCAGCCAAGGAGAGATTTGGTTCTCACTCAAAGGTGTACACTGCACGTCGTTCATATATATCTCTACATATTATAAATAACACTGTTTCTGTTTACACTGGTGATACTTTCCCATTTTTAATTAGCTATCTTCTGTGGTACATTCTCTTGCCGTGTCGGATTGCCGTCATATCGGACTATGTATATTACGGAATAGAGAGTGAGTTTGTAAAGTAGTTGAGTTTGCGCACACACTTGAGCACTATACCTAATATCTCCTGCTCTCAGGAGACAAGATTGGTAGCAAACTCCTACATTCGGTCGGCAGGTCCTTACAGTCACTCTATTCATTGCATTTCGTCAAATATGCCAATTAGGTATTACCTAACTAAATGCTTACTTAAGTATTAATAACTAGCTTTTGCTCGCGACTTCGCTCGCGTAATGGTCGGTTAGGTTAAGTAATGTTAGTAACAGTAATGTTAGTAACAGTAATGTTAGTATGTTGATATAATAAATAAATAAAAATAAATAAATAAAACACTGCTTTTTTTAAAATAACATTTGCTTAATAGCATATGTTACTTGGTTATAAAATAGCTTTGCGAAGGTAAAAGGTTTAAAATCGGTTGAGTAGTTTTTGAGTCAAATCGTTACAAACAAACAAAAAATCAAGTCTTTCCTCTTTACAATATTAGTATAGACATAGATATTTAATAAATAGGTAGGTATTATCCGTATATACTAGAATAACTAAGACCTTGAAGTTAATTATCGCTTACTTTACGGAGACAGAACATCTCCGTAAAGTAAGGACAAAGGCCAGGTTAAGAGCACCTTAAACCGACGAGCGTGTATGAGGAATGTGATGAAAGTGAATGAAGCCAGAGAAGTGTGTCGGGATCGTAGCAAATGGAAATCTGTAGTCTCTGCTTACCCCTCTTGGGAACAGGCGTGATTTTGTGTATGTATGTATGAATTTAACAAAAAAGGAAAACATCGTAAGGAAATTTGCATGACTGACAATTTTCCCTAACGTTTTCAAAGATATGAGAAGTCTGCAAACCCGCACTGGGCCAACGTGGTTAGACTATGGCTTAACCTGACCCTTCTCACACTGAGATAAAGCCCGTGCTCAGCAGTAGGACAGTTAATATACAGTGCTGATATTACAATCTAATTATTCAAGTTCTTACAAATAGTAAAATGAAATCGTTTGTGAAGATGTTTAGATATTTGTCACTTAACACATAACCGTTGAAATAATAGATGAAACGTAGCACACAGAATACAACCTATCTTGGATTAAAACAGAATACTTTATCCTGGTATGCGTTTTGTTTCATAATTAATGCATGATATACTTAATTATACTAAAATAATAAATTTAAATACCTACTTGTACTCATTAGTCATTTTCTTTAAAAATAATCCGTTCGCGTATTGTCCTCGTAGGGTATTATGTGAGCTTGGACACTTTCTCCAATACCCAAGTAATACTACCGACAATATTTTGGAGTCAGTTCGTGTCGTGTCCCACAAGGCCAATTCTATCTTCCCGGTGGTGCTGGATCCAGGATTTTATACATATAAATAAATTGAGTACATTACTATGATACAAGCTTAAAAGGATTCATGTGCTAGTTATTCGTTTTGGTTTTTAACTTCAAAACTGCGCACTAAACATTCATTACAAAAACAGAATCACCCGTAGATGGAACGAAAGACATGCTTGAACATTTCTTCTTCTTATGTTAGAATAGTTGTGCGTTTCCCTAAACATATGCCGAGCCATAGCGGTACAACTCCCTCACGACATACATTATTCAAAATTATCTTGATCATAGCATTTTACAAGAGTCGATGAGATGTAAACATATCTAGATATTCATTCATTTATTTTCCAACCATCCATTAACCAAATAAATATACAATAAATTAAAGCCCAATTCTATGCTTCCTATGTTAAAATGCTTTAACTACTCAATGTAATTATCCTATGTTTCTGTGCTTTGGCGAGCACCTATAACGTCACAAACACACACTAATACGTCTAGCACATTATCAAAAATGTATTCTGCCTATGTGACGGCGATTTCCTAAGCTTTTACTCTTAAATTTATATTAAAACAGTCGTTCAGGCCATTGGTTACTCAACTTCTGCCTTTTTTAACCTCAACATTGAAGGTCCATTCCTCTACCTCGGTAAATATGAAGATTGAATACAGACCCTGACACACCCGGAGTGTGCAGCTAACAGTATGGTAGGTGTGACCCTTCTGTACCATGGCTGTGACCATGGTCAGTCTGACAATAACAAACGCGGTCATGTCATCAATTTTGCGTGCAATACAATCAATTCACTCAACAAAGTCAATCAAACAACTATCAATCGCCATGGCCATGGACCCCAAGAAACCGCATTCTTATCGACAGTTATTAAAACCGTAAAGGGGTATCAGAGAATGATTATTGTTGAAAGACAACAATATGTTGATATTTCTTATAATTTCATTTCTTATATTGTTAGAAAACAAAGAGACACGATTCAGTATTTTCTCACTTGTCGAAGATATTAGTATAAAACCAGTTATGACATTGAGCCGCAAGTAGTGTCCGACCAAACTTTCGGTTTCGGTTGCCATCCAGCCGAAACTATGGCCGAAACCGAAACTGAATTCGGAAGATTTCGCACTGCGATCGGAAATGTTCAGTGTACTGAGCTGCGAGCGGCGAAATGTCCTTTTGCCACGTCATAGTCATAACTTGTTTGTGTTTGCGTCGTGAACTTTGCAGTAGTTTGTTTTGTTTGTCGTGAAATTACGAGTGATTATAAGATGATTTCGAAATTGGGAAGTATAAGTTAGCTATTGATGTGATTTAGTTGATGAATAACAAAATTCGATTTCGTACGTTACGTACTAACAATAAAGTAGGGATAGGCATATATTTAAATGATTTCGGTCAGTATAGCTTTGTTGTTAATGCTAGCTGATACCTATTACTTATCAGAGCCAAGGTAACAAAGAATCGCAGATATTTATTCTTAATGGGATTCTAGTTCATTTCTGTCTTTGAGAAAAACCTGCGAGTGTTTCCAACTATTTAGTGCTGCTGCTCAAATTTATTAAGACAGAAGATTGCGAGGCAGAAATGTTTATATATAATTCTTCCTACTTATAATATTAAATTATTTAACTACGAATACTGATAATTATGGGTCATTAAAATTAGTAATGATTGTAACTCAATTAAACATTTAATATTCACAGTTTTTTTTTGTTCGAGCGAAAGCTCTTTTTATTTTCATACCTTGAATATTAATTTGCATTAAACATAGTAAGTGGTTAGTAAAACGTTTTAATTTTATTGTAGTTCATAAACAAGAGTTAGTTCATATACAAAATGACCAAAATTTACAAGATGAGAGTGTATTGTTTGTTTTTTGTATCTAAACATATTAAATAGAAAGGACTTTTCTTTCTTTAGATTTGTACCTTATATTATATTTTATTAGTAAATAATATTCAAAAGCAGTAATATGTGGGTATATATACTTAAAAGTAACTCCTTATTTTAAATAGGTACACAAATAATTTAGTTGAAATAAGAAGTGATAATATGTTATGTCATCAATCATTACATCAGGTCAAATATCAGAGACTAAATAATTAATCATCGCAGCGCCGTGAGTTGATCGCGGCAGTCGGATCGGTTGTCCTCTCGCTCCCGGCCGTAGTTCAGTCTATGGTCCGGAGTGAGAGGTCGTGGAACGCCGTCGCCTCCTTCTGTAAGGAAGTAATTTCCATCAAGGAGGCGGCGGAGCGGGAGAGGGAGCGTTTAAACCCTCTCCCCAACCGCAGAGCCGGGCGCCGGAGGGCGCGCGATGACCTCCAGCCACCCTGAGGTTTGACCTGGGGGTAGCGGGCTTTGTGGGCCTGCCCGCTATCCGTTCAGCACCAGGTCCGAGAGGCGGCGTGCGTGTTCCCACGCGCGCCTCTGTGTCGAGTCCGTCTCCCCTCTAGGGGGGAGACAGTAGGGTTTTTATAATGTCGGAAGTGCCTAGTTTGGGTAGGTATTTTGTGTAGTGGCCTGCCGTTTCATACGGTGGGTCGAAACCTCGGCGGGGTCGTCGCGACCGCATGCGAAAGCGATTCGCGCGGCCCCGCCGATAGTGGTTTTGTTGAGGAACACCGTGGTAGGTTTAGTCGGTATTCCGGGAGGTACATTATTTCTTTTCCATCTTCTTTTACCCCGGTGAGTCCGACATAATCCCTCCGCCCGCCCCCGCGGAGGGATATGCGTCATTGCATTCCCCCACGTAAAAAAAAAAAAAAAAAAACGACTAAATAATTAATAGGTATGTAATTTAAAAATAAGTAAATAATGGCTAAAAAAATAAAACACGCTTTAAGATAAGCTCTCTAAGATAGGGATATAGATTTGAAAGGGGTGAGAATCACGTTCAAAGATTCCGTATCCGATGTCGGAACGGAATCTTTATTAACACGCTTTTATTAGCTTGGTATGTACCAAGCTAATAAAAGCGTGTTAATAAAACTGATTATAACTGACTATTTGTTTTCCCACGAAAACATGACCTTATATAGAAGTTTCGGTTTTGGCCAAAACTGAAACCAAAGCCGAAATTCGGTTTCGCCCGTGAAAACTAGTTTCGGTTGGACACTAGCTGCAAGTCAACAACTCTAATCTATACGACCTGTAATTCTGTACATTAATTCAGTTAGGCAGTCAATGACATTGATGCATTCATCGCCATGTTGCCAGAGAGATTACTTTTACAAAGATTTCAATATTAACCTTTTGAGTCGCAGCGTCTCACCGTCGGCGGCCAGTCACAATAGGGTTTTAACTATACCTATTTGGCATTCTAAGATTATACAGGATAACAAAACCACGTCTGCCTTAATTTCGACAAGCCATGTCAATAACTCAAGCAATGACAAAGCTAGCCGCATTGAACTGTTCATCAGTTTGGGCGCAGCGATTCCAGAGACAGATGCTTGATATTCCGGGATCACCGAATATCAAGACTGATTTGGCATAACCTAAGAACTTCGTAAACTAGCATCATCTCTGTTTAGATAATTATAGAAAGCATTAGTAATTTTTTTTTATAATGCTAAGGTGAAACACGAACATACAGTCTAGCCGACCTGATGTTAAGTAGTTGACGTGTCTACCATCATTTCCAATATCAGGGGTATCACTCACGCGGCGCCGTTGATTGATTGGTTTATCGTAGCTTTAGTCACTTAATAAAGGAACTACATATATGCAGATCGCTTTTGATAGAGAAAATAATAAAAAATATTTAGGTACATTAGCATAGCCAGGTAAGGGCAGCAGAGGACAATGTCTATAATATACTATATAAAGATATTGATTTATTTTTCTTTATGAGCTTACCAATAATTGTTATATACATCCATCATTAAACAAGGTTTTTATTATATATTATTTACTTAAGATTAGTATACCTAGATATTAAATATATAGATTTTCCAAGTTATGCGCGTAAACAGTTAATTGTTGCTCTATTTAACGGTGAAGGGAAAACATCGTGAGTAAACTAACGTGTCTGAGAATTTTACATAACGTTCTCGAAGACGCGTGAAATCTACCGACCCATAGATGGCCAGCGCGGTGGACTATGCCCAGCAGACGAACAGTTTCTGAACATTATTATCATTATTATTATTATCATGACACGACAAAAGCAATGATGATCCAGAAAAAATGGCGATTAACCTACTAGTTTGAGATAACCTCATAATGTACTCAAGAAGGGGAGAAGTCTGATACCGGTCTAGGGCGGTATAGAATTTGTTAGCCTTACCCAACTCATACTAAAAATGTATCTGATTTCTTAAGTCCTGATATTATTTATAAACCTCTTAATGGCTTACAACACTTGGCGCGCGAACTGTCAAAAACAGTTACTGGCCATAAGTCTAACAACGTAAGGGACATATTCAATGGTAACTGAGCTAGGGCTAGTGCTTAGTTACCAGCACTAAGTCTCCTAATAACGCGTAGTAGATTAACTGCTATAAAATGTGAATAATACCAGGGCAGCGATGGTAAAAAGGACAATTCCCAAAGAGTTACCTTAAATACATTCTAATAATAAATAAAACAGTATTATTGCAGGGCGGAACGATTATACTTACAATCCATAGACGGGCACTACGACCGCGCAAACACCACTGCAGGAACAGGGCTGACCATCATACCCTCGTCCACTGCGATACACAGCTTTACAACTCATGTCATATCCCACTTTCACATCACTAATTACCGGTAAATTTTCATCAACCACAAAACCAATGTTATCCATTTTCAAAATTATAAAATCCTGATGAATAAAATGGCACAACGAATTGAATGTGATATATTCTGTGTAAGTGACTCTTGGTCAAATGGAAACGACTGAATGGCCAACATTGATGAACTCACGTTATAAATGCTTGCATTGTTAATCCAGCATTTGGCAGTCATGTGGAAAACGTTGAACGTACCAGATAATGTCTATTATAATATGTGGTTTACATGATACACAGTGACGATGTCAATCTAAATTGTTAAATACTCATTAAAGTTGAATGTATATTCGATACGTTAGTTTGGTTATCAGTGTTATCACTTAATTAATTATACATAGTTACTATGTATGTAATTAAACTGGAACTAGGTAGTAGCCTCGCCACTGCCGCTTCTCCGAGAGCTGAAGGTTCGAGTCCTACACGGGGCAATAATCTGTGCTATCCATAAATGGATGTTCGGAGTTTGGATGTTCTATGTGTCCATTACTTGTGTAGTGTGATACAGAGAGTATTTCTAATGCGGGAGTTGTTTTGATAGTGTCTTTCTTCTGCACTTTATCAGCATACGAACATCAGTAGGAGTTTTGTGTATTGAGTAATGCAATCATTTGTTTATATACGGATATAATGTCGATATAAAACTTATACCATAGCCGTTTTCTGGTTAGAAAGTAGGTATATACCGCACTAAAATACCTACTGCAGGCATGGTGCCCTTTAAGGACTCATATACATATAGTATAGTAGTGGTTACGTGCCGAGTCACAGAATAGAATAATGTAAAAATACTATATAGTTTTTGAGTACCAAATTTACAAATAATGTAATTTTAACAGCATCGTTATACTAAAGGACAATCCGTCGGACTGGCGACTAATGACGAAGAAGTCGGTTCGAATCGCACCCATTGCACTACCAACGTGAACTTACTCCAATCACAAGGACATTCGCATAGCTGGAGGGGTCAGCAATAATACTTGCAATTTGTAACCTAGTAACCATTAAGAAACATAAAGAAATTGTTTTGGGACTTGGTATGTTTGTGATTTTGTCATATCGCCGTCAACTGCATTAGGGATAGATCAAAACGATAAGGAATTAGCCAGGCCTGCATAGCGCGATCCATTTTAGCTCTCTTTTAAAGTTTAGCTTCTTATTTTAAGGACATACGCACCCAATCAATCCGAGTTACATCTACTATATTATCCGACTTGCATAAGTAGTTGCACCGAGAATGACCGCACAAATACCACAGGAAGTGTGAGAGCATTATCTACTCACTGGACTAATATTATACAAACTGTTCCGTACGATAATGTAAATACATCAGTCAGGTATTGAAAACTATATCTCCTCATACGTTTAAATTAACCAAAAATATATATACATCCAAAGTAAACGTCTATATTTTTAGAGGTAGATATAATTATATGTATATACCTACTTTTCACAAACTACGATTTTTGGTCAGAATGTACCGAGCACATCTACAAACTCTTTTCTGTTATTGTGAGATTCTTGACTGACAAATCTACTAACACTTTTCATTGAGCATCGAACCCGAGACCACTTTGCATTTACAACCGCTGCGCTACCGTTAGAGTTAATCCAATAACATTATAAATAAACTATCAAGGGAATTCAAGTCTGTTGGATATAGTCAAATAAAATTCATCCATTAATTACATTATGTCGGTTAACTGTCCTCTTGATGAGCACGGACCACCTCTATTGATAAGCTCAAGTGCTCAAGCATCAAAAAGTGCATAGTTAGTGCAGGTAACTCATTAAAAACATTAAATAGTTGTACTTAAAGTAAAAGTGTTGTGTAATGTTTTTTATGTTATACTTAAAACAGTTAATAATAAACATTATTTACAGGATCGGTAGACCATCAAATAATGTGAGATAGTTTTCAGAAACTGGGTAAATAGTCTATAGGTAGATAAGATGACCTTTATATTTAGAGGGGTTATTAAATTAATATAATAATTGATATTGAGTAGCGTTGGAACTATTCATTGACTCGATCGCAATCCCTGATCACGTGCGGCGGGCATTTCGTTACACCTCGCCGGGATCGACACGCCGCCGCTGGAGCAAAGTGATTGAAGTTGGATCCAGCGACGCCTCAGATAACATTCATTACTTAGAACATAAGCAGTAGCGGCAATGCAAGTTCCAAACAAAGTGTGGAAGTACTTTGAAAGAAATATTTGATAGGACATATAATTTAAAATTAACGTTACTTAGTTTGACACCCTAAGTACCTCATTCATGTAAATCTATTCAATGGCTTATCTTCTTTGGGTTTTCGTCAAGAGCACATAATCCTAACTAATATTATAAATGCGAATGTCAGTGTGTTTGTTTGTTATGCTTTCACGCCTTAACTACTCAACCGATCATCATGAAATTTTGCATACACGTTGTCAAGGGGAACAGATAAGGGCATAGGGTACCTTACATTTAGATCCTACATTTTATAAGCGAGCGAAGCCACAGGCAATATCAAACCATATTAGCCCTCTATTAAACTGTCCCACTACTGGACACGGACCTGTTCTCAGCGTGAGAAGAGTTAGGCCCTAGGACTAGGAATAAGTTAAATTCCAATATCAGCTAAGCTGATTTAGGCATTACTGCTGCACTTTAAAAACTTACAATTTGCTATCCGCAAAGACATTATATAGAGTGAATGTATATCTGCCTCTTAAAAGTTATTGTATAAAATAATACCACGACAATGGCATTTGGATCCAAGAAACGTATTATCACGTCAGCCTTTGCCGGCATAATATAGCTTTCTTGGATTGAAATGCGAATAATTTATTGTGGTGTTGGCGTGCTTTCATAAGAAAGCCTTAATAAAGTGTATAAGAAACTATACAGTAGCAGTTGGTACGACGACAAGGTCATTTAGAGTGTTGCTTGTGTCTTTTAGATATGGATCTCCCTAGAATTGTCTGATGCTTGTCCTAGGATGTCTTGACCTTAAAATTCTAGTGCGGTTTGTAGGCCATCATTGCTTAGAGGTCACCCCTAGTGTTTCCGCTGTCGCTTATACCTCGGTCACCAGGCACACAGTACTTTATCCGGCCCTCTGAGCCGTTTGATCCATTTCATAAATTTGCTTCATAACTTTCCTCCTCGCCTATTTACTGAATATGTTACCCTGCAATATTGTTTATAACACTAGTTTTAAATGTACGACATGTGTTTTCCTACTTATTCACTAAACTTTCTTATTGATTGCCCACGTTTTCACTCGCGTGAAACCACGGGCACTTGCCGTGGTAAAAAATATCTTATTTTTTCATCTAGTACACGATCTGTTAGCCATGCAATTCCGATTTACAGTTTATGCGATCGAGTAACAAGCATCCAAAGCGCATCAAAATTTTCATCATTTTCCATAACTTTCTCATTTATAAATTTTAAGCAGTAGGGTGTTTGATTGCTAGTCTTATTGAGTTTTAACGTCGGAGAATTTCCAGATGCAATACAGCAAATTGATTTAAACGTTAAGGTGCCTGGTAGATGACTAAACCTAATTACGTGCGCCCTAGCTACAAGCTTAAATTTATGTTAATGTTGCGGAGTGCCTCATTGGCCAATAGTTTCTGCCTAAGTTAGCTGCTGTTTGTAGGTGACACATTTGTTCTACTTGTTGGACTCGTAAAATGTAATGAGCTACCATAGCACAGAAATAGGCACTGTTCGATAAAGAGTAAACAGCAGCCTAAGGAACATAGTTACCATAAGTGCAGGGTCTATTGTGTAATGTTTAATGTGTGTGAGATATTGATAAAATGTGTTTATGCTATCATATTTTTCAAGCTTACGCACAGGATATCGCTTCTGTGTCGTTGCAAGAACGGACATAAAGAAGGTTCATATTCGAAGTAACTATTTGTGTGGATAATCAAAACTTTTGTTCTCTGTAGCCATCGAAGTCTAACATTGCACATCTAGTATATTGGCAGTGGCGAGGACCACTTAATCCAAAGAGATGAAACATAGCGTAATAGAAGGAACGTTAGAAACCATCCTTTTTTATACATTTTATCTTTTTGCACTCCTTTTCTTTATAGGTACATTATCTATGCCTAATATCACAATTCTCCGTGCTTAAAAAGATTAACAACATTTTTCATTACTCTACATAATAATATTTTAACTGGTCGATATCTTTAAAGATATTTAAGAATAATTATTGTGAAGGTTCATATATAAGGTAATTACTTTGGAAATTTTAGTCTGCCTGCGTGTATGTTTATACGCGCAAAATCTACTGCACAAATTGAAAGCTGGAGTCTAACCTAAATTCTTACGCATGTTTCACATTAAAACGCCTCCTTAAACCTAAAACAACAAGAAATACAGACCTTTTCTACATCCAAATTTGATGCGTAGGAAGCTGCGGTCAAAATCTACTATATTAGATATATTACTATTTGGTTAAAGTACCAACATAAGTATTTTAGGACGACAGGTTATTGAGTATTTTAGGTTTACGCTATTCTAGGACGACAATGTGGTCATCCTTTATTCATATAACAATGTGACCGTTAGCCGAGGTGCATAATGTAACATACATGCAGACGAAGTACGTACGTACCTTATAGACTACGAATACTTTATACCTATCGCCCATATTTTTTTACTAGTTTTATTGACTAAACAAATATATATGTACTAGATTTTGGCCGCGGCTTCGCTCGCGTAAATGGTTAGGTTAGATTAACGAGATGGGTGTAAAAACCTAGAATTCAACCTCTTCGTCTTAAATGTAAAAGTAATGAAAACAAATGACCCCTATATCTCGAGGGTCTTTTGACGCACAGGTTCCAAACTCGACCGAGGTATGACCCCAAGGTGTCTGCATACCAAGTTACAAGTCAATCGGTCCAGTGGTTCCGGAGTTATGACTGTCACAAACAAACTGTCACTAACAGACAGACACACAGACCCACATAGTGTGTTTATTAACCTCTTCGAATAAGACTCAGATGTTAATAACAGTACTTTTTCTGGGTGAAAATTATAAGGACCCTATGACATATTATGTACGCCTAACAACGCGTATGCGAAATTTCATGATTATCGGTCGAGTAGTTAAGGTGTGAAAACGTTACAAATAAACAAACAAACAAACTCACATTCGCATTTCTAATATTAGTTAGGAAGTTAGCATTAGGATAGGAAGTCAATATATTTGTATCCCTCGGGAATAGTTCTTTTTTGGATAACATGTATCCTATATCCTTTTCATTTTGTACACCTGACAACATGTTTTCGAAATTTCATGATGACCGGCCCAGTAATTGAGACGTGACAAACAAACTATTTAGTTAAGATTGTCTTTCATTTTTGTCATCACTATTGATTAGAGAACGAATATTATCAGAAATCAGTAGCTAAATAATTTTAGAATGAGTTGTTCGTTTACCAAATAACACGAATGAGACATAATGGACTGTACTTGGAATCGCAGTTGAATAGCCCCTAAAGAGTAGGCAGATATATGTATATTAAATTTAGCCAGATTTGTCCCAATGTTGGTTCCATGTAAACGAGAACCAATTTCCATCAATTGGATCGATTAAGCAAACTCAGTGCTGCTTTTGAGTAGTTATTGATTTAAATCCTATTTAGGTACTCTTTGGCCGACACAACTCTGGCCCGGACCGTCACCAACTCGTGACTTCAATCGTATGCGGTCCGATCAATCAAATTATAATTGAGAACGTAATATTAACTGAAATCGTAGACAGTTAAGTTAATTTACTCTTACAGTTTATATATAGGTTTACGACATTAACGCCTGCTTCAATGAACATGTTCACTTGTAATCAGTCAAGTGAGCATAATGTAGATTGTGCTAGGCGCCTACGCTTGCTTCTTTGTAAAGTAAAAAAAGTTTAGTCTATCACGCTGGCCCAATGCTGGTTAGCAGACTTTACATATCTTTGAGAACATCACGGACAACTCTCAGGCAGGCACACAGGATTTTTTACGATGTTTTCGTTCACCGATAAAGCGAGCGATATTTAACTATTAAATCCGCGCATAACTTCTAAAAGTCAGAAATGCGCGTTTTGGGGTCAAACTCGAGAGAGTTTGATCCCAAAACGCGCATTTCTGCCATGCAGAGGTCTTTCTCTGCGTGGCAGTCCAACAGTTCCTCTCTAGGCTATCGCTGCTTAATATAATATTATATACAAAACTACACATAAGAAAAACAATTAAACAACTAAGCTAATTTGATGACGTTGAATATGGAGATAGATAATTTTAAAATGCGAGCCGAGCTGCTTGTCGAGGTATATATAAAACTGATTTTAACATTGTTACGGAGCTTGAGTCCGAGAGGAAGGACATAAGCTAATTTACACGGATGGTATCATGGCTTTCTGGCGTCTGACATAATAATGCTGCGCGTTACAGCTTCATAACTCGGTTTGCTGATAGCATATATGTACATAAATGTATACTAAAACAATAAAGGACTTTGACTTGACTAACGGCACGGATGGCGTGCTGGTTTAAGGGGTCTCCTCGCCACTGCAACTGCGTCGAAAATTGTGGGTTTGATCCCCACACGGAACAAAATTTGTGTGATCCACAAACAGTTGTACCAAGTTTGGATGTTGTATGTCCGTTGACTGAATTTTTCTCCTTTAAAGTTCCCTTCGCCACAGGTATAGTGCGGCAGATGACTGTGTGTGTTGTTTGCGGAAGATATGTTATTATAATTTAAAGATATGATATGTTTTTATAAGTTTAAAAACAGGAAAATGTTTAGTTACTCGATATAAATATTTTCTTATACTATAGATAAGTAACGTCCATATTAAATGACGTGCAAAATTCAGTCTTGCTACATGTAACGTATGTTTATGTATATTATGAACACATGTTGCAAGAAAGAAGATACCTACATAAATTACAACAATAAAAGAAGTAGGAATCTAAAAATTAGCGCTTCAACGCTTTGTTCATGGCATTTCTGGCACAACGTGCTGCAATTGGGATAGTTTTGAATCTAACTTTTACCAAGCGTGAAACATATTTTCCCCTTTTTTAATTTAATGGTGATGGATTTGGATATTATAATGTACAATGTGAACAATCGTAATGTTGTTTCCATATTCCACTGAAAACTGTATCAACCTTTTTATTTACTAATTTGCTTGACCCAAATATATAACAGCATTTCTTTTTTTAATGTTATTTGTATTTTGGATTATAAAGTATAAGTATTCTTGATAACATATCTACGTAAGCTAGAATGCTTGTGTTAGAAGTTCACGTCGATAGTGCTATATGCAGAATTTGTAACCACGAACTCTCGATTGCATGTCTATCACCATATTCAAAGTACTTACATTCAATGTGTGTGAGTGAAATCATCTACGGCATACAAGTGAAATTAAAGAGGAAACGAGATGAATCTCACTTCATTTACTATCACGTATGCATATCAGGCTTACTTTATAAAAATCCCAGGCGTGCTACTGATAAGCAAACTGATTTGCGAACCCTACACATTAACTTTCGCGCTGCAATGTATGAAAAACCAAACTGTGTGTTTATCCGCCCTATTGTAAAATAGAAAACGATAACATTGTATACTTTTCCATGTTTTACAACGTGTTTTGATACTCGATAGCTGTCTGTCTCAAGACGAATTAAGTCAGCCTCCGGCTCCCCGAATATCACTTGTCACTCACTCCATCCACTTCGCATGGTAATATGATTACAACTGAATTTTTTCACCTTTCCAATTCTAGTTGTTCTTTCTCTTCGGCTTCGTAAATCACGAAGGGATTTGAATTTATCAGATTATATACATTATAAAGCGCATAAACTAAACTGAGTTCTGATAGTCAGATCGACGGACGGTCACACATACACAAATGCTTTGATTGGCTGAGTGCATAGGCAATGGGCCTATCAAATTATTTAACATGAGTTTGATTTTGAACACGTTTTGATTACAATGCCGAAATTGGGTGTTGCCGAATTTTTTTCAAAATTATGTAGTGCAGTGATAAATGAAAACGCGGTAAAATCCGTATATAATAGTTTAATTTCAATGAATAACATTCGCGTAAACAGAAGACAATATTATGTAAACCTTAATATTACATAATGATTTAAGAAGTAGGACTTTTCGTCAGCTTTAACCTGGAGCCGCCTGGCTACGAAAGTACTTCCATTGTACAAATCACAAACATAATGCGATGATGCGCTAGTTAACTTTTGCTATTGTGTTCTTCGGTAAAATAGGTTCTCAGAGCTCTTTAAGCCGTCGCTAAACTAACGGGCAATTAGTTTTAGTCCGTGCATCTCAGCTATTAACCTTTACCTAAACTTCGAGAGCGAAGAGAAGAGCGCGATGCGATGTTATGTAGCCTTTAATTTATTTACTTCGCATGTTTCGTAGCGTTATAGTTATCATATATTATTTATTAACGAAATAATACCGTTTATTAAAATCAATCAAAATATGTTTCAATAAAAGAGTTTTTCCTAGGTTGATAGGTACGTGTTGCAATTCTGAGTACTTTTCTTGTGGACGAAAGGTATCCCATGTCTTTTTCTGTACCCCTGAAAACGTCTATATGAATTTACATTTGCATTAATAATATTAGTTAGGATGTCATGTCTTATGTAAGCTATGTATTATAAAGATATACCGTAGATAAACGATATTTACAATTATCGTAAGCTTGAATTGCCACACAAACATTCTACATAGCTCAGCTGAAGGGGTTTACAACAATTATTACTAGTAGTATTATAATAGGGTAAAAGCTCCAGCTTTCCATAGTTCATAGTACTATCCATAGTTGCCTCGGTTTTGAATACACTATGTTAGGTATGTTGGTGGCGTTAGCGCATGTTCATAATTCGAAGCACCCCTCTCCCCCCA
The DNA here is from genome assembly GCA_963675205.1 of Catocala nupta. Lineage (NCBI taxonomy): Eukaryota > Metazoa > Arthropoda > Insecta > Lepidoptera > Erebidae > Catocala > Catocala nupta. The sequence goes on from OY776078.1 coordinate 13,741,451, forward strand.
AACAGGCCTTAATGCTATGTAAACCATACCATGTAACCATGAGTAGGCGCAAGCGTATTGTCCGTGTGAGCAAAAATCTTCCATGGCGAAACATTGACAGGCGTCGAAATTATATTGGTATGTAATTTCTATTGAATATTTTTATAACTGATTGCGGTTTCAGTCAACTTTTTGTTTCTTTAAAAATAACTAAATTACACTATTTATTACGTTTTATTGTTGAATAGGTTTTATTTATTTCAAAAATAGAAAGGGCAAGTATTCGTACCAAAAAGGATAATCGTCCTATTTATTTTTGCGGATGGTCAACCTAGGGGCAACTATCCGCAACTATAAATTCTTTAACGAGCAAAGACAGATTTTTGCATTTGATGTTTTCCAACTTAAGAGACAAGACTATAACTTGTTTTAAATAAAGTAAATACATACTTAATTGTTTCATGCGCTCATTTTAGGTGAATAGAATGCCTCGCAAGTATAAGCGAAAGCAGGGATGGTGCCGCACCACATCAGCTGGACCGAAGACAGTTAAAGAACGAAGAAAACGAACAAAGTATCCAATGCAAGAAGAACACATGAAAAATGCAGCTAGTAGTAAAAAGGCCTGTCAAGAGAAGAGGAGAACCGCAAAAAAGGAAAAAGGTTAAAAGATGTATCGATACTACCAGCTGTGAAATGAAATCCGATAAAACATTTTCCGATTTTAATAAACTGATCGACAGAAGAGCTTTAAGAAAGAGAATAATACAAATTTGCAGTTCTGACAGTGATAATAAAGAAAATGTAAGAAGTTCAAAAATAAATAATGGATAAGCCACTGAATGACTACCAATCAAAGGCAAAAAGAACAAAAATCCCATAAGAGGTACTGAAAAGATGACAATCGTGAAAAATATTAATGCAAAATAGAAAATACGAATAAAAAAGTTTTAGTAGATGATATTTGCACAGAATGTTTTGAGAATTATAATTTTACTAAATATAAATCAGATTGGATCCAATGTGAGATGTGGAATATTTAAAATCCTGGATTCTGGTAATAATTGAATAATTGATGCTAAAGCCAAAGTTGATTGCCATATTCTTCTATCTTTAAACAAAAAGTAATATTTAGTTAATAACTTACCTAATTTAAAGTTTGGAGTATATTTTCGTTGTAATTTTATAGTTTATAAGTTAAAATATAATACAATATAAAATGTTAATTAATATTTGGATTAGTACTAAATTAATAATGAAAATTGATTATTTGAATTAATATCAATTTGTTTCTATTTGATAAAATCGTATAAAGGTGTCTATCCCTACACCAGGCAAGCATCCCCCGAAGTATTTTTAACGTTAGGTTACTATCCGCCACTGTAGGCAACTATCCCATTTTTGAGAGGTCATATAAAACAGTATTTACTCAAAACCAATATTAAATTTATCGATAAAAATGGGCTATGTTTTGATATACATGTTAATTTTTCTTAATAAGAACAAATTTTTAATAACAGAGCCTTTTTTAAAAGTGGAGCATCTATCCGGCTTTTACCCTACTATTGTAACCCAGATTGATAGTGTTGGTTTAAAAAGTAAACGAATAATAAAATGAATCACTTTATCTTTCTAATAATCATAATTTAGATTAGCATACAAACATTATGGTTCGGTTCCGCAAATTGAAATAATCTGACAGGTTCCTATTGCTATCAAATATGCAGCGAAAACATTTTTTATCTATATTTGATCACAAACTAATATGTACCGTAACTAATATTACAAATGCGAATGTGAGTTTGTTTGTTTATTTCGCTCGATGGATCATGAAAGCCATACACTTTGTTAGGGGAACGAAAAAGGACATACGGTACATCCAGAAAAATAAATTTCTACTAATCTAACCTAACCTACATTTACGCGAGCGAAGGTGCGGGGCAAATCTAGTATAGCGTAAATATTACAACGTTTGATGAACTTTAGATATATCTATTAACTAGCTGACCCACGCAACTTCGTCTGATTGAAATTTTCTCCGTTTCTGCAACAACTTTCATTGCTGCTCCGCTTCTATTGGTCATAGCGTGATGTTATATAGCCTATAGCCATCTAATGGGCTATCCAACACTAAAATAATTTTTCAATTCGAACCAGTAGTTCCTGAGATTAGCGCGTTCAAACAAACAAACAAACTTTTCAGCTTTATAATATTAGTAAAGACTAGTTATGGATTCTTCACCTCCGTAATTACCGAGTCATGTTTCATAAAATGGTTCTACTGTCGATAACTTAATAGCTTTATTCTCATATTCATTGTGAATTGTCATATTTGTACATTTTGTTAATACAATAGCTGACCCGCGCACTTTCGTCTGATTCACATAAGATAAATTGCCTCGAGTTTGAAACATTTTCATTGATGCTCTGCTCCTTTACGTCGTAGCTTGATGTTATATAGCCTATAGCCTTCCTCGATAAATGGGCTATTGAACACTAATAAAAATTTCAATTTGAATCAGTAGTTCCTGAGATTAGCGCGTTCAACCAAACAAAGGAACAAACTCTTCAGCTTTTCAACAAGAAGCAAAATCTTTGTACCCCTTTTCTCGAAAATTGCGCGGACGAAGGAGTGTGAAATTTGGCAGAGTTAAAGTTTATATGGAGAAGGAGGGGCGAATCCTAATATTTATATAAAATATGCATTAGAAATACATTAAATTGATGAAAAAAAAAACAACCATGCATTTCACACACGCAGTCGAATCACGTTCGTATTATTTCGGCATTGTTCGGCTGATGTACCTAGTACTATTCTTCGTAACTATGATTAAATATATAATGACAATATATCAGCAATATCTTTGTACAGGCAACCTTTGGGCGGATTGGAATGACATATACTATTTATAATATATTTACGCATTTATATGTAATAAAGAAAAAACAAAGTAGCAACTTTAGGAACATCGTCAATTAAATAGTATAGTCAAGTAAATAATAATTTGTTTGAAAATATAGGTAAATTAACCTGTATAGAACGAAATCTAAATGAAATGTGATTATAAGGGTATAAGATCTAGACAATAAAACCCTAATAACTATCAAACTTAAAATTTAAATCAAAATTATAGTTGAATTTCGACCACTAGGCGACCGCTAGTAATAATAATTACTATATTTATTTCTATAAATATAGAATAACAACACACTTAGCTATAACAAAGTACATAGAGCAAAATGAAACATTAACAAATAAAGGGTTGTGTAGAATTAACAACTGCGGTCTTTTTTATTCATATAAAAATGTATTTATTATAATATTATTTTCATTATTCGTGGAATATAATTAATAAACCATCTTATTTTATCATCTGTCTATATTAATTTAAAACTGTAACGAGGTTGCAATAAACGATTGATATTTTTCAAAATAAAAAGGAAATTACGAAAATCTGATATAAATTCAAAACGAAGCTTTAAAATTTTAATCTGACTGTCTGTTATATCCTGTTAGGCATCATACAAATACCACTGATTTAATTTTTATCGATTGGTCCGGTAGGTTGAAATTCAACTAAAATCTAAGTTGTGTTTCACCTTTAATAGAAGAGGTGATGTAGTGCATTATATCCGAGTAGGTAAATGATCTCGCGAACTTATCTTTTTTTTTATTTTATACTGTGTATTCTTGAAAGACATAATTGAAAAGCTACTGTGTTTGGCCGCCGCTTCGCGCCGGTGTGCAGCTGCGACTCAATAGCTTAATATCATCTACGCTTAATGTAATATTACATAAAGGTCGCAGACATGATCATATAACTTATTGTATCCACTTTACGTTCGTAGTAGTAATAGTTTTCAGGCTCGTACATCACACGAAACAGTTTCAGCACAGTGTCGTCGCAATGAAGGAAGTTTCCACAAAATTTAGGTGTCCTAGCGTTCAGAGACGCCGCAGACAGCTAACACAACCCACTTCTAAACAATTTACGATTCCATAAAAGTTCTGTTATAAGTGGGGGAGGCGTTAGTGGCTGTAATTTCATGGACGGGCTTTTAGAATGGCTGCGGGTGGAGCGCTGTGACTAAGACGACTGGTAGCGGAGCGATTTCTATGACCGCTTGGTCAATGGTGCACAATACATCTTATAGCATATTCACGACATCGGTAACATCCTATAAAAATATAGCTATATGTCTTTTCCTGTCGTTCTAGCAAGTAAGCTTATTGCTTAATATATAATATATCATTTCAGCGAGTCGCGCGTGATGGAGTAAAGATTAACCTATTTATACCACATTTATATTACAAACACTACAATTATTATGTCGTATAATAGAGCTAACTGCGACACCGTGACGTTCTTTTGTAAACAATAATATTAATTTATTTACCAAACCAAGATTCTTCTACACTTTCTTTAAAACTATAACACAAATTAATTCACTATTAGCTGATATACTGAATGGAAACATAAATCTGTTTTATTTGTGGAGCCCACAATAGGTCGAGCCTGTCTTTTGTACAGAAAATAGTATTAATCATCGTTGTGTTAAAAACGAACTCATGGTGATTATTGGTTGTTATTAAATCAGTCAGCTTTATAATAACCTTGTTGACCTTCGTTCGACCATCAGTTAGCAATTTTTTATTGATAGACTTATAAAAAAACCGTGTTTAGCCTGTAAAATATACATTCATCATTGCTGAAAGGCAAACTGCTTGCGATTATATGTTTCTGGCGAAAATAATAAATTAATTGTTAGTGAGAACCATGATTGACATTTCACTAGTTGACATAAGGCTATTTGACTAGTTTCCCACCCACATTATTTAATAATTGTCACATCAACATGTCAGAGGACTACGGGCGGCTTGAACAACTCTTGACAACAGGTTGGCTACTAACCACAAGAAAAAGAAAAAATAAGAAAGAAGAAGAAAGAACATTATTTAATGTCTTTGGACCTTTCATAAAAATATTTCTATTATGTATTTACTAATTAAAAGATTCTATTCATACTAGACTCAATATAGTCATTATTAGACGCAATGACAATCCGATCACATGACCATGTGTAAAAAGCAAGTATATGAGAGAAACAAAGAGGCCACATATATAACACCTCCGTCCCAAATCGTCTAGTCGTTAAGTTCCGAAGGGTGTTTGGTGTTACTGTTCCTCTCTCGGTATTAACGTACCCAGCATCTGATCAACATGTCTTTTGCAAATCTGACCAGAATCAGTCTCTATTTGATAGTGCAATTGGCCTAATATCCTTATAACGGTGCCGAATTCCCATTTAATTTGGTCGTCTGTGTACCTGCGTATTTGCACTCTCTGCCCAACAGCAAATGAGCGTACCCTTGCCTCATCAGTCGGCGGACGTGTTTCATCCCTCGTCCTCGCCTTGAAATGAACACTTAGGGTGTTTCTTATCTCCCTGCCAAACATGAGCTCATATGGGCTTTTATTTGTGTTGCTGCTCGGCGTCCTCCGTAGGCGTTCCTTAATACCCAGCAATTTGTCTTGTAGAGAGCCTGGCTCTGCCCTGATACTGTGAATTGCCTTTTTAATTGTTTGTACGTATCGCTCTGCCTGTCCGTTCGTGGCCGGATGATATGGGGCTGTGGTTTTTTGAACAACCCCGCTTTCTCTGAGGAATGATTCAAATTCATTTGAAACAAATTGTCGACCGTTGTCTGATACTAAAGTAAGCGGAAATCCAAATGTCACGAAAATTTCTTTAAGTTGGCGGATACACCATGAGTTTGTGGTTGTTTTCGTTTCTATAATTTCCACCCATTTTGTAAAAGCATCCACTATTATGAATAAGGAATAACCCTTAATCGGCCCAGCAAAATCGATATGGATCGTTTGCCATGGCATGCAGGTTGATTTTGTTTTAATTGACATACTCGACAACTTTTAACTATGTCTTCTATGTCTTGATCCAAATTTTTCCAGAATACGTATCCACGCGCCAGTAATTTCATTTTTACTATTCCAAGATGCCCTGTATGTATTTCTTCTAAAACCTGCTGTCTCAGGGTTGCCGGAATCATTACTCGTGTTCCTTTTATAATGCAACCGTCTTGTAAGGTCAATTCGTTATCATTGTAGCCGTATCTTCTCACTGAGGTACCATTTTTTAAAACTTCCTATAAATGGTTGTATTCATTATCGCGTTGGGTATTTTCGGCAATTTTTATGCGGCCGACGGCAGTTGTGTTCATTTGATTTAATTGAAATGCGCAATGTACGTCAATTAAGTTATTTGCTACTGTATCTACCGGAAATCTTGATAGATAATCTGCATTGCTATGATCATCCGATGTTCTGTATTCAATAGTGTAGTCAAAACCAGATAGAAAATGTGCATAGTGAAAAAGCCTCATTGTGCTCATCGCCGGTAAATTTTTGTGTGGATTGAAAATCGTTGTTAATGGTTTATGGTCTGTAATAAGTATGAATTTTCTTTCGTAGCAGTAGTGAAAAATTTCTTTAATCCCCAGAATAAAGACGTCGCTTCTTTATCTATCTGACTGTATTTTTTTTCACTACTTGTCAATGAACGTGATGATCCGATCCGTCCGATAATAATCGATGCGATAGAACTGCTCCAAGTCCAAAAGGTGAAGCATCTGTAGCGAGAACTAAGGGTTTTTTTTGGTCAAAATGCATTAAAACCCTGTCACTGAGGATTTCCTGTTTAATTTTCTTGAAACTTTCATTAAATTTGTGCGTCCATTCGTATTTAATGTCCTTCTTGAGTAAGTTATTAAGAGGGCTGGATATTGAAGCTAAATTCGGTATGAATTTATTGTAATAATTAGCCATTCCTAGAAATGTCCGCAGTTCCTTGATGTTGCTGGGACGTTTTGTATCCAGAATAGCATTCACCTTATTTCTATTTTTGTGCAATCCATTTTTATCAATGGTATGACCCAAGTACTCGATTCTCTCTTGAAAAAAATTACACTTATCCTTATTGAGTTTCAAATTCTTTTCTTTTAATTTTTGTAATACCAAGCGTAGTCTTGAAAGAAGTTGTTCTTCTGAATGTCCTTGAATAATTATGTAGTCGAAGCATTTCGCTCCAGCTACTCCTTGGAGCAAACGATCCATAAATTTTTGCCATAAATTTGGGACAACCTTGACGCCAAATATAAGTCTATTTACTTTGAACGTACCCTTGTGGGTACTTAATGTTTGCATTATAGCGCTCTCCTCGTCCATCATCATGTTTAGATAAGCTTGACTGATATCAAGTGTGCAAAATATTTGACCTCCGTTCATCTCTACCAGAATGTCCTCTATGATCGGAATAGGGTATTGTTCATCCCTTATAACTTTATTTAAGGTCACTTTGTAATCCGCGCATAAGCGTATACTGCCATTTGGTTTGACAATAGGAACCACTGGTGTTCCCCACTCAGAGCTATCAACCTTTGTAATTACTCCTTGTTCGCAGAGTCGCACTATTTCATCATCAACTTTGTTTTTAAGAGCATATGGTATACGTCTTGGCTTAACAGAAATTGGTGACACTTCTTCCTTTAGGGTCAAATGAGCTTTGTAATCAGGTATGCACCCAAGGGAGCCATCAAATACCGTCGAGTATTCAGAAAGTAGCTTATCCAGTTTTGAATGTTCTTTAGCATTAACTGCGTTTATATTTGCCAGATCCAAATTGATTGCTCGTATCCATGCTCTACCGAAGATAGGGTCAACATCTTGTTTGATAATGTATAATTTTCCCTCAAGTGTTTGGTCTTTGTATTTACACGTAACGTTGGTTACTCCAAGGGGTGCGAAGATTTCTCCTGTATATGTTCTCATCGTGATATTAGTTTTATAAATCTTGCATCCAGTGTGCAATATTTTAAAATCTTTGTAAGATATAGATGACAGAGCAGCACCTGTATCTACTTCCATTTTCAGTTTCGAGTCATTGATGCGTACATTTATCATAAATTTGTCTGTGTTGTTAGATCGTATTAAATTTATATCCCAAGGAGTGGTATCATCGATTGTATCTGAAGAGTTGTCCGTGTCCTGCACCTCCACGTGCTCAGGCTCCAGTTGGTTGTTCCCAGATGTTGATTGTAAGCAAACGCGAGCAAGGTGACCTACTCGTTTGCACTTGCTGCAAGTATCCTTGATGCTGCGACATCTGCTAGATAAATGTTCCTTGCTCCCACAACGAAAACATTTCCCTCGTAAGTCCTTAATCGTTAAAGGTTTATTCTCTGGCCGTTGATTGCGGTGTTTAGGGCCAGATTGAACAGTTTTCACATGTAGTAGACCTTGGTTTGAAGAGTGAGCTGGTGACATATAGCTGCTGTCAGATTTTGCTAGTTCAATCGTGGTTGCTATATTTAATAAGTCAGAAAAATCGGTCACTATTGTTTCCTGTAGTATTTTGGTTCGAATATCGGTGTCATTTAATCCTCTTATAAATTGTAAGGTAAGAAAATTATCACAGATCGACTTTTTACAGTTACTGCACGTGAACTCGCAATCTTGAGCTAAATGTTTCAAGTCTGACGAGTATGACATGACTGTCTCATCAGAGCCTTGAAGTCGCGAAATAAATTTATGTTGACGAGCCCAAATGCTAGGTTTTGGATCTATATAGTGTTGTAATATTTGAACCAAGCTGCCGAATTCCAGTTCACAAGGATCGTTTGGTGCGCACAAGTCGTAAGCTTTCTGGTGTAATTCTGGTGGCAATAAACTAAGCAGCGTGAGAGTCTGAATTTGTGAATTGTAACAATTATTTAGCTTCATGTAGGTTTTTAATCTCTGAACAAAATTATTGAAACTTTCTCGTTCCTGTAACGGTTGAAAATTAATTCTTGGTGTTGTTTCCGGTGTACTTACAAGTGAAGCCGTGACGTAAGTCGACGATGTGTTCAGTGATAGCTTTAATTGTAATATGCACTCTTCTGTAGAATGCCGCTGTTCAATTTCAGCTTCCGCATCATGTGTTTGTAATAATTCAATTTCATCTTGTACTTTTTCAAATTTTGTTCATAATTTGTTAGACTTATCAAACGTGAACTTACTTCGTAATCCGAAGGATTTTGTAACTGTGCTAGTGTATGTTCAAATTTGGTCAGCTGGCCGCGTATATTTGCGCGCAGGCGAGTAAGTCGCGCCAGTTCTGCCTCCATCGTCGCCAATATTATGTATTTACTAATTAAAAGATTCTATTCATACTAGACTCAATATATTCATTATTAGACGCAATGACAATCCGATCACATGACCATATGTAAAAAGGAAGTACATGAGAGAAACAAAGAGGCCACATATATAACAATTTCTTTTATTGGTTTTAAGTGGTTCATAAAATAATGGTCATTACAAACTACACTGATTATTCAAACTGTCAAAACGCCTTCTCCGGCAATATTGCCACGTAAAACATTTTGTATATCAACATTAGTGTGCAAGCACAAGATGTTTACAAATGCGTTACGTCATAATAAAGGAGAATGGGCACTTCTGGGCTATCGCGGCCATTAATGAAAGTAGTCTCAAATGAAAGTAGTGATAACTAGGAACAACTTTTACTATGAACGTTTCACTGTAATCCATTTAGGGAAAAAAATATTTACATGTAAACGTATAGAGCATCATAACAATTATTTCGTTTATGTAATGCGTTTTCGTAAAACTCCACAACATCTTTTGATAAGGATTACAATGATCAACACAAAACCGCTTCGCAACGGTTGGTTTACCTGCGCTCGGGACGGACCAATCAGCTACGAGCACCTAATACGCGTGAAATACCGGCGGCGCTTGCTTCGTACGTTGCGTCCGCGCAGTTCTTCGGTTACTCTCGTGTCGTTGTGTACTGTGCGATTTGTATTGATTACTTTAAGCCTTTTGACCTTTATTTTGCATTTCGGACTTTGTTTACTCTTATCCTGATAACTTGGCTTTCGTTTTTGGACTTTTGAGTTTATTTGCGATTGGGATTTTGTTGACTATGGCAGAAAATCGACCAGTTTGTGTTTTGTGCAATCGACCAGTGGTTAATAGAAGAAGATTCGAAATAACGCATGGTTTGTTCGAGGCAAATGTCGGAATCGGTCAATATATTATTGATGCTTTTGCTCCACAGCAAGTAAGTACTTTTATAATAATATAATGTTTGATATATATAGTTACAGTCGGCTAACTTCCCTCTATTAATGGTGGAGGCCTGTGGCCAGCAAAGGGAGTTTAATAGGATGTTCTTATTCAGTCACACTGATGCTTGAGCAATGAGTGACTTAATAAGATATATTCATTACATTGCAGTGCATTTGACGTAACATATTTGTTGTTCGGAGCGCCCTATCTAGTACGTAGTATGTAGAAATCGTTGATAAAGATCTATATATGATATACATAGGTAGTTGCGATTATACTCATAATAATGTTTTCTGTATAACTGTGGCAGCTTGTTATTGGCGGCTGTAAGCTCCCTAAATAATAACCAATGTAATCTCCCTACTGTATTTAGTTCACTAAAATGTCATTATGTTTGTTCTAGTTTGAATACAACGGTCTGGAATATCTTTGTCGACCGTGCTGGCAGCGGGCTCAACGTGCTGTACAACGTAATATAAATCCTGTCCCTCACGAATGCACACTGCAGATTGAAGAGTATTCTAGAGTAGCTAACAGCGCAGCGAGCTGCATGTTTGAACAATGTAGAAGAATTACTCGTCAACGGATTCCTGAAAATATACGACTGTCACTTTTGATGGATTCCAATGTATTTATACCACAAGAAGCTAGAGTGTGTGAAACACATTTAAGAAACAATGACTGGGATGAAATTATTGATAGCCCGAATCTAAGACATGATTTTAATAGTGCTCATTTCTTAGAAATGATGAGTTTAATGAAAGCAGCTGTGTCAAGGGGCTGTATTTTGAATTTTGAAAATATTGAAGATATGGACAATGATGAAATACATATTCGATTGGGTTTTAACCGAGAACAATTCTCAGAGATCCTGACACAGACGCCTTCCTTGGCAGGCTCCAATTCAAGAACAGCACTAGCTATTTATTTAATGAAGTTGCGAAATGGTGAAAGCAACGAAAGGTTAGAATCGCTCTTTAAAATGAGTAGAAGATCACTAGAGAGGCACCTAAAAAGAGCAAGAGATTGTTTATTTGCTGAGTTCGTGCCTAGACATCTGGGTTTCAACCACATAAATAGAAGAATGGTCGCTGAACGTAACCTTTATATACCGAACGCTTTGTTTGGAAACCCTAACTCAGCATTAGACGAGAGAAAAGCCATAGTAATAATGGACGGAACATATATTTATATACAGAAGAGTTCCAATTATTCTTTCCAAAGAGAGACATATAGTTTGCATAAGTATTCAAATCTTTTAAAACCATTCATTATTGTAAGCTGCGATGGTTATATATTAGACGTCTGTGGTCCATATGCAGCTACCGACTCGGATGCTACAATTCTACAAAGGATGATATATGACGAAGAAAGCACGTTTCATTGGTTCTTTAGTCCTGGCGATATTTTCATTTTAGATCGTGGGTGTAGAGACGCCCTGCCGGATTTGGCACAATGGGATTACTCAGCATATATGCCTGAAACTAAAGACCGTGGTGCAGATCAGCTCACAACCGAACAAGCGAACAGATCTAGAATGGTCACCCTATGCCGCTGGGTTGTAGAAGTTATAAATGGTCGATTCAAACGTGACTTCAAGTTGTTCCGACAAGATTATTTTAATCGGTCTCTAAGTCACATGTTTCATGACTTCAAAATAGCTGCTTCACTTATTAACGCTTTCCAGGAGCCATTCCACGATAATGTGCATGCAGCCACATTTGTGGACATTATAAATGATCGCATGAATCGACCTAATCAACTAGCGGACTTTGTTGTCCGTAACAATATAAATAGGCAAAGAGCAACATTTCAAAGCATCACCGGTGATCAGACTATTTTCGACGATTTTCCTAATTTGTCAGAAGATGATATTATCCTTTTCGCTCTGGGTACGTACCATATCAAGTTAGCTCGTAGTTATTATGCTGAGCATTTAAGACAGGGCTTATATAATATTGAAGTGTATCGTGAGCCACAAATAAGTGGTCTTTATGAATATATAGAAGAACAAGATGTTTGCTTGCTACGTGTTCGAATACAGTCCAGACATGTAAGGTCCAGGATTTATTATTCCTATGTTGTAACTGACCGACAAAGACAAGGAAGAGAAGCTGTTGCTCATTACTATTGTTCATGTCTGAGTGGAAAACGCACGATAGGATGTTGCGCTCATGTTATGTGCGTAGTATGGTACCTAGGATGGGCAAGAAATCAACCTGAAGACATTAGATTACCAGCAGCGGAATTAAGTGTCATCATTGACCATGACCACTAAAAAAAAAATGATTGTATAATAATTGTCGGTACTTATTATTATTAATGTAATATTATAAAATGCTTCATAATTAATAAATGGTACCGTCCAGATTTGTTGTTTCACTTTATTTTTTATTTTTACTCCAAATATACGCCAGAATATCTAGTAAAACTATTGAAAGTGCTCATAAACAATAATGTGTTTTATTTGTCATAAGAGTACACCGCGGCAGTGAAACTTCTACACAGTAATTATAGGACTAAATTACATCAAAAAACAACAAACTTATGTTTGGCCGCGCATGGCCCAGGCTCCATACAAATTTGCCCATTCTCCTTTAGTCAATCAAAACAATTTACAATCACGAGGTTCCAACTAAAAATAAATTGTAATTATTTTAGATATTTTTGGTAAAACTATTTAATTTTACTATATGATTGCAAGTTTCTCTTACAATCCATTGTTTATGCAAATGGCAATAAATATTCGTTTCCATACTGTTAAATAGACTATTATCATGATAATTACGCCTTGGTGATGTTGATGAACTAGCAACTCCAATATCAGGATATGCCTACAAGTGCTAATTTAAAACAATAATCAACCAACTGCTCTTGTTAACACGTTTTATGTTTTCACAAATAGAAGTTTAATTACCCAGCATATAGCTAAGTATTAATCATAAGTATATTACGATTGTACGACATTACATATGGCCAAATGTAATATACATACGACGATAAATTAAGAAACATAATATGTAAATAACAACTAACAAGAATAATACAATGAAGCCACAATACAAGCCAGTGCGACCGGAAACCTGGCCGAAACGTTAAGCGTTCCAAAAATGTCATCTGTCTTAAATCCGATACGCTAAGGATTGAGCTACTTAAAGCGTAAATTAAACTCGTATAATTAAGCTAAACGTAAATAATTAATGTGTGGAAGTAAAACAGGATCGTGACCGATATACTTTTTAGTCGCTCCCGCCGTCGCTCGTCACCGTGGCGCTACCCATCTAGATGCAAGTGGCAGCCGTCTCAACGGACACGATGGTTCCTCTATTATTCAAATATTAGTCTTTGGGCACGGCTTTATTTTATATAATGCTTTCATCACTACTTCCGTCCCCATCTGCTGAAACAATGGCAATTTAAACCCGTGTTTGATCATTACTTTTTATTTAAGCGTGTTAAGATAATTAAAACGTCATTTAATTTTTAAGGTGCGTGTTTATAAAACAATTATTTCTGTGAATGATTCACACATCATATTAGAATATGAGTTCTAACATCGTTTTATCATTTACCAGGCAATTTTTACGTGAAATTGCCATGGAATTTAAAAGCTGGGATGTGAAGTTTAACGCAATTACCATGAAGCTAACGATTTTATCCCTTAAGTACCTACGTCGTAGGAAACGTGCTGTTAAGAAGATTGGTACATACTTAACCCTTTTAATGTTTTGCTACTTTATTGACGTATATTTTGTGTACTACGCAGGTGGTGAACAAGGATACAGTGTGCTTGGTAACAAACGATTAACATAGCCTATAGTTGCTTGTAATACCAGAGAAAAATCAACAATCACTTACGTATTGCTAAGCAAAAGCATAAGGAACTAAAAGTGGGCTGAAAGGAAAAGAACAGGAGAAGAATTAGAATATAGTATTACTCACTAGGCGAAAAGCGGTAACAGTGATAATATTCTTAAACTTATTTCTTGTAAAAGGGAATCCTAAGAAAACTGACAAGTTTTCTTAGGATCCAATACTATAGCAGGTGGAATGTGTCTGTAATACACATTTGTCTAAAACCTTGGTGTCATCACCTCACATCATCAGTCATCAGTCTTACGCCCTTATGGGCGTTAGGTTATGCATGTAATTACCAATAAAATAATATATCAATAATGAGTTGCCTTTTTTAAGTAAATTAAGAAAAGGAAAACAATACACATACCTTATTTTCTTGAAACACTTGTTTTACTTTTCTTTGCTACTGATTCATTCTTACCATCACCAATAAGTTGGTAACGGCGAGTTCTTCTACTTAGAAAACGTAAAGTCTCTCTAACGTCTTTGAATGTTCTTTATAGCTCTTACTCACGTAGGTGTATTATACATTAAAATTCATCTCATTGAGAATACGCTGTGTTGTGAATATAATATATTCACATCGCTATACAGAATGTCCGATAATTAATGGATAACCTTGAAATGTCTTATATTAGAACTAATGGCCGTTCAGAAAAAAATATGAAAGAAATATATCCTAACTACTGCCTGAGATTTTATTAATTACCGTCTTTAATTTTCTTGTGCTACCCTTCGACCATAAATTAATGAAATCCATCGGTTTTTTGTTGTTTTACTATTAAACACTAATTATGCTTATAGATACACAATCAAAGGTATGACTTGCCACAGCACTTTTTTAATTTTATATTTTCCTTTTTTATTTTCCATTTCCTTCTGAACGGCCACCAATTCTATTATAAGACATTTCAAGGTTATCCATTTATTACCGGACACCCTGTATATTAAAGTTATTAGTTTTGAAGAGTGCTTGTAATAGCTAAGTTCCAGGTGTTCGAAACTTGCCTGACATAATAACTTAGATATCCGCCGTGTTAGGCAGAAACATTTTAACATGGCGATATTTACCTATATTAGGCATAGCCGTCCATCACCGCATTTTCTTTAAGTTACACCGTACTCTTTAAATCATAGATGTGCTCTTACCGTACTCAGATCACATAAACAAGTATCCACAACAAGAAGAGTTAGCTCACACATTACTCAGAGAAAGATAGTGCACAATTTTCGATATGAGAGCGTGATTATTTGACGTAGAATAGTAGTAAATCCAACTGCTGTGCATGAGGTCACGAGGAGAAATTGCGGATTAGGCCATTGGGTTTTTAATAGACTTCGAAAAAGGATGAGATTCTCAATTTATCGGAACCTTTTTTATACTATAAATAAATACTTTATAGCAGTCGGGAATTATTAAGTTAGTGGTGCTTCACACCCCCATGTCTCGGTAAGCGAGTAAAGCCTTGCTTGATTGGATTGTCGTCGCATTAGTTTATGAGAGATAGGGAACAGAGAGTGCACTTGTGTTTGCGCAAACATATGTTTACTATAATATCTCCTGCGCTACTCGCCGTTCAAATTGGCCGCCGAGATCGAAATTCGACCTAGACCTAGAGTACCTATACTTTTAATGTCTTTGGGTCTGGAGGCCATTTATTATTATTATACAGATGGCATGTTGACATCCAGACGTATAGTGAGCATCTATGATTTAAATCTTTGGGTTTAAAAAATGTTTGAGTTATATATTTTCTTACTTAAAAAAGACAACCTTCACACTAGGAATAGTTCCTGTGTCGCGGGTGACTTTACGAACATTAAAAAAACGGACACAATGAACACCCAATTTCGGAACATTTGCGTTTCACAAAAATGTTTGTACCGTGTGGGGATGGAACCCACAACACTCGGCACTACGCGTATCATGCAGTTGCAGATTCTAGCCTATAATTGCCTACCACGCCAATTTTACAAGTATCAATCGAGCTCTTGCACTGAATATTCGGTCACTAGATGGCGTACAGAGTAATAGGATAAAAATTTCTTGAATGTTAGTTTTGTATTATCCACAATAGCTTATTGCTCTAATTTCTAATGAAATCTTCCTGAATGTCCCGTTTTCTTTTATGTTTGCGTGCCATCGTAAGTCCTTGAGTTCGATTGCCAGGCTGGCAAGGTGTGGTGGTTATTTTTGGTAGGAAATTATTAGTAACACCACGAAATCGCGCGACTATATTAATTATAAATTGCTTTATTTCTCACATTAACACCTTACATAGAGCAGATTAATAAAGTTTGTCTTTAGCAAGTACCTGCACAAGGTCGCTAGGAGGGAACCGAGTCCCATCTGCCACCACTGCGAGTGTGAGGAGGACACGGCTCAGCACTCGCTCGAGCAATGTCCTGCTTGGGCGGTGCAGCGCCGTGAACTCCAGGACGTTGTGGGAGAAGACCTCTCGCTGCCGGCTGTGATCAAAGCCATGGTCGACAGCGAGAGGAAGTGGGTAGCGGTCGCATCCTTCTGCGAGGACGTCATCTCGCAGAAGGAGGCGGCGGCGCGGAGCCGTGAGGACAGTATTCTTGCGGATCCGAGCCGCCGCCGGCGTACCGGGCGGCGAAGGCGCGCATTTGCGCGCCTTATGCCACCGTAGTGAAGGCCGCGGGTGGGAGAACGGGGATCTCCCATCCGCCAGCCGTTGAGTCGGAACGACGCTCTCTGTTGTGCCAGGGCGTCGTCCAGGAGTCGTCGCTCGCAGACACAACATCTCTGCATTGGGCACTGCTGGGCGGGTCGCTGATGTAGTTTCAGTTCCAGCGACCCACCCACCATAAAAAAAGCAGTGAGTTGGCACACCGTGGTGGTTTTAGTCGGTAGGCCCGCAGTCTCGGGAGAGCCCGACATAACCCTCTCGCCGCGACTGGGTATGCATAAGAAGAATTTCACCAGGTAGCAAAAAAAAAATAAAACAATAATAAAGTTACAACATCATTTCTTAAATCTTGTTCGTATACATGTGAGAAGCTGGTGTCTGAGATAGGCATAGATACCTGCCCCAAATAATAATAACAAAGACAAACTAATAGCTACATAAATCCTATTTAACTTAGGTACATAAGTATAGAACAATTAAGGGATTGTTAGTCAATTTAAATTTAAAGTTGGAAAAAGCATAATTGAAATCACTTTTAGTTAATTAAATCAATACTATTTAATCTTATAATGTTATAATATAAATTTTGCAAAGGAGGAAGTTAAATATTCCCAAAGGGCTAGGTAGAGATATATTGCACACAATAAATAATTGCCACGTAATAGTACATGGGTAGACCTTATTGCCGTCGACCTCTTACAGTTCTTGAATCTGCGTCGCTATTAAGGATTTCTTGACAATCACCTCAATAAAAAAGATCTGATAACCAGAAATCGTATGCACTTCTTTTTTTTTTCTTTTCGTGTGGTTAGTGGCCAACCTGTTGTCAAGAGTTATTCAAGCCGCCCGTAGGCCTCTGACATGGCTTAACGACTGCTATCAATTTGGCAGCAACCGGGACCGACTTTTTACGTGCCCTCCGAAGCACGGAGACGCTCAGATGAAATACCACTAAGCGGTCACCCATCTATAGACTGACCGCAACCGACGTTGTTTAACCTCGCTAATCGTTTACCGACCAGTGAGTGCAACTACGCACTACAGCTGTACCACCAAGTCTTGTGTATCCATACGTATAACAAAACTCTAACTGGTCAATGGCCGTGTTCAGCGTCGGATAAAAAGGAAATACTTAAAAAATTATGTGTGGCTTCTTACGAGCTATTGAAGCTGAAACACTTTTTGTAATTTTTGTCTGTCTGTTTGTAAACAACAGTACGATAATAATGCGGTTTCCTTTGTTTTGCAGGAGATCTAACCTAAAATCTGGTGCATGTTTCATTTTGGTACGCGGCTACAAAGCCGAGTATTATGCCGAGTATTATGTATTTTTTCGGTAGTATATTTTATTTAAATCGTTTTCCAATTGTTTTTAAATCATGTTTCTGGCAATACAATATTATTTTTAGGCGTATTTTGACCGCACTTTTCACAACGCAATCTTTACTTAATATATTAGATGCGAATTTGAGTTTGTTTGTTACGCTTTCACGCCATAACTACTCGACTGATCATCATGCAACTTCGCTTACACGACGTTAGAGGTACAGAAAAGCACATACAGTACCTTTAATCCTGAAATAGTACTGTTTCTAACCTTTAGATCGCTAGAGTCATGTATACGTAACAAAGCAAAATGTGTCCAACGCGCCACGGACACGACTACATGAAAGACTTTCAAACGCTAATAAATCTGATAAAAACGATATTTTTCTTATTTGTGTTGGTAATTACTATTTATTTCACCCATATTAGCATAAGATCACAATAGCGATGTAGGTATTAAATAATGAAATCTTAGCTTGGCGCCGAAAGCACGCTATTTATTTATTTATTTGAGAATGCCAACATTCGTATACACCTTTACATACATATATAGTAGACACATACAAGTAAACTATTATAAGTGTAACAAATAATTAAAGGCAAACACAAAAACACTATCGCTTTTTGAAGTGGCGGGCAAAGAGCTTTTTTTTTTTAACGTGTGGGAATGCTCTGACGCATACCTCTCCGCGGGGTGGCGGAGAGGTTATGTCGGGCTCACAGGGGAAAAGATACCCCGGTAATACCGACTAAACCTACCACGGTGTTCCTCGACATAACCATAGACGGCGAGGCCGCGCGAATCGCTTTCACATGCAATCGCGACCCCGCCGTGGTTTCGGCCCGCCGTGTGAAACGGCAGGCCACTGCACAAAATTACTTCCTCCACCGTCCCCCTGGAGGGGACAGAGACGACAGAGGCGCACGTGGGAACACGCACGCCGCCTTTGGTGCGGGTGGCGAGCAGGCCCACACAGCCCACCACCCCCAGGTCAAACCTCAGGGTGGCTGGAGATCATCTCGCGCCCTCCGACGCCCGGTTCTGCGGTTGGGGAGTGGGTTTAAGCGCTCCCTCTCCCACTCCGCCGCCTCCTTGATGGAAATCAATTCTTCACAGAATGAGGCGACGGCGTTCCACGATCTCTCACTCCGGACCATGGACTGAACCACGGCCGAGAGCGAGAGGGCAACCAGTCTGACTGCCGCGATCAACTCACGGCGCTGCGATGCCCAGGCGGGGCATTCCGCCAAAGTGTGCAGCGCCGTGTCCACAACAACATCGCGGCAGTCGCCGCAGTGATGACATCCAGGCGTCTCCTGCCGGCCTATGCGACACAGGAACTGGCCAAAGGAACCGTGGCCAGTCATTACCTGTGTCAGCCGGAAGGTGAGAGCGCCATGCCGCCTCTCCAGCCACTCCTCAAAAACGGGCTTACCGCCTCAATCGTGGCGTGCCCGACAAAGAGCTAATCTAACTTAAGCGAAGTCGGGCAAAATCAAGTTGGGTATAATTGTACATTAAATAACGAGATGGATGTATAAACGCAGGATTCAACCTCTTTGTCTTCAAGTGAAAGTGTTTTATTTAGCTTTTTGTAATGTGCCAATGCTGGGCAAAAGCCTCTCCCTTGGAGTTTAAAATCACTGTTGGTGGATATCCTCTGACCTTATGATCCTGTGACCCCTATATCTCGGAGGTTTTTTGACCCACAGGGCCCATAGGGCTCGACCTAGGGATGACCCCAAGGTGTCTGTACACCAAGTTACAAGTCAATCGGTCCAGTGGTTCCGGAGTTATCTCTGACACTAACAAACTGTCACTAACAGACAGACATACAGACCCACATAGTGTTTTCAATAACCTCAAGACTCAGAGGTTAATAAGTATGTATTTTTGGTCTGCCAGACTAAAGACGAAGTAAGTGGCGTTCTCATGTATCGGTGGCTAAGATACTCTTTAGGTCTCTGACCGAACAGAAAAAGTTAGTAGTCTTTCTAGGGAGATGGGCATGACAAATATTTTTTTATTTGGTAACACGTCTCTGTGTACTCTCTTGGATTAACAAGCGGGATGCTATGCTAAATATTGTTTATTGTCAAATAACTTTACAATATTGCCTATTATACATTGGCCCACGATAGCCAAGCCTATCCAGTGGGTGCTATGCATGCACATATGCATGTTTCTATTAAGTAATCTATAATTATTTAATAGTAATCTATAATAGATTATGCATATGATATAAGATGTCAATATGACATGATTAAAAGCGCAGTACGATTGAAAATAACTTTGGCATACTCTACTCAGTTCTGGTCTTATTTTACATATTCTGTCAAACAAAAAAGTATTGATATAATTTATTTTTAGGTACCTTATTAAGAGAGATTAATATAATGATCACTCAAATTATTTTTGGCAATGTACTTCCTATTTTAATAGAACTGCTGAGTTATTTGGACTATAGTTCACACACAAGGCTAAATAGGAAAATATTCATTAACTTTCAACAAACTCGCTAGTTTGTTATCTTCGCTCTATCTATTATTATTGGAATTCTGCCAACGTATTTGAAAAAAAGGTTGTTAATAACTTATTGTAGGTACTCGTACATATTATATCAAATGCATAGTTAGTGCCAGGATTCTAGGCGATCATGAGTTCCCGAATTCGATTCCTAAAGTGTATTGTCTATATAATACACCTATGTATGTCTACCTCTTCAGTCAAACACAATATTATTTTTCGTCTATGTTATATGTATAAGTATATGTATAGTATATGTATGTATAGTATAATAGATTTTTCCGCGGTTTCACCCGCGTAAGTCCCGTTCCCGTGGAAATATCGAGATAAAATCCAGGTCTCGAGCTATCTACATACCAAGTTTCATCGCCATCGGTCCAGTAGGTTCTGCGTGAAAGAGTAACAAATATCCATACATCAATATAAACTTTCGCGTTTATAATATTAGTAAGGATGTACAAAAGTAAATATTTTATTGCGGGCTATTTCCAATGCGATTAGATTTAAGCTAATTGACAGCAACCAGACAGTAGAATGGAGGTCGTCTATTAACTACGCGACGATTTTAGGGCGCTATATTTTACCTCTCTCAGTGTTAGTCATATACATATAATTAAACTATGATATGTTTAACGGTTGCTTACCTTAATATACAATTTCAGAGTCTTTTTTTTAACCCCCGACGCAGAAACGACGGGGTGTTATAAGTTTGACGTGTCTGTGTATGTGTGTGTGTGTGTGTGTGTGTCTGTCTGTGGCATCGTAGCTCCTGAACGGATGAACCGATTTTAATTTTGTTTTTTTTATTTGAAAGGTGAATTAGTCGGGAGTGTTCTTAGCTACGTTTGATAAAAATCGGTCCAAGATGGCCGCCACCACAAAATGGCGGATTATATATTTTTTCACAACTCCCTCAATATGGGTATCAAATGAAAGGGCTTGACGAGTAGAATACTATACACTATGATAAATTTCAAATCCAAGATGGCCGCCACCAGAAAATTACAAATTTCCACAAATTAAAATTGTTCAATATGGGTATCAAATAAATATAGTGTCGGGGGTTTTTTAAATTTTAAATTTAGTTATATTAATATAAATATAAATTCTTACGTCTTTTATCTGGTAATGTAGTTTTTCTAGGAAAATATAGACATTACTGCTGTTTTTATATTTAAACTGAAGGTGATTCAGAAAAGAAAAGAATATGCCTAAAATATAAACGTTTATATAACATTGTCTTATTTTCACACAAATGTTATGTACTACAAATAAACTACTTTATACGGATTTTATCTCCGCGGGAGTAATGGTTGCCGTTTTTAGTTTTAGTTTTTAGTTTTAATGACTAAAATAGCTTAAAATGGTAGTAATGCTTAACAGTGGGACTTTAAACGATTTTAAATTTCTGCCCTATTAAGGCAGAAATTTGAAATCGTTTAAAGTACGATTGTATTTTAAAATTAATAACGCGATAAAATCTCTATAAATTAGTTTAATATCAATGTATACACATTTATATTATCTAGTTATATTATGAAGCTACAATGTAGATTGTATGTTTGAATTTAAGCGCGTTATCCTTAAAAACTAAAATATGTCCGATTGTATTATTGATGTCTGAAAATTTTCCAGCGCCTCGCACCTCATTCAAGTGTCACGTAATTAAAGGTCGATCCCATATCACCGCATAATGGCGGGAACCTCAAGCGAGAATAAGTCCTTCTTTTTAGTGTGAAGCGAGTGCAGTGTGATTTTAGTGGCCGCTGTCACAACACCGCGATGAAATAATTGCGAGCGATGGTACAAATAAAATATTCCTTTGGACATATCTCCTATTTCATCCTGACACCTTATAGAACTGATACTCCTGGTCTCAGATTAGACACAGCCTGTGTTTATGATACCACGACTGAACTTGAAAGGCTTTGCTTACATTATAACTAGGTACCGCATCAGACAGTTCAAGAATAAAGAATATTTTAAAAACACACATTAAGGCTCCTAACGCTTACTTCGCTTTGCTTGTTTTGTCTACAAAAGCCACCAAAAACACAAGAATAACATCCAGACTCGGAATAATAATTTCACAAATGTTTGTCTGTGCAAATCAAAAACGCAGCATTCGTTCCAGCATGGTGAGGTGACCGCTTAAAGCATTGCACCTTTCAGACAGTGAAAAATATTGGTGTCAGTATCAAATGCTTCCTATTCGATGTTTGGCATCACTTGAAACGTAGCCCCGTCATAGTAAGGCACTTTTAATTATGAAAGCAAACAGCAAGAATTCGCAAAGCATTTTACTACCAAAAATATTAGAGATCCAAAAGGCTGAACGGAATAGAAGAAATTGGGTGTAGGGAAAAATTTAATAATAAAAAGGCCCCGCCCACTGCTGACCCGAACCCCGCACTGCTGCACCTAAAAGCACTATTGCGACGGTGAATTAATTATTTATCTTGCATATTTTGTTCATTTTATATTACTATTTACTAAACTCTTTTTACGATAAAGCTTCAGATTTAAGGTAAGCCACTTATTCGATTCTCGAGTTAGACAAAGTGATAATAGTTATATTGGCGAGGAAAGTTTCAGTGGTTCTATGGCGTCTAGCAAGCAACCGATAGACGATTGGCCCGTACCGTACGACTTGATTTGGTCCCATATAGTCACATATATATTACCTAATCACAATTATTGAAATGTGGCACAGTACACCAGCCACCATGATAGCACTCGTGAATAGTTACTTCGTATGAAATTACTTACTAATAATCTTTATTATATTAGTAACTAGGTTTTACCTGCGGCGACGCTTTCGGGATTCTATAAATAACTATTCTACAAAGTGCAATGTCGGTAAAGAAACCCTATGTCACGCGCTAGCCCACTAAACAGTGCCTATGAAAAAAATATGTCTAACTGTTGCTCTGTTACTACGTAGAAGGACAAACAAACAAACATAATCATAATATAGGCTTTATATAGTCGGTACTTACGTTACGTAAAAGTGTTAAGTTTGGCTTCTTGCCTATCGTCGCATCACATAACATCTGCAAATCTGTAGATAATGCCTAAGATCTTAGGTCCGTCAGAATATGACTCGAAACATGAAGCATAAATAAACATTTATACCTAAAATATTATATAACAGAAATAAAAATAGAAAAGAAAACTAAAACCCTCTAATAGGCTTCATAGAATACCTCCGCATCACAGTCTACTGGTAGTGTGCTCAGAAGTCTGGCAGCATTGCCACGTTGAATAAACATTTTAATTATCTTATCAGCAATAGGTAGCCACGTAATGTTGTTTTTATTGATATTAAACATGTATTTGAATTTGGTGATGAAATAGTATGCACTCACTTGACATAAGTGACCTAAAACTTTTATCGATATTTTTTGCCGATTATTGCAATTGGTACACGTTTTTATAAGTTATAAATTATAATATTACATTGTATTCAAAGATAAGAATATTATGCTATAGACGGAACTGTAATTAAATAAGTACCTATCTGACATGCTCTAGATTGTGCTTTGTATTTGCTTTTTTGCCATAGATAATGTAATACGTCTTTTGCTTTCGGCTTACCCCACCTCTTGATAGTTCTTGGCTGCCACCGTGGAGCAAAGGTTGGGAATGCGTTTGCTGTGCATGAGTTCTCGGTTTTGATTCCCTGGTAGACCAAAGTGTTATTGAGTTTCTTGGTCAAAAAATTATCTGTAGCACGGAGTCTTTCATTCTGCCTTCATCTTTGGGGATATACAGACGTCAGACTAGGTACTTAAGCATAACATTTTGCAGAAATAAAGAACAAAAGATAAGATTTAGAAAAATATGCACGGGGATGTTTAACACCGTCAACTTTCTAACTCTGGGCTGGTATTGAGAATTTCTTGCCAAAAAATCCCAAGTACTTTTTGCAGGCACGATCCAGTATTGAAGCCCAACACCACATGCACAGCAGTCACATTCATAGCCGCTGCACCACCAAGGCAGTGTATGTTTACATAAGTATGTGTGTTACTATAAAAAAGGCCATTATGGTCAAAATATCAGTTTAATATTATTATTTATATCTATATTTTTCTTACTTTGCATGTAAAAAGAAGCTTATCTATACACTTGAAACATACTTATAGATGATATGTTCATTGAATAGCTGTAGATATCTCTTGTGTGGACTCAATATTTCGTCACGTATTTTCTTAAAAATGATTTATGTACAGACATCGACAAATTACAATTTTATTTTAAGTATGAGTAAAAGGTAAACTAACAATTACCTAAACACTTACGATATTTTTGGTATTATACGTTCAATTTTCAATGTCTCTCAGTATTTTGAGTTCCTGTTTTTACTTTGACACGTCTTTTCGCCAGTCTGATTTTCCATACATTTTCTAAAAGTATACATAATATATATGAGGATGTATGTAAGACATGTTGATAATTAAATTCGGTGCGTCAACAGCAATAAAATGGGGCGGTAGGCACACAATACTGTCATTTTCTTCTTTCACTATTATTGCAAAAATTCATTAGGCTATCGATCCGTAAACAAGGTTACTTTACTGCCTGTACTGCGTAAAATAACTTACAAATAGTTCCTCCTTGAGCCACTATACTGGGTATTTCTTAGTATAGTGAAAACCTCTCAGGGGGTGATTAATGTGATTATAATTGTTATTATGAACAACTTTTGTTCTGGGACATTGCCGAAATCGCAGGAAAAACAGCTGTTCCATACAAAATTGGACTTTGACTTCGACAAAATGTATGAAGAGCTGACGTTTTT
This sequence comes from Catocala nupta, assembly GCA_963675205.1. Lineage (NCBI taxonomy): Eukaryota > Metazoa > Arthropoda > Insecta > Lepidoptera > Erebidae > Catocala > Catocala nupta. The sequence continues at coordinate 13,766,753 of OY776078.1, forward strand.
TGAGATATCGGCGATGTCCTAGAACAAAAGTTGTTCATAATAACAGGTATAATCACCCCCTGAGAGATTTTCACTATACTAAGAAACACCCAATAGAGTCTATTTTTAATGAAAAACACCGCTCGACGCTGAACGTCTCGGTAAATAAAGTTTCTTACCGAAGTATTAATTTGTTTGAAGTAATTGATAACTTGTGTCGGACGTATAGAATAATAATTATACGGCGTCATCGGACAAATAGATGGTATAGTGATTTGAATAGTCGCTTAGCCATTGCCAGTCTGCAGAGGATCGAGGTTTCAGTTCCGGCAACATAAACAGTTACATGATTCGCAAATTTTTGTTCGGTGTCTACGTTTTACTTGTGTCCATTATTTATATGTTTGTGAATACTGCGCGATACTAAAGTATCTTGACTTTTCAGTTTATAGGTTTTCTTTTAAATAGAGGCATTATATCAAAGAGAATTATATAACAAATTCCTATAGCCATACACCGCATGGCTATTATTGTTTACCAGGCACAGACGACGACCATCAACCAATTTGTCGGCCTCGGTGGCGTAGTGATTAGTGTAACCGACTGCCACGCCTGCGGTTGCGGATTCGATTCCCGCACAAGTCAAACATTTGTGTGCATGAACATGTATGTGTGTTTTGGTCTAGGTGTTTCTATGTATAATATGTATGATTTTACAAAAAAAGTATATATCATGTATGTTTATCCATTGTCTAGTACTCATAGTACAAGGTCTGCTTAGTTTGGGATAGATGGTTTTGTGTGTATGTGATAGAATTTTATTATTATATTATACATTTGTATTTACGGGATATGAATTTTTTTATTTAAGTAATCTAATACCTAAGAAGATATCAACACGCAAAGATGAATATCGCGCGAGGCGTATATTATGACACTAGAGCCAAAGATCAGTTATCACAAGTGCATGTTATCGCAACTATTCCATGTGATCACTTTAGTTATATGCAATTTCATTTGTTTTGTTGGCACCATAGCATCAGTTAGCACTTACCACGCGATCGTTGAGTTCCCTGGACTTCCAAGATCGCGTGGCGATCGCAGTACCCGGGTAGGACTAAGTATTATTGGATTTTTCTGTAAGGACTATTATAGTTTGTTTCTATCTTTTTGGACAATTTAAGATAATAGAATTGCAGTTATTATTCTGCACCAAATCTATATGGAGCTACCAGTTGTGTTAAATAGCGAATATTACCGATAATCATATATTTATTAGTAGATATGTTACTTTTTCGCTAAATACCTCGTCCGACTCTTAAGTTCTTTTTAACTGTTTCGTTAGGACACTACCGAGACTGCAATCAGAGGCATATTATCTAGAACGAATCATGAAATGTTTCATCCCAACTAATATTATAAATGCGAATGTGAGTTTGTTTGTTTGTTATGTTTTCACGCCTTAACTACTCGACCGATCGTCGTGAAATTACACATATTCATTATCAATTGGGTTGGGAATAAAAAACAATATGCGTCGGAAACAGTATTTCCTTTTTGGATGAAAAGTTACTGCAGGTATCTTGAGGGATAGAAAATATTTACATATCTGTGGAGCGGAGCCGCGGAAAAATCTAATAAATAATATAATATTAAACTACTTAAAGCCATTTTATCGATTAAAGCACATTCGAATAATTGCGTGCAGATCAAATTTACCTATATTTATTTAGTGCAAAATAGCTCCGTAATTGTGTTGGCTATTGATTTATTGCTGGCAATAAATAATCAGCTATCGATAGCAGCTGCTAACAGTAATGTCGGACTATTTCCAGCATGACACTTGTTCCTAAGAAGAAAAGGTGCCACCGTGTGTTCACGAACTAGTATAAAGATGCATATGCCGCATCACTGCTGTCGAAGATAGAGAACTTTACGGAACTATGTATGTGTTCGTGTTTTAGTAAAACCACAAGTAGACAAAATATTTTCGTAAAACAGTCTGCTCGTATAGACATCAGACAGAAACCTATACCTAAACAAACGTTGTAAGTATTAACGTAAATTTTGTTTTAACTACGTTTAGCTACGAACTACCTTTTTATATGTCATAAAGTGTAAGTAAGTATGCGTTCTCATGCCATACAACTGTTTATTACAAATGACTACTGATAAATATTATTTCAAACCTGAAATGCTTCTTACATAATATTATGAATTTTTCCTTTATTTTAGAATTTAATTTTATATGGACAGTGACATATGTCATAATGACTGCAACATCTGGTACATAAATGAGTTGTAAAATACTGAAATTATAATTTGATGGCGATTTAAAAGAGTGGCCTTGAATTTCTTGCAGGTATCTTCTCATAGGCTCAACCTTTTGCCTGAACCTTGCAACTAACATTTATGTTAATGTAATTTGAGTAAATGTAAGTAACTCACTAACCTTTTTGACGTTCATAACTTTCATAAGTGTTAATTTGTTACCTAAGTGAATAAATGATTTTTGACTTTGACTAACAGGTTTCCTGAATGTGTGATAAAGGCATCGCTAATGATCATCTTTAAAAACATACTAGACAAATTCTTTGAATCTAAAGATACACATGCATCAACTTACTAATCTGCTAGTGTGTTTATTAATATATTATAATAGTAATGCTTTTTCCAGAAGTTCTGAAATACTTTTATTAGTCATTTCAAAGATTGTGCTTTGTAGAGATGTATCATTAATGACGATTTGATAATTGCGGCGTAACTAGTTTTAAACATTAGTTTTTTTATCTACGTCTGTGATAACAATAAAGATATCATTAATTAATGAATCTCGTTATGATGCTATATTACAGACCAGTAGCTACAAACCGGAATATTACTCGTTTTTAAATATGGAGTGGACACTTAAAGAATGCCGTGTTGCGGTTATTGCGTTGCATCGTTGCGATTACGCGCCAATTCAAATCAAAACCTTTTGGCCCTTCAGATTGGTTTAAGCAGAACCACAGTGAAAAGGGTGTTAAATGAAGAGGCTTCGGGCATATCGAAGAAAAACAGGACAACGTTTGGACGCTCGTTTCATGAAACTGAGATGTTGAAGAGATGTCGCGCTTTGTTGAAGTGGTACGCGGGAAACAAGCAGCGGGAAATACTTTTATCGGATGAAAATTTTTTTAATGTCGTAGAGAGCTACAACAAATAAAATGATAAGATGTACGCACACAGCAGTGAAGAAGCACATTTTCATTATTTTCCATCCTCACTCATGGTTTGGTTGGGAGTCTCTTATTGGGGCTTAACTGAGGTACATTTTAGTGACCGGGCACGCCACGATTGTGGCGGTAAGTCCCGTATTTGAGGAATGGCTGGAGAGGCGGCATGGCGCCCTCACCTTCCGGCTGACACAGGTAATGACTGGCCATGGTTGTTTTAGCCAGATCCTGTGTCGCATAGGCCGGCAAGAGACGCCCGGTTGTCACCACTGCGGCGACTGCCACGACGTTATTGTGGCCACGGCGCTGCACACTTTGGCGGATTGCCCCGCCTGGGCATCGCAGCGCCGTGAGTTGATCGTGGCAGTCGGATCGGTTGCCCTCTCGCTCCCGGCCGTAGTTCAGTCTATGGTCCGGAGTGAGAGGTCGTGGAGCACCGTCGCCTCCTTCTGTGAGGAAGTGATTTCCATCAAAGAGGCGGCGGAGCGGGAGAGGGAACGCTTATACCCTCTCCCCAACCGCAGAGCCGGGCGCCGGAGGGCGCGAGACGACCTCCAGCTACCCTGAGGATTGACGTGGGCTTCGTGGGGCTGCCCGCCACCTGATCAGCACCAGGACCGAGAGGCGGCGTGCGTGTTCCCACGCGCGCCTCTGTATCGTGTGTCCGTCCCGCCCTCAGGGGGACACTAAAATGAGTGGTTGTAAATTTGTGTAGTGGACTGCCGTTTCATACGGCGCGGCAGGCCGATACCTCGCCGGGGTCGCGATTGCATGTAAAAGCGATTCGCGCGGCCCCGCCGATTGCGGTTATGTCGAGGAACACCGTGGTAGGTTTAGTCGGTATTACTGGGATGTCACCCACCATCTTTCCCCGGTGAGTCCGACATAACCTGTCCGTAGCCCCGCGGAGAGGTATGCGTCAAAGCATTCTTCCAAGTTAAAAAAAATAAAAATGTTACATTTTAGTTAGAAAGGCGTAAAAACTAATGCAGCTGTGTATTCAAATAAAGTCCTCACAAATCTTGTGGAACCTGTTTCTCATACCATGTTCAATAACTTGCACTGGGTATTCCAACAAGATTCTGCGCCAGCTCATAGAGCAAAAAGCACTCAAGACTGGCTGGCGGCGCGTGAAATTGACTTCATCCGGCACGAAGACTGGCCCTCCTCCAGTCAAGATTTGAGTCCGTTAGATTACCTACAAGATATGGCAACACTTGGAGGAAAAGGCCTGCTCAACGCGTCATCCTGATTTGGAGTCACTCAAGTCATCCTTGATTAAGGTAGCCGCTGAAATTTACATGGACCTCGTTCGTGCTGCGATAGACGACTGGCCGCGCTGGTTGAAGGCCTGTATTCAAAATCGTGGGGGTCATTTTGAATAAACTTTATTAACATAAGAATCTGTGTTTTGTTAAGTTCATTTTGGTATATAAAAGTTTACATCAATAATAAACATGTCTCAATTATTTCATATTAAACACGTGACAGAACTTATGACCTGACTATGTATATATATATTGGACATATAAAATTGGACTTTGACCTCGACAAAATATACGGCACAGCTGATTTTTTCGCAATTTCGGCAATGTCCCAAAACAAAAGTTGTTCATAATAACAAGTATAATCACCCCTTGAGTGGTTTTCACTATACTAAGAAATAGCCAGTATAGTTATCTAATTATAAATACTGAAAAAAACATTTGTAGTTAATCGAGCTCAACACATTTGTCATTGTATGTATATATTGTATAGATATATATAAACCTCAACTAAATATCAGTCCTATATATAGATTGTCTTGCTTGTGGGCACGAGCCTCTTCCCAGTGTGAGAAGGATTAGGCCGTAGTCTACCATGCCGACCCCGTGCAGATTGGCAGACTTCACATATCTCGAGAACATCCAGTTTTCCTCACGATTACTAGTACCACCATTGAATTATGTTACCATTAAAGCAAAAATATAGATGTTTCAGTAATTAAACCTGTGTCTTTGACTACATGCAAATGCATGTGATCGCGAGAAAACCGGTGGGAGAAAATTCACATTGGGTATTTGCATCGCAACGGGATGTTGATCCGTAAACAGCGACAACAGTGTTCACCTTAATGTGTAGACACAGAACTACACTCGAAAAATCTTCAGCTTGAAACAATCTGGACATAACCATGAAAGCTATAGGTAGGTATGTGATCCTTTCGAACGAGTTACGTCATAATCAATCACAATCAAGTGAACTAGAAGTTGGATAGATGGTGGTGCTATTAAAGAAAATTATCAGAAATATAATTCCGCTTTGTGTGATATTTCAGCTTATTATTTCATTTAACTCATTAAAGTATCAAGTGTCTCTTCCATAGCCTATCTTTCTCACACTGAGAAGAAACGTGTTTTCAGCAATAGTTCAGTTTACATACAGAGCTGATATTATTATTATATATGTGCTGATTTTAATAAGAGCATTAAAAGCATGGGGTTTCCAATTTTACATGTTTTCTTATTATAGCTATGTTTAACGTTGTTTCGACATCAAGAATTAAATTAATGGAATTTGCTTCTTTTAACAGCTCTCTTTAACTCTGTAGGGGCAATTTTATGTGTGTAACTATTATAAAACTGAAATAGAATAATAGTATACTAGAAATGAGCGGTGGTAGCCCAATGGACAAGGTATTGTACTTACAATGGAAAGGTTGCGTATTCGGATTCCACGCATTGCATTACCGACGTAAACTCACTCCTAACACAAGCATCCTTATAACAATTAAAGAATACCTTTAATTTGTAAAATAGGTTTTATAGATATCTATAAAACCGGCATAACTCCTATTCTTAAATTTTCTTAACCTTAGTAAAGTGCAATAGCAATAATAAAAGGCGTAGCATGCAAGCATAAAAAAGCATAGCGTCATCCAAAATTGATGTTCTCTTAATCTGATCTAGCATATTTCTATACACTTTTATATGAAATACTTGCTTAGTAGGTTAAGAAGCACATTGTTTTAAGTTCGAACCCGCTTTACAATTCAGAACATGACAACTCATTTATCGTTTGAATCAATATGACGTCGTACTTATTTCACAATACATAACTTTTAACTCGAAACTCTTTGAAAGTCTCCCGCGACACAGGAAAGATTCCTAGTGAGGGAGTTCTTTTCTTAAAATAACAAAAAACAGAGGAAATATCGGCATGTATCATACAGTTAATTTCTGAAAGTAACTGAAACAAGTTATTACTCTATCTATTCCATCTATCTTCATATCGTCTAAAAATATGACGTGCTCCATTGACTTTCTTGTGAAATCTAGGAGTACTTTTCGTTGTTTGTTCGCTTGAAGCAGTAAGTACCTCTTTCTTAGTAACAAAAATGAGCAGTTTATCTACCAATCTGTCCGCTAATTCGTCCTGACATAAACATAGCATTCCGGCGCATCTCATTGGAACAGTTGGCGTTGCGTACTCCTTGGTTATTGATACATTTACTCTATTTTCAGTTCACAAATCATTTAGATGGTTCTGTTTTTATTAAATGGTCATTCGCTCGCAGTAGTGTATATCAGAATAAAGTCAGCTACGTCAGGATAGGACAGGATAAAAATTGTTCTCGTAAATCTAGGATAATCTGTCTGTTTAGGATGACTTAGTAAAAATAGCACAGTGTGTATTTCCGGACAATATAATATTTTTGCCTTATCAAATTAGTATACAGGTAGTAAAACACAGGTTGACCTATCTGAACTTTAATATGCACAATTCCGTACAAGCTTATGCATAAATAATTAATAATTACTCAAAAATCACCGGCACAGGCAGCTTTTAGGCGTGAGGGCTTCATTATATTGATTATAATTCTTATTTTAACTACCTCGGCGGCGCCGATGACTTTCGTGCATAGGTAGCAGCACGATGTCTAGAACTTATGCACGGTACACACCTAGACGTTCGCTCCCTATTGCATGGAAGTTAATCCCATAGCTGATTAAATTTAAGTAACACATTTGGCTCGGGAATATAATATCCTTCCTCCTCGCCGTATCGATGCCATGGGACCTGGAAGCGGCGCTCCTGGCGTCGCTCCATCGTTGGCGCCAGGAGGCGCTAGCTCGGGGCGAAGGACCGGGTCTTCCCGCTATCAAGGCGGCAAGGTCCAAGTGCCGCCAGCTCCTAGTGGCGAATTGGAAGGAGCGACTTGTGTAGCCCAGTGCCGGGTACGCCACGATCGTGGCGATAAGTCCCATGTTTGAGGAGTGGCTGGAGAGGTGGCATGGCGCCCTCACCTGCCGGCTGACACAGGTACTGACTGGCCACGGTTGTTTTGGCCAGTTCCTGTGTCGTATACGCCGGCAAGAGACGCCCGGTTGTCACCACTGCGGCGACTGCCGCGACGTTGTTGAGGATACGGCGCTGCACACTTTGGCGGTTTGCCCTGCCTGGGCATCGCAGCGCCGTGAGTTGTTCGCGGCAGTCGGATCGGTTGCCCTCTCGCTCCCGGCCGTGGTTCAGTCTATGGTCCGGAGTGAGAGGTCGTGGAATGCCGTCGCCTTCTTCTGTGAGGAAATGATATCCATCAAGGAGGCGGCGGAGCGGGAGAGGAAGCGTTTAAACCCTCTCCCCAACCGCAGAGCCGGGCGCCGGAGGGCGCGAGATGACCTCCAGCCACCCTGAGGTTTGACCTGGGGGTGGTAGGCTTTGTGGGCCTGCCCGCCATCCGTTCAGCATCAGGTCCAAGAGGTGGCGTGCGTGTTCCCACGCGCGTCTCTGTGTCGAGTCCGTCTCCCCTTTAGGGGGGAGACAGTAGGGAATTTTATCGAGTGAGTCCTTTGGGTAGGTCTCTTCGTGTAGTGGCTTGCCGTTTCATACGGCGGCCCGTAACCTCGACGGGATTGCGACCGCATGCGAAAGCGATTCGCGCGGCCCCGTCGATAGTGGTTTTGTCGAGGAACACCGTGGTAGGTTTAGTCGGTATTCCGGGAGGTACATTATTCTTATTCCATCTTTCTTTTACCACAGTGAGTCCGACATAATCCCTCCGCCCGCCCCCGCGGAGGGATATGCGTCAATACATTCCCCAACGTAAAAAAAAAAGAAAGTAATACAATATCCTTAAAATAGTAAGAGTATTTATGTGTGTATGTATTTTTTGTTTTGTTACCAGTTTATATGTGAATACACCAAAACTCTATTATCATGACTGTTGTTCATCCTTTGCCGTGCTATTCGAAAATGGAGAATGCGTAATATTATGCATGTACATATTAACTACGACTCAAGATACACACAATAGACTACATTTTGATAATAAAGCATTAATAAGTGTTATTATTTAATTATCTTCGGTTTTGCAGATATTTATTATCAGATTAAGACCAAAATATGACAAAACTGTATATCTTTCAACTTCGTTTAAATGGTTGGAAATTTGCGGAGATATAAGGTAGCGTTCATAATAATATACAGATCAAATTGAATACATTTTGAAAATGATCCAGTTAGGTAGGTTCGAGAAAGAGGTCAATCGTCGAATCTAACTCGGCTGGGCAGCGTTCGGGAAGCTACGACATATCTTGCTACGACATATCTTCGCATCCAATATACCGCAGTGTCTCAAGACGAAAGTCTTTGACCAGTGTGTGTTGCAAGTGATGACTTACGGATCAGAGACGTGGTCGCTCACTATGGGCTTTATCAGACGGTTCAAAGTCACTCAGAGGGCGCCGGAGAGAGTATGCTTGGAGTTTGCCTGCGGGATCGAATCAAATGAAGAGATCTAATATTAATAATATTATTATATCTAATATTAATAATATATTCTAATATTAATTCTCCAATGGATATATTTAGCATAGAATGTTGTTGGGATAGTTCCAAGGATAGATAAATTAAATAGGTAGTCATTAAGGATCAGTGATCCGTAGAAATCATTGTAAACATTTAGCTACTCGAAACCGTCCATAGATTATGAGATTATTTATAAATGCAAATAGCCCATCATTTAATGTACCTATTATATTTAAAAGCTCTTATTATTATGAAGTGTGTTTAATCAATCAGTACAAATGTTTTGTCTTAAACGTTTCATTTAGATCTTTGAGAGACGGTTATACATACGCAAGAATACGCACACGCTTTACGCTTTACATATGCAAGAAACATCTTGGGAGTTTTGTACATCAGCAATCGTTTAAATAGTCTGATTTCGCTTAAAATACCTAATTTACGCTATAAGAATTTACTCAATTATCAATGCTTTGATTATCAGGCAGCTATGTGTACATGTTCTCCTGAAAGTGACATGAAAGACAATTTTTAATTTTTGGAATTCAGACAATGGACGCAAGGAACACCCAGACTGGAAACAACTATTTGTGAAACATACTAAATGTTTATGCCGTGAGTGGATTGAACCCACAAAACTGAACGCAGACACAATACTGATAGTGGCGAGGCGACCATTTAAATCACTATACAGTCGGTATCCATCACCATATTTTTAAGAAAAGTATAATATAAAATTTATTGCTGTAATTTTGATATTTGGTAAGCGCATCACGCGAGAGGGGCTGGACCCATTCAACAAATTTTAATGTTAGTCATAGTCCTAATAACGCCTTGACATAAAGAAAATTGAAAAATGTTTAAAGGAAATCGGTAAATTCTCAACACGGAAAGTATGTTTTCTTTAAAATTTTGAATAGACGATCTTTTCTGCGACAGCCTCGGTCTGTGAAGTCTTGAGTAGATATCTATGTATATAGTATATAAAGTTATTTGCAGTGCTAATTAAACATTACAAGATAATCAATTTACTTAATATTAAACATATTTAATAAAATAATATACGAAGTAATTAACAATGCAAATATTTATTCAAGTGTGTTACGCAGACTTTTTACATTTGCTTAATAAAGGTGCATACAACTCAATACCTACATATGTACATAAATACTATACGGATATAGTGAACTACATATGAGCTTTATTTATGGAAGCCTATAATTACTTGCACCAAACTGCTCCGACTCAATCTCATGAAAATTTAGTCATCGGTCGCGTACGATCGGGACTGCAATAACTAAACACCGTCTTACTAAACACCGTCTTGTGCGAACCTTAATACAGTTCATGGAAAATACAGCAATTTCAAATTAGAACTGGCTAATGCATAAAGTATATATTTTCAAAGATTGTTTTCATTTGACAGAAAGTACCAGTTCTGTTATGTGTTGCTCTTGTAAAACACTGTTAGTTCAATACCTCATTACTCTTGTCAATGATACTTATTTGGCCCACAAAACAAATTACAATCATAAAGGTATAGAATATAAATATAATCATATAAATAGTCTAGCCTCTGCAGACAAGACTAGGCGGTCATCGTCGCAGTTATATTGTGTATAATTTTATTTTTCTCAGTTGTATCCACTATTTTATGCGAGTAAATATGTATTATCTACATATCTAGAAACATTGTAAAATCAAAAATGGATGCAAAATAAAAGGTAAGCTTCTTTTATGTTTCATACCTTTTTGATTTGTCAAGCGGATCAATTAAACATTATCATTTCTACTTTTCTCAATAAGTGAAAATCACACACAAATTGGCTCCTATATATCCTATCCTCCTATACAGAATGAATGAGCCTGCACAAACAAACACACTCACAAAGAGTCTCTTAAACTGTCATTATACGTAAACAGAGATACATTTTCTATACTTAATACTCATTTATTGAGGAATGTTTCTAATCAATAGCACAAGACGTTTGTTTATAGATTGTGGTAGATGAAATACAAACACTTGAATTGATTAATCAAATCAGTCAGCTAATACTTTTATTTGTATGCAATAAGTAATGTAGATTTTCAGTAGTACCTACAAGGCGTAAAATAAAGGAGATGCTCAACATTTTCTCATATAAAATATTGTTATGATATATGCAGCTGGAGATCCTGATGTTACAAATATGATTAGTGCGAACAGCACTCGAAGGAATAACATGAGAGATGATAAGACTTGGGCATAAAACTAAATAACATAAGCTTGGATCAACACTGTATAACTACGAAGATTTAGGATACTCTCGCCTAGCCAGCTAGGTCTCAATCGACACAAGGATATGCTAAATATATAGTAAGTATATATATATAAGTAGGCTTAGGTACATAGTGGGTTCATATAATAATATGCTCTCAGCTGTTGCTAAGAACTTCCTGTTGCCGAGAACGACATATATTTTCGATTAAACATAATGCCATGTTGCTGCCTTCAATTATGGAAAAACTTCACAATATATTCTATTTACGGTCAAAAATTAGGTCCATAAAATTTATTTACGTTTGTTTAAATTTTAGCGCCATGATAAGTGTAAATCCTCACGTCGAATCATTTACAACATGCCGCTGTGAATGGATTAGATGCATAAGAGTGATATGACATCACATAAGATATATTATCAATTAAGAATTAGCAATCAGGTAGCAACATACTATTTAATTATTATTTACATTATAAACGACATTTTGATTTTAATCCTACCGAGAGACGAACAACAACCTTATTGGCAGTGGCGTTGATGGCGCATGCGCTAACTCTTACGCCATTTGACCAGCAAAGCTAATGTCATTTATTTATAGGCTGTTGTGTATTAATGAAGCGCTCAAGCCGCTGAACAACTTCACAAACCTACAGTACATGTTTACTAATACTTTATTTTATACCTACCAACCTGAACCGAACCAAACGTAAGTTAAGTTTTGAAGTCTGCTTATGCGTGTACAACGTGGTGAATCATAGTCTACTACCCTCTCACAGAATACCGACGTGAAGTAAAGCTACCCGTCGGCTCGTTTGCCACCTAAGCCATAAAAAAAAAATAAAAAGATTGGTCAGACAATTTACAAATATGATGAGTTTCATTGCAAGCTGCGCCTCACCAATCACTCGAGATCTTTATAGAGATTGAGGATTGACAGGACTTAGTAATATGTTAATGTTGTTTTAATGTTATATTAAAGATTACTATGTACTAGGCTTTTGGCCGCCATAGCTGAACACAACTTCGTTATTATAGGCTACCTACTTTTCACGATATGTAACTATGAACACGGTACTGGAACTCCTCATAGACAAACAGCAAATCTGTTATAAAGGAGTTCCACAAAGTTTATGAACTAACCACGTCCATATCCAAGCATATCATTTAAAATAGCGCATTCACATTGCCAACTACAGTATCAAAGTAAAATTCGACATTTCCACGAAAATGTTATACATATATTATAATATTTGGTTACTACTTTATCTACAGAAGATCGCAATCAAAGAACCGTGTATTGTGTTCTTCTTATGAGTAATGTTACCATACTCATAAAGGGAACGGTGTGCTGCCAGCTCACAGCGCGCTGGGTGAAAGTTGCCAGCGCGGTAAAAGTTTTTTTGACTCAGTTTGCATCGCGCGATGCATCGGTTTCCAGACCATATGTACTTACAAATAAGTAGACGCCGCAGTTTAACAAGACATATTGAACTTATATTAAGTATTTTCTGTTTCTTTAGTCCTGTGGCATAACTTGAAGCCTATGTTGGATCGCATTTTTCTGTTACGATATTATCATTGACACAGCACAGAATCTAGATATGTGCCCGGTTGGTAGTATTAGTCCCTTCATACTAAAATTCACCCACAATTGTCAGTCTGCATACGTATATTCACTGGATGTCAAAGATTTACAAAAAAAATTAGCCTATTATACCTACAGTACCTACCAGATTCCGCGTTCCTACTTATAATAATTGCCTATTGGAGAAACTCAATACTCGCCTAGCAACATTATTGGGGCTTTCCAAATGTCTATTGGAAAACCCAATAATGCCGTTCGACATGGGCATCAAATGGCGTTACGCTTATACCGCAGAACTAAGAAGACTTATCCGCAGATGAGAATTCCACTCTCGGTGAGTCTTCTTAGTTTTATATGAATATACCAATATTCATATTTATTTTACAAAGACGAATGTCTGTGTGAATGAAATTTATTACGTCCTGTGTCGCGGGGAGTTTACAAACATTCATACAACGATCACAATGAACACACAGACTTGAAACAACTATTTGAGAATCACTCGATTTGTGGTTCCGTGTGGGTATCGAACCCATAACACATGGGGTGTAACAAGGGACAATGCAACTATGTACTTAAACGGCTACTCTATACTTGCGACCCAAAAATTTTTATAATCAAATTTCGAGGATAATATGATCTCTGGCTCCATAACTAAAATACTTTATCCAAAATACATAGATAAATTTTTATTATTTAATCTACCATGCCTTTAAGTGCACTGGTGAGCTCATCCACGATATGCAAGTAATATTAAATAAATAATAAAGAAACACAATATGCGATTTATTATATTTATTGTTAATAAAATATGATTGTATCGCTTGTCTTAAACCTAGGCACTCCATGGCGTACTTACAGAACACAATAAGACTATTATTTATATTATTAGTAAGAACTCTCACACTGAGAAGAGGCCCGTGCCCAACAGTGGTAGGTACTGATTACAATAGGGCTGACATTACTATAAGACTAATAGGAAGCATCCGCAGCCGAACTAGAGGGCAACTTGGCTTTACGCGCTCTAAGATAAATCATGTTTCTAAAGCTTCGGTAAGAAAAGTATATAGGTATGCTATAAAATATTAAATTTTGCGGCTTCGCTAAATATAGGATGCCAATTTTATATCCTTCAGAATCAGTTCTTTTACTGGGTAAAAGGTACCTTGACTTTTTCTGTTCCTCAGACAAAGTGTATGCGAAATTTCATGGTGATCGGTCGAGTAGTTAAGGCGTCAAAACGTAACAAACAAAAATAAACAAATTTACATTCGCATTTATAGTATCAGTTAGGCTTATAAAGTTAGGATATAATTAGCTAATACAACTAAAAAGACAATCGTGGGTAAAAGTAAGTAAACAATGTCACAAACTAGTTAAACTGTGTCCGGTGCATTGTCACACAATGTCACTGCTTGGCCACTCTCCAAAAACATTGAATATAATCTTTTTTATCTTTTGCTAACTTTTCTCTCCGGCTTCACCCGCGTTAATCCTACATAAATTCATTAATGGGGTAAAAATGCATCCAGAGTTATGCCTGAGCGCCGAGTTAGAATTTAACTTACGTTTGATTGAGTTACAGACATACAAACATATTTACAAAATTTTACCTAGAGATCAGGATTGCCATTGATAGATCATATTTAGGTTGATTTATAATATATTGGGGAAGCGCCCCTTCGCACGGGTAGTACAAAACCTTAAAAAAATAAACACATAAGCCTTCCTCATGAATCACTCTGTCTATTGGTGAAAACCGCATGTAAATCCGTTCAGTAGTTTTCGATATTATCGTGATCAGACAGACAGCCGTGGAGGGGCACTTTGTTGTATAATATGTAGTGATAAAAACTGTAAATCACTTATCAGGTAATATAGTGGTACATGATCGACCTGTAATTATCAATAATTATCTAAGCTTTCACAATAAGCTAAGGTTATATTTATTTATTACTAGCTTTTGCCCACAGCATCGTCCGGGACCAGTAAGTACCAACTTCTTTTGGATGAAATGAACCCTATGTCATTTTCTGTACCTCTGACAACGAGTATGTGAAAAGACAATGAACAATTTGGCCTACGAATCAACACACATTCCACCTAAACAATAATTTTGTATTTTATTTTATGACATAATAATCAATTATTAGGTACAATCTCACGGACACTTTCGAATCTTATTTTCGTTTTAAATAGTATTTTCGCGATTTCAAAAGCATCGGCATCCATTGTTTACATCTGAGACACGCAGTGTTGCCATGCCTACAGTTTTTACAATATGTGTACGGTTTTATCAGATAAATTTTATTATATTATATTTAACTGGTCTGTAATTTTTCTTACGTAGTTAATAAGAATGCTATTCTATAAATACCATTATTGAACCTCATCATCGATAAGACCAATTTCTTAAAAGTCATATTTTAATGAAAAGCCCGTAATAAATACCACTTTCTCGGTATTATATGCTTTTCTATAGGTCAAGTACGGCAACACTAATCCAAGTCATCCGAAAACATTTTTGTTTTATTTTATCTGTATTTGCCGTTGCTAAATGTCATTGTACCTATTGCGCGTGTGCTTTGAGTACCTATATCTTATTCCAAGGGCATTCTCTACCAGTCAACCGTACGGTGATGCAGAGATAAACAATTATATATACCTACATACCTGAATATTTCATAAAATTTAAATAAAATATATACAAATATCTTTATATAATTCTTCTGTACGTGTGTTGACAGTGAACTTCTCCTAAACGGCTGGACCGATTTAAATGAATTTTTTTGTGTGTGTTCAAGTGGATTCGAGGATGGCTTAGATATGTTTCTTTTGTCTATACAGGTCAACCGTTTGTCGGGACACCTAGTATACATATAAATATATAGACGCCTACATACATACATACCTCTCTTTCTCTCCCTCTCTTTCTTCGGTTTGGTAACCGACTAGAGTTACCGGCACACACTTGCGGCCACATAAATGTGAACTGCAGCTGTGATGCCATTACGCGAACGTCCATTATTAAATATCTGGGCATACAGATCGATGTCTGCTTTAGGAGGGACAAGTATATCGAAAACCTGACATCGCGCACCAGGAAACTAATTTACATTATGAAAAACCTCAAGCCGTCGGCCAGCACAGAAGTTCTCAAGCTAGTATATGCCTTAGTGGAATGTGTACTAATCTATTGTATCCTTATCTGGGGAGGCGCATGTTCTCTACATATGCTAGATGTGGAGAGGGCACAAAGAGCTGTGCTTAAAGATCTTTTAGGCGGTTGGCACAGTGCACCGCATCACGCTGCGTAGCGCGGGAGTGCGTGTTCTTACGTTGTTTGCAAGTACCTTGTGTTTGTATAGAAAACACGCGTAGTGCAACACATAGAAAACGCATTCATGCGCAGTGCTGCAGATCACGCGTCTACATGCGGGGAAACACGCATAATTTGTAAAACTATACCTCACAGAAAGGCACTTGCTTCTGGAAGTTTCTTTGTCCTCAGTTCCCGACTATATAACCGCGTCAACAAAATGATATATGTTTATCAGCTGACTACAAAAAAAATTGAATTTATCTTATTACGCTGGTTGCTAACTTTAGATTATCAAGCGACAGAAAACCTTATAAAGCCTAGTTTATAGCTGACAACGTAAATTACACAAACACACACACACAAACTCACAAATAAATACACATAATCTGATCCGTGACGAAATGATAATTGAATAAAAGTGTTATATATCAAATTAAAATGTTTTAATTTATCTAAATTAGTATATTATTAATTCATTGGTGAAATCTTTTTGTAAAATATGTTCACTTTAAATTGCTATATCAAGATTATATCACTGTCATTGTAACAAAATTAAAGTGATTTTAAACCCATGGAAGGCGCTGGCACCTGTGATACAATGCTTGCATTAGTACAGGTGTCAACGACACAAAATACATTTCACGTTCTTTTAAAATTATAAATTTTTTATTTATTATGTTTCTTTTATCACAGGTACTTTCTAACATATTATGTTAGAAAATACCTGGCCCATTGAGAGGCTTACACGGAGACATGGGTCCAATGTGAAGAGGCCCTTCGAGAGTTTTAATCAAAGGTGGGATGGAACACCTACAGCGGCACTAGCCGCAGCAGGCGTAGGACTATTGCTACGTATGGATTCTAATATATGGGCTATTACCCCGAATACTCTAATAGCATCAATGTAATGGGCAGACGGTGACTCGCCAACTCAATACCTCTCAATAGCCACCATAGGCATACAAGCCAGCAGCAGAGGGCAACACCGGTGTAAGTGACTAATGGGTGTCGAGCGGTGCGGCGCCGGTTTCACCATCACGGGTCTCGTGACAACGTAATAGTAGTTATGCCCTTGAAAATGACACTACCCCCCTAAGCATGTAGCTCTAGCGGCCTCCCATTCAGGACCACAGTGTCGCCACTCACATTCAGCTCACCACAAGCTGCTCTGCGGTTTTTATCATTATTATTATTACTTATATACATACGTAACATATTACTGATGAGATGGAACAGATAAACTGTCAAGGAAGAGAACACGTACTTTTAACTTTAAAGTGCAACGGTTTGTGGACAAGTGAGGAATACTGACTTCATGAGGAAGCGCATTCCAAAGTAAAACGGACTGGACGAAGAAGGAAGAAGGTAGGAAACCAGATATACGGGAGAGACAAAGTAAGAGGAGGTTATTGGAAGAACGAAGATTTCTACTATTATTGTAACCAATACCTATTGGAATAGGCAGGTTAAATAAGTGGTATTTGGTGAGGTTAGAATAGAAAATAATATTGTAAGAGCACACAAACTACTGCGTAACCATTCTAAAGTGGATCTATTAGATGAAATATGTTTATATTTACGAAAATTATAAATGAATCGAATACAGTTATTTAAAAGTCGGTCTTATTTATTAAGTAAATCTGCATTCAGGTCATAGTAACAAATTTTCATTGATGCTACATTCCTATTGTTATTAGCGTGATGTTATATAGCCTATAGCCTTTCTCGATATAATAGGCTATCCAACACTAAAATAATTTTTCAATTCAAACCAGTAGTTCATGAGACAATAACACTATAATCTTTTTGCAAAAAAGTTTGTATGCAGTTGGTTTACTACAGCTTTTATTCTTTACTGACCACAAGTCGCAACGACTATTTTTTGTAGGTACAGCAACATGCAAGTGATCATTCTTAGGCAAGAACATATGCACGCTAATTTAGTAGTGTGTATAAAATAAATTTATTACGCAGTTGTACGGTAATTAAAAACACCCATTTACCTTTTTTGTTCGTATCATATCATATCAATCCTTATAAAAATATACCCTATACATGTAATGACTGTACGGATGGCGGGTGTAGTGTTTTAAATAGTCGACTTGCCGATGCCACTGGAATGTTGTGGGTTCGATCCACAAAACGGAACAAAAATTGTGTGACCTACAAACAATTGTTCCGAGTCCGGGTTCCCTTTGTGTCCGTTGTTTGAATGTTTGTAGAGTCCCCCGCGACACAAAATTCATTACAAGAGCGGGAGCAGATTTAAAAAAAAGTAAATAAATAGAGAACGTAAAGTTACGTTAAAAAAGTAAATAATAAATCTCTAAAATCACATATTCATCTAATTCAGCGCGTAATTTAGATTTATTTCTAATCTATAACATTAAAATTTAGCTTACAATCAATCTACATTTTGGTATACAAATGCCGAAATGAAATAACTAAGTAACGTACTAATCAGTATTCTAAGTAAAACAAACGAATATTTAGGACACGGCGGCCAATCTTAACCTAGACTGATTATAATTATCAGCAGAAGCGATATTATAGTACACAAGTGTGTGCAAAAACACAAGTGCACTCTCTCTTCCCTAACTCTCATAATCCGATAAGACGGCATTCTGACACAACCAGAGATCTGTCGCAGGACCACAACGGCTTTACGTGATTGCTGAGTCCTGGGTGTATGCAACACCACTAACTAACTTCGGCTGCTAATGAAAATGTCTGAGCAGAAAAGTCCAAATACTTATTGTTGGCTCAAACGGGTATCCTGAGATCTTATGCACAGTAGTTAAATTATTATGAGGCATCTAGTAATAAAATATATATTGAAATGCTTAGTAATTGTTAATTAATGATTGAGAGTACCAAATATATTGTTTTTCTAACCGAGGTTAAAACGTAGTTATATTTTTATACTTTACATGTAATCCTTACCTACTTATTATTATAAATTCGAAAATAACTTTGTCTGTATATCTGTCTGTTACCTTTTCACGGTTAAACTACTCAACCGATATGAATGTAGTTAATACAGAGGTATCTACTTTAAAACCTGGAAAATGACATAGGCTACTTTTTATTAAGGTAGGTATTACGCGGACAGAGCCGCGCGCAAAAGCTAGTAAATAATATTTATTGTTTTGATGAAATGTTACAAAACTGCGATTTATGTCTTAAGTAAATACTCATCCAGTTTATTAAGTATTATTACTAACTTTCATAAAACAATGCTCTAGCTATCGACAAATGAACATACAATTAATTATAATCATATTACACATAATTACAATCAAACTAAAAATGCCTATAACAACTACGTTCAATAATTGTAAAGGAATACTTGAATAGTATTTTCTTATCTGAGACATAAAGAAGAAATGAAATGTGTGACCAGACGAAAATAATTTAAGATAAGCTTATGGCTATATAAAAGGAATAACCAATAATGTATCTGGATCTAGACTTTATGTGACTATTATCTATATTGTTATAAATTTTATAGTCCCTTGTTGCCTAAACAACTAATTATCATGTGTGTGTTGAGCTACTATTGATAATACTTTCTCAGCCTTAAATTCATTGTCATTATGTTTAACCTAGGTTTCGTATCGATTCATCGATTGGCAATGCCACTTACATTTACGTCTCTAGTTGTAGATATAATTACTATGAATATCTTTACACATTATTAGTTCTGATCGATATCTTTACTTTTATTTTGTGTAATTAAAACGTTACAATAAAATAAAAAAGAATTGTTGTAAATCGTAGTGAAAAGAACCACCAACAAAATCTAAATAAATAATATTCTCGCTGGCTTGGTCTAACTCTCTTAATAATTTTTTTCCTCCATCGAGAACACTATTAATAAATATAGATCTTAAATAAAAATAAATATTGGGCTCCTACACAGCGAGCGCCACAATACCTAGTTATACTTCTTTACATACAGTAAGTGTATAGTGCAAAACACCTCTTTAAAACTGGATATATGAGCTAGCTATAATTTGTCAAACCAATATTACTTAATAGCTAAACAGTTGTTAGGTACTGCGAGTTTGTCATATGCATAAAATTAGGTCCGTATTCTTTTCTTAGAGTTTAAGCTCCCACTCGAGTTAACCAGTGTTTTACAACTTAAACTCATCCAGATGATAATATACAATACGTTGTTTTCCACGACAATAAGCTCATAGATATACCTACTGGTTAATCTACTTATAGGAAACTTTACTTTAAAGCAAGACAAAAAGACAATAGCTAGTATCGAATAATTTAATTTTATTTATATTGTAACTATTTACAATAGCGCTACATTTGTAACAACACAAACTTATGTATGTGTTGTCATAAACCTAGCGCCTTCAATAGTTTGAACGTTAAATAGTTATGTAATATGGCAACATTATATAAGAATAAATTAAAAGTAACTGTGCAATATTGCTTGTTGGCTGGGGAATAAACAAAGAACAAGTCTCGTCGTATCTGCTTAAGAAACCATCCCCCAGTGTCATTTTAATGTAATAATTTATTAAAAATTGTCTTCATAAGTTGGCAAGTTTTGGGTAAAAGTGGTACACGGCGCGAATGACGATCACGTCATCGCTCGCGTGGCAAGCACGACGAGGCGACGCGTCACCTAGTTAGAATGCTTGATAAAACTGGGTCTATCTCTTTTTACTACGTTGTACGATGCATGTTGAAGCGAGATAGCAGCTCGCTTACTCCACAGTAGCGGCAAACGGCAAACTTTATCCGAATTAATTCCAAGTTGCCGTAACCCGCACAGTTGTACTCCGGCCGCAGACGATAGCGCACGCTTTTCCACTTTCTGAACCGATACAACTTTTCGTAAGTTCGCCATGACGTTAAGATGCGTGCTGGCGGTGTTGGCTTTAGCCGGAGTTACGTTCGCGGGCTCAGAGGTCACCGAACTTAAAGTCGACGTTGAGAGCGTCCCTGAAGAATGCACCGTCAAGTCCAAACACGGTGACATGCTAACCATGCACTACACCGGCACGCTGGACGACGGTCACAAGTTCGACTCCAGGTAGGTGACACTTCACATGTTTGTTTTACATATTACCGAGGCAGAAGAACAAACTCGGCTAAGCAAGGTGCAATTAACGTGACCATGAGATTAATAATAATTAAGTACGAACTCGAATGATATTTAACATGTTTCTTTATCTGTAATTATTTGCGTTCCATTTTAATCAGTATTAATTAAGTATAGGAACGATTGATTATTATTTTATAAAATGCCTAGCATAATTATTGTATCTTCAAGTTTGACTCTAAATAGATTTGTTGCGCCGGGCCGCTGCCGCCGCGCCGGTTCCGGTTAGAATCTATTACATTATGTATGATCATTGCTAAACGTCATTGGACCGCTGACCTAAAAACACTTATAACTTAAAGTAAGCGTTTTACAAATTCGGTGATTCTCAGTAGCGGTATAATAAAGTGATGCCTAAACGTGCCATTACGGTGGACATTTGATGGTTATTTCTTTCAAACTTTTACACTTTCCACTTAAAAAGACCGCAGATTTTTATACACTAACAACATTTATATGAAATGCACTTCCTCTATTGTAGTGATGGTTAACGAACGTTTGACAATTTATCTATTTCGCAATGCTATATATCTTATTTCCAAATAAGTACTTCGTCTGGAATCTTAAATTTATTATTAGTTAAAAACGTGTTGAACAAAATATTAAACATTACTTAATGAGTGTCGTCAATACTACTTAAAATTATATAAATAGCAAAATCGTACTATCGTTTGCAAAAAATGTTATTGATAATCATATTACCTTAATGAACTTTAGGTACTAAACATGACTACATTTCTTATAGTAGTGATTGTTAAATACCATTTAAAGCAAATGTAATAAAGTAGATACATATTATGTGAAAGTAGTGAGTTGATTTATCACTGGCCATTATTTTTAGTGAGCACCGAAACAAAATATTATCTATGCAACTGTAGCCTGTAATATTGCATTTCAGTGGCTTTGCGCCGTAATAATGCAATTTTATTATTTAGCCGTCGGTCCCACTTCACAAGTTGCTGGTGCTTATTTCACATTCTCGAGAAAAAAGAAATAAAACTGGCAAATAGAATTTTTCATCATTTTGTGGAAGCTGCAAGAACTGTATACTATGTGTAGGTTGTGATTCTGAATACGTTTAACGCGTTGAGCCCAATTTATTTGCATGAGTTCTATTGACACTTTTATACGAATTGGTATAGTCAACAGATTCCTTAATTGATCAACATATGTACTTTATGTGTACGTAGCTAACTGGTCTTTTTGTATAAGTAGGTACTTTCCTTATACTCGTACTGATAACAGTACATCTGACGTGAGACTATTTGCTATGATGTTGACCTGCAAAAAGAACCAGCTACAATAGGTTGAATTCGGATGAAATTGGTAGCGCTTGTTTCGCACAAAGCTAATTCTCAATTTTGTCAAGTATATACTTTGTACTCACTTAAAACTATAAACGTTATTGGGGAGCCATTTATAAATAACTTACAAATCTTAAGTACAGACTATGATTTGTATAAAACAATTATAATCATTTGAATGCCAGTTATGAAATTTAATATATCTCGATATATATAAAAACGTACAATAAAGTCATAATATCGACAACTGTCTGATACAAAGTTATGATTTTCTCTAATCGAGTTGATGAAATATACTTAAATTAAATTGACATACAAGATTTTATATACGCACATTTAATAATTATTTGCTATTAATGAAGATGAAATGATACCGAACTGCTGCTATTACTGCATTACTGTTCTTATTTCAAACATACGAAACTATAGGTCACGCACATACAATAAATATTCAGCCAGTTAAAAGATGAAATCCCATAAAATATATACCTAACATGTACAATACATTATTGTAAATATCAATTATTATAAGTGACGCCATGAAGTAGAAAAGAACGGAAAATTAAGAACAACATACGATTTCTGTTTTATTTTGCTCTTACATTGGTTGACTAGCGCAATAAGCACAACAGTACATACGCTTATTTTTGGTCATGTGTAACACACAAACCTACTAAAGTATGATAATAATATATTCAACGTTATATTTAAAACGCTGCCGTTATAAGCCGCGGTAGAATAATAAACCTTATAATAAACTTATTAGAGTTAATAATAATATGGTAATCAGCTTGTATATAAAATCTTATCTTGTAGTCCAATTTCTTGTGTCTAAAACCTTGTTGTTGTAATGATAGTTCGTGTGTGGGTCTCTAAGCCACGCTTCATCTCGCGAAGAAAGATGGCAAGCGTCGCTCATCTTAGCATATGTTATGTGAGTAAATCGACGTCGGCACAGCAGCGGTTAGCAACATCACATGACGGATATAATTCATCCTCTTAGTACACGTACTCAGATATTGCGTACGAATGTGAATTTCAGACGTAGGCTATGATTAACTAAGAAAACTTGGGGTTGTTTCATAAACACAGGGCGAAACTTTTGTTATTACCGTTTATGGGTGTGCGTGTAAAATTTACCGTTTAATTATATACCTTTCTTAACTTATTCACGTTCCATGTAAAGATTTTACTTATTTCAATTATACTCAGTAGAAAGTAAGGCCCGTCCTGCGGAAATACCTGCGGTTTTCCGTTGCTGCAAGGAAATCGATATTTTAGTTTCACTTTGAAGAATAAAAACAGTTCAATAGATTGAACTGTTTTAGCAAGCTATTCATTGTGTTGCAAATATTTATGTGAAATTGCCAAATATTTGCAAAAGTCCATAATAACAATTATCGGAGCCATCAGAGTGTCATTATCTCAAAGTTACGATCCCCTACGTAATTAATTTTGTATAAATTATAGCTTTCTTTTCTGTTTCATAATGCTCTCAGAGTTTGCTTAACTCCACGCTAACTTGTTATAAACCACCGAAGCTGTCTCGGTATATATATCAATTTGCGACTTTCGGTTTTATAGTGTAATCTAATAAAGAAATTCTAGTGAGCGGCTCTGTAATTTATTTCGGTACGGCCATTGTAGAAGCAAAGTTTAGTAAAAAGTTAGACTTTCCCGCAGATTATCATACAATATGGAGGAGCATGTTCTGTGGTCCGAGAGTGTCGACAGAGCCCTAACTTTTTTAATTGTTTTTTAATTTTGTAATGCCACCGGGGACGGCTAACTAACGTTAATGAGTGGTGTCTTAGACCGAGACAGGGCCGTCGCCTCCGCAATGATGCCTTGTATTAATTCATAAACCGTTGACGTCAATCCAAAGTACGCACTTCGCTCACGGAGATATAAAATGATTGTAAGTCTAGTAGGGTACTACTTGACACCGTTACGTTAGAAAGTGCATCTGAATATCTAAAACAATGGCGCACACAAAGAATTAATCGCGCTATATTTACGATACTTTTGTACAATACAATTGTATTCTGTTATGTTTACGCACAACTCTCTCAACACACCGTATTGTTGCTTTACATTAATAAATGTTTTTAAACAGGTGAGCTGGTGTCGAAATTGAGATGCTATTGTATTTGTACTAGTATTTATTAAAATCAATTTGTAGTTTATTTAACAATATGCATAACGTATTACTTTTTGTGAGAGCATTGCCTGCTGACATAACCCTAACTAATATTATAAATATAACGCGAATGTGAGTTTGTTTGTTACGCCTTCATGCCTTAAATACTTGTCCGATCATCACGAAATTTCGCATACACGTTGTCAGTAGAGAAAAAGACATAGGGTACCTTGTATCAAAATCAAAAAGTAATGTTTCTAATCTAATTTAACCCACATTTACGCAAGCAAAGCCGCAGGCAAAATGTATCAAAATCATAAGGATATAACTAATTGAAACGAGCTTGTTGTTACTGCTACTTATGGATTTCATTCTTGTTATTATCACACTGGTAATAAAATAACATGGAATAGAAGAGAAAATGTACCAATTCCTGTAGTCATTGTTTTAGTTTACGTACAAGCGCAATGACAGATATTTAAGCGTATAAATAACTTTAAAATAACTACCAACCATAGCTTTCTATTGACATATACCTTACTTTACTATAAATCTAAACAAGTTTATAAAACTAGACAGACTACCCACTCATTTCTTTGAAATGCTTCCTTTGAACTTTGTAAGTGCTGCTCTCCTACGCTGAAAATATGTTTTATAAAGTTAGTCGTAGTATTAATGCGCATATATAGAAGAAAGAATATTTGAAGAGATACTGTGTCACTGTATGAAGTCTGCTATATAAGTTGTACCGTAGAAGATTAGCTTCATAAGTCGGTCGTCGGCGTCGCGTCGGTGCAGTGCTAACGTTGTTTGGTTGAGGTAAACATCTAACCGCCGTAATAGGAGGCCATTCCAAGTGCCGAAACACGTTACAGTTAATAATGAGCATTATGATGGCGCTTATGACATACACACCTGTTTATTGGCCGTTTGACTTTGTGAATGTGTTGAAATTATTAGACGAACGTACGTACGTACGAAGAAATAAGTCTATTGTTTATTATTATAAGTCAACTACTTCGAACGTTGACAATGATTAACAACGCGGTTAGCATTGACAACAGTGAGACAAAAGTAATAACATAGCTTGATTTTTTTATGGAACTGCACCTCTTATATATGACTGCTTATCCTACCTAACTAAAATTATAAATGCGAATATGAGTTTATTTTACGCCTTATCTATTCGACCGAACATTTTAAATTTCGCATACACATTGTACATACAGGGTGTCCAGTAATTAATGGATAACCTGGAAATGTCTTATAGTGGAATTGAGGGCCGAACAGAAAAACATATGAAAAAAATCTATCCTGACTACTACCTGAGATATGTGTTTTTTTAATTACCATGTATAACTTTCTTGTATACTACGACCATGAATGAAATCCATCGGTTTTTCGTTATTCTATTATTAAACACTAATTATGCTAATAGATAGACAGTCAAAAGTATGCTATGCTTATATGGCTTGCACTTTTTAATATATTTTTCATTTTTCCTGAACGGCCTTCAGTTCTACTATAAGACATTTCAAGGTTCTCTATTAATAACCGGACACCCTGTATATGGCAATAAGTAGGTACCTTTCCCGAGAAACAGAAATTGATTGCCAAAATCTGAATTAACACGAGCTAAGCCACTGATAAAATCAAGTTAAGATATAAAAATTAAATAACGATGCGCTTTATTGCAACATCTGTTTAATAGTAATTAAATAATTACCTACTTTGTACTGTTGGAAATATTACAAGTTGAACGCTCTATTCAAGTACCACGATAATATACTTTATTAATACATTCTAATAAAACTAAACATACACGTTCAAAACTTCAAAATAATTGTACTTATACCCGGGTAAAGTTACATTTATTAAATGTAACGTCCATTTATAAAACGTTGTTGTTTCACAAAAATTGTGCTATGATATATCATGGGTATACTTACTAATGCATACATTATGGGCTCTTACGAAGGCAAAATAGGTGCTGCAATATTATGATAGACCAAATGTCACAGAAGAGAGAAAATAGGTAAACTGAAAAGCAACGTTATCTATAACTCAACAATCATGTGTTGTAGTATTAATTGGACATTGCTTTGATTTGTTATTATATGCAGCAATATCGAGTAGTGAGAACCTACTCAGTATCTAGTCGGTTTCATTATCAATTAACGCTTAGGTACCTACTTTATATTTGTAATGATTCGTTGCCGACGCAGCGTCGATAGATTTAATGGAGAACTTTCAATCGCCTAAAATAAAATTAAGTTTCGAATGAGATTGTCGAAAATGGTTCGAATAATTAATTAAGTAAACACGAATAGACCAACCAAATCCCTCGTTCGAGAAATGGAAATTTTGCATTCGTTTAAAACTTAGCGAAATTTGCTTGCCGCGATTTGCTTGCTCGTTATTAGGAATTAAAACAGAGCTTAGGTAGGGAGACGTGAGTGCTCATATACATAGATTACAAAACTATGTTTCCTTTTTGTAATGGATTTCATTGAGTAAACTGTATCGAACTAAACAATTTCATTGCAATCGAATTACATTTGAATGATAATTAAACAGAATTGTTAACAACATAATGTCTACGCTGCATGGTCAATGTAGTAAATAGCGCGCTTACTTATATAAAATAATGTCAATACATTCGAATATAATTCGAATTCAATTGTCCATCTCATATCACTAAAACGTTGTGGTTGTAGTCAAGCCCAGTAGATGTGTAAGTAACGATAGTTTGCCACAATAATTGTTTATCTGTTCACATTTATCAGGAGGTACATACCTCTCTACAATTCCCAGCCTTCGACGTAGTTGTAAAGGTTAATTACGATGCTTGCAGGCGACGAGCTTACAAGCGACCGATACCTACGTAACGTACACAAAGTAGGTATATACTCACCGTGTTTAGACTTTACGTTCTGCCAGAGTTCACTGTAAGAGCACAACCCCTCTCCTTTGCGCTACCTTAGCACATTACACTTCCACTTTAAAAAATAAATGTCGGTAACAGATTTCCTGTTGCCGTATTACTTAACAAATTAGAAGAGATCGTACTTACATAAGATGACGTAGAAAATATAAACACCATGTTAATTTATAATCTGTTGGCATAATAAACGATTAGAAACTCGAATTATGTATCTGCTTAAATG
This sequence comes from Catocala nupta, assembly GCA_963675205.1. Classification (NCBI taxonomy): domain Eukaryota; kingdom Metazoa; phylum Arthropoda; class Insecta; order Lepidoptera; family Erebidae; genus Catocala; species Catocala nupta. The sequence continues at coordinate 13,794,638 of OY776078.1, forward strand.
TTTGGCTGTTTGCAAGAACGAAATTCGTGAGAAATTGAACATAGCCGTTGCCACAAAACCAGGCAGATAATATTATAAGTAAGTATTGTAATAACGATGCGGTTTGTTTCGTTGAATACGTTCATTACGTTCACGTGTGAATCACATTTCGGCCTTTATTTAATACGTAGTCGTTGCATTGTTCGGTGGATATATTACATTCGTACCATTTACCATTGTTGGCAACTGAAACAAAAGCCACTGTTCTCTCAAGGTTTTTGATAAGTGCAATTATGATTCTGCAAATTCATATTTATCTGATCCGAAACATCGTTCATCGCGTTGTTATAACCTCCGTTAAAGTCGCTTCCATCTCTTTAGCAACGTTATCGTTTCATTATATCCTCACAGAGTACAATCTAGAAATAGCAGCAAATATTTAAAAATAATTGCTTACTGGTAATTACTTTTTGGGAGTAGCCACACAACAAATTTATTTAATTTGATTACCTTGTTGGTCCGTTGCTGTTTCGTTTCATCGAAACCCTGGTTTCGCTGCCAAAGTTATCTCCAGCAACACGGTATCTTGAAATTTGCCCTTTAGTAACATAATGCTTGCTTGGTGGTCTTTAAAACATCTGTCAAAATCAGGGTGTAATGTATCACAAGCTTGTATATCCCCTAACACGAGTACCTGTACTGTAGGTATACATTTACAGGCATAACTGTATACGTGCGTAAGAAAACTAGTTATACGCACATAACGCATTCTTAATAAAACAGAGACCTATCTGAGTATTTTGGATCAAACTAATTTGAACTCTGTTGCAATAATTTAACACGAATATATTATTAGAATTTATAGTCACAAGATTAGAGTTCGAATTTTCATACTCCCAAATTTCGAGTTAAGTCGCTGTTTTATTAAGCATGCGATAAGTTTGGCTGTTGTAATAGGAATAGCTGCATTTATACTTACACAGTGGTGTCACTGTACTTTAATTTGGCATTCCTATTTGTATTGTGAGTCTAACGTGGGCTAGTAATGCCTTTTTAAGTAGGTCCAATTTGGTTGTGATCTCATACTTACTTAAGAGCGTCGCCGTCGTATCATTAAACTCAAAATACTAAAAAGAACAGCCCAACAATAATAAAATACTGTTACAAAGTCTCAAAGAAAATATTATGATTGTCCATGAACAGCAAATTAAATAAAAAGTACTGTTCTCAAGTTGCAATTCATTGTCAAAACCAGTTGCACCGACAGCGGACGAGCGACGCTGCACCTGGAAATTCCTTTATATTGAATGTCTAGTCTGTGTGCTCAGCTCTGCTTCTCAAAGTAAAATAGATGATCTTAAAAGTTACTGCACTTTTATAGTATACTTGTTTAATTGCATTGCAAATATATAAAGCCTTTAATATTTATTTAATGTCATTATACTTGTATGTGTGGCTTTTAATTTTACGGCAGATACACCTTGTTTGTGGTGCGTGACAAATGTTATACAATCTTTTTGATAATACAATACGAGAAATGCAAGTATAATATCTGGCTTACATGCGGCAGTATCTTTATAACGAAGAGTGACAGGTTGTTAGTAGTGCAAAATGTACCATAGCGATCCGGTCTCAATTGATTTTCCAATTTACGCGTCAAGGTGCTACTCTTTGTTAGTTCAATTCACAAGTTTGGAAACTTGCCTTTGAGTCATACCGTGATAAGAGGGTCTGACGCGCACACTGACGTGGCCTTTACAATCTAGAAAATGTTACTTAGCCTCCTCCACGATGGTCATGCATTTTCAATTTCCTGGCAGATAGAAATTGGAATCGAAAATTGAAAATATAAATTGATTCGATATAAAAATGAAGGACGCAGACGCTTCCAAAGTGTATGATATTGTCATTTTCTTTGTGATGCGATGTTTGTAAAGGATTGCTTCTACGCTGTGGCGAGAGCAAAAGAAAAAGTTAAAAGTAGTCAGCTGCTTATCACCCGCGTAACTCGTAATAACAGTCTCAAACAAAAAGTTACGCTTGTAGTAAGTAGTAAGTTAACCTCACAACTTGCGCTTCTTGTGTTTTTATCACGCGGTTGTATTGCACCGAACATTGATTGTCTTACTGACTAGCAGAGCCTTGTCACATAAATAACACATTAACATATGGTTATACTAATATTCTTCTATTTATAACTATCAGAGTGCAACAGTATGATTTTTATTTGAATTTAATTAACGTTATTATTCCAAAAATGTTTTTTTATCGAATATAATCTTTGCTTTATCTATGGCGAATAAAGGTAGTGAGTGTAAGCAGATAGAAGTCCTTCATTCACGTACAAAAGATGTCGTAAACGTGTTATTTATCTTGTCCATCGCCTCTACTGGTTACGTGCAACAATTTCACTACATGAGGCATAAAGTCAGTGCGTCCCTTACAGTTAACTTTCACAATCGTAAACGCGCTCCGAGCCTCTGACCTGCCGGTGAAAGTACATACGTATCAATCAATCTACATATTATGTGTTTAAAGTATTTATTACATGAACAGAAGTATTTGGAAATTCCCGTCATAGTGTAGGAGTGGTGTACATTGGCCTCTTACAATTAAACGATATGCACTAGGGTCGCAGAGGGCAGGAGGCGTAGGGAGCACGCGTGTCAGCACATTGATTTTCAACTACTTAAATATTTAGAATATCGGTTTAACGAAAACCGATAAAACCGCACGTTGTTTCAAGTGTTAAGTCGTTCATTTTAGAATTCGAAGAATTACGGTCATTTTGTTTTTATGTATCTGAATTTTCTGACCAGTGTGTCTCTAAAGTAAAGTAGTGTAGCATTTAACGACTGTTGTTACTGCAAATGTTTCTTTATGACTGGACACACTGGACTAGGACTGGCCACAAACGTACAAAGAAGACGCCTGCTTTTTCTTAACTGCTCCTAATATATGATTCAACGAGTAAATAAGCTTCAAACATATATACCTTTTATGTCATATCTTCAGTTCAGTGTTCTTGGAGAGATAATAAAAACTTAAATGTCTGCTTGTATACACTAATGACTTCAATCGTTAACATTGCATTCGACAGGTCCGTAATAATTGTAATGGCACGCAGTAAGCTTATCCGTCGAAATAGTAACAACATACCTAAATAGTATTATATAACATTAGAATGTAATTAAAGGTAATAGTTTACAGGACCGTAAAATTGATTTGTTTCGCCGTGCGTAATAGCAACACGTTCTCGATAACTGAGATGCAGAACGATTAATAGCTAGTACTGACGTGGCCTTATACTCCTTAGTAGAATATTCGTTTACAAACGAATACGCTATGAGCTGTGAGAATGTGAACTCGTTAAGGGACCATGACAACAAACTACCCGTGACTACCGAGTACATTTTTTTTTCTTTTCTTTATTTATTTAGGGGCATATGTCCATCAAGGATAGGTGAGCCCCAGCGTTTCCTAAACAGTATATATACTACATAATACAATAATATATTATTCTAATTAAGTTATACCTAAAGGTTAAAGAATCATCTGTTATAAATAATCTTTTCTATAATAAATTTTGCAGCTTCAGAAATCGGTTCGGCTAATATGCTTAAAAATGCTCCTTGATCATACTTATTAATATTAAAATTCTGCACAAAAGATTCTCTAACCATTTGATATTTAAAACATTCGACAAATATGTGTTGAACATCTTCTATTGCGCCACATATATCACAATTAGGTGTTAGCCTTCTTCATCAAGAAAGCAAATTTTCGCGATGGATAGTGGCCCGCACGTAATCTATTCATTGCAACTATATAACCTCTACTTAATTTACTATTATAAAACCAAGGTATTCGAGGAGGCTGACACTGAATTGTTTTAAACCATATTCCTCTTTCTTTACTTCGTTTATCAAAATATTCTTTAAATTTACTGTAACAATCATATTTAAATTTAGATAAAACTTCTGTGTAATGTGGCAAAATCAAAAAATCTGAACCATTCGTTGCTGCTAATTTTGCTAACCTGTCTGCCTCCTCGTTCCCTCTTAACCCTATGTGTGATGGGACCTAGTACATGGATCTCTCTATAGCAAGGGCATAAAAGTGTGAATGTAGCTGTTTCATAAGATGAACATTTGGTAATACAATATACGGGGAATTAATGTGAACTAGTAAATACTTGATCATGGTCTAACATTAGCACATCTGTGACACTAAGAATAGTGTTCTTGTTTGTGAATTAGGATTGTATTACTTGACTGTTTGGTTTATTATAGCGTAATTGCAAGCCTAAGTGCTATGCAAACGGAATCTACTTGCTCAAACAATCCAATTGCCTACGCCTCCTTTAAAAAAGGATTACTGGTAATTTGGATTTTAGTTTGAGAAGTTCTTAGTTTTATCTTAGGGTCTATAACTAAAATATTTAAATTAGAATTTTGCTCACTACCGGGTAATCAGCTACTAGTGATAAACTCCTTATATGAAATATTTTTATACGCAAACGGGTAAGTGGGCATGAGTATTTTGTATGTCTGTCTCACACCATGCGGGCAAACACAATACTAGACCTCCTTAAGAAAGGAGCAGCGTTCACGGTAGAACTGTTTACACGCCACCAATCTCTGTACACGATTTCAAATACCTGGTATATGGCGCAACTAACTGTTTCAATATTTGTATTGGTACACGTACTACACCTAGGTGCGTTAATAAAAATGTAAACAATTATTCATAGTAAATCCGTGACATTGATTACACATATACATGCATCACCGCGAATGATTTTCGCATACGCAGCATCGTGATGCAATGCAAGAATACTTTAGGATTACTACAGGATGGGGTAGAGATAGGTGTATGGCGGATCTTATAAGAAATTAACATCTAGACTTGAAACTACCATGGATTTTAGAAATTTTAGTACCGTGCTGTAATATATACCTACCTACTTGTAATACTCATATCATTGGCGCGATGATTGTTTAAACATGTGTGTGTTATCAATCATATACCTACCGTTATAGTCTAAAACACAGGCAGACTGACACACACACACACACACACACACACACACACACACACACACACACACGAACACACACACACACACACACACCTACACACACCTGTACGCGGTACAGATAAGTAAATTAGTGTACCATGTAAACTATGTATGTACATAAATATGCCAGCCACCTGCGCAAGTAGCCTTTTTTTTACTTAGGTTAATGCCGAAATTTACGCTTACCTACCTCTGTGCGGGAAAAGGGGTGTGGACAGGATATAGTATCGGGTTCGCTGGGGAGGAAAATCATAAGTCCCTGAACGTAACGACTACTAAGCTTACCACGTTGTGCCTAGTCGCTTGCGCTGCCTTGAATGGAGGGTGAGTCGCTGGAACTAAAATTACTTCAGCGATCCACCCAGCAGTGCACGCGCCTCTAGCCTGCGTCAAAGCATAGTATTCGATACAAGCGCCTTAAGCTAAACTTTACAAATTATCTTTGTCTTCACACGTATTTATACTAGCTAAGGTAATGAATAATATATGACATTAAAATCTTGTTCTAGTGTCTAGTAACTAATTTTATATGAAATTCATAGTTTACATTAGCAATGCGCCACGCCTGACGATAACTGAACCCGTGTCTAAATGTTTAAGTAAAAGTGACGTTGGCCAAGATTCTGATGTAAAAATAAGATAAATACCCACGTATTGTATAGAAGAAACGGCTAATTAAGATTGCCTATATAAGTGAGTACCCAGGAAATCTTTGCCATTATCCTCTATTCACAAGCGCTATCGAGATAAAAATATTTTAAAAGCGTGTTCAAGAATCTATGCATATTGTTATTTTCCTTAAGATTTTAGCGATTGAGAGTTCTTCAACATCGCTTTGTAATTAATATTTTAAACATACGTTATAAAACGGGACTCAATTGGTAGATCATTGAAATTGTTATTGTGATGTTGTATCTCATCCACATTTACATAACCAGTTTGAAGTCTTTTCTTGTGAGCTTTGTGCGAACAACCGAATTGTATTGCAAAATAAACATGTTATTTTAAAACGCGATGCCATACGGTCAAATTCGTTAAAGTTTCTGGACATTTTATTGATTGAATCGCCATATCTAAAATATATTCTGTTGCATTACAGCTGTTTAAGGGTTTTATTGTATGTACTTAGTCCATATTTTAAACACGTAATGTCATACATTAAAGACATATAACTAAATTAATATGTTGCAAAATATTGACCACGTAACTTGATCGTCTATAATTTGTTCAATGAGTAAATAAGCAAAGTAACTCAAGTATCATTTTGTTTTTGCATAGTCACCTTGTATTACGTCAGCATTTTTTTACATTACGTATGTGTTTACACACTTCAAATATTATTAAATATTTTATATAGCATATATGATGTTTGAGTTAGTGTCTTAGGTTCATCATAATTATAATGTTAATACTTAATACATAGTATAAAAAGCATCTATATATTAATACGTGAAACAAAAACTTTGTACCCCTTTTTACGAAAATTGCGCGGACGGAGGAGTATGAAATTTGGCACAGTTAAAGTTTATATGGATATAAGGAGGGGCGAATCCTAATATTTTTATAAAATATGCGTTAGAAATACATTAAATTAATGGAAAACACTACACGCACACAACCATGCATTTGACATACGCAGTCGAATCGCGTTCGTAGTATTTCGGCATTGTTCGTCTGGCGTAGCGTCGTACAATTCTTTTTAACTATGGTAATCTATGCCTTATTTATATGTAATAAAGAAAAAAGAAAACAAAGAAGCAAGCTTAGGAATATCGTCAAAGAGTTAAGTAAATAATAATTTGTTTGAAAATATACATAGGTAAATTAACCTGTAAAGCCTTGGCGAAATCTAAATGAAATGTGATTATATGTGTAAAGATATAGACTAATAAAATCTAATAAGACGACTAAAATAAAATCATAATAACAATTTTAATCTCTTATGGTCGAATTTTGAGCACTAGGCCACCGCTAGTATTTATAATTACTTCTAAAGTCAAACAGTATTCAGTATACTGGCACACTGGTACAAATTTAATATTTGTTTCAACATGAGAAAATGATAGTGACTTCAATTATCATATTCCTTGTATAGTTATATACAAACCTCATGTTAAACTCATTTAGTTGTAAGTTTGCGTCATCTTCAGTCGTGAACTTGTTGCTAGGGAACATCCACGAAAGTGATAAAGTGAAATATCCTTTAGCTCTTCCGTGGCTGAGCAGTAGCAGCCAGTAGTAAAATGTGAATTTATCTTTTATAATAAAGCTTTTCATATATCAAGTTGTCACGTACAAAAAGTAAGCCTAACAGCAACTACATGACATTTATCATGAGCTTATGATCAACACTTTTTAAACATACCAAATATGTAGGCATAATTCTGCATTGGCTACCTTTAAATACAATTGGTACTTGTGAATCATTGTACCTATTATTTTGTGTTAACGTGTCGGGTGCCGCGTTGCATATTTACCGTAATTACTTAAGCCTTCTACGAGTGTCGCGTACAATCTACCTATTCTTTACAGCACGGTGCATTCTTAAACTTATTGAACTGCCCGGTCCATGTCGCTAGGCGCGGTAGATAAGCACCAAATTATCTTATAACGCAGTTTTTATGATATTACAATCACGACCTTAATTGGTGGCAACGAAAAAATGTTTACATTGAGTGCGTTGCAGTGGCGATAATGCAGCCGCTTATCGCGTCTGAACTGCAGAATGAGAGCATTTACGTGACCCGATAGCAGTTGTTAGGAACTTTTAACCTAACATTAGTGGCTGAAGCTAGTTTCACACGCGACAAACACCAACTATGTACAAGATCCCTGTGATATTATTCTGCATTTTGAGCATCGTAACCGTCGCGCGCCAAAACGCTTGACATGAATTCTGTCGAAGTATCCGGGCTCCAAACATAGAATGTCCGATCTACTGACGAACGCTTAAGGCTCCGAACACATTAACACACTTTTATTTATTATTTGATCACGTGTAATAACTGTTTGATTTGACCGAATATGCGGATGGAGGTTTCTCCACTGAAATATTCAGCTCTATAATTACTCAGCATTCCTAAAGGGTCGACGTTTTGATTAACAATCCTTGTATTCAATTTAGAAATTCGGTATCATGTTAGTGCATCTTGATGTTGACGCATCATATTACGGCGAGTCTCACATTTTGTTGAAGATAGGCGTGGTCATATAGTACCTAATTGACATGTCGTGGTCGGGAACAAAATTGATGTTCACGTGTCATGTCGATAGTCAAACAATCACGCCGTACACGCGCTCGTGAGCATTTCAATATCTTTATTGCTTTTGTACCCTTTATTTTAAACATTCGCAAACAATGTTTAACCAATAAACGCACGCTCAGTTGCCATTTTTAATTTATTTTAGCCATTGACGTTATTGAGAAATAAAGGATATAATACTACAATTAAGTATAATTCACCCATCATCAACATCTCTCTGTTACAATGACATATTATATTATAAATATTAAATTTGAGGTTGATAATGAAACATAAGTATGTAGTAGGTACTTGCCTCGTGAACGTTCGTAACAGTACCTACCTATAAAACAAGAAGTAGCTCGTGAGATGAGATAGTTGTGTGATAGGTTATTTCGTAGATATTGGTAGATATATCGCTGATTACATTTTGCGCTTTGACAGACACTTCATACATATAGGTGCAAATATGTCATTAAGCCACACTGCGATAAAGCGGTATTTAATTAATTTCAACCAATTATTATTAATGCGTTTTTAATAGCAATATTAGTTATCTAGAACAGTGGTATTAAGTGTAAAGTATTAGTAGAAATGTACACACCGCTTTTTTAATAGTAAAAGCAATTAATAAAAACTTGTCTGCCTATTTAAACAATGCCGTAATGGATAATCAATCATAACCTTTACGAAATACGATTGTAACTCAAAACATTGTAACATTTATTATTAACACTGATTGTTAACGAAGTGTAAGTTTGATAACGATAATTGTTAATATGTACATTACATGGGTACCTACTTTGTATCCAACGATAACATGGAGGTTAGCTCTGATAGACGTGTGTCATTGTGACTGTTTGTCCTTGTAAAGTAGGTGTATTAACATTTTAAATACACTCCAGCTAATTATTATTTTATTAGTTATTTTTATAAACGAACTCCAACTCATCTTTCACGCAATTAACTACAACACCAACTCATCAGCTTTTGAATGCATCAACGTATTATCAAATCAAATTACTGATTATAATATTGGTATCATGAGGAAAAATGAAGTTAGATTATTTTAAACAGAGGCAACATAATAGGTAACTAAACGAAGATCGGCTTAAAAGATAATAAACTATAGAAAATTGCTATTGAGGAGCATTTTACATCGCAAAGGACGTCGGCGTTCAGTAGGCTTTGTGTTGTACAACAATCTAATACTGCCTTCTTCGCAAGCAGAAAACAGACATTTAATTTATGTTTAGTTTTATTTATTATATGCGATGCGATTTTATGTTTATTTTTTATGTTGTGGTATTATAATCAATAACATATTTATAATTATTATCAACGCTCCACCGTAAATATTTTTTTTATGTTTCGAATTATTCGCCTCTACCAAAAAGCATACATGAACGCTGGCACTGCGAAAGGCTGCTACTGCGAATTGAATGGCTGTGCGTTTTGATGTGAAATAAAAATTCAGATGTATGCTTTTTGTTAGATGGCGCCCGCGTCGGGACGGGCGGCGGCGGCGGGCGAGGGCGTCCGTAGCCCAGGTACGTGCCTCTTAACGAACATCAACATAATTCGCTTGCGTTTAATTATTTCTCTAAGATTACTCAAATACGATGTCGAGCACTACACTATTACAATTTTTGTGGTGACGTTATAAAGCTGTATTAATTGCCAATATGTTACTGAAACGAAGCAATACTTCCTCAAATATAATTTCCATAGCTATGTAGTTGACTACAAAAAATCGTTAACAAGAATATTAATAATGAATAACGAGTATAATAATACAACAAAATATAGAATTACATAATTAAAGCGGAACAAGATGTCTATATAATGTGGACACATTTATAATTAACAAACAGTACGGACGCAGTAGGTACTTACAACAAAATGTTACCAGTAGTAGCACTTAAATAAATAATAAATTATACTTTGCTACTGATTGATGTAGATTCAATTGCAATTTACTGTTTATATTTTGTTTTATATGTGTTTTCTTTTTTTTGGGTTCAGTAATACTCAGTTATCAGTGAATCTTTCGGTACGCTGGTTCTACAAATATGTATAAAATACTCGTACATGTGTAAGTGGAGTTGTTACGCCCTATTAGAGTCCCAGACAAGACTATTGGCCTGGGACTGTCGGCAAGCCTCTCCGTGTGGCCGTTCGGGTGTAGTGTAGTGTAGACAATACAGATTGAGCCGATTGACGGCCGTTGTTCACGGATATGAGGCGGCACTACGCGTGCGGAGTAGGCTGTACAAACACGTTACGTTTGCCCGCGCGGATACGAGTCTTCCTCTGAATTGCACACATTCAAGTATGTAGAAAATGGGCGCCGAAATGTATTGCCTGTTTGCCGCGCTAGGGATGCTACTACTTTGTTTGTATCCGAACTTGCATGAATGTTTTTCTTCATAGAGAATTCTATTTAAATTGTAAGCTTTGCAACGCTTGGAGAGCCTAAATAACCTGTTACTCTTTGCCTTCCGTAAAATGAATTTGTTTGCTAGTTGTTAGTTTATAGACATCAATCGAGCGAGCTCAATAGAGCATTATACAAAGATTAGCTAGTGTAGATGTAAACACGGCGGTGTATTAGAGCAACACCGCGTATCGATACATTATTGACTTGTGTAACGCAGCACTAGCCAATAAAATAAGATTGTCGGTTGCGGGTAGATGCGAAGGCCCAGGTGATACATAGGGGCCAAACTTTATAGCTCGGGCGAGGTTTGCCGCCCTTTAATATTTAATATTGAAAAAATATATAGCAAGCCATCCATCGCGGTTTCGAATCGAAACTTGTTTATTGGTGTACAAACCATGCCACGGTACGTTCGACGTTACGGCCTGAATAAAGACGCCGTATACTCTCATGTTGTTGTACGGCAAGAAATGCGGCCGCTATGACCATACTTTATATATTTACAAACTGAATGACTTGTTTTACACAATCAATATCGATTATTGCCACTATGTGTTTACATGTTTTATTTTAAAATTTGTTTCGCCATAATCGTGAGTGACGTGTATAGCACCTATATTTGCCAGCGCTATATTTTTTGCGAGCCTATTGCTTTTTACTTGACATTCATTTACTTCACTTTTCCGACCCGTATGTCAAATTTTTGTCGAATGGATCGTACGCAACTATAACCACAACCTATGCCACGGCATCAACAAGGCACAAAAACGTTAAGAGCATTCGAAGGTCTGAGACCAATATCGCAAAATGAACAGAAAATATACACGGTACATTTCTAAAATCTAGATTGCCCTGTACGTTGTGCACACCATATTTTCACGCCGCGTCGTATGCCAATCCTTGTATCAATAAAATAAAGTAACACCACTAGGACCCAAACACGCTTCCCAATTTAAAAAGAACGTGGCAACATAAAAATTACATTGATTTGAATTTAAAAAAAAAAAACACTGTCATTTTTTTCACATCTGTCAGTTTTAACCAAAATTATTGAAGTCACGTAATTATTTGCACTCGTGCAATGCCTGTCGTTTACAGTGTGTAGTTTAAAGAAAACGCGTTAGGTAATCGACGTGTGGGTTCACGTGCGATCCGCTACACGGCTTCAGCAGAGAAGTTGCGAGCAACAGTCGTAAACCGTACCGTATACACCCGCCGACCACACCCATACTCTCTCTAAGAACTAGATGAGCCCACATTAAATAAATAATACAGTTAACACGTCATTATATGCGGAGGTTAAAGTTATGAAATTTCTTTTACTACTAGAATGACATGTGTACGTTGACTCACGCATGTGCATACTAGAAGTATAGGCAGAGTGATAATTCTACGCCTAGCGTAGGACCTAAAACTGTTACTAGCGCAAAGCCAGCTATATTTTTGGGACCCAAGAATTTTATAGAGTAAGAGCCTAATGCCGGTCATACTTGCAGAGTTTGTGTACTGTAAATTTCATATAATTAAAACACAATAACATTTTCTACGTACTGGGATTTAAAACTGAGAACAAACGATGACATCCAAAAAGAGCAAACTTATACCACGGGACAAAAGAGGCAGCGGACTGTCTACTAATATATGTTACTAATAATATACATGTGACTATGTGCTTATTTGTTCAGATGGTTTGTTACTCAATCTTACTCAATATGCCGATAAAATTTTGCTAAAATTTGCCATGTTATTCAATCATAACGAAGAACATGTATTTTGAAACAGGCAGCTAAGCCGAATACATAAATCTTAACAATATATTTATAGCTATATTTTCCTTGTTGAAATGATTCATCAAAACATTTGTAACCGTTGTAAATTATTGTATTTTAATTCAATTACTGAAATTATTGTATATTATCAATATAAATGCTAAATATTGCAAATAAATATTGAGAATCTCTAATAAAATATAAGTAAGAAGTGTCAGGTCTTACCGATACTTGAACAAATACAAATAAACGATCGGTCAACATATTTTCGCATATCTCAATGACTTATCACAACTGTTATCGCTATATGTATGTATAATATTACGAAATATTTTAGGGTTCGGAGAGCAATATTTATCTGGTACATAAAAATGTTGTCAATCTCATTAAAATAAAAGTCTCTAGGATTTGTCAACTTCGTTAACTAGTAATCAGTTGTTGTAATGTACTAACTATGTTTAACGGTCCCAATAAACTTCATCTAAAAAGTAAAATGATATTATGTTTCAATTGTTGCAAACGATAACAAAACTTAGTCTATTTCAAATTTAAATACTTCGCCAGTACGGAACTGGGTGACGTTAGTTTCCGGGCAACGATAAAGGCCACTGATAAAGTTCGGCTCAGTCGCAATTCATTGCAGACTGTCGAGTGTCGATGAAAGAAGTGACATCGGTACCATCGGTACCTTGAAATGTTTGTCAGACATTAGAAATTGCAGTTATAACGTTGTTACTTTGACGCCTTTGACATAAATAAGTATGTAATCTATCTACCTACATTAAGTGTTTTATAGAAACACATAAGCTGAAATGTTAGTAGATCGCTAGAGCACTTTCCAGAGTCTGTATATCCGCCGCAGAACCGTAACCTCCTGGCGTACCAGTAACGATGCGGTCGCCCCCACCACTCTCTGAATTATTAACACGTGCCATCCAAGAAGTTGAATCGACAGAATTAAAACTTACCGACCTCTTTCATATTTCACCTACTTACGTTGTATTCCAACTCGGCGTGTAATTTGTACTCCGGTGCGTCATACGTTGACGTGTCACGCTGCAAGTGTTGCGCGCTCCGCGACTTAGCCTGGTTGACGCGACGCCGCCGCGAGTCATTATACGAGTCCACCAAAATGACCTTGGCTCGAACTCTGATATGACCAGCCTGAATTACTCTTTAAATAATGTATAATTAAGTTTCGTTGGCAATGTTTATAGTCACTCAAAAAAGTTTGTGGTCGCGTCCTCGGCGATAGCTCACTGAGCAACTTGTTCAGTCGCCTCGGTTTTAAATTGTTTTTGCTTTAATCGTATTAATAAACGAATCAGACGATTCAAACACTCACAGATTGATCAATGCAAAGTAGTTGCTTCTGACTATTTTGCGAATCAAAATGGTCCCGTTGGGATCGTAAATAAAAAAATTTGCATATCTATGGACCCACAGCCAGCTATCTGAATGCGTAACGTGTAATATTTTACACTTCGATATCTTAAATGCAAGGATGGTTTACGTGCCTCACATTACTCACCTATATTCGCTTCCCAGATCGCACTTACCTAAATCTCAGAATATTTTAGATGCTCCATGGTCCGTTCTGCGTAAAGCCGAAAATTTTATGAAGAAATAAACATGGTGTTTTACATATCACTACGCTAATGCAAAAGCGAAAAACATAGTTCCGCGGTCGGTGGATTGTCAGTGGACACATGTGCCAGACTCCACCCTTCCTGAATAATACACGAACGTTGTTTGAGGCTACGATCTTCGCCTGTTTTATTGCGGACGATTGGCTACAGACTTTGGGGTCCTTTTGGCACCAAAGTCCCCGCGGACCTTGATTTAAAAAATAACTGTCTGTAGAAATAAAGGTTAGGAAGTGAACATGTAAGGGTATCATTGAGACGTCTTTTGAAGCTTTGGCTTGCGGCGCTATCCAGTTTCGTGACTTGCGACGCGTTTACTAAGTGCGGTGGCTGCGTAAATAATTAAGAACACTTTTCCACGGTGCGGCCTGGCGAGCGCGACGCGGCTCCCTACCACAAATGCGACCGCGGACGATCCGATGCCTGACTTGCCAACTATTCGTAACTCGTTAAGTTATCTATAGAATACAAACCGGATTGTTGATCACGAAAACGTACGGAAACGTTTTGAGACAATTTTCCGTGCTCACTTTTGCATGTTTTAATTATATTGCAACAAGTCGTGAAATTTTAGACCCCAATATAGGTTCACTGTAGTCCGTAGGTGTTTATTTGTTGGTACAGTACAAAAGCAGAATTGTTTTAAAGGCACTCACAGATTCGTGGTCGTTTGAAGGGTTGACGCTGGAGGGTTTCTACTTTAACAAATATAAACGTGTCGTGTTTTCTCGTCCCGCAATAAAAAGTATGCATACTCTGAAACAGGTAAATATCTCAACGTACACATAAGGTAAGGGTCGACATATTTTAACGTTACGCGTTTCCCTAGCTGTAGCCGTACTAAGTTAACATAAGCCTCTCTTGACAAATGTTTAAGATGAACGGTTATTTTGCACACTGTTTATGTTGTGTATGTTTTTTTAACATAAAGAATGTTCCTGCTATACGTTGGGCTTCAAGAACGATAAGATATATAGCGTTTGCGTACAGACAGAAGCTGTTTCTGTAATAAGTACCGATTTTTCACCCGTTACCTGCTTTTATTGCGGGCTTTATTTGTATGAATCTTTTATATACTATGCGGCAATATTCATTGATGGGGGACTACCTTTATAACTCTAAATATGATAAAATAATTGTTATGCCAACCTATTTGTGTTTATGTCTAATACATACATATCACCATCTTATATACTCATTTTAAAAACCTAGCTAAACTGACAGCAAAGTAGAAGCATTTTTAACCTAGTTAAAAGTCTAACCGCGGTAGCGGTATTCGTGCCTAAAATCTAGACTCAGCCAAGCCAATAATATGCCTCCGACACACTTGCGGACTACAAATTATTTGCCTACCCACACTATGGTTGGAATTGAAGCGTACCGGTACCAGTTACAGTTTTATTTATATCTTTTATAAAATACAGTTTTAAGGTGTTTGTAGTTATACCAGCAGAGCGCGCCAGGTAACTACTTGTTTGTGCAAGACATAAATAAATAAGCACTAAGACTCCGTCATTACATTATTAGCTTTCTTAGCATCCTTAGGCTATATAACACAGCAAAAATGAATAAAGCATTTGAAAAAAAAAATTAGAAACTAGAGCGATCTTAGATAAGTTCGCACCTTTCAGTTCTTCAGTTGATTGATCGGGCACCCTTCGGTCCAATAAATATTAAATAAAGTAGTGCGCAATTTGTCTGTCTCACTCGGTTACGATGAAATGATATATTAACAAAGCTGGAAGATGCATCGCCGCTCAACTCATGGCTTGGTCGCACGTTTTGATGCCTCTGTAGTCTAGGTATATCTACCCAAGCGACCATAGTCTAGACATTTCCACGTATTTTATTAGTCCTCAATACTTTGTGGAATTAGACGGGTGTGGAAAAGCAAGAATTCAATATTATAGTTTGATTTCACTCACAGACATCAAATTAATTCTATTCTTCGACAAAAGGCTAATACAATATAGGTAGATAGATTTTAACGAATAGGTAAAATGTATAAATTTAACATCAAAAACATACCAATTGCATTCAATACAACAATTTTATGATTCTGTTTTATTCAGCAAGTTTTATCAACGGAGATATTTTCTAGGTTTCGTTCAAATGCATCTATTGGAACACAGCGGCTGCTCCCGATTCCCGGATGTCCTTTACATAATATCTTGCATCTCTTGATATTTCCAACATAATTCACGTGATGCATTTTCTAATAACACTCGTTTGCTATTACTTGGAGCGAATCTTATATTAAATATAATACTTAAGATTTTACTTCTTGAAAATATTTTATTTCGAAAAATTTATGAATTAATATATATTATTGCGCATTATGTTGCATGGTTACAATACTTTACAAGTATTTTCTGATCATTTCGTATACTTTAGTTAGTATTTAATTGTATTATAAGCAAAACGAATTCATAATCTTATGTAATAATAATTGCTAGAATTATTTTACATATTTATTCAAACCTATGCTGTAACGTAGATATTACGTAGTACGTAGAGATAAATATTTTAAATTATAAATTTATTAGGGAATCGAACATTACGGGTGCTTAAGAGGCTTAAGTCCGGTATTTGTGATATGCGCAAATATAGCGCCAATCGTGAATGAACCGACTTATGAAATTAAGTAAAGCCAAGCATCAGCTAATATTACCAACAACATGACTTTATCAAAGTGAAGACGTTTGGAAATATTGTCAAAATTGTCAGTATATCCGCGTAGCTTCAGCAAGCTATTGAATGTGTTTGAATTCTTTTGACGCAGTCACGGTAATGCTGTTAGTGACTAAAAGCGGACACATGGACGATGAAATATCGCCGAGAGAGGCAGGGAGCTCGCCGGCGCCGTGCAACACCACCACACATTGTTTCAAGTTACGAGCTCTCGCGAAACTTGCCGCCGTTGTGGGCATTCATTAGTTCTTAGCTAGAAGCAACCAGTTTGCCTCGGAAAATATTTCCTACCTCATGTGTGAATTCTATGGCCACTTAAAAGGTGTGTTTGCCGTTTTGTTGCTTAATTAATTTCAATTTGTCTACACTTTGTAGTATGTCGCAAAGACGGGTTCAGTAAATGTTGTGTTCAGGATGATACGGGGACATCTAATCAATTATCGTCTACCACTTCGCCAATATTCATATATGGCTTTATTCTTTATTAATATCATATTTCGTACACCAAAAACGCGGTTCAAAATATAACAGAGCAACAACACGTTCTTTTTTATTTTGTTTAACATTTCAACTAACAAACGCTTACACTGACACTTTGTTCCTCAACACTAGAAAGAGGTTGACTTCAATTTTCGAAAGACATGTTCATTTCACGGCTATTTGGTGTCTCTTTGAAACATTGCACATACTGATAATATTTTCAATCAGTCAGCGCGTCATTGTATTTAATATACATATGCTTGATATCAAAGCGTTTGACATAATTAGACCGAGGCGTAACTTTTAGTGTGTATTAAGTACTAAGAATGAACTGCTAAAATACATTCGACTTCGATGTGCAGTATTCATATTATGGTAAAGAATTCAATTACAAGTGTGCGAGCGGTCGGCGTACTTGTCAAACGGAGACATCCACAGAATGTTTTTGTCCAATCCCGCGATGTCTCATATCGTAGCAAAAACAAGGTGTGTTGTCGACTATAAATATTAAATTTTTCGTATTCTGCGAGTTCGTCGGCTACCACATCTGGTTCACTAACCGTGCCTTTAAAAATTCAGTGATACGTTATCGTCGCACCAGCCTTTGTCTTCGAACTGATCGGCGTCTTTGGATAATTTTAATATTCTTATTTACTTGTTTAGTAAACCTAATCATTTTACCTCCACGTTTAAAAACCAATTTATCGACAAAATATTTCACGGCTCTCATTGCAATTTATTGAATATGCCAGTCGTTGCAGTCGTAAATCGTGTTTAGAAGTAAATTATCAGTTATACAATTACTTACCTTTTGTAATAGATAATTATTTATAGCCTTCATAGCCTTTAGTAGTTGTGCGTTCTTGCTGAATTATTAGTTTGCTGCATTGAGAATTTGCTTGTTTGTGAATATTTGATATCATAGTATTTTCATACGAACCGTGTACCTAAATAGCTTGATATTCATATGGAAATCCATGAATATAAAATTATTTAAATGAAATTGCAGTAAACCATGTGATCTAGTTTGAGCCCGAAAAGCACTGATTGTGATTATACATAAGTACGTAATGATGCGCACAAAATGTTCGTTAATAATGTGGACACATGATCAACCTTTACATTAACTCTATTGTTGTATGCCTACTTTAAATTTATTACTACATTCGATACAATAACATATTATATTGGCTAAATCACTATTACTAATGCAAAAACTTTCATCTTTTAAATGTTGTGAGCTGTTGTTTTTATATGGGTTTGGCTCTTGACACGATGGCGGCACACGGAAAGCCTCGCTTCGGCTGTGCATTTGCGTCTCGAATGACAGATATCTGACTAGCAACATCATAAGGAAGTTCGGTTTAAAATTTTACTAAAGACAACAGAATGTATTCATAGGAACAGACAGAAGCAAAAAGGATATTAAGTTTAACTTCGTAAGCATTTTAGGAGTGTAGTATATTTAGTAGTATACGTAGTATATTCCTATGGCAATTAAACTCAGTACCACTGTTTGTATGATTGACCTGTCGATCTCTTTATGTAAAAATACCGTTAGCAAAAATATTTCAAATACCTGGCATTATATGTCACGAACGTGTGGCCTCAGAATTGTTTGTAAAACATTTCCTAAAATACTAATATAAGAATACCGTTAGCAACAACCAACGTTCAAGCACTTGACATTATACAGCGAGTAATGCCGTGTTGGACTTTCATCTATGTATGCAAAGTCGTGAACTTTCTAACCGTACTAACCCAGTTTATTCATATTGATACGTTTGACCGTGTTCTTAACGATAACACGACGGCCACCCATTTCTGCCAGCGATCATCAACTCAGTTTCTTTGTATTCTATTTATGTTTATTACTAAAATACTTATATTTTTATTGTATATTCGATTCCGTTATATAGCGGCATCAGTAATACGCGTTAAGTAACGTCGTGTTATAAGCAATAATATAAAATCTGCAGTATTAGACTGCAGATTTTATATAAATTAACTGTTACCTAGTTACCTCGTCACTATTCTATTAGCCGCATTTACGGGATTGCAACCTGATTGCCACACCGAAGAAATATGTATGTGTTCGATGATAGCAATACCGTAAAGCTGTTTAAGAAAGGATTTCAAAAATAATAATTTTGAGATGTAAGTGAGTGAGATTCACGCCGTTGTTCGAATACACCTTGACTAATTTTTATTTCAATACCCGATCAGTCGCTCTCCTGTTGTTGGTTTACATACTGGGACGGCATGCATACTTACTTTTAACAATTGGTAGTATATGACTCTTTTGGACTAACGGCTTATGGCCCTTCTTGTTTTTAGATCAAACCAGTTTATAATTACTTATATTGGTAACTTGAATCTTAATCTCTTTTTTAAACTATAATACTGTTTGCAACGAACTATTATATAAAATTTCATTTTAGAGATTGTTGAATAAAAAGTTATATATTTAATTTAGAGTTAGAGTTCTGCTTAGTAAGCTTACGAATATGTGTAAACAGGACACTATAGTAACCTTGTGTTAATATAATAGTCAACGACACAAACAAGGCCCAAAAGTAGATTAATTAATACTAAAAATAGATTTTATAATTACTAAAAGAAAGTATATTATAATGGATTTGCATTTCAACTAAAACAGTGATGCAATGAACAATGGATGCCTAATAGCTAGGGCACTGATGGCAATCATGACTCCAGTAATAAAATAATTGCTGGCATTTAGTTTTGATATAAATGAATCATAAAATTAAAGCCTCATACATGTAGATTCACCATTTGCCGTATCTTTGCTTATAATTCTTATAAACATATTATTAACATATTATAAACATATAATTCTTATAAACATATCGCTATGCAAAATATCGCGAGGATGTTTTACAAGCTTTTTCTGGTTGATTTCACCGCTGCTCTTGAGATTTGGCTGGTGGTGCACCCTCGGGAACGTTAGGTTGCCCCGACGAAAGCCAAGGCCTCGGTACGTATATCAATTTAACACGTGCGTCTGTGGCCGGTGCTATTTTTAACCTATCTACACTTCACATTTATATATTATGTGCATTACAGTATTTACGTACGTACAGTAATTAGCCCGCTATGATTTTAAGTATTTTTATATTACAAAGAACCTAAAATCATATCATAGGGGGTAAACCTCTTTCAGTACACTGGGAATAGTTACAAACTGCGCAACTACTGATAATTTCATGACAGAAAGCGGCAATCGAATCCGAGATGTCATGCAGATCAGTCACATTCAATATCCCTGCGCTACCAAGGAAAACATCAAGAACACAAAAGCTACGCGCGGGCTAATAATTGCTAACTTCTAATTCAGAAGTAGTAACTTCTAGAAGCAAAAAACGTAATTTCAAACGTGGTAAATTATATTATAAATATATAATTTAACCTTAGAGTAAACAATAATAAAACTATAGGACGTGTATATTCAAGTCAAAAATCCAGGTTGAATTTCTTTTTGAACACCTAGCTATGCTCCGTGTGTAAGTAACTCTAAAGTCCCCACGCTTAACAGCTACTTATAAAACGTTGTGTGAACACACAGTTAATATCACAAAATATATGATAGGTAGGTAGGTAGGTACACATTACCCCCTAGGAACTGGGAAACATGTTTCAGTTCCGCCACAAATTAATTATTTAAAGTGATGTTGGTAATGATTTCGAATTTATATAACTGAAAGTACTTTTTGGACATATCGATTTCCTTTGTATCGAATGACATTTCGCCAAATGTCATCTGAGGTGCACATAATTCTACAAAGAGCTGTGCATTTCATTTGACATATTTAAATAAGTCCAAATATTACTCAGTAACTACATTTTAATTATACTGTTATAAATCGAGCTTACATGCAATGTATGCAATGTTTTTATTTGCACTAAAGGTGGGTGCGGTAGACAAATGTAAATGCTGAACCGAAAGGTCGGTTATACGCAGAGAATGTGGCGTGCACTCTACAAACAGATGTTTTACGTAAATAATCCCGTTCACTGTAAATCCATGTTTGGTTTCCACTGCGAGTGAATCAAATGTAACTATCTACTCGCCGAACACTGACGGTACTAAACTATACATATATTGAGTACTAAGCTTAACTCCATCAATACTGGCCACAAGTAACCGAACCGATAGGGACAATCACATCCTGGTTTTGTTTACACGTATTGTATTTAAATAAAACTGTAATGTTTTACTATGTACTATAAATAAAATGGAAGTGGTGTTCATTTGAAAGGACGAAGCAACAAGTACATTGTCACTG
Organism: Catocala nupta; assembly: GCA_963675205.1. NCBI lineage: Eukaryota > Metazoa > Arthropoda > Insecta > Lepidoptera > Erebidae > Catocala > Catocala nupta. The sequence continues at coordinate 13,816,272 of OY776078.1, forward strand.
AACTTCCTTTGCTTGTCTCGTAAGCGTGTTTTATAAAATTAAATAATTACAGTAGGAATATACTGCAATATCATAATATTGCAGTATATTCCTCACCTCATAACGTGACACAGTTGAGTACTACTGCTTATGAATAACGTAATTTATTCCTAAATGATAGACGCAACTAAGTTTTTAAAAGCTTCTCAATTATCATCATCTAAGATGTACATACAGGGTGATTTTGAAATCGTGTAATTCCTTTTAACCACGCATTCTACTGGTGATATAGAATAACCCTGACCATATTTTTTCTTAATTAGAATAATGGTTTCGGCAGATTTAGAGTACAGATTTTTTTCATGAAATGATTTCAAATAGTCATATTTTAACCACCTGACACAATCTTAATATTTTACTAATTTAAAAATAATAACATAACAATAACTGATGTCGTAAATAATAAGGGGCAATAAAAAGGACCGCCCGTTATTATTTACGACATTAATTATTAATATGTTTTTTTATTTTAATTAGTAAAAAATTAAAATTGCCTCGGTTGGTTAACATATGACTATCTGACACCATTTCACGAAAAAAAACGGAACAATAATTTTTCAAAAAAATAATTCTAATTAAATAAAAATATGGTCAGGGTTATTCTATATCACCAGTAGAATGCGTGGTTAAAAGGAATTACACGATTTCAAAATCACCCTGTATATTTCATGCATGACATATTTTAACTTAACTCATATTAAGAATTCTGATGCAGCATATTAGTCTGAGTGAGAGTAGAGATCTGTGTGGATCTATATACCTACGTAATACGGCTAAGATGAAGATAATGAATTATTACATATAACTAGACAGGTACTCACAACGCGTTGACAAACGGTACTTGAAGACGCAATTTAGACTTACAATAAAATAAATTGTGTTTCTGTGATGTGACATTATTAGGTACTGTTCGTGTGTTTACTAATAGAGGTTTAAACATAAAGATTCAGTACAATGGTAACTGTGCTACTGTAGTGTCAGGGCGGTAATGAGCTTGCGCACGAGATACGGACAGGTGCTTTGACGGCAGGTGAAGCCGAACTATAACGAAATGACACCCAATGAGTGAGCAACAGAGCGTCCAACGCGATGGGTCGATGACATTTAGACTACTGGCTGTACCTCATTGCGAAACACAGGACCTTATAAAGCTACAAGATAAATTTATAAAGTATAGACAACGTAAATGCGAAACAGATTTCGTTAGCTCCCCTTTCAGGTATCAAAAAAGTGTTGCGTTTAATGGCAAACGAGAAATGTATAAATAGAAAATAATTTGTTCATGCCAGTTGTAAAATTGTGTAATATGAAACTTTTAATTTATTTTGAGTCATTCGTAAGATATAATTACAAATATAAATAGGATAGGTATTTGAACGTGAATCAATTATTAGATTTATTACATGGCCGTTGCTAGACAACTTTACCTCTTTGGTGATATTTTAAGTAATAATACCTATTTTAAGTTATCTTTCTAAACTTAATTTCTTGAAATCAGCAAAATTCATTTTTCATATTACTGATTACGATGACAAATTACAAACAAAATAGATGAACCATGAACCGAAAATGCAAGCCTATCTCAATGATGCAACCTGCGTGCGTGTACAAAATGCGTGTGTTTTAATGTGGAAAAGCTTGTATTGTTATTTTTTTTTCATTCTGTCAGTCTATTATTGCGACGGAACACGTGCTTACATTTAAACACACTTCTACTCACTTCTATTAGTCAAATAACTACAGCAACTGGTAAGTTAAATAGATGATTAAAAGTTATGAAAATCTTATCCATTGTAAAAGTTATATGTTCAAAATAAAACTATGACAATTTTTTTAAATATTTAGTTCAGAATATTGTGTTTACACTAAAATGCATATTTGAATAATACCAATGATATGGGCTATTGACGGCAAACACGGAATAAACTGCTCTCGATGCGCATTCATGTTTCTATGTGTATCAACTATGAAAAATGATTTGTTTGGTTTGATTTTAGTTTAATCCAATTTCCATGTGTATGCATTCATTAACGGTATGCAATCACTGAAGTCAATAAAAACACTTATAATAAATAATTGATGATGAACATACTATATAATATAATTACAATTTGTAAATGCAAATACGAAGGGCGCGATTTTAAATTTTAGTATAACATATAATATTTTAATATGAATATATTTAAAAATACCATATAATGTTGACGAAAGAGTGGATTCGTAACTATCACGTGGCACACTACAACATAACAAGTAAAGAATACTTGAAGTAGGCCGTAACCGTAGCGGCTGCTCAATAACAATTTGTTCCGAATTAGGTACCCACGCAGAAGGAGTAAAGTTTATATTTTTGAGATGTGACGAAGTCTACCCTGATAATATTTTATTAAGTGCGGGGTGACGGCGCATTGGGGTGGCGAGGGGGTGTGAAAAATTCAGCATCGCCAGCCGCGCTTCGGATGCTCCCGTGTAAGATGTAGTATAGGCTTTTTAATATGTATTTTTATGCCGCAACCTATTCAATATATTTAGAGATTCGTTACGTTTCGTCAACTTGGCTGAGTGTTCGTGTTGAATAAAAAATATAATTCGCACAATCTATTATTATTAATTATGTTATTCTTTAACGTATTGTTACGGCTAATGCCCTATGTCGGCACTGTGGGGAAGAGTCGGTGGTTTCTAATAATAATTTATTACAGCACCATCTATTGACATCTTACGGAACTACGTATTTGTCGGTACGAGTTCAGTGGAGAAAGCGCTGGCACATTCTCGAATCATCGCGCTGTTGCGTGCCATGTGTGACGTTTTCTGGAAAACTCCAGAAGCGCTTTACCCGCGTATAAATAGAACGCACGCGCACCGCCGAGGCAGTTTACTATCGTAAGCGGTCAAGTGTTCATCGAAGCGAACGGAAGCGAAAATACTACGGAGTTTGAAGCAGTTACAGTGGAAAAGTGTAGTATAGTGTTTGTTGTGTATTAAAGTTAATTGTGTGCTAGAATAAAACGTTTTAGTCGGTAATATTGTTTTATATTCTTATCCGTCGAGCCCAGCACGTAACAGTATAAACAGGGAAATCTAAAATCTGTCTTACTCTCACCTTTCAGTTTTTGTAATTCTGTCTAAACGTTGGCTGGTTTTGAATGTTATTTCTTTTTTTGTATTACGTTTGTTACGCACGAGTCACAGTCACTCTGGCCAATCGCATGTCGTTCAATATAAACTGGTGCATTGAATACAAGACAAACGGTGTGAGCGCTTTGCCCCTACCTGAAGGGTGTGCGAAATAACATTACTGATTTACTACAACCCTATCACGGCGCAGTACAGCATACTGAGGTTACTTGAGGTAATCCAAAAAGAAGATAGTATTAGCTTTAAACAAGAAACGACGCGGGTACAGGTACTTCTTATAATATTGTAAAAAATACTATTAACTAACAGAAATAAGGTCATCCAGATCAAAAGTTATAATTTAAAAATAAAGCCGAGACAATATTTTAAAATATTTAGTACAGAATATTGTGTTTCCACTAAAATACACATTTGAATACGAATACATTTAAAAAATACCAATATTCGTAACAACGTTATAAACAGTTACACTATTAAATGTTATAATTTTTTTTACTTCGTCTGGAAATTATTTAATAAGAACTCACTACTCATATCCATTGTCTAGTATCCATAGTACAAGCTCTGCTTAGTTTGGGCTAGATGGTGTTGTGTGTATGTGGTAGAGTATTATATTATATACCAACCCAAAACTTTTTGTTTAAATTCCGTCATACTTTTCAGAACTGGGCAAGAAAGGAAATACTTAACAATACTCATATAACTGAAGTTTGTTACTGTTCTGATTTCAAATATTTTTATGGTTCCACCATGTAATTAGCGCTTATAAATACTTGTGCTTGTGCTATGTGTGAGTGAGTAGGCAGGAGAAGGTTTATTATCGGAGTGTAAGTCGCATTGCGAGGTATGGTAAAGGTATGTGACGTCATAAAGGCTACAACCTGTTCGTATGCCCACTTTCACCCAAGGTGCGGAACTGACATATAACTTGATACACGCTGCATTCTTGTCGTATGCGAATTGCATATCTCGTAGGATTTCGTGTCAATTCATATGCATATTCTATCAAAATATAAATTTCGTTGAAGAAATACATCAGCTGTCTTTGGTAAATAAATAATTAGGTATATACTTGAGGTAGCAGAGCTTTTCATTGATTTATAAGTTATTGTACATAGCTAATAAAAAATATTATTTTATAAAATTGATATGGGATTTTACGTATATGAAACTAAGTTTAGAAACAATTCTTTGGATCACATGTCTGGGACGGAGATCGGTATCTTAAGATGCATTGATCTAATCATTGGGCTTCAGCACTCCTTGAAGTCAAAATGAAAACAGCCGATTTGATAAAATAACATAGCATCATTCGAATAAAGTTATTTAAATAATTGTTAAAGTGCAGTGATACCAACGAGTCATGTGTTAAATATGATGAATAAAACCTGTGAGCAATAGCGTAATGTATAGTATAGATAGGTAATTGTTAACTCGCTACAACATTACGAAATTCGACAATAGAATATATCACACAATTAATCATTATGAATAAAAAGTATTGTTATGTACATTGTTATGTACAAAATAAAAGTGCAATTATGTAATATTTTTACTACATAGGAGAGCGACAGCACGTAATACGAGTAATATCGCAAATTTGCGTGCCTAGCGCACACAGGCAGTCGCCTACAATTTTGTTCATTCAAATTATATCTGTACACCTACAGGTGTAAAGTTTTGCAACATTTTCATGTAAATTGATAGACACGAAGTTTAATGAAGTTCGACACGAGTCAGATAATTATTTATATAAAGTGCATAACATAGTCTAGACGCGGTGCACTGTTCGATGTTATAATCGATTTGAATTTCGAACCAACTAACTTTCTTCATAATTTCGTCTGTCAAACAGTTTAAAAGCATCGTAAAATATTACTGGGTGGACTAAAAGGGGTGGTCACCATTTCAAGCTGCGTGGGCAGTTTAACCTACTAAGGTTAAACTGCATAACAAGATAAAATTAACATTCGTTAACTAAAACAATATAATACGCAGTGGAATGCCTTAACATAAAATATAATTAACTATTTCACCAACATTTGGCATGATATAAATGTCGAGAATTGACTTGACGAATATAATTTATGCCGATATGCAGTTTAAACAACGAAACTTAAGCGGGTTGAGATCCGCAGGTCAAGTTGGTGTCTAACACGACTAAGTTAGGTACGTCGAATATATAGCAAGAGCTAATAAGAGCCAGTTTTAATTACTATAATTAAATATCAGCTGTACTAGAATAGACGCGCTGTACATACGGTGGACGAGAACGTTGCAGTCATCTCATCTCAATACGGCCATCGATCTTATTTATTATTCATAGAATAAGTAAATTAACATATGAATTTTGATGATTAGTGGCGATTCCGATGTTGTTTTATCTGTATATTGTTACGTATATTCAGTTGATTCGTAAACTACATAAATTTAACTGAATGATGTTACCGCGACTTGGTTCATTTACTTACAGTATTCAATCTATTTTTGTAGTTGTTTTATTTTTGTATAGATTTGTATCGAAAGGCTCGACTTTTTTTTAGTCAGAAGGCCGTATTTGAATTACAATGAGTAAAACGCAAGAATATAATGAAATTATTCTGATATTGAAATTAAACGCTGACGCACCATTAAGCATTAATTATTTCGCTTACAACTTAATTAATAACTATTTATGTAGCCACAATGCTCGAGCTATCAGGGTAAACCATGATAAAAAATAACTTTATTTTCAATTTACATAAAAGATTCGTATAAAAGATAGACAATATTAAGTATTTTTAGTTATACCTACCGCATATAATAAAATAGCTGCATTCTTGTCTAATCACTGTCAAATCGCTATCGCAAAGTAGATACTTATAATTATGATTACAATTTGAAGTCGTCAACAATTACTTCAAATTGTTCTCACAATTAGGTATAAGTACCTACCTTCTTAATTTAAAATCGTCAGCATATCATGTCATAGGCTTTAATCACTAAGGATATTCCGTAAGCCCTAGTGGACTTTACAAATAATGGAACAACTGACACAAGATATCTCCATACCTGGACCATGTACTTATAGTTCCCAACTTTTTTCCTGTGGGGATCCAACTCTCACACTCAGCGCCTCGCTAGCAGTGAACGTAAACTGCATCAACTAGATACAATGTTTTCTTCTGATTAGTATGTTGCTACTATACAGTTTAATGATACGGGAACTTTTTTCGTGTACGTCAATTTAAATAGCCACAAACGAATGACGTAATAAGCTAATGTAAAACTAAGTTATATACAAAACGTGCAGTGGGTAAGTAAATAAACAACTGCCTACCTAATATGATTAATGATCGACCTATTATGCCTTTGTGAAGCTTGTGGATAATGCATTAATAAACTTGGAACCTGTAATCGACATCGAGTCTTGTCAACGTTTGACCCTCAGCTAACTGCATGTTTGATAATGAACGTCATACATGCAATTACTTTGTTTAATGTTGACTTTCGTTTTTATTTACACGTGTAATGGATCCTCCACTTAAAGTGAACATATGACTTTTCTGTCAAGTTTTAGGTAGGTTCGATTATGAATGGACTAAGCTGGGCGAACTAACCTACGCAACCATGTGCTATGTAAGTGAGTAGGGCTTCTAGAGCCTACAGACTATGTACTATCAATGCTGGTTGGTTCATGCACACAACGCGCAAGTAATTTATGTGACCTCGGTAGTGCAAGATCTATCTATCGAGGCATGTAACCGCTAACTATTAGGCGAGTCGTAACAATATTTATATAATATGAAGTAAACCTTTGCAAACCTTTATTCCTCATAGGTTCTCCTATTTAAGTAAGAGTGACAGCTTTTTAGGCATTTCTTAAAAATGTATGTTGGAGGTACATAAATTATTTGTCATCCCTCTGTCGAATTGTGATGCAAGCGGAAGGGCTCGTATAAAATGCGTTCAGCGAATCACGTGATGTGTGTACGGACTCACAAACATATCATGATTTTTTACAGCTTATTAGATAACATCGAATCCTAATAATATTATAAATGAGAAAGTTTGTGAAGATGTTCTGATGTTTGATACTCAATCAAGCATGAACCATTTATCAGATTTAAATAATAATTTGCAGACACATAGACTATGTCTTGGATTGACGCATAGAATTCTTTTGATATTATTGTGGTAATGCGTTCTGAAGCCGCGGCCAGGTACTAATGTATTTAATCATACATAATTGGTTTAACCAATAATTGCAATAACATCACTTAGAATCTTGTAGCTAGACCCTTTTACTTCAAGAATAAATCAACATCTAGCGTAATAATGGTCTAGCTTCCTTCATAGATATCAAACTGAACAACAGCTGATGTTTTTACCGCTCGTTCGCCCTTTGTTTGTCCACAAGACGCGTGACAACTGCAGCCTCTGACGATTGTTTAGTGCAGGGCTGCATCTGGATTCAAACAATGTATTCACTAAAGGCTACCATAGTTATATTCGACATTGTTCCAATATTCATTATAATGACTAATGAATGACAGAAAACGAATAGTATAGTATTTTACAAGTCCTATAAAAAACGCGTTCATACGCAGTGAAATGCATATCATTAATTTTATATAGGTACCTAACATTAAGTCCAGCTATTTCTATCTTAATGATGTTCGATTGCATGGAAAAAGAAAGTGTAATAGGCCTACATCAGTACGTAACGACAGTTTCTTATCTACGTCATCTGTGCACTTTGGTACCTAATATATAGGTTGACACCTTACGTAAACCATGATCTTACTTCAACTTTTCAAATATTTTATTTCCTTAAGCTATTCCTCTAAAAACAGAAAGAGTAATAATAGACTTTTCTCTTAAGTAGCTATGCTTCTTCTAGTTTTAAAGAAGATATGAGCAAAACTGAGTTTCAATGTTTAATCTGCTTTAACCTGCTATGCTATATAACATACTTTAACATTTATAAGTTTATCCCCAATTAACAATCAAATAAATATTTATTCACTGCTTCATGAGTGCTCTAGAGCGCAGCCGCCATACACCAGCCACGAGATAAAGTGAAACATTAATTATTTTCCCTATCGATTGTGCAGTGCTAATCGCAGCCCTACTCGCTACGGCCGCGCCCGGCTTAGTAGAAGAGGATTTATGTAGAAACATGCAGTTACTCGATAATTGCCTTCCATTGACTGTTCTCTAAAATCACTTTAATTAGGATCCGCTCTATTTTGTTACATACTCTTAACAAAGGACTATAAATACATTGACACTATCTCATTTTGGTACCAGCATGTAACTATCGAACAGTGTTAATTCTTAAGCCGATTAATTTTAACATACGGATACTCGCCGAATTCAATAAAAGTTAACTTATTACATTATTATTTCGTCCGACAAGGCTGCATATAAACATACCAATAACTAAACGTAATAAGTTTAATTAATTAGTGTTAAAAATGCCGTGAGTTAATCGTACACACATGCGGGCAACGGGTTTGTCTCAAAAACAATCGGACTTCTTAATTCATTTTGACCTGAATGGAATATGTATTTAGATTTATGTTTAAACTAAAGATAATATAATAAGCAAATTTGTTTGAGTAAGGACTTCTTTCTTTCTTATTCTTTTATCCACAGAGTTCTGTAGTCGCAGTTGCCTAACTAATATTATAAATGCAAATGTGAGTTTGTTTGTTACGCTTTCACGCCGATCACTAACTACTCAACCGATCATCATGACAATCCGCATACAATTTTTCAGGGGTACGGAATAGAATATAGTGTACCTTTTATCCAGAATAAAAGTAGGTACTGTTATAAATTTAAACTTTTTTGACAATATCTAAATTAACGCGAGCGAAGCCGCACCCAAAATCTAGTAATAAAAATAAAGTAAAGTATACTTAAGGATGAAACAGCAAATGTGCCAAACCTAAAAGAAAATAGAAGAACTGTAATGGAACATCGACACATCTCTGCAACAAATCAATTGTAATCAAAGTTGTATTGAATAAGCTTCCAGACGCCAGGACAGTTAATTATGTGAATGGTGTGCTTTCACGGACCATTGTGATGCATTGTGGGAATAATGTGCAAACGACGATAGATAAGTAGCTATCTAGGGAACAATTAGGTATGTGAGACGATGTAAACAATTTCACCAACGAGTCTTTGCGGTAACTCGTTTATTGTATAGCTGATTCTGCATCGGGCTACTAGAGAGAAAAGTGTCTCAGTCCTATCTATCGACACCCAGAAACCGAAAATGGTTATTTGCTTTAGTATTATAGGATATTAGGACCGGGCAAAATGGAGTCCCCACTTTAAACGTAAAGAAGCATGGTTGGGAGAGCTAGTTTGATTTGATGACGATTGATGAATGATGAGTATATTACAGATTCCTAAAGAGCCGCTCGCCGCCTTGCGACTCCTTTTTTGATCGTCACTGTTAAGGACTGACGTTTTAAGCGCGCATGGTTACTTCACAAATTGGAAGGTGGGTTAGGTTAGGTTATATAAGCACAGTTCCAAAGACCGTAAATAGATTAGACAATACACTCTCACTACGATACTTAAATAAACATAGCTACATATTCTAAGAGTATGATAGTTAATATCAAATCAATTACATAAATACGTTAAGCACTCTCTTCACTTGAGACAACTGTAGGGGCAGTCTTAATAAGCAAACTTATTGGACTCGAAGTACGAAGTGAATCTTGCATACACTTTGCCTACCTGAAGATAGTTGAAGAGCACCCTCTCGGAAACAGACGCGAGTGCATTTATATCTACGTGAAATTAATTTATTATTGCGTTGGCAAGCGAAGCAAAATATCGGTAAATCGTGGCTAATAGGACATGCTGTGTGCTCTTCTGCCGCTGCCTATGCGTTGCTAGGCAGTCTCTTTTTGTATAAAGCATGCTGAGCAGTTGGCTTGCACGCATGCACGATCAAGAGGTGACTAAGAATACTGGCCGCCTGTACAAATCGCAAATTCTTTCGATGTAATAAGTTAGGACAATATAATAAAAAAATATTTTTATGTTATTGCAAAACAAACGAAGAATACTTTGCCATTCCGACACGACAGCAATAAAATTAAATCATTGTGCTGTAAATATTCCGGCTTAAATTTTACTTCGCCAGTCTGCCGCAATTTATCTGAAGCTTTGTTACCAAACATGATTAGTTCTGCAATCGTATATGTCATTAGTGCGTTGTGTGGTATCTTTAAAACCAATTAGTTTCCGCGAATACGTTTGCACTATTCTACAAACGATCGTGTAGTAGTATTACATAAGAAAAGATCGAACAGGCTCATCGCTACCATAATGACGTAACATCAGGATGTGTTGAGTGAAAGTGCAGCGCTGACGTGTATGACTTGAGGTCATTTGGAAACTGTTCTTGCACTTGTACAAAGCTATATACGTAAATGCGAAGAATAAGTAACGTTTGTTACTACAACAGAATGATGGATATTGCCCGTAAGGCGACGTAGTATAAGTGGTCTTTTCAGGTTCATTTCTAGTAAATGTCCCGTTAAAGTAACCTAGGGCAAATTATCGTATGTTATTCAACTAACTGTAATATTTACCTAATTACCTCCACATTATACGCCCTACCTATGTTAAGTGGTACATGTTCTATCTATTTTGTGTGTTCCTGTGTTCATTAGTTTGTTACTTGCACAAAGTAATGCATGCGAGCTTCACTACTGGACCTACCATCAGTTAATTAATTAGTTGAATAATTGCAAGCTATTGATAAAATCAAGCCGAGGGAACGCCAGCAAAGTAAAAAAAGGAGTAAACAATATCAATTAAGTAAAGACCTATCTAGCAAGACACACCTTTGTTTTGAAATTAATTTACCTACTTGAATATCTTTGGATATGCAAATATATTAAAAAAAACATCAATTATTTTGCTTGGCTGTGGATATCCATATAAGTATTATTTTTGTTACACAAAACGAATCACAACACTTCGCGTCTTCAAAAACATCTTAATGTTGTTTTTTCAAACATTGCTTAAGGAACTATTATCCATCTGTTGCTGAAGTCAAAATATTGATTCTTTCTCTGGTCTTTTCAATTGTAGGCAAGCAGCTGACGAAACTAAACATTCAATAAACTGTATTGTTTCAACTTCCATACTAATTCTACATCAGCGCTCTGACAGTTCACTGGCAAATGTAAAATTTGCTAAGACATCCGATTAAGTCTAGCTTTGTGTACCAAATTGGTTCATTAGTTCCGAATATAGAAGCAGTCGCTTTTAGGGCTCACAGTTTGTAGGAATATTGATGCGTTCTGAATCATATAAGTAACATAATCTGACACACTAACTAGTCGTATTATCAAACCATTAATGCAGCGAGCCTTAGATTTGAATATACATATAATGGTAGAAACGCAAGAATTGAATTCTGGAATGTCCTTTGTTCAAATTTGCCGTGACAACCCAGTCTCTCAGTCATGAAATACTGCTTTCTAATTGACGACAATATCTTGTTGAGAAAGAGAGGTATATGAAATTTTAATATATGATAGCGTACTTTATTTCTTAGGCTTCTTGCCTCACATACACCACAATCGTTGTGATGTCATCGAGCTGCTATAGAAACTATGCACATCACATTTCAAGCAGTTTCGTTTACTTAAAATCACTGACGCAAGCTGTCTGTCGTTCTGTTGACAAACTTTCTAACCAATATGGGTAGAATTTAATTACTACTTAGCGTTAAAGCTAAATAATTATATATACATGTCCGGTAATTAATGGATAATGGTCGTTCACACGTTCAAGTGACGTCACCACGAAGTGCAGTGCGTTTTGTTTGCAGTCCATACCGGGAAAGCATCAAAGGGATAAAAGTAAAAGTAGGAAAAAGCTCATTAAATTAGCAACGCACCATTCGAGATCGCTTTGTAAACTATTATTGTGGTCCACCTCATTAAAGCTGTATTAATCTGCATACGAAGTTCAGATCAAGTAATTATTTTACTCAACATAGTGTCACGCTTGTACATCGCCGACGGGGTGGGTATGCAGAATCCTTTTAGAAAAAACCAGATATTATATAGTTCCTACCTCACATTTATTACGAACGTGTGGTGAGATATTGTGCGGCGCGGGCGGAGAACTCACTGCGGTCGCTGCTTTGGATATCTTGTGGTTTCCCGTTAGCCTATAGAGAATGAGTGGTTTAAATGAGTAGAAATCTCACATAACCTTATTTTCATACCGAAGAATAGAAGATATCTAAAGATTTCAGCCGCTAAAAAAGACAAAACTTAAGTCTTAAATCCCACGCAATGAGGACAACCCTGTTACGGAAAGCCGGATACAGACCTCGCCAAATATTAAAATGAATATAACCATTTATTTAAAGCTAGAATAGAGAATTTAGAAAGTTCGTCGACTAATATGAGAAATTGCACTTTAGTGAACCGTTGAGGAAACTCATGCGAAATATGTTTATATTTTATATTATCATAGAGGCTTAAGATGGTCAATTCACGACGTAGCAAAATAAACCGGAATTGATGATGCGGTGGATTTCTTCATACTCAGATCCGGATCAGTATTCACCGGAACGAGTGTTATGTCAGCCATCGGAACCACTGAATGTAATATCAACCTGTAGGTCTCTGAAAAGTTTTCTCTAGACAGCTGTTAAAGTTCTCCGCGTAAAGACGCGGACGCATTGTCTTCTACCGATCATTATCTCGGACTTCATGCTCTTGCTCTCTTGCACTATGATGCAGAGTATAGAGTGGCTGATAACTATAACTACATTAAAGAATAAAAAGAAAATAATCATAAATATTTATAAAATAATGTCAATTGCAATATAGGAAATATTTTTAACAACTAATTGGAATCGTCTCTTTGTATGGATTTGGATATTGGATACACAACGGTTTTTAAATATGTCTGCGTCTTACGGTAAAAGTTTTTTAAGTCGGAAGCCAACTTAAAATCTAAGAAACGTTTTATATAATTTCATTTAGGAGATCTTAAGATATGTTGCAGTTTGATTCATGTAAACCAAATAGCGGGCGAACTGAAACTCCACGCGGACAAAGTAGCGAGCAAGTTTTTGTATATATAATTGCGTATAAAGGCTCCGTACTACCTATATATGTACGCATGTATATTATATATGAAACAGAAGTTATCATCACCAGCATGTAATTTTAAACTATGCACAGCGAGCAGTTAGAGGTCCGCTCTTTATAACGTGTGACAAAATCATAGCTGGCTAGATGTGGTGTTGGTTTGTTTCCTTTAGGATAGACAGGAACGACAACAACAACGTCTGTTATATCGTCAAGTGTAGGTAATACCTAGCACAATGGTGGTACAGCAATACGATAACAGGCAAACAGATTGCGTTCCTGTTAGCCCGACGCACACATTACACGCGCGCGTGTACGTTACGTTTCGTTGAGCTCGGAGTCGGAACTGCAAAATAATTCGAGAACTAATCTTTGGCTTTTGCCGAAGATATACATTCACCTGTAGATTATTTGATACATTACAAACACGTCAAAATGCAGCTTTTCGGCTATCTTAATTAGTTAAAGGATACAGGATGGACTTCTCATAGACTTTTTCTAGATCGTTTCAATCGTATTCGACTGCCATAAATGTACAGAACAAATAAGCTGATTTAGGGATTTCGGATTATGGATTGCCTAATTCTACACAAGAGTATAACTTAGTTGGAACACATAACCCTCACTCTAGTTAATTTATAAAGACAATAAGTGTTTGGTGCCAAGTGTTACATAAAAATATTTGAGATTCGTAGTTAATTGTACCCCATCTCGGTATTCTTTATACCATCTATTGCGAAGTTATTACAGTTCTCTTCGACACAAAGCATAGTCATATCAATAATTATTATCAATAAACATCACAATAGACAATGTAAGTCGTCTCGAAACTTATATATTTCAAATATGAATAGCTACAAACTTATAACAAAAGACTATAAAACTAATATGAAGTTAATAGAAAATCACAGAAATATATTTAATTTAACTTGTAGATAAGGAAAGTGTTGTCGACAGCTGTACGCTCACAAATAAATGTTATACATATACAAACTCATTGTTATAAATGAGAATGTATAATTTAATAATACATTCTAAAGATTTAATGGCTAATAAAATAATACAACTAAGTATTGAAAATTGCGAGCCTTATAAATGTCAGACATTTAAATAATGTACTGTCAAAACAATATGTATTCTACAACTCGTTAACAATAGAAGAGAAGGGTTAGTTAATTTACCTCCCAATGAATGTATATACTTCATATAAGCACTGTGAAATGCTTGAATATCCGCGGATAGCCTTTATAAACGGGATTATTGTCATTCGCTCGTGTAGAATGTTATGAAGCCGTGGACGTGGATATTTCTCGCATACGAGGAAAATGTAATCAAATTGAAATTCGAGATAAGTATTTTAAATGCGCAGCGTAATTGTATATAAAACTGCACTCATGTGCATTATATAATGCTGCAATTCCAAATGTTTTAACAGTTACCTAGCTGCGAACAATGCAAAGGAATACCTAGTAGGATCATCATTACAAAGCTTGTATAGAAAATCATCGCAGCGACACGTCGATAAGTCTACTGGTGCGTACCTGATGTTTAATCATAGAACTCGTCAGTTTATGCCCTGACTGCAGCGCGGCGCGGTGATGATTTTCAATGACCACGTCAGAAAGGCTAGGCTAACGTCATTTGCACCGAACAATACATGCTATTTTCGACTTTGACGGTTTGTCATACGTGAGTCCGTACTAATTGAAAATGTGCCTATAGCCTTTCTTTTAATTTCCGATTTAAACCAAGCGACGGAGGTACCTTTGCAAACACCTATTATATTGCAAATTTACGTACATATATACGCTGATAGCTGACAAAATGATATACATATATTGGAAAAATTATTTAGTGAAATATAGTTTTGATGCCATGTCTTGAGATGGCATATAGAAAGAAAGAAAGAAACCACTATCACCACCATAATCCATGTTTCTGCCCGACTTACTAAAAAAATCAGAGATTCACTGCTGTTGCTCGGTGTCGTAGGTAGTAACAACGGATTGCCATTTGCTACAATACTACCATCTTTCTTGCTTCACTCACTCTCATTACTTTCTGAACAAAATATCAATACAAAGTTTGGTATAAATGCTAATCTCACGCCTGTGTCCCCGAAAGAATAGACACCCACATTTCACTAAGTATAATAATAAATAATATATAATGATTGCAATTCCATATATAAACCAATAAGAAAACTGAAACAGGTATCACAGTAAACAAGTAACAGGTTACAAATAAATACATAGATGCAAGCAAAGCACAACAGACAACGCATCCCCGCCTTAATTGTTATTTTACTTTTAGTTCTTCCCCGCTTCACGAGCTCCGCTTTATTTTAAGCTCATAAACCGCCTGTTGGCATTAATCTCGCCGTAATAATGCCTAGGCTCATTTTTATGGTCAATTTAACTCTGGTTTTAGATATTGGGTATCGACATTTAACTTCCTGATGCTTAAGTCAAACACAAGTTGGAATTAACATGAGCACTCTATACTATACTGTATCGTATAAAATAGGAATATCCTTTAAAAGCAAGCTTATTGCCTTATTTATTCTGCGATATAAATAAGTCGTCGCCGCCTTGATGTCTTTGAGGTTTAAAAATGCACTCTTAAACTACAATATAGACCCAGTTCGCTACAGCTTTTTCGGAGAATGTCAATGCATATGCAAAATAATCTTATTTTGAACGCACATTTCTTTTGATGGTAACACTGCATTTTTTCCCATATAATTAACTTTAATTTGTGTGATATAGAGATATAGTTTTATGAACTTGTAGGATTGTTATAGGTTGTACTGTGATAAACCGTAATGGATACGCCAAACTGTACTTGCCGAACAAAGGCCTACGTAATAGTGTTGTTCTACCGGTCGATTTATCTGATACTCCGGTCACATTGGCCAAATATATGGACAATTCGCCGAGGCTACGTTAAATATAATGCCTACATGTAGCGCTTTGTTTGTCTTGTGCACGATTTCAGTGACACGTCCGCTGTTTGAAAACTACTTACTGACGAGTCGGTAACACGGGAATATAGATCCTTATTGCTGTCAGTTCCTCCTTAATTTTATTTTATTTAGGTGGAGGAGTCGAAGGGGTTCGACTACGGTAATTTGCACGTAACGTAATAAACCATGGTGAGGCTATGCACCGTAACTCGGTTAGTACTGAACGATTTTAGTTGAAAACTGACTTAGATTTTAAGTTGAATGCCAAGATATCAAGCTGTGAAAATCGTCAGCAGTTTGTTTTCAACTAAAAACATAGACTCGGATTCAGAAAACGATCGAAACGATTAGGGCCGCTTTGGTACGGCGTCGGTAACTACTTGGCACAAACTCTGATAAACATACCGTATATGTTTTTGTTACGCATCGTCGCGCGTCGCTGCGTCGTCTTCGGTGTACCAGTGTCGCCTTGGCCTACAACATAGCTAAATTAATCAAGATAAATTAATTAACGCTGTTCTTGTATAACGTGTAAAGGCTATGAAACTTCCTACATATACTCTAGTTTTACGAATTCATAACGAGTAACAAAGCTTTTGGCAATATTAATCTTAATATTGTTTTTTTATTGTTGCAGCTATGATCGCGACCAGCCCTTCACATTCCAGATCGGTGTAGGCCAAGTGATCAAAGGATGGGACCAGGGACTACTAGACATGTGTGTTGGTGAGTAAACGTATATATATCAAGCTTTAGAAAGTCGCAATGTGTTGCCGACTGGACATGCAGTTTGTTTAACCCCCTTGCCAATGACAAGGGGTGAGCCTCTACTACAAATAACAACAGACTTGAAGCAATCTCGTAAAAGTCATTAAAGTGTTTCTCTATATATATAACGTGCATCAAACCACGTAGAAGAGCAGAAAACTATAAAATACTAAAAGCAACTTTAAAGCGATAAAAGTATTCGATCTTCTAATTTTTGGTTCCAAATACAAATTAAATATTTAATAGACTATGCTTTACTGATGAAACTCAATACGCTAGCAATAGTACGTACTTATAAAAAAAATAGTGTAGGTCGCGAAGTAAAGTCGACAGGGAAAATACTGGCAGGTCTTTCCCTTGTCATATACTTTCTTCCAATGTTCTGTGGATAAGAACAAACATTCAAATCAGTTCGAAAACTTTGCTGCAAGAAACCTTACCTCTTTATTTGTTTTTACGAGTAGTAGAAAATCCTCTTTACTAGTTAAGTAGTACATATTGCTATTATAACAGCATTTAACTTATCCATTTTTATTTTCTGAATATTACTTATACATACGTCACTGTAAATTTTAAATAGATTAGTTGTTTTCCGACCGACATTTATTGAAAATTATAGTTTTCTACTACTTATTATGGATATTTATTTTATTACTAACTTTGGACAGTTATTCAATTTCTAGAAATCAACAATATGTCTGCTATTTCAATTGATAAAAGAACTATTATGCAAAACGCGAAAAATATGCATTTGACTGACAACGATTTACCATATCTGGTATAAAATGGTTGTAAATGTTGTATACTTCCAATTCGGTTATAAAGTGTTAGGCGCCGAATACATTGCCCCGGCGGTCTGCGTTCTACAGTCGAGTTCCTCTCACTTTCTCTTTGACTGCCGCGGTCTGACTGCTTTTATGTGTGTACAAAGACATACATCACAGAGAACGCGGCACGCAGAACTCGGCACTCCGACCGCTGACTGCCCGCAGTGTGGCCGGCGCCTTACCGTAACCTTTGATCGTTTACTATATTATAAGTTTATACTTACACATTGCTAACCCAAGGAAAATCAATTATATAAGATAGGAGGAGACAATGTTAGAACTATAAGACAGTTTCCTTTTGAGAAGGAGATACTTCTCTGGGCTTGTTGATTCATTCATATCGTTACTAATTATTATTATTTGACGGCAGGCGTTTCCATCGTCCACTCGTATGCCTTAAAATATGATTATGCCTTTCTATTCCACCATATATATAGGTAAATTATGTACATACTCACAGCTCAAAGGATAGCAATTACACGCTTTGCATATATTCAGCGATATTAATTAGCGTTCTGTTGTACGATAGATTACATATATCCTAACTGATCTACTAAATATTGGACAATTAGACCGCTACAGTTACACTACAATACTAAATATACAAGTTGTGTACCTATCTAATAGATCACTCTATAATTATGTTGATATCATTCAGCCTATAGATCTATATTTATATTTCTACAAATATGGTTCACACATTGTTCGAATGTAAAGTTTGGTTACAGCAAGTTCGCAAACAGTTCAGTGTACATTTCGAAGAATTCTTCAATCTTTACTCTGCGTATTCACTTAATGTAGTACAATCGCGAAAGTTGTAGCGTCTCACAAACTGTATGCTTCGAACTTTTTCTACTTTGAACATAAGAAATTTCTTTCGCATTCACTATACGTGACGTACTTGCCCAGTTCCTTATCGCATTGAATGCCTCTTAACACACTTGGAGGTAGAACGTTTATACGGAGAGATTCTCTACAATAGTCAACAAGCTTTTATTTTTCGAACACCAACTCCCGCTTGCTACTAATAAGCATAGCGTCTGTGGAATTCGAGCCTGTGTGATTTAATTGCAAGTCAGTGTAATCTATATATGAGCGATCCCAAGGCATTGATAACTTATTATTTCAATTTCTCTACATACCTACATCCATAGCTTAGTATCTTCGCATTTGTATGTTTGAAAGTTCTCCACAATGTTCTCAAAGATATGTGACGTGTGCCACCCTCTACAGGGCTGATATTATCCTTACTAATATTATAAATTCTAAAGTAACTCTGTCTGTCTGTTACCTTTTCACGGCTAAACCACTCAACCGATTTAGATGAAATTTAGTACAGATATAGTTTAGAACCTGGGGCAGGAGCTAGTTTATTATAAGTGTTAATGTGATTGTTGTTCGTACCAGGCGAGAAGCGCAAGCTGACGATCCCATCGTCTCTGGGCTACGGAGAGCGCGGTGCCGGCAACGTGATCCCTCCCCACGCTACCCTCCACTTTGAGGTCGAGCTCATCAACATTGGCGACTCGCCCCCGACCACCAACGTATTCAAGGAGATCGACGCCGACAAGGACAACATGCTCTCGCGCGAAGAAGTGAGTATAGAGTTAGCGTTCCAAGCCATGGATACCGACGGAGACAGAGAATTGTCTCGCGAGGAGGTCAGTCCCAGCTTTAGGTGAAGGATGGTATACGGAGCTGGTGTTAACATATCTCCCGTTAACTTATCTATGCTGCGGATTTGCACAAACTCTATAAACAATATGCTCTTTATACATTTGTCGTGGTTACTCGAAACACATCTGTGCCGAGAAAGTTAAGGAAAGATATTATCCGAACACATGGTTCTATTAAGCAATCAGGTTTTCGCAGTCAACTATTCCTATGATTAAAGTGGAATACTTTTGTTCTTATATTTAATTACAGTGGTCCTCTTTATTGCCAATTTCCAAAAAAAATCTTTTAATTTAATTGATTTGTATTACTTATAACATGATTTCACTGCAAAAGCAATTGATAAGTTTCCGGGACTATAGTCAGTAAATCAATGTCTTGCTTGTTGCAGTAGACCGTTAGGCTTAGTAACCAAACAGCTATGTGTATATTAAAGCTTAGAGCTCGCGTATGCATGTAGCGATGTACTAATAAACAGTAAAGGTAGCTAAAGTATATACTTACTAATTACATAAAGTAGATACATAAGTGTTAGCTTGAAATATGTTATTTTTGACATGTACCACAGTAGAACTATGTACTTACACAATGTATATTCTTTAAACTAATAATACATACCATACAATTGTGTTTAATTGACTAATAGCTTATCTTCAAATAATGATAGCAATTATATGACGTGGCTGCTGCGACTAGTGCGTATCTAATGTGATCCACTGCGTGTTATATTATTTACGATTGGTCATTAAATAAGCTCGGTGGACATAATAGCATGACTTGTATAGAGAACGCATGGCTGTAGGACGTGCATGGTTTCATCGTATATTTCAACGGTTTATTTTACTTGATATATTTGCATGAAAGTAAGCAAATGGACACGCTTTATCGGTATGAAAAGACAGTTTGCCGTATTGAGTTTGTTTTATTTATTTAGGAAAGAACCTGTCGCAACCAAAATTATAAACTACAAAATATATTGATCGCAAACTGTTGTATAAAATGAATATACGGTACGATGGATATCTGTTCCCACACGACATAATATCTTAAAGGATTAACAATTATTATTATAAATTATTAATCTTTTAACGTTGGTAATATGTTTAACCTATCAATTGATTAACTTATTAAATAAACAAAATAACGATTTCAATATATTCTTAAATATAAAATATACTGCCTTGAAAATTGGAAACGACGCTCGCTTGGTTACGCTTATAAATGCACGCTGAGAACTGTAAAGATTTCAATGGAAAAGTTTAGTAAGATAATTAGAAAGTTAAACATAAAAATAACGGCTCGACTCGCACATTAAGGGTTTCGTAGATCGAGAATAAAATGGATAGAAAGTTATTTAGATCTTCAATCGATGACTGGTTGAATACCGACCGCATTACTAAGTTCCAATGTAATCGATATTTGCTGAATACTTAACATCTGTGCTAGTTAGTGGCTACCTGTGATGCAAAGCAAATAATACCCATAAATCAAAGTAAAAACATTATTGCATGCACTTGCAATCTACCATCAACAACACATCATTTTTTATTAGGTAGTTCAGTATTTTTGCTTGGAAACTTCGGAGTTAAGTGATCAAATGGTATTTTTGACATGTTTCATTGTAAACATTTGTAACCATTGATTAAGTAACGTTTTATTATATAATAATGTACCCCTTTTCCTAATACATTATATGACAATACGATGTGAATGTTTTACTTGCATTAAATTATTTAAACGACGAACTACGTAAGTCCTTAGTCGTAATAAGCGTTCCGATACCTCTAAAAATGTATATCGTATTTCTGACAGTAATCGTAATCCTAATGGATTTTATTACTAATTGACAAATGTTGAGTTAAATGTTCATGCATAATAAATTATCCGTTATCATTATTGCATAATTATGTCATGCCTTCCGCAAACTGTTATTATACAGCTTTACCAGCAGATTAATAGAATATGTAAAAAATTCTCACCAATAATTTGAGTTTATATAAATATATATTAGCAAATCCTAGTCATAGTACCTCTTAGCGTTATGCCGTGACGAACGCAATTTCAAATTGTTCCCGTCCCTGACTAGTTTCTGAAATATGATTTGCAATTTTTTACAGTTGTTGGTGCTGCTACTATATTTTAGTTTTTTGTCTAAATTTAATTGTCAGACTACTTACCAGTTTTAAGTAATTTTGAGCTTATTTTAAGCTTTGCATGTAATGATTAAATCACTAAGTGCAAGTAACAGATACCAAATAATGTACTGTGGTGTAGTTTGTAGAAGTCTATGACTGAAGACTTTATGACCAGTTGAGTATTATGATAGATGCGTATCGTGATTCGAGATAAAATCTCCTCTTTTGTAAATGGAAAGACACATAAAACGAATCATATCTCAAAATCGTTCAAAGTTGGAATATTCATGACAATGCGAGAAAGAGAAAACTAGTCACAAGACAAAAAGTAAATTCGTAAGACAGACAGAGACAGATAGTTATCTTTTTAACTAGTTAAAATCAGATTGGAAAAGTCTATGTTAAAATTGGGGCGCGCTTCTCACGACCGTAAATAAAAATATATTATGTAGTCTTTGAAAATACTCTCACACCGAGTCTTTTGTTTGTGCGATGTAGACAACGTTGCGCCGGCGTTGTGCGCTCAGTAAATAAATAGCTTATTGTAGAATTATTGTTTTGTACAAAAATATTTATAGCTACTTCCTTGCAGTGTCATAAATATTATAATAATATTTACAGCACTACAAGTAATGACATTACCTGTACATTAAGGCAATACAGATAATTACTATTCTGCACTGTTCAAATAGTTGCTCTCAAACTTAATCTTCTGTACCTACCCATGTATGCCTATTTTCATGTTCCTTTGCTTTAACAATACGTGCTTGTCTAATAGGTCAGCGAGTACTTAAAGAAGCAGATGGTGCCGTCCGACGGCGCCGAGATGAGCGAGGACATCAAGCAGATGCTTGAGAGCCACGACAAGCTCGTCGAGGAGATCTTCCAACACGAGGACAAGGACAAGAACGGCTTCATCAGCCACGAGGAGTTCTCCGGACCCAAGCACGACGAACTCTAAATCATTTAAGCTAGTATACCACCGGACCCCGCACAATACTGATTCGAACTGATGTCTAAACGATCACTACCCACGGGGAACGGTTTTACATTTAGAGCAGGTTTACAATTTAACATAAACAAAGTCAATGTAACTCCGCAATTAAATAGCCGGCATTGTAATGAGGTCGATGTAATAACTTTAAGATTTAGTTCGTGTATGTGAGAGTCATTTTAATAAACGTTTTGTTGAGTCTTTTGTACTTAGTTTATTTACTTACGTTGTTGTGGTGTAACGCAGTTTTGTTATTTAGGATATTATTTGTAATATACATTTTACTTATCATAAATCTAGCATAATAATTTCTCCTTTTTATCTCTTGTGCACGTATGCTCACGTTTGTAATATTATATGTAGCGAAACTGGTTTTATCTCTATTACATTACAGTGAACACAGTGTGATCGAATGTCACTTAATACATCATTCTATCTTTCATTGACATTGTCGTAGCAGGACGAACTTTTACATCTATTTTTGGTGTGAAATATACATCGATACCTACCTGAATCTTACGTAGTCTGTCAAGTCTTAGAATACCAGACATAATTAGAAATCTATTGTATCTGATCACCGGTGTGCCGCTGCGACTCAATAGGTTAATGCAATCTTATTTTTGTATCGATTATAAACTTTCTAACGCTCAAATTAAAGCAAGTCAGACTTGTAACTATTGTATCTCTCTATTTATATTTTTGTATAGATATTTTATTTTTAATAATTTAATAGTGTGTGTCGATTGTATTTATTTATTTTATCTGTTATTCTATGTTATATTTAACAAGGCCTGTATTAATTTATGTGTAAATAACTGTATGTACATTGTGTAAGACAATGATACTTATTCGACATTCATTCCGCTGTGGTTATAATAAAACATATTATATAATATATACATCACTTTTGGGTATTATTTATACACTTCCATACTTTATAGTAAGCTAACATAAAATAGTTGCAGTATATTGTATGTATGTTAAATGTTAAATGTTCCGCATATAAGACATATAACCTGCACTCTACAATGGTGACTTTGCTGCTAACGTGCATTGATGTTCAAGTCCAAAATTATAATAAATACCGCAAGATACAAAGTTAGTCGTGGAGTATCTTGATAAAAAATAAGAGACAGGTATCCAACTCGTTGAACAGGGTATCTTATCTTGTGTGTGGGCCAGTCAGTACAGACCGCCGACACTTCGACCCAGTAGGATCTTTTGTGTCGGCCCCAAGATTTATCCCTTAGCTATCTCCTTATGAATGTACTGCATCAGTCGCAGCGTACACTTCAGAGGGAGAAGCCTGAAGTCTTCAGGATTTGGATATGACAATCCCACCAGACCCATCCTCAATCCAGCAAACGCGTCGCATTCACACAGTAGGTGCGATATGGACTCGTGCTGTTCACCACAGGTTCTGCAGATCGAATTGTGTGCCAATCTCAATCTGCACAGGAAGTCGTTGGTGCCAAAATGGTTAGTGAACGCTCCTGTGAGCAGGCGTATTTGGCTCTTGTTATACCCGCAGAACTCCCGGGTGAAGCCTGTGGCTCTGTTTGCAATGAATTTCTTTGAGTGATCCAGACCCCTAAGGGCCATCCAATCTACCCTTTATCATTGCCATGTGCATTGAAAGCTGCCTTTATGGTGCTCTCAGAGAGTCCCACGAATGGCTCGGGGCCCACAAACAGTTGCATCGAGCCCTTTATGGCTAATTCATCAGCCTCCTCATTTCCCTGCACCCCTGCATGGCCCGGAACCCACACCAGTCTGATTGTGTTCTTCCTGCCAAGTTTGTTAGGGGCCTTAACACAGTTCAGGACCAGTCTGGAGTCCACCCTACACGAGTCCAGAGCCTTGTGAGCAGCTCGACTGTCACTGAGGATGTACACAGTCCTGTGAGTGACATTATTGTTAATATTCGCCTGAGCACAGGCAATTATAGCATATGTTTCCGCTTAGAAGACCGTTGCATATTTGCCCATGCTTTGGCTTATCTTACAGTCGTTGGCATAGATACCAGCGCCTGATCCTGTTTCCATTTTGGAACCATCAGTATACCAGATGAGATAACCCTTGTCAGGGGATTGTAGACGTTGTCTCCATTCGTCCCTCGTGGGAACCTTTACTTTAAAATTCTTTTTGAATATGTCCAATGGCTGCATTTTGTCGCATCCCATGCTCATCATCCTTTTGAGATCCTTTGAAATCTCAAATGTTGTGTGTCGAGTTACCGGGATGTTCACGCTCCACAGCCCATGCACAGATCTCTAAGATCAGCGTCAGTCTATGTAGCGCCTTTATAGCCTCTGACTCCACAGCAATGTGTAGCGGCGTTAGATTCAGCAGGACCTATAACACTGCCCTTGGCGTAGTCAGGAACGCCCCTGTTATAGCCATGCAGGCCAATCGCTGCACCTTCGACAGCGCGTTCCTGCATGTAGCTAGTTTAGTTCTTGGCCACCAGACAATGCTTCCATACGTGAGTATGGGTGTTATCATCATCGTGTATAGCCACTTGATGACCTTAATCTTTATCCCTCAGGTCTTCCCATAAGTAGAAAGAATCATGCCGAAGACCCGCTGGGCCTTCTCTATGGCTTTGTCTACATGAGGTTTCCACGTTTGTTTGCTATCTAAGGTCATGCCTAGATACTTCACCTACAAGGACCATTGTAACTGCGTACCATACATGGAGAGAGTTCCCAACCCTGTCACATCCCTCTTCCTAGTAAACGGCATGACAGTAGTTTTCCATGGGTTGATCGATAAATGATTGCTACTGCACCATTTTTCGACCATAATCAGAGCCTTCTACATGATACTAGATATCGTACTCGGGAACTTTCCATTGACGAGTATCACCATGTCATCCGCATATCCGACCGTTAAGTACGGATCTTTGTAGAGTTGTTCTAGGAGTGAATTGACTACCAAGCACCATAAGAGTGGTGAGAGTACTCCACATTGAGGGCAGCTCTTGGTTGTCGTTGCATACATTTCATCTCCTAATAACTCAAACCTAATGATTCTACCCCTCAGCATACAATCGATCCACTTGCAAATAATAGGCTCTATGCCGTGATTTGCAGATGCCACACTAATGGCATCAAAGGTGGTCCAATCAAAAGCTCCCTCAATATCCAGGAATGCAGCAATGCATACTTCCCGGTTCTCTAATGCATGTTCTGCCTTATTTACCACAAAATGTAGTGCCGTCTCAGTGGATTTTCCCGACTGGTAGGCACATTGTAGCATGTGGAGGGAGAATTTCCATAATACTGCCTCCCTGACATCTGTCTGCCTATCGCAGTTGGTCCCGTTCGCAGTTAGTCCCATTCACGGTTAGTCCCATCCGCAGTTTGTCCCATTCGCAGTTGGTCCCATTCGCAGTTTGTCCCATGCAAGTACTTTGTAAGGGATGAGGTAGGATTATGGTAATAAAACATCCGAAATCGATAATTTAACATTGTAATTAAATAATCAAAAACACTTCTGAATCATTTAATAACAGTAGGTATACAATCAATACCTAAATATTTGTACACCAAACAACTAAAATATTCAAGTCACACATAGTTACAAGTTACTAATAATAATAATATTTCCGTCAGTGCTTAGTTGTGCGAGTCAAAAGCTACGCAGTGCAACTATTAAAGCATAAATACAAACCCCTCCCCTCCTTGAACAGGGTAAATAAACATACAAATATAAGACGTGCAGTCCGCCCGTTTTAAAAATAAAAAACTCCTGAGAAAGCCATCACTGGCAGATCAATTTACTACCAAACACAGAACAAATAGGTGGGCAATTTTTTTTTAATACTATTTTCCTGCCAGTCAATGGCGGTGCGATGATAAAATGTTGCATCAGTATAATTTGAAACAACATATTGCTCTCGCAGAATCCTTAGATTTAGGATTACAATACTGCTTCAGAGCATGAAAAAAAGGCTCAAGGCTCGTCTTTGTACCGAGTCAAAATGTTCAAACTGTTATTCTGAGGCATCCGCGTACCTATAGGTGATAGCAGTACTCAATGTGTGATCGGGCAATTAGAAGATTTAGAAGTAGCCTTTAACATTAACCTGTATAAGACCGTGGAACTTGAGGTCTCTGAAAATACAATGACACCAATATTTTGGTTTTGGTGAGCGGCATGTTCTAGAATTAAGGAACTTCATCAGTCAAGATTTTCTTGATAAAACGAACAAACTTGATGAGATCAGACTTCTAGACAGACCTGATCAAAGGCTTTCGCTATATCTAGGGTAGCTGTTAAGGTCTCATCTTACCTCGCAATGGCTAAAGCCACGCGATTGCGCGACTAAAGCAGCAAATGTTCGGTAGGTAATTCAAAATATCGTGGCCTGTCATGGATCTCGGGAATGATGAGTTAAGGTGATTATAAAAATAAAAGTTCTCCATCACCCTAGGCAGATAAAAAGGAGTAATGATGATAAACCTCCAATGTGCCTATCACGCTTTTCTGGCTGAAGGTGTAAGTAGGTTGAAAACATCAAACGTTAGCAATTCTCGCCGGACTTCCTTTTAGGTAAAGGAGATTGCCAGCATGGAATTACCGCTCCACAGGGTGGCAGGAGATACGATGAACGTCGTTGTGACATATTCATAAAATGAAACTAGCTAATGGGTACGCAGATTCGCCCGCGAAATAATGAAACAACCTTCTAAGGCAGCGCCACCTATTAATATGTTCAGGGATAAAAGTATCAATGTTAAAAAGTGGTAATTCAGGACATGAATCGTGATAGTATTATGATATATGTATGTACACCCAGTTTCATCTTAATATGGTCTATTTATTACTTGCGTATTTAAACAAAATATTTAAATATCTTCATAAAGTTTCACATTTTAATATTAGTAGGATTTATGACAGTAGATACCTACATGAGTATTAATCAACAAATATGACAAAGGAATTGACGTAAGTTATGTAGAGTGCAATAAATTTCAATCTATCTTTTATCTTCTTACTTTAAACATTTACACTAGCGCAACATCGTACGGTAATACAAACGATGCATCGTTTTGGAAGCATGTTTAAATATGAAATTGAAAGGTAGCTCATCAACATTTTGAAAGAGAAGTAGCAGAGAGGCATTTAATTTAGCTATAAAAAATAGATGGCGTAAATGTAACAATTGAGTTACAATTCAATTTATGCTAGTAGATGGCGCCGCAACACACTAGTTATAATTTATCCTAAGTTATGTAGATAGCTGTTCACTACGTGAGTTAAAAATATTTTGAAGACTTAATAAGTACGATTATTATAAAAGTATTACATACCTTTTAAATCGCGCGGAAATTACGGTTTGTCGACCTGGCAACTCTAACTTTATATGCCGAGCGCGAATGCGCGAAATTATTGATTGCATTTCAAAAAACACAGAGCAACAGGAGAGACGTAGACTTGCAGTTAACAATATTTACCAAAATACCTAGTTGATTAAATATATTATCTTAAACCGTGTGCTATCGGAACCGGACGTCTTAACAATGGAGGGTATTAAACCAAGTAAGTGTGATTGGTTACTTTGCATGATAGATGTTTCATATATTTTGGAGTAGATACTTATTAGATATTTTGGAGGGATAATTTTAATTCGTTAAATTTACATTCTATTTATAACGACTAAGTAAGATTTGTGTGCTTTTAAGTTTGTTAATAAATACAATATTTTGATTTACGTAAATGGTATCTATCCTAAAAGATATTCATAAACCACTTCTCTACGTCAACGATTTATATAGAAGTAAGAGTTTATCGTGCCCTCAGCGCCACGACTTTATTAGAAGTAACTACTGTATTATTATAAATTTGCGATATTTAAAGGTTTCTTTGTTTATTTTTTTAAGGGTCGATTTTTCAATCGTCACATAACTTTTATCTGAGGAATATATTTGACGTTTTGACAGCTTTTGTATAGAAAATATGTCAAACCACCATATTTATTCATCAGATAAAAGTTATCTGACGATTGAAAAACCGGCCCTAAAAGATCTTCATGTCTCGAACCGATTTTTTTAATTTTTCACTCTGAACATGCTTTAGTTTTTATTATATTAACGAAAACAAAATCGCCTCAAAAGTTCTGACGAATTATTGCGAATACTTTAAATAGGGATATAATATTACATTTAGAAACAAATAGAGATGAACCCTACACAACATACCTACCTCTAATAAATCTATGACCCTTTTCCTTTATTACTAAAATAAGGCAGATTATGAAAATACCATATCAGTTTTTATTTGTCTTCGTAAATTGACGATTAAACTTCAATTTAAACATGTGATTATTTTTATCGATAGAAAAGCATCCCATATTTACGTTTTAGCTGTATGTACCTAGTTAGGAGAGCAGCTTTTAAAAGGGTTCATAGGCAATACGTGCAGAGATAGCTTATAAAATCTGATTTATTTGAAAAGTACTGGACATCCATAAAATCATTTCTTTTAGATTATTCGCTCTGTTTGACTGTTAAGTATAACGTGGCATTTTTCTAATTGGAGCACAAATTAAAACTTAGCACAGTTATACTATTGGTCATATATATATATTTTTTTTGGTCAGCAGGCAGTAAATAAGTATATTACACTGAAAAAATAAATATGACACAAATATAAAATTACTGATATGTCGGTACTTGTACACTGATTGGAAAGAAGTAACACAATTTGCAGATTCTAACTTCAATACAGTCCTCAATTGGCTATCACACAACTTACTAACGCTAAACACAGAGAAGACCAAAGTCCTACCATTCTCAATTTCACCTATCACGCAACCAAAATCACCACTTCAGATCAGAGTTCATTCCTGTAATAATACCACTCCAGACTGTTCTTGCATACCTCTCAAAGTAGTATGTAGTGCTCGATATCTGGGAGCTGACATTGACGAGCACGACATTGGCAGTCACACAAAGCGAATTTGAGTACTAGATTGATTAAGCTTAGGCACTCAGCAGATATTGATACTTTGTCTTATGCCAATAACTATACTATACAATCCCAGTTTTCCAGAATCATGCAACAATATATTGCAATTTCATCCGAACAATTAGAAACAACTCTTAAAAATATGGACACAATAAAGGGTGCAGGCCCCGATGCTATCCCACCGATCTTTATTAAAAACTGTTATAAGTCTTTGCTTGAGCCCTCATCTTTAATTTATAACAAATGCCTTAGTACAGGATATTTTCCTCAAGTTTGGAAAGTAGCTCATAATATACCTACATATAAATCAGACGACAGAAAAGACTACCGACCAATAAGTATTCTTTGTTGTTTCGCAAAAATATTAGAAAGTTTAGTCTATAAGTATGTAAATTTACATTTGAAATCCATTATAAGCCCCAAACAGCATGCCGCCGGCCGCTCTACCTCATCTTATTTATTAACTTATATACACAATATATCTTATTCATTTAACAAGCAGATCCAGGTCTATTCATTATATACCGATTTTGTCAAAGCATTCGATCGAGTAGATCATTATATCCAAAAAGCACAACTTCTCGGTATCCATGGTTTATTATTGTTATAGTTAATCTCAAATATATCTCATCACACACAAACAGTTGAAGTGTACGGTTTCGAATCCTGCTAATTCGTAGCCAAATCTGGTATTCCTCAAGGAGCAAATTTATCCCCTCTACTATTTATATATTTATACTAGCTGAGCTCGGCAACGTCGTCTCCTTTACATAAGAAAATTTTCTCTGTTTTTGCAACATTTTTCATTTATGCTCTGCTCTTATTGGTCGTAGTGTGATGTTATATAGCCTATAGCCTTCCTCGATAAATGGGCTATCCAACACTAAAAGATTTTTTAAATTCGATCCTGTGGTTCCTGAGATTAGCGCGTTCGATAAATTAACCTACAGAGCCATCTATTAACAATTCATCGAACTAACTAATAAATACACACTACTATCTTTTAAGTTGGATCAAATTACAGATAGTTACGAAGTTTGATCAAAATCGGTACTGTAGTTTCAGAATTTATTTTATTTTATTTTATTTTTATTTTATTTATTAGGTACAGATACAAACATCAGATCAATAATTACATAAAAGAAATGTGACCAAATACAAGTCATAAATCTGGTGTTCAATTACAACTGTACACAGCATTCAGTAGTAACTAACAAGCTTCGTTATTTAATAAAAGGAACAAATACCAGAAACAATAAATACAATTAAACAATGAACTAAGTTTAAGATACTGAGTTTTAAATTTAATACAAGTGCTAAAGATTTAGAGTTGATTGGAAGACAACATTTCTGTACATAAGGCCTTTCTGAAGATATAAAAACTATCATGAGAAATGTCTAATTTAGAACAAACATGATTATATTGTTTACATAATCTAATAAGTGGACTGTTTTGAGATACATTATTATTTCTACTAGGTATGCTAAACAACTGTGGAGTGCGCACGGATCGTGTTGGTATTTTAAAATGAATTTGATTTATCAGAGTACTATCAATAGAGCCGTTTATAATTTTATATAAAATGCACAGATCGCTCACCCATCTCCTTCTTTCTAGACTCAACAACTGAAACTTTTGAAGTCGGTTTACGTAAATAGGTATTTTACGCCTGAGACCGTATTTCGTGCATAATGCTCTAACGAATCGTTTCTGTACTGCCTCAATTCGGTCTATGTGTGTATTATATATTGGAGCCCATACTGATGAGCAGTACCCAACAATACCTCGCACCAGGCAGCAATACAGCGTGATCAATGAATCCACTTGCTTAAAAGGCTTTGAGTTACGTAGCACGAAAGATAGCATACGTTGAGCTTTGCTGCAGATATGGTCGTAGTGCTGCCTGAAAGACATAGAAGAGTCAAACATTACCCCCTACCTTATCTCGAACATACATCGTGATACGAGATTTATATATAAGATTTACTCGTTGTTCCAGTGGCAGTGTATACAACTGCGAATCATGAGGTCATGGGTTCGATTCCCGGGTACTGGCTTGGAAAACGTTGCTAAGACTGACCGTCAAGAATTTCTTAGTAGCAATTTCTATAATCTATAAGCCCGGAGTTAGGAAGTTGGGGGTGTTTCACCCCCGTGTGTGATTTCAGCTAAATCTCGTTAGACCAGAAATAAGCGGATCCTGACATAAGCTGGGATTAATAATCGCTAGGAAGAAGATAAATTATTGACTCGATGATATTGTAAGTAATTGTCTCACATACGACTTAAAAATATATCACGAATAAAGTCA
The DNA here is from genome assembly GCA_963675205.1 of Catocala nupta. NCBI lineage: Eukaryota > Metazoa > Arthropoda > Insecta > Lepidoptera > Erebidae > Catocala > Catocala nupta. The sequence continues at coordinate 13,848,235 of OY776078.1, forward strand.
CCCGAAGATTGTGTTATACTGCAGAATGATATAAATAAATTGTATCAATGGTGCATTGACAACAATAGGTATGTCCCTAAACATATCAAAATGTAACGTAATAACATTTATTAAATTAAAACAAGTCACCCATTCACCGCCCATACAATATTAATTCAGAGGATCTGTCGCGTATGACTGCGATCAAAGATCTTGAAGTTTGGGTTGATTCTAAACTAACGTTCGCGCAACATTACGGACACCTTGTTATGAAAGCCAATAAAACTATGGGATTCATATTTCGCACGATTATTTAAACTAGAGAATGCCTCTTTAACTTGGTCTCCTTTTTACCACTTGCATATTGACCGACTTGAGGCTATTCAAAGATGCTTTCTTCGTTACATAGGCTCCAAATTTGGTCTGAGGCGAAAACTACCATCTTATGAATCTAGACTTAAACATTATAAATTGGAAACGCTTGAGCTTGAAGCCCAAGATACATCAGTTTTCTGCTCTTTATAAGATCGTTAATTCTTTGGGATACAGGCGAGTTGTTAAGTCACGTTGCGTTAAAAACACGCAGTAGTAAACATGTTCAGAGGCTATTTTCTTTGCCTTCCTGTAACAACAACGTGACGTACCATGATCCAATAAACAGAATGTACAAGGACTTCAATGATCACGCTAAGGAACTTGACATATTTCATCAGACATACGGCTAATATCTGAACAAAATGTAAGTAGTGTGTAGTAGTTAATTATTGTATTTTTATTTCTTTAGTATTTTACAAAAATAAATTATATTTAATTGTTTTGTTAGATTTAAGTTTAAAACAGTTAATACATTTCGGATACTCTTTGTATATGTATAAAATTAAAGTATTTCCCCTTAAATTTGCTATTTTTTTAAATTTTATTTTGATCTTAGAAGTAATTTTTTTATTCGGTGTTTTGATTTATATCATATTATTTGTGGCGATGTTAGCTACATACCCTAGTTACTATTATTTGTCAAATGTTGTGCTCGACGATAATCGGGTTGCAAATTAACTTGTATACTTTGAACCCATATACTATTCACATTAAATAATTTATAATCTGTAGATGTACCTTTAAATAAATAAATAAACATCCTTACTGATCTACTGTATAGTATGCTGGGGCGGAGCTGATAAGACCAATTTTCTTAGGCTGGAAAGAACACAGAGGGGCTGAGGATCCTTAAAGTAATATACTCTAAACCCTTAAGATAGCGCGGTACCTACTAACAGTCCGCCAATTATTCGTGCATTAATGTATCCTAAGAAGGTACCGTCATTCCACCGACATCGTTTTTCCAACCCAACGTCATAATATCACATTTGCACACAACCAATTTAATTTCGTTAGTGGCAGACTATACAATAGGTTAAATAAAATTTTACAAATACATTCACTAAACCACCTGGCATGTAAGATTAAGGTGAGATATTGGCTTCCAACTCTAGATTATAATGACAGAAAAATTATAATCAATTATTTTGTTAGGCTGTTTGTAGCGTACACGAGAAACTCAGAAAACAAAAAAGTGTACTTACATGAAATCAAATCTGAAACACTCTTTAGTTGGACTAAAGAACGCTTCAGTTTTGAAACACATATATGTGTTTAGTGAATTTTATTATTTACTTAGTATAATTTAACACAGTGTCATGTCACATGAGTATGTATAAGTGCTGGTTACCCTATAGTTAGTAAATTTAATTTTTGTATTAATTTCACTTCATTTACTTCTCTGATTACTAATCTGTATAAATATATACATTAGCTTATAATAACAATATTTCATTATTAAACGCACTCTTTTACATGCTACATCTTAAGCCTAAAATTAGGTACCTACATATTATAAAAGGCAAGTTGTATAACAGTTGTATCCAAAATTAGGTAAACCTGTATCTTGGGAGACAATATTTTATAAGTGTGCAGATCTATGTACAACCAGTGTTTATCAATGTTATAAGCAGTACAGAGATTTTACATTTTAAGTAAGCTTGTGTAGGGATTATGTCTTCGCATAATCATCACATAATCCCAATCACAGATTCAGAAGTTTATCGCGCACCAGCTGCATGAGATATAGTAAATCTCCAGGCCACGATAGTATAACTACGGAAACACTTAAACAAGCAAAACCAGTGCTACTTCCATATATTACACACTTTTTAAATTGTATTCTAAAGACAGGTAAAGTACCGAATTCATTTTGTCATTCAAATATCGTACTTCTTCACAAGAAAGGTGATAAATTAAATATCTAAAATTGACCCATCAGCCTTGTCTCAAATCTATACAAGGCATTTATCAAGGTCATAGAAGGCAGAATATCAGGCCAATTCGACAGCCATCAGCCCCCAGAACAAGCAGGTTTCCGCAGAGGTCTCTCTACCACTGACCATCTGCAAGCTATCAACCAGGTTCTAGAAAAGCATATCGAATTTAACATCCCCCTATATCTGGCATTCGTAGCCTATTCAAAGGCTTTTCGTAGTATCAAACATTCTTCCATCTTCCTAGCTTACTAAAACAAGAAATAAGTCCTACATACATAAATTTACTGAAACAAATATACATCAATAGCTCAGCATAAATAAACCTTGCGAACATAGGACCATCCTTTCAAATAGAAAAAGGGGTCAAACACGGTGACCCGTTGTTCCCCAAGCTATTCACTGCTACACTTAAGGAAGTGTTCCAGAAAATTGCAGATGTTTGGGAAGAGAAAGGCGTTCTCATAGGAGAAAAGCAACTAACTACCCTCCGGTTTGCAGACGACATAGCTTTTCTCTTCATCTGCTCTGGAGAAAGCACAAAGCGCAAAATCTACATCGAGGGTGTGGAGGTTGAAGATGTCTATTAGTATATCTATTTGGGCCAATTAGTCTCCTCAGGCGAGACAAGAAGCGAAACTCGCACGTCGGATCGAAAACGTCTGGAGAAGCTATTGGTCCATGAAAGAACTCATGGAAGGAAATCTGCATATGGCCTTAAAACGGCGACTCATGGACATGTGCATCCTTCCCATTCTCACATACGGCGCTCAAATCTGGTCTTTGACAGCAGATCAGAAGTCCAGACTCGCGGTCTGTCAGAGAGCTATAGATCTCAGCATCCTGAATGTAAGACGCATAGATCGAATAAAAAACACCACACTGCGCTCCAAAACACAAATCGTGGATGTGTGCCATAAAGCTGCAAAACTAAAATTTGACTGGGCTGGACATGTCTGCCGCACGTCGGATGATCTATGGGCTAAAATCAATACCAATTTGTGGGTCCCAAATCGGAAACGACCTCGTGGCAGACCAAAAATCAGATGGAGTAATGATTTGCAGCTTTACAATAAAGACTGGCAAGTTGTAGCTCAAAAAAGAGAGAAGTGGAAAGAGCCTCCCTCTTCCCTCTTCACTTTGCCCTGCAGTAGTACAGATTAGGCTGCAAATAATAATAAATAATAATAAGTTAGCTTACAATATTTGTCACATTGTGTCTAACATTGTACAATGTGACCATGTACTAACCCAGAGAAAAATAATTTTTAAAGTTTTATAATTGTGTGTGTTTATGTGTGTGAATTTGAGTGTGCGTGAGTAAGTGTGTATGACTACGCGTACAAACGTATGAGTTTAAGTGTGTGTATTCGTGTAGTTGATGTGTGAGGGATGGATGATATAGGGACAGATGAATGTATAAAACCTTTACTACAATAATAGAACTTAAGCAGAGTTACAGATGCTTTGATCAAAATATGTGTGTATTGTAAACGTATATAGAACACTAGATGTGCCCGCGTTTATCGTTGTTACGCCGCCCCCGTGGATCGTAGCGTGATGTTATATAGCCTTCCTCGGTAAATAGGCTTTCCGACACTAAAATAATTTTTCAATTCGAACCAGAAGTGCCTGAGATTAGCGCTTTCAAGCAAACAAACAAATTCTTCAGCTTTATAATATTAGTATAGATAAGACATCAAATATCTGTACTTTTCTAGATGAACTGAATCTGATGCCTGAAATACTTACGGATGACTGCGATGGCGTCGCTGCGTAGTAAGTAGTACCTAGTTATTCAAATCTATGCACAATACCTACTAAAAAAACTGTAAGAAGGCTGTGTCTGAACAATTAATATATTATCTTTAAAGAGGAATACTAAAACAAAGTCAATTTTCTTTTTAATGTCATTCATTTTAATTAGATAATTTGTAAGAAGGTTTTAGGTTAAAATCTATACCATGTTAGGTATAATAATTAAATTGCTATATATACTAGATAATTCGAGTAAATAACGTCGCCGCCGAAGTTGTAAGTAAATGCAAATCGCCAACAATTGGAGTAGGAATACCAGGAATTAAATTTTCACATAAGTAATAATAAACAAATCAGGTTGGGTTACATAATTTTTTGTAAATTAAGCTGTAATGTGTTTTCAGCGTCGAAATTGGGCCCGAAAGCGAGGAGAAGTCTAAGGAGAAAAGGTCTTATAAGAGAAAAATTGGAATACTACATGGCAGAAAATCTACATCAAAGCGAGCAAGGTATCAGGTGCATAAGTGTAAGTAACCTTTTACATTTGACTAACATAATAATTATGTTGTTATTTATTTGTAGTTCGCCTCGGTTTCGTAACTACGTCTTATATGAAATACTGTTGGATCTATACAGTTTCTACACAAAGGCTCATAAAATCTTGATTTTGTATATCGGCACGGTTTAAGGAGTTTGAATCCAAGGGGTATTTTACCTCTAAGTCTCTCTCACTTATTCAACAACTGACTAAATAGCTATAAAAATAAGGCAGAGGTAGATCAATGAATGTACCCATTCATAAGTGACGTTAACTAAGTTCGATGACAGTGTGGAAATGAGCAGTGCGAATGACTTAAGCAGTACCTACCTTCTGCGGTTCTAGCAATGGGGAGGTAAGAGTCCACCGGCCAGCTTATAATAAAGGGAGCTTCGTCTTGAACACACAGGCTGCTAAAAAATTAATCGCAGTTAACAAGTACTCTACTTTACAACCAAGATTTTTATCTCTGTTCATGTTTTCGGATGCTTTTATTGTAGTAAGAACATCGGATGAACTTAAAATGCCTGACGCCTGTGCATCGTCGCCTAAAAAATGTGACACCTGCGACTCTGTTCGAAGCAGGTAGTTCAATTTATAATTTTAATTTATGTTATTTATGTATATTTTTTAATACAGAATACTTGTAGTGGACTAAGTAGTCCTATACATATCTCGCATCTAATTGTAAGATAACACAGCAACTGACAATAAGGATCTAAAATGATCCGACTGCCCTTTATAGACGCTTGGGTTCAATCCCAGAGCCGTGTTGTTGGGTTTATCTGACAAAAAATTATCAGTAGCATGCTGTTGCCGTCTTCGTCGTACTTCGGGTGACCTAAAACCATAGCTAGCGCAATGCTGGTGTCATACTAGTGATGCAAGAGACTCAGTCGTCAAAGGCCTCTAAAATAGACATTTTACACGACTTAAGTCTGGAAAGTAGACTAGAGTTTCCAGTCTTTAGTAATAAGACTCAGTTGTTATACTAAAGGACTAAAATACTTTAAACGACTCGAATTGTTTTTAAAAGGCCTCGCGCCTGGGTCGTGCTTGATATTCAAAGCAGCTCAAGCTCTAAGGTCAAAATGTGATGGAAATCTGATTGGATAGTTTGTATTCTATAAACCCTGTAAAATAAACAGTCCCTAAAATAAAAGAATGAAGTAGGTAGGTACATGGCCAGACTGACAGAAAGACGTTCATCCATAACGATAGAAAAATTATCTATACTTATATAATGTATAAAGATTTGATTTTTTGTTTGTTTGTTTCTAATAATTTAACTCAAAAACTATTCTAACTATTAAAAATTCTTTCACCATTAGAAAGCTATATTATTACTGACTATGAAATAAGTAAAATTAATGTTGCTCTAAAACATTTTCTAGAAGATCACGAAAATAAGAAGCTAAGTAGGTACTATATTTATTACGTTTTCACCACTAGGATTTGTATTAGTTGTATTATTAATATTGTCAGTTTTATCATGTTCATCTATGAGGAAATCTTCACAAGTCTCCCGAGGCGTTAAGGCGCGAGACCTTTTAGTCTTATAAGGCTTTTAGTTATATAAGTCTTTTAAGTTACGACATAGTCTTTTTAGATCTGAGGTTAAAGGACTTTGACTCAATTTCTTCAGTTTTAATCTTTTGACTCCAACACTTAAGGGTTAAAAGACTAGTCTAGTCATGAGACTTGTGAGTCTTCAAAAATGATCGACTTAAACGGCTGTGTATTTTGCATCGCTATGTCATACAATATTTCTTCAAGATATTAGCGTGGGACTATGTATATATGCATGTGCCTCGTAAACACGGATCATAATAATAAGACGAATTAGCGAGCAAAACTTATAAAAAAACAGCTTGTTCTAAGTTACAATATTTATGGCAAGACTGAGAAATTTAATACACAATGTGAGGCACAGCGTAACGAAATAAAATTGTAAAATATTTTACCATCGGAACTTATCTCAATGCAACCTTCAAGTCGCTAATGTTCAGCTGATTTCGTGAACTATTTACATTACGATTGATTCAATGACATTTTTAGTAATATGGAATATTTCTGTGCTCGTATGTAGCTAGTAGGTATTGTCTATTATTTCACACTAGATTCTCAACTAAAAAAGTGATAATGTGCAGAACATGTTTAGAACTCCTGAAAAAGAAACATTTTTTCTTGAAATAGTGGTCTGTAAATACTATTTAATTTTCGGTACGCTGTCCTTTACACCCGATATACTTAAGACATTGTTACACGATAGAGAAAAACAAACTCACTCACCGAGATAAAACATTTGATTCACTTCAGTGATCATTTAACAGGTACCTGTACATGAAGAACAAAGCTCGAGAGATGAATGTCTACTGCCATAAGCTCAACCAGAAAATGAAAGAGCTTGCCAAAACTAATGTGGAACTTGCCTCGCTGCTCCTGACTCTGCTCGAATCTGTGGTAAGCATTTTAAAGCCAAACCGTACACGATTGTTCATGTAAACATTCAAATTACCTATTCAACAGCTGCCCTTATTGAAATGCATTCTAATACCGAACGTTCTTCGAGTGCTATCAGGTGACAGTCAAAAGCAGAATGCATTATGCCCTTTTCTTTTTTTTTTACTATTTGGCTATATTAACTATTGTATTACATTTTGTAGCAATACCTACATGATTATTGTCTATTTCGCTTAACTTTCCTAAGCTTAGGTAAGTACTAGTTAGTAGGTATCTCAAATCAATGCCTTTTTATATATGGTTTCTTATACTTATTATCGGCCTCTTGCAAACGATTTTATATATTTTTATTAAATAAATGCTGTACTTGCTCTACACGATTGCCAAATAATATTTTGGCTTTATATCATAATTAGTAAACGGCAGCAACGATATAGGCACAGCTTAGTTTGTTTCCGATATCCTTCCTCCTTTAAGTATAATGAATTGTTTATTTGTGTAAATATATCATCTATCTTAAGGTATCTCTATAATGATTTAGGGTAGGTCATTATAGTCACGAGGTAGTACATAAATATAGATACGACGACAACAAGCTTTCTCATAGGGTAATTCTCGGTCGTAAATATTTATAAAATATATATAAATATTTCAGGACATTCCCGGCAGCCCTAAACTGGTAGGCTCTGTCTTGCATCTTGGTGAAGGAGAAACGAAGAAGGTAACATCTGGCCCAAATATATACGCCAATCCCTCGAATATGTATTTTTTGTAATATATTTACGCGCTGTTTTTCGTTTTAGGCTGTCCTGGATCGTATTAACTTACTCTTAGAAAGGGCTGGGTTATCAAATTTCCCGGGTGCCATGGGTGAGATTCTTTACAACGACCTTTTTCTGGAGTTGCGTAAATATAAGGAGTGAGAGCTATCGTTATATCAATAACAATTCTCTCACTGTAGTCATTATTATTCGTAAACTAAATATAAAGGCTGAGGTGGCAGGATCTCTACATTTGATACAATATTAGTACACTTGCGGTGTTCATTTGCTACGTGATTTATTATTTGCTACGAAATGTTTTATCGAAGGGTTAAAGGTATCTTTTAATTGTAATATCTGTGTGTAACTGAGTAACACCTAGAGTCTTCATTATCAATTTAAAATGGCATATCTATTGAGGTAGGTAAGGTACCTACATATGTATATCTAATGAATATTCTATATAACTTCGCAATTAGGGGGTTCAGGGTAAATAAAACGGCAGTGTCAAAAATTAACTTAAAATGAAAACTATAATAAAAATACTTTATATAAATCTATACAATTCAATCCCTGTCTGTGCATAAAATTTAATTTTAATCCATTATTACAATGGAATCGACAACCAAATATAAATGAGCCACGTCATTTTAACTTAATGAGTACCTAATAAGTACACGTACGGCGAGCGTCAAGGAATGCTGACCTCTCCTTTCAATATGCACCGACTTATTTATGCTAAAGTGACAGTTGTAACACAAACATTATATAGATCTTCCTCATTGATCAAATCAATGAATAGTAGTATTGTAATTTAAATGTCTGTCGTATGAAATATGAAATGGCGATACCTACATAATTATGATTTATAGATACATAAGTTACCTATAGGACAATCTAAAACTAGATATATCTTACATAGTTAGATCAACACTAGGAGATTCGGTGACGCCCGCAATGATCTCTGTCGCACCATATTTTGCAGACGCTTGTTGTCTTGTAACTCTAAACTGACTATCCTCTGATTGATGATCAACATTTAATGACGCTCACTGTAATTAGTTACCTACATCGATCACAATAATGAAGCACCATACGTTACGGACGGACGGTCTACACGTACACTTCTCCTCTCTTAGAGCTGTTGCGTTTCCTGGTGAACTCGGGCGGCGTGCCAGTGCTAGTGGCGCTGTGGTCGCTGTCGCGGTCCGAGGGGGGAAGCTCCGTGATGGTCGCTCGGGGAGAGTGGGGAGAGCCTCCCGAGCCATCGGCGGCACCTCGCTCCGCGCGTGGCGTCGACGGCGTAGAGCTGACTAACGTGGTCAGCTGAGGCACGCCCATCGGGGACAATGTGACTGGTGCTGCAGTTAACATGGGCGTGATACCACCCGTGGTCAGTGCCGGCGATAATACCGCCTGGGCGAGCGCCGTAGTGCCCGGCTGGCCGGCATGCAAGGTGTTGTTCACGGACCCGCTGTCAAGCTCTTGAATCGGTGACAACACCAGCGCTCCTAGAACAGGAACTTCGTTCTGGTAGCCTTGAGCCATGATCACGCCCATGTTCTGCATACCCATTGCTATCCTGTTCTCACGATCAATTACCTCTTTAGTCACGTCCGGCGTGGGGATGCGAGGTCGATTGCGCAGTGTAATCGGCACGGCAGAGCCATTGCTTTTTTGTCCGCCTGTAAAAACAATATTTCGTATTCATAAAAAAATATCTAGAAAACATCAGGCACTAATTTCTACAGCATAAAAATATTGGTGGTCGTAATTAGATTATCAGCTTTATCATAATATTTCGCCACTATTGTAACATGAGGCCTAACAATCTTTATTGACACAGTAAATAATTTTTTTATCAGTTTATGCTACCCTGCTAAACTTATATTTAAACACATTGAGTAACGTGGCAGGCAAAATCATCACATGTCGTAAAAAAAATTAAGGTAAGGTCTTTATAGAAAGTCATACCACGGGTTTTATCAGAGGTTAATCAATAACGCACAAATGTCTCATCTTCCCGTAATTTAGGATAAATCTTAACGATATGACTGTCTCATAACTAACCATATTAGTTGATACGAATCATATTACTCTTAGTAGGTAAGTATATGTCAGTTTTTGGCAAATGGTATTATTTATATTGTTATGTGTAAAATGTAAGCTGAGAATAATAAGTCACAGATGTCCAGAATACCTACATACATATACTCGTAAACATGAAAGCACAAACATTCCTCAGTTGAACTGGTTTCACATCTTAGTAGTAGATCTAGTGCATTATTATTCTGAGTTTCAAAGTATGTTATTATAAGTATACGATGTATCAACCCATAATGTGTTTTACTCTTATTATTCCTGTATAATTACTGAGCAATTTGGTCTAGAACTTAGTATTTACGAGGAACATGAGTTCTCAGCTAGTGACAACCAAAAAGTTATTCGATTTCTCTGGTAAGAAAGATTCGGACAGCACGTGAAGCCGATAGGCCGGCGCCTGATCTTAAGGACTACGTAAGTAAAGAAATAGAGACCATTACTGGTTTATCCTGCTAATATGGCTTCTCTTCTTCAAGATTATTACCTACATTAGCGAATATGTACGTATATAAGTAGGACACTGTCTCACCATGTCTCGAGTTTTGTCTATGTTGGCCTCGACCAGACTTGCGGCCGACAAGTCGTTCATACAACGACATTTTGTGATGAGGCGGCGGTGGCGCCACGGGCTGGCCGGCTTCGGGACTCGAGTACACTACCGAGTTGTGCCGATTCCTCCCGAAGAGACCACCAGACGAGTATGCTGTTGACGCAGACCTCACCGAGCCCATTCTCGATATCTGTCTTTGGAACCAGTTTTTTCTTCTTTCCACCAATGGCGTATCAACACTTTCCTATAAGTATAAAAGGTAAGTATTAGGATAATTTATAATAATAAATGACTATTAGCTGAAAGACTAAACTAAAGAGTCTTTTAACAGATAGTCATAATTTATTATAATGCGAGAACAGCAACAAAGGCTGGGTTATGCAGCAGAGATTTATGCCTGTGCTAGAACTGTTGGCAATGAATAAGTATGCCAGCCCCATTACCATCGTTATATATTACAACGGACTATCTCTAAACATTATTAAGAAGATTAATAATTTTTATCAACTTCTACTTCTTTTTCCGAAGACAGCATTGGGACAGCACTTAAATCTAAAATTTAACGCTATCGGAATAACATGAGTAGGTTGATATCATGTACAGATTTATAACGAAGCTACTTACATAATCAGCATAAGTTTCATCGTGACTCTTCCTCGGGGCCTGAACATTGGCATATACAGCGTCTTCAGCTTTAACTTTGTAATGGTCTGCGGAGCACGGCGGTTCGTGACGACGGTAATGTTCTGATGCCACTGTGTATGGCAGGTCTTTTGGCACCACTTCCTCCCAATACTGGTCTTTGAGGAGTTCTGGGTGTTCCTCGTGCATTTCATCCACTATCATGTAGGCAGCCTGGAAAAGAGTGTAGAACAATCATATTAATCAAGAAAATAAAGCGATAATATATGTGCCCAAAAAAAATGTATGGTAGATTTCATGTATACTTCTATTGCCAAATATTAAGATCCTATGTGTATTATACTGACAACCGTGTCTGCATATACATAATCAAAGTGTTTCATATTTTTGCCATATGATTCTTTGTAGAGCATCAGGGACTAATTTATCATATAAGGACTTGTACAAAAAAATAAACACCTAATCTCACTAACAAAATCATCCATGATATGAACAAGGTAGTAGGTATCTAAAAAGGTAAGATCTGATTTATCATCAGAAAAGTTTATTTTACCAAGATACTCTGGAGGCTTGAATTCCACTAAAATCTTTACCAACATTACTGTGTGGTGGTTTTTGCCAATTAGTTGCAATATGCAGATAACAAGAGATCTCTCTGACCTACAATTACCTACCTTGGGTTACCTAAGGCAAGACAGAGTTCACTAGAATATACAATTATTCTAGTGAACATAACACCATTGTAACTCCCAACATTAAAATTTTCATGTCACTTGTAAGCTACATTTGTTACTTAAAAGGCCTTAATTGTGTACCTAAAACACATTATATTTGTGTTTAGATGCACAGAGTGGCTTCTAAAGGGGCAATATTTTTACTTATAAAGTGTATTTATACAGATAATGTGTCAAAACCATAATCAGAATGGATTTAGGTACACAGTTCACTAAAGTTAAAGTACACTTTGATGATTAATTGTAATAGTTAAGATCCCATTAAATGATTACCAATATTTATTTATAAATATCAGGGTAAGATAACCAACCACTAAGCATTTATTTCTTTAATGTTTTGACCCAAGCTATGAGCCTAAGGTCTGAACCATTTCATTTTCTTTGTGTCTACAATCTGGATAATTTACTGACTATGCTCGTTACCAGTAGCATGTCAGATCAAATCATGCAATGCCTTTTGTGTTCACAGCAAGTGGTCACCTACAGTTACAATACCCAACAACTTAGCGCTCTGTTGCTTTGGAATGTTGGAATAACAAGAATGGTTTCATAAGATGTAGATTTTAAGATTAATTTAAAGTATGGATGAAGCATATTATGGTGCATCAGTTCAAATTTCTATCTATAAAGTGTAGAATGATGAGTGTTTCAATTACCAAATTGAAACATTTCAAATTCAATACTCATAATATTACATGAAAAATGAACCAAACTAATCCGCTTGCAGTTGATAGGTGAGAATGAGATTCAACATGCGAAATATATATTCATAGAGGATGCAGTGTTAGTTACATTTACACAATTGCAGTCAGCTTATCAAATCATAGTACCAATAAAGTACTAGTTTGAAATTCTTAGACTTAGAAATTTGCTTAATTGTAGCATCATGAGATGAGCCTGAGCGTGAGCCACCATTGGCTTAGTAAAATAAAACAATAATTATTAATTAATTTAATTTAATACTAATGATTAAATACTCTTTGGTTACAATGTTATTAAGTAGATTATTGTTATACTTACTGTAATGTAACTGTGATAATTAATTAGTTGATTATAATGATGATGAATGATGCAGATGCAATAAATTACTGTTAAATATACCTTAATTTCTAACATTACAATAAATAACATGATTGATTACATTCACAAGATAAACCACAAATATAATTAATGATTATTGATTATTTTGTAATAGATTTATTAAATCATTATGAGTATTATTACATAATAGTTAGTTGTTTGATCCGTTAAACATGCCAAGTCAGTTAGTACAATGTTGACTTCATATAAATTCAGATACATAAACTGTTAGCAAGCATGACTTGTGTTAGAAATAAAGTGATAATATAGATAGACCCAATGATACCATATTGACATTCGAAAGATAAATGTTACTATGTAAACATTCAGCAAAGCATAATAAACTAGTATATGCGATTAAAATATTAAAAATGTACTTTAGTCCTTATTACACAATGCCTGAAATGGTATGTTGTGTCTAGTAATGTTAGTTTGCAAGTATCAATATAAACAAATGGTTTAGTAAAGTAAGCACAATAAAGAATATAAATGTTAGTAGTTCATGGACTATCAGCATGATAGTCAATAAACAGATAGCATAGTTAGCATAGTAAAGAAGCAGTGGATAAGCATAGCCGCACAGCAGGTAAATAAAGATTGTCCTGTGGTTACAAAAAGCTTAAAATCACTACAGTACAGTATCAGTCTTAAATTTTGAATTTGGTTACATAAATATGAGATTAGTTTTCTAAGGATGTATAAAGAAATAGTTTTACTTTTTCTTTTTCTTGGCAGACAGATGAAGACCCGATGTTGATGGTATCGGAGCTGGCTCTGAAAACTGCATGTTCTCCAATCTTATGTTGTTGGTAGAAACCACATCAAGAAATTCTACATCTTGTGGTTGATCCTGGTCCATACTCTGTACCATTTGGAAGCTTGGCACCATGGATGATGTACCTGCTTGATCCATAGCCATTGGAAACTGCAATTGTGGCATAAGGTCTAGCTTTGGCTTCTTTGGATAACTCCTGGCAGCAATCCTTTCGCATTTAGCTCGTAAAGCATCACATTTTTGCTTGGTCTTCTCATGGTACTTAACAACACGAGTTTCATAGAAACCCTTCAAATCACCAACTCGTGCCTCAATAAGTACTTTTGTTGCAATGTCAGCAAATCCTGACTCCAAGCCAGCAGCTTCCTTGTCAACAACTGTTCGCAAAAGTTTGCAGAAGTTAGTTAAGTATGTATCTAAAGCATCAGCTGTAGCGGTAAGTGCAGAGTTGGTGCTCCATTCAATGCCAACATGGCCAATGGCTATAGCAGCACACTGACGCAAAGCTCGATTATGACTTTCAGGATTAAATGGTAGTACCACAGGTCCTTGCCCAAGAGTGAAACTGGAAAATTTTCTCTCAAGAAAAGCAATTGGTGAAGTAAGTTCATGTTCATTGGTCAACTGGGGTTCCAGTGGCTCTGCTGGTATATTTTTAGCATCCAGTCGAAAGCTTCGTTTCTTTTTAGATTGAGCAATTATTGCTGACATCTGTCTGGCATAAGCATGTAGTTGTATTGTATGTGTAATCAAATTTGGTTTCGGCAATACAACAGGTGAGGATTGGGCACTGATAGATATTTCAGGGATGTTCTGCATGCCCAATTCTATGATTGGATTAAAATTTACGTTTTGCAGCAAATCTTCATTCATAGGCTCTTCTTCCATCTCACCCCACAGCTTTCGTTCACCCATTTTTGCTTACTTGAACTTAACGATATATTCGTAAATTGCGTCAAATCAATTTATATCACTATTTAAAATAAAAAACTTTTAGATGGTTCACAATGCACCTTTGAGACAAATTTATTTAGAACAACACTCGCGACACCATCATTTTATTGATTTTATTAGCCTCACACACAAGCGAACTCCAATTCCGCCAATGTCAAGGACATTCAACTTCAACTTCAACTTTTCTCGGTGTCAAATGGCTCCATCGAATAGGTACCGATGATTCTGCCAACGTCAGGGTGGAAAGAGATAAAAAAAAAAAAATATATATATTAAATAAATGGTTTGATCAGTAGGCAGTAATGTGACCATTGACCGGTCATTAGAGCGATGGTTCTTCTTTGGGCTACAACAAAACAACACAAATATTAGTAATAAATACATATTAGTAAGGTTAGAAGAATAGAGAGGACAAGCAAAATCAACGATAGACATAGAGATATAGATAGACGAGGACAAGAGCGGCAGACTATATTTTGATTTTGTTAAGGGAGATAAATTTATATAAAGTTTTTATGAATGGGGTGTGTGCCAAAGTTAATAGGAAGGGTATATTGACAGGACGAGGGATCTGTTTAGGAAGTAGATCATAAAGAGGATACAATATTTTAGGACAAAAGAAAAATAGATGTTCCAAGGAGCCCTCTTCGAGACCACACTCGCAAAGAGAATGATCTCTGACCCGAATTTTGGCTAAGAAGACTGGAGAGCAAACAAAACCCAGACGGAGACGGATAATTACAGACGTAGCCAATTTATTTACACTCTTTTGTCGATAAAACCACGGTCTGGAAGGGATAGAAGGTTGAATAGAACCGTAGAACTTTCCTTTAATCAACCGCGACGTTTGCCATAAGTTATTCCAAGCATCAATCAAAGAAGGACGAGCCAAAGAACGAAGTTCACAAGGGAAGCAGTAATTATGGTCCGAGCAACCAGACACCGCCGCAGCCCTAGCACAAGAGTCTACAAACTCGTTACCTGCTATACCTACATGGCTTGGGATCCATGCCATAGCCACCTCGATGCCCATTAGGTGACACCTATACAACGATGCTTTTGTTCTAAGAGTAATTATAAAGTTGCCACGACATCGAAATGGATTTTTTTGTAAATCTGCTAGACAACTCCGAGAATCCGAGAGGATAAGCGCCTTGTTTAGCTTGTGTGACTCAATAAATTTCATGGCTTCTAGCAAAGCTAAGGCTTCACCAGCAAATATAGAGTTCTGTGGAGGACTCTTAAAATTAAGAATAATGCCGTATTTAGGAATCCAAACAGCAGATCCAACAGAACTTTTACTAGATGTTTTGGAAGCATCAGTGTATAGGGTCACCCAGTCAGACCATTCCCTTGACAATTTCGCCGAAAGCTTGACGTTAGCGTCCGAACAGTGCTTACTTATACCGAAGTCAAGGTAAATCTTTGGTTGGAAAATCAGAGACTGGTACTCCACTTCGAAGAGAGGATTGATAGTAGATTGTAAAATAGGAGCAGGAAGGTCCTTAAACTTACTAAAGGAATTGACAAGGGGAGGGGGAGTTTTATGCTTCCAATAGGTGGAGGAAGAGATAAGAGGTGACAAGGTATGTAATATGTGGAATAAAGGATGGGAGTTAGTTCGAATGGAGTTGGTAAAGAATCTGTCCGCAAGATATTGTCGACGAAGATGAAGGGGAGGATCCAAGCACTCCACCTGAAGAGCATTGATCGGAGAACACTTCATAGCTCCCGTTATAATTCGCAAGCACTTAGACTGGACCTTCTCCAGACTGGATAACGCAATTTTATTGCAAGGCTCTAGTAAAAAACAGCCATAATCAAAATGACTGCGAACCACAGCGCCGTATAAAAGTTTTTGGCTAAAGGGATGGGAACCCCACCTGACACCAGATAGCGCCCGCATGACATTCACACCCCTCTCGCCCTTCCGAACAATGTAGTTCAGGTGGTGTATGCCTGAAAGTTTGGAGTCCAGGATAAGGCCTAGGAATTTGACATGATCTTTGATGGGAATAACTTCGTCGTCTACCGAAAGACTAATGTCAGGAACGTGTCTTTTGCGAGTAAAGACTACAGCATTACACTTGGGAACTGAGATAGAGAGATTATGAGTTAAAAGCCAATTATTTAGGTAAAACAGTGCGGAGTTAAGACGAGAAGAAGAATCAGCAAAGGAAGAAGATACAGAATAGAGAACAATATCGTCGGCATATTGTAAAATTTTGCAGAAAGAGGATACAGTAAGGTCTAGATTAGAGGTATAGATATTGTACAGAAGAGGGCTTAGGACCGACCCTTGCGGCAGACCTATCCAGACATTGCGCGGGGCGAGAATAATACCACGATGGCGAACTGAAATGGAGCGGCACATTAACATACTGCTGATTATGTTGATCAGTCTCACAGGAATACTCAGCTCGTGCATTTTCTGCCTGAGTAAAGGAAGCTGAACACTATCATATGCTGCAGAAATGTCAAGAAATACGCCAATAACGTGCTTGTCCTGAGAGAACGCGAGGCGAACATCAGAGGTAAAGATACTCAGGCTATCTAGGGTACCCATACCCTTTCTAAAGCCAAACTGATTTTTGGCCAACAGGCCTCTGCTTTCCAGAATCCATTCCAGTCTGTTCTTAATCAGGTTTTCCATTATTTTGGCTAGCACGGATGAGAGGGCAATCGGACGATAGGCTAGAGGATCCAACGGGTCCTTGCCCGATTTAAGGATTGGGATAATGATCTGAGTTTTCCAGGAGGTAGGGATTTTGCCAGAGGTGAAAATCGCATTAAAAATACTAAGAAGAAAGGATTTGCTGGAGTTTGAGGATTTGCAGATAAAGGAGTAGGGAATACCATCAGCACCAGGGGAGGTATCACGAAGATGGTCAAGAGCTAGGGTAAGTTCATGGAAAGTGAAAGGATCATTCATTCTGTCAGAGGAAATAGAAGATGAAATAAGATCAGGTGGAGAAAGGCAGTCAAGTTCAGGGACAAAGGGAGGAGCTAGTCTACAATGGAAATCATAAAGAAAGGAGTTGGGATCGTTCTTGGTGACATTCGGATCTTGGTAACTTCTGCGATATGACTTAATCCTTTTCCACACCAAGGAAAGAGGAGAGCAAGGGGAAAGGGATTCGCAGAATTTACGCCAACCAATGGATTTCTTTCTAGAGAGAAGTCTGGAAGTTCGGGCAGCAGTTTGTTTGTAGGCAATGAAATCTAACATATCCAGGGATATTGCAAATCTGTTTTCCGCCTCCTTACGCAACCGGACGCTCTCAGAACATTCAGCATCCCACCAAGGAGGAGAGGGAACCAAGCTGCGGGAAGTGGGTTTTACTGGAATAGAGGATTGGGCAGATTCCAATATGGCAGAGATGAACTGATCATATAAGAGAAGGAAGTTATATTGGTTGCACTGGGGGAATAAGTCAATTTCTATGTCTAAAAGAGTAGAGAATTGTTCCCAATTAGCTTGTGCTAACCGGTACTTAAGGAGAGATTGATAGGGTTTGGGAGGAGGGATAGTAGAAGGACAGAAATAAGAAATAGAAATAGGGAAGTGATCGCTGCCAAACGAATTTGGCAAAACCGACCAGGTTATAAGTGAAACTAAAGATGGAGAAGAAAAGGAAAGGTCTGGGACACTAATATTTTGGGATGGAGATACTCTGCGAGTGGAAGATCCATCGTTCAAAATACATAGATTGATGTCATCCAAAAGGTCCAATAAGGAAGACGAACAAGGATCATTATAGTGGGCACCCCAAAGAGTATGTCGGCAATTAAAATCACCAAGAATGATTAATGGAGCAGGGACAGAAGAAAGGATGGAGCGTAATTCAGAAATTATGTTAGGATTAGGATGAGGGATATATACAGACACAAAAGACAAATTTGCAGCCCTAGCAGCTACAATGTGAAAGCCAGTATTGTGATCTGGTATAGGAATTTGGGAAAACTCAATGCATCTATTAATTAGTAGAGCGGCACCCGCCCTACCGTCATCCCTGTCATCGCGGAGACACGAGAAGCCCGAAATTCTAAAATGAGATTTAGGACTGAGCCATGTCTCCGAGACAGCAAAGACAGACGGTTTATAGCGATTCACTAGATAGATAACATCTTGTTTATTACGACGGATGCTTCTACAATTCCATTGAAGGACCTGCAGAGCCATTGGGTGAGTTGTTACGCGAGAGGACAGAAAGTAATTGTTCAACAAGAACAGAGACATTGTTCGGTAGGGAATCTGAGAATTTGGATAACATATTAATTAGGGAGCAGAGCAGGAGTTCAACAAGGTTATCGTTAGGAGTAGCAAGAGGAGTGGTTTCAGTGGGGGAAGGAAGAGCACAGCCATTAGGCTGAGAAAAAGAAGGAGTAGACACAATAGCATTGTGATAAGCCCTGTCGTAGGACTTGCCTAAGACAGGCTGGGATCGGGGAGGAAGAAACACAGTCTTCCTATAAGAAGTAGTGGGTGTAGTAAAACAAGGGGTCAAATGGGTTTTTTGAGGGGAAGCAGAGGGAGACTGGGTCGAGGCTGCAATTTCCGAAAAAAGACGCTTAGGGAGGGGATAACGTGCCGAAGCTTCCAGGTAACTGATGTTTTGCTCAGACATGACCATCTTGATAGATTTCTGGCGGGCATGCTCAGGGCATTTGGGATCTATAGCCTTGTGGTTACCCCCACGGCAAAGAAAGCATGTAGGATTTGAATCCTGAGAGGGGCAGCTATCTCCACTGTGCTTTTGAGAGCAGATGTAGCAGCGAGGCTGGGACCTGCATTGTTTGGCAATATGTCCAAACCTGCAGCAATTGCGACATTGAATTGTTGGTAGCTGGTAGGTTGTAACAGGCAGCGAGGCATTATAGCAATATACCTTTTCAGGTAGGGATTGTCCCAGAAAAGTTAACACCACTGAATTGGACGGGATCCAATTCGCGGTATCATCCCTCCGAGACTTAATGTTAAGCCTTCTAGCTCTAATTACCTCACCACAATGTCCAACAGTGGAAATACCATCTAAAAGGTCTGATAGAGACCAGTCTGTAGGGATATCCCTAACTACACCCATGCGGAAAACCTGGAATTTTGGTATGTATGCCTCATAATTGTTGCTCTCCAGTAAACTTAATTCCAGAAATTCATTGGCACTCACAGCTGATTTAAATTCTATTGATATCTTGTTGCGACCAAGATTTTTTATGCCGCCTTCTTTAAT
Source organism: Catocala nupta (assembly GCA_963675205.1). Taxonomy (NCBI): domain Eukaryota; kingdom Metazoa; phylum Arthropoda; class Insecta; order Lepidoptera; family Erebidae; genus Catocala; species Catocala nupta. The sequence continues at coordinate 13,868,115 of OY776078.1, forward strand.
GCCTGAAACATTGTTTTTATGTAGGAATTGGGCAAACTTCAAAATTTTAAATGAATACCCTGCAGAGGGGTCTGGTTCTGCTCTAGAAACATACACAGTAAATGGGCCTTTGTCAGTTGCCGAAAATTTGACGTTACTATTAATTTCGAAACCAGGCTTCGTGAATACAGATTGGATTGAATCTGCCGGAGAACGGGCTTTTTTAGATTCAATCTCGATCGCCAGATCGACATCAGCAGGTCTTTTTGAGGATCTAGGCTTATCAGGAGGTAAACCTCCACCCCCATCCGGAGGCTCCTCCATACCTACTTGATTCCCAAAGGAATCAAGCAGATATGGATGCGCCCAGACGAAACGACAAAAGAATAAACAGAGGATTACCTTATAAGATTAAGCCACCACCGAGTCAACACAACACACACTAGTTAACAGCCACAAATAAAAACAATACGCATGAAAAAAAGATAACCTATAAACAACTGACACTCTCAACCAAGCGTCAGACCAGACGTCAAGGACATTAATCATTCGAAGCGAAGTTGACTTTTGATTTACGACAGAAGAATGTCAAATGTCAACTGACAGCCATGGTGATAACATAAGATTTTGACTAATTAGTTTCTTAATTTTGAATACCAGTCTTTTAATTGCTGTTAAGAGTAAGTAAAGTAAGGAAAGATGAAATACGTTTCATTAACAAAATATATGACAAAAGGCAACGGTATTTAGTTTGGAATAGTAAAGACGCGTAATAAAATTATTAAGGCATTTCTCAGCTATGTCATGGTAGGTCGCTCTACTATAATCCCCCGCGATAGGGGTGTTCACTACAAAGATATAAATCAAATTTTCAGATAAATATTTTTATTATATTTTCAGTGTAAATAAATATCAAATCTGAAGATAAATTGAATGGCAAAATAAAGGACATGGATGAAATTGGTTGTAATTTTACTAGTGAAGTTAGCTACAAAACAATATATCTACGTGAAAATTGTAAAAGCAGGTTATCTTTCATAAAATAGTGCATTGAAGGGGAATTATTGTTTTTTTGTCTAAAGGACTTGGGCTTTTGATGCAATTTTCCTTTGGTAGTCAGAAATTATTAATTCGGAGTCTACAACAGTTATATTAACCATTGTAGTAGGTTTTACGACCATGGAATTTGTTAAATCATCCTGAAAATTTAAAGAATACCCTTCTAACCGCGGACCAAACTACGTAAATTACCTCTCTAACGGGAACCTCATATCTAATTTCGACATAATTAATATCTTCGTGTTACTGACAAAGAAGACACTAACTATGTCATCGATATTATATCTATGTCAGAGGCCTACGAGGGCTTGAACAACTCTTGCCAACAGGCTGGCCATTAAACAGAAGGAAAAAAAAGAAGCAAATCGATAAGGTTCGATAACACAACAAAACGTCTCTAATTGCACAGTAGCTAAGTAGCGCCAATGCTATTGAAAAACAGAGGGCGTTTTTACAAAATTAGCAAATGCTTTAAAATAATCTAAGAAAAATATTCACTTTTCTATTTATAACTACTCGCCGTCTATGGCTATGTCGAGGATCATCGTGATAGGTTTAGTCGGTATTACCGGGGTATCATTTCCCCGGTGAGCCCGACATAACCCCTCCGTCGCCTCGCGGAGAGGCAGGGGAGAAAGCATTCCACGACAAAAAAAAAAATTTACTAACAATATTTGTAATATCTCAATGCAAATTTTATAGCAAGCGAATATGAACTGTCATAATGATGTAACTTGAACAACTTGTACCTATCTAAGTCTTCGTATGTTAGGTTCCGATCCGACTATCACTAGCATACCTTTTACTTTTTGTCTTTGCTGTAGGTTCATAATTATAATTATTCAAGAGCGCCTGTAGAACTTTTAACTCTGGCTTGCCTTAATCGGCTGTTCATAGAAGATTCAGCCAGAGATGCTCGTGTGTGGCATTATTATTTTCAAGAGTATGACTATGAGAAACCCACTCCGGAAATCCGTTTTCATGAGACCCGCGGTTGTGAAACCAGCGCCGCACAGGTGGACAGCCCTAGCTGTTCGTAGCGGTGTTGCCGTCTAATGCCTTTAAGGTCTGTATATGGGCGGCTATTCAGAGGATCCATGAACGTATTTCAGACAGGCGCTGATTTTTACCATAGTCTACGTTGCACCTGCCCATCGAACATCCATTCCTATTTCCCAGATGTATACTTAAGGTTATGTATCAATATCAATGGTGCCAATTCTGTTGTAATTGTCACTTAACTAAAATAAGGCAAAAATTCTCTAATTTTAGTTAAGAGATTTCGTGTAGGGCGTTCTGCTGATCCATTGAACTAAATTTAGATCTCGTATAGACAGCACCAAATTCGATTATGACAATCCTAAATTAAACTGAAGCAGTGATACCGGTACTAAAAATTCTTGATACAGAATGAATGTCGAAGAGTGAACGAAAAAAATAAAATAAAATAATATTTGTGAGCTTATTGAAGTGTAAGAAAATAATTGTTTACACGTAGTAATATTATAAAATATGATTTATATTAATGCAGATTTACAATGCAGAGGGTCTCGGGTTCGAACCCACGTCGCGCACCTCTGGCTTTCGGAAGATATATGACTTTTCGAAATTATGTGCGTATTGATTGACAATTATCGCCTGCTCCGTGCCTCGGAGAGCACGTTAAGCCGTCGGTCCCGGCTGCCATGAACATCTATGGCAGTCGTTATTGGGAAGTCATTGCCCTATAATATCCTGACACTGGTCTAGCCTTAGGGTATCGCTCCGTGTAAAAACTGATATCCAGTCAAATCCGGTTAGACTAGTAAAGCTGACCCAAATTGACTTGAGAATAATAAAGGCTAGGGAGAAGATTATTATTATACATATAATATATTAAAATATTATTATTAATAATTATTATTGATTATTAATAATAATATTTTTATTTAATTTAAATTAATTAATTGATAATTAACTCTCTTGCAGCTTATCTGCTATGTCATGGATATGAAAACTGCCACGGATGCAGGAGCTTCTTATACGGTTCTTCCGCTTTACTCCACACATCCAGCGCAACATATTCATTTCCGTGACACGCAGTTTCTGCTTGTGCCGCTCAAGCACTGGTCACGTCTCACTGCCATATATAAGGACAGGCCTAATAATGGTCTTATAGACCTGCTCCTTCAGCTTTACCGGCATTTCAGGGTCACAAATGACGCCTGTCACCTCACGCCATTTTGCCCAAGCTGCCGAAATACATGCCTTGACGTCGCAGTCGATGTCACCAGACGCGTGGAGTACAGACCCCAAATATTTGAATTGGTCTGTGTGCTCGACTATGTCCCCGCCTATGTGGACAGACGTAGGGTCTGTGGTATTGCAGCCCAGATACTCGGTCTTCGCCACATTGAGTTTCAGACCGCCGCCTTTCTTAAGCGACTTCTTCCACACGTTCATCCGTCGCACCAATCGAGCCCTGTCCGCATCCGCCAGCACGATATTGGCAGCAAAAATGAACAACCAGGAAGGTTGCTCATGTGAGGCTCTGATGCTGTCCGACAAGACGTGCAATATCACGCTGAACAGGAACGGGCTAAGGACGGAACCCTGGTGAACTCCAACGGTGATGGGCAAGGGTTGTGTATCGCCAACAGCGGTCCTGACAACGGAATCGGAATTTAGGTACATCTCTCGAATGATGTCAACATAGGTTTCTGGTATTTCTTTGGACCTCAACGCCCACCAGATCACCACGCGAGGGATACAGTCGAAGGCCTTTTGCATGTCCAAAAAGAGTATATGCAAAGGCGTATTATTCGATCTGTATCTCTCCATGGTAATCCTTAGGGCAAAATAAGGTCCATGGTGCCGCACCCAGAGCGAAACCCAAACACTCCGAGACAGTGCACTCCTGTCGGATCCGGGAGTCAATAATCCTTTTAAAGATCTTCATGGTGTGAGACATGACCTTTATTCCGCGGTACTTACCACACTCCTGCACCGATCCCTTACCTTTGAAGACTGGAGTGACGTTACTCAGTCTCCTTTGGTTCGGGATTTTTCTGGTCAGGAGCATGCGGTTAAAAAGGTTTGTTAGGATGCTCACACCGCAAGGACCCATCGTCTTCCAGGCCTCGATGCGGACTCCATCGGTTCCGATAGCTTTCCGAGTCTTCATGTGGCGAAGGTCCGTCTGGATTTCCTCAGGCGCTATCGGGGGCACTTGTCCTAGGTTCAGTCCGGTGTCTGCACCTCTTATTTAGCAGCTCGTGGAAGTACGAGCTGCTAAATAAGAGGTGCTTGTGCTGCTTATTTAGCAGCTGGTGGAAGTACGAGCTCCATGTCTCCTTTACCGCAAGGTCCTCGCATAACAGGTTGCCCCCAGGATCTTTCACACAGCGGCACTTGGAGATGTCCTGTGCTGCTTTGATCTTGGAACGTGAAACTTATATATGAGCTTCTGCCCCTCAGACGATTCCAGCTTCTCATAAAGAGGTTCCAAATAGTCCCGCCGGGCTCTGGCTACAGCTTTCTTAGTGGCACGTTTGGCAGTCCTGTATGCATCGGACCTTCAGGAGATCTGGTCGCTTGCCACGTTTTGTTGAGAGATTTCTTCACCCTTATCTCCCTCTGGACTGTGTCGTACCACCACCATGTATCTTTGTCACATTTGCGACTGCCCTTTGAGACGCCCAGCACTGCCCGCACCGCCCCAGTGATGGTTGCCTGAATTCTGTTCCATTGGTCTTGGGCTGGTTCGGTACCAGCGCACCTGACGCCAATAACCGACTCCTTGGACTTGACGTTGTCAAGCAATCATCACCGGATTTGACGCCGGCAATGCTCTACACGTCTACGTCAGGGCTTTACACAGAGATCCATGACAAGGAGTCGGTGTTGCGCAGTGAGACACTCACCGGGTATGACCTTGCAGTTGGCTATCTTGCCGATGTGGTTTCTTTTTGAAGTAAGTGTTCACGATCACAAGGTTGGCAGACGCACACGTTGTAAGGATATTCTCCCCTTCTTCGTTGCGTCTGCCGTACCCAAAGCCACCGTGAACGTTCAAATCCTTCACTCTCTTTACCAACGTGACCGTTCAAATCACCACCCAAAAAAAAGATATTGCCCGTTTGATCATCGTGAGTACACCACATTAAGAGTGGCCCATGGAAAATAGACTTGTTTATTATTATCGTAAATGCTGCTTTTAAGAGAATCTGCACTATTTTAAACTTAAATGGCAAATCGGTCGGAATTATCGGAATACGAGAAATAAAACATTTACTCATTTTAGTCAGTACTTCATTCTAGTCATAAGTATATTTTATAATATTGCGTTCTAGATGAGTAATTTATTGCCATGTACTATAACATAGCCTTGGTGCGTCAAGATTTCTCATTAACAGGACTGGACTGAAATACCAACTTTCAACGGAGGCAGAGGAAGACACTCCTGATAATTATAAAGGGTTGAGAAGCTCTATAGGGTACGATGTCACTTGTTTAGTGTCCATAACATTGTCTACAGAGAGGTACACGACGACATCTCCCTCAACACCTGACATAATTGGTTTGTTTATCTGGCCTACTGTCTCATTTGTCGGCGCCAAAATTATCCTGTCACACAACCATTCTCGATTGCCCATACTTATTTGTAGATCTGGATAGACATTATCTATTATTTAAGTCATCTGTGTTATCGACAATTTGACAGATTTTACGCCTTAGTGTCATCATGTCATTACAGTCTGCATACAATCGTCTTCGACTTTTAGAAGACAAGCCGCATATTGCCATGCGTGGGAATCGTTGTGTAGTTGTATTCGCATATTTGTAGGCAGACAATTTTTTTTTCACGTTTGCCCTATTGTAATACATTACGCCTTCAAACAGGCATTTATTTCATCTGCACGTGTATCCCTAGTAATAACCGGCAGGGTCTGTCTAAAGTCACCAGCTAAAAGTATCTACCTCCATCTCTCCCATGATAACTTTCATGGTGCTTCGATTGCTCTTTTGTGGGATCATCGTACATTCATCCCAAACCACCAGCTTACACTGCTGCAACATTTTGCCGCGCTCACCACTTTTGCTAATGTTACAAATCCCTCATTGCGCCTCGCTGCGCCGCTGCCGGGGCTTAAATGTTATATAGTATTATATAGTTTATATATTATATAGTTCATTGTGTATGGCACCTATGGGTGTCCCGCGCTCGCGCGACGTTTAGATATTAAGACGGCATTTTTACTAATTATACAATGTTGCCGATAAATATACGTAATGTAGAAATAGACAGATTTGTTTGGGCTTCCACACAAATTTTCGTCTCCTATTTCATCCTCATGTAGGCCGAAATTTCAAAATCGCTGCAACGATTAATTAATTAATTCAATATTTCTTTTTACAAAATATACCTATAATATTTGCATGCCTAATTTATGGTAGATTGTACAAGGGTCGAACAACTTATGTTAATATCCTTATTTTATGTACCTACTTTCTAAGCAAATAAAAATAAATGAATGAATGAATGAATGAATGAATGTTTATTTATTTACTTGTTATCAAGTGCCTAAATACAAAGTCAAATGGTTTTTTCTTCGATAATGACGAATTCCCATACAAACTTTAATTCCTTATTTCAACCCCTTCATGCCCTTTTTTATAACAAAAAGTGACCTTTGTCCTTTCCCAAGATCTAGCCTATCTCTGTACCAAATTTAATTAAAATCGGTTCAGTGGTTTAGGCGTGAAAGCGTAACAGACAGATAGACAGATAGAGTTACTTTCGCATTTATAATATTATATAGTAGGGATTGCCGATGCGTAAGCAAAGGTGCACTAACATTCTGATGAGTTTTTATGATTATTGCCATAACTTGTATCGTATATCATAATTTTAACTAATTTTAATCTGATTTAGCTATTATAAAAGTGGTAGTTTTATTCATAAATTAACATCGATAATAGTCTCGTGACGTGAGGTTACTATTATATAATTATTAATTATATCGTCACCTCAGCTGCTTTATATATGAGCGTTGTATTGGATAATGGACTCGGACATAAAAACACGCCATTCCTTCCTATTTTGTACCAAGTCAGACCAATGGCACATTCTTCTGTTTCAGGGCTTAACTATTTCGTCTTTCAATCGGTCTCTTAGGCGATCCACTGGACGCGTGTAATATTAAGAGAAAGTATTGATTGCATTCTATTTATTGCGGATATTACTAATCACACTGGCTTCGGTAGTGCGTGCGTATTCAGAGATATGTGCTGCACAGGTTCCATGATCTGTGAGTAGGACTGATTCAGTTTGTATATATATGTTTGTATAGATAAATAGCTTCTAAGAATTCTAATGTTACGCTATGAATGATAAAATTCGAAAGACCACGGAGGACATAACTTAGATAGCATTGGAAATCTATCTGTAAAAAGCTAGCGGTTCAACACAGGGCACTGCAGAACATGTAATTTTTTTGCCTTGCCCGCTTCTCAGTGACGTACAGAAAAAGCAGCATAAAGCATATTTCCTTAAATATTTAGGTACTTATAGAAAGACGTGTGTTAACTTCCTTTGTATTAATTAAAAAAGATATAAACGTGTTGCTATCTTAACTGCTATGTTGGTTCAGTTTGCGATTAGGCTACGATACCGCTGATCTTAAAGTACCGGTTCAATTTCCTGGTGAAGTGTTATTAGGTATATATATTATGTATTAGGAAATTCATTCTAGGCCAATCTGGGCTCACCGGGTATTACGTCGCGCGATACTGTTTATGTTGTAAAATGTTTATTGTCACTCGTGCCTAGCATCCTGTTATTAATGATTAACTATTTAATAACAGTTATTGTTTTATAAATTTGTATATCAAGTAATTTTATTGTTTTATAAATATATACATAACACGTACATTTTAGTATTACCAAGTTGTAGCGGGTGAGTACAGCTGGAAAGTAGCAGATTGCATACTGTAGGCGAATATTTTATTTACTTACAGTAAGACCTTGCAACACTAATAGACATTGACCTACGTGTCTATATAATAGAATATAATAAAAGAGAATATTTCGTAAAGAGAGTTCCCAATTCAAATCGTGTGCAGCTCGATTGGTGTAGTACTATTCTCCTTATCTACTACTGAACATTGTCAGAAAGTAACCTTGTGTTGTAATCACTGTACCGTCCGCGTCAGCAGTATTTGTTCATTTGTAAGACTTGTAACCACAAAATTTAATCTGGTGTTGCACATTAACACGTCCCTATATTACAGTGATTGCGCACCATCTTACTAAAACCAAAACTACAGAAAGGGAAATAAGTTGGCAATTTTCTTTTCACACAACTTTTTTGCGATTCGACTAAAAACATTATTGACAGCAAAAACAACACAATATTGGTTGCGAACTTCTAGTATTGGCAGAAGGGTTTTTTGAAACCAGGTCCTAAATGGTGATGGCCAGAGATTAGAATTTTCAGTCAAAAACTTTAAGCCCTACATTCTGATATAGAATCTAGCCAATTCGGGGATGGGCACGTCCTGCCTGGCCTGCCTTAATACTTCAATGTCTGTATGCTGGACGTATTTCCCTAGTCGAGCTTTCCAGTTTCTAGTTAAACTGGAAATGCTACTATGTCCTATTTTTCATCTTTTATTATCAGTTCGTTTTAGGCACACTATACTAGTGTGTCTATAAATAATACATCCAAATTATATTAATTTCCATGGAAGTAAATATTTACCGTTTTAATAAATGCACATACATACACCTAAATATAATTTTATAAATACGACTGTATCGCAGGTTGTTTTCAAGCTTTCGAACATCTGTGCACTAACAACATCTTATGTAATTAATTATACATATGTGTTTAATATATAATATATACATTAATATGTGACCCTGTGCGCCGGAGTTGATTTACAATATGGCGGTCGACGAGACATTGAACTTAAACCCTGAAATGTAGACATCTTGATCTTATATAATTATGGACGAATCCCGTAACATACTGAAATATTTGGTTTGAGCAGACAATATTTAGCCAAAGGCGCCAAGAACAGCAACCCATCTTTCTAGAAATTGAGATTTGGCAGAAACTCCTTAATAGATAAATTAAATATTTATGTCTGATTAGCCAGTCGACAGAGAAACTATTAAATTTAGCATTAAGAAGAAATGAGCAAGGGCATTGGTACAAACCCTCAACAGTTGAAGGTTAACAAAGTTGACATAAATATAGTTGTTGCTTTCTGACGTTCACAGTAAATAATATATGAATTAGTAACTTGAAATTGAAGTTAATATTATTTAAAGTTAATACCACGGTTGTTACAAAAACCGTTATTAAATACGTTTAGAAATAAATAAATTAATAATATTTTAATGCCATTTATCTATGTAACGTTCAATAATTTCAATACGTAAATAGGTCTAACAGCAATTCAAATATATCTATTAAAGATTAACTTAGAATATTAAGAATATTATCGGTACGATATTAAGTTAGGTAGTATCAAGCAGTCAAACTCCTTGTTAGTTTTGTAAAAGAAAATAAAATACTCAGATTCTGAATTTTTTACTTCTATCTACATATATAATGGTAAAACACATAAATAATATACGTAATACAGTAAAATATGTGTGATGAGTTGTTTGATCAAGTACCAATTATTTTCAAACGGCTGTGACATCGTATATATTAATTATTATATTAATTACTAGCAATATATTTGACACACCACAGTTAAGTTAAAATAAACCGGTACATATCGTGGTCGGCACCGCGCCGTCTGTCTGGCCTCGCGAGACGCAAGGTGAAAATATACGTAAGCGAATGTCAACCTTCGTTATCGAAGAGTATCGTAAAACACCTTTAAATTATTACCGTTTAATGACATACCTTTATGTGCCTGTCTATGAGCCAGTTCAGTTCGATATCGTCGTCGTCCTCGCCGAACGGATTAATTAACACCTCGGCCACTTTTAACCACCCGACGTAGAAGCAAAACTGAAAATAATAATAAATACATCTTTACATAGGGACATACAAGTCAGATAGATTATCTCCTTAGTCTAAAGATTTATGTGCCCATTGCTAGTAAGCACTGGCACGAATTGTAAGAAATAATAATATAGGAGGACGAAAAAGGTTTGTGGAAAAAAGGAGATTCATCTTCAGAGACTAGACAATAAGGCATTACTTAATTAATGCTACTTAATAATGTCAAATAATTACTACTTTAATGATAAAATAGATATTAATTATAACATTATATTAATTATTTAATTATAAAATAAGCTTCATGGTAGGTTACAAACTGACTTGTCATGAGATTCTTAGAATTTATAATTTATAACAAGTATTAACGCAACCATGCATTGTATTTATTATTGGCTTTCACGTTTCTAGTTTCCTTGTTCAAAATCCCATACAAATTCGTTAATTTGTAAATGTGTGTGAAATACACATATGAAATTTAAGGAACATAGCACGTTTGCTATGTTCCTTAAATTTTATATGTGTATTTCATTCTGTATATTATAAAGCATTATGCATTTATATCCCATCAGAATTGGATAGCGAGGTATTACACTCTTCCTTGCTGCTTATTTTATAATACCTCAAACCTGTAGGTTCTGATGTAACCATGTAGATGATGATTACGAAATAAGGGAATGATTAGAACTGTTATCTGAAGAGATTATACTAAAACACAACTCACTCAGCAAAATGCCTAAGCCATAGTAATCCTAAATACCAAATCATTGATCGTCAATTCTACTTTGAGATTAGGTACTTACATCATAACCTTATTAAAATGCAATCTTTATTTAATACAATTTCTATATTTGATTGAAGGACGTGAAAATAGTGCTTCAACTTAAACGCAACACAAGTAGTATTCAAGGTTTTTAGAACAACAAAAACGGCCAAATAATGTCATCGTTAACATCTCAACTGTTGTGTTCAATATATCTTTAAATAACTAACATATGTATATAACATATGTGTATATAACGTTTGATAAACTACATACGGTCAGTATATTATTTATCAAACACATACACCGGGCAGCATAATTTAACAAATGGTGTCGTTAAACCAACTGACAATAATTTATGGAGCTATTTAATTAGTTGTAGCCCTGGTTGATCGTAAACGCACTTAATCAGAAATAACTAGGTATCTAGTTCATATAACATGAGTTTCGATTTGATCTGCCTAGCTGTGTTATATATAAGGCAAATCGTATTGCCTTCAATGTATTATAATATGGCAATGATTAGTGCCAAAATATTAGCTTATCTATTGACAGTGAGTATTAATATGGCCTCGGGTGTTTGAGTTGTGTTTTTGAACCGCAGGTATGCGCACATAGCGTGCGGTAATGAAGTCCATATATAATCGATTGAATGTAGGAAATTACATAAGTGTAATTTAAGCAAAAAATGCAATGCGTGGAAGTTTGGGGTTCGGACTTGACCCCATTATGGTAGTACGCGGATACGATACGCCTAAACTTAATGTCCGCGTTTGATAACTAGTCAGTCGAGGACACAACCGCCTTCAACGTCTTATGTTAATTTTTTTTAAATACTTCTACTGCGTGTAACAGTAAAGTGTGGTCATATTTATGATTCGATCTTGTCCGCCAAGAATAAATTATATGTAGGTACACATACGCAATTGACATTAGTAGAAATATCTTAACAGATTATACCGATAGGTAGATCAACACAAATATTGGATACCATCTGAACTACAAATTTTTTTTGCTTTGCATGTTTATGGTAGATCAGTAGTCAGTGCTACCGTACTCACCCATTAGGAAAACGCGCCGACGTCACACATACTTGTGTGAGCAAAAAGTAACAGAGTTTAGACATTGACTAGCAATTGTTTTAAACGACGGAACTCTAGCCGAAACTACCTTACATTATTCTTTCGTGATAGACTGAAAACATTAAGTGTTCTATAAATAATAATAATAAATTGAACTTAAACACTTTATACGGATTTTGTCGCGTTGTTTATTTTACTTTAAACACGATAAAAACGTATAAAGTGTTTAATTTCAACGTATAACATTCGCGTAAACTTAAGACAATATTATAATAATAATAACTTTACATCAGATAAAATCCATATAAAAACAAATACAATTTAAATAAAATTTAAAACTTACGCAGTCAATGTCAAATAAATTCATAATTACTTATATTAATAATTATAAATTATAATTAATAATAATAAAATACACAATATCATGTCCGTCTTACCGGGTAATAATTTTTATCCATTTATATTGATTCGGACAGTCCGAACGTCAGTCAATCATCTTAAGGATGCTGTTGCCACTGTCTCTCAATCTTCTTAACAATGACGCTACTTTTTTACGCATTATCGCTTACTAGCCATCGGTATGAACCTCAGCAAACATTAGCGATGCACTGCAGTAGGGAGGCAGCCGCATCAGCATCCTAAATATGTTGTTGTATTGAACACGTAAGACATTGGCTGCCCGACGGGTATGATTTACCCATATGCTGCTCGCGTACAACGATTGGCAATATGCCTTGAGCACAGTGATTTACACTTCAGTGGTGCAGCGACCAAATCTACAGGCAACCATATTCCTTCGGACGGCCAATGGATGGGCTATTCCCTATGTTCACGTTCTAGATCCGTGTCATCAGACAGGTCATCAGTCACAATATGCTCTAGATATCTGAAACTGGCTACCTTGCTCCTCACCGCATAACATCATTGGTGAATCACAAATAGACACCCTTAATTTGTCTTTGAAAAGAACGACTTTGCTTTTTGCTGTGTTGTATGTCAGCTCATGCTCCGCCGCATATATCTCGCAAATTGCCAATAGCATACGAACTCCACCCACCGATGGGCCTAGCAGCACTATATCGTCCGCGTAGCTAATATTATTAACGCACACATTATCAATATGACAACCAGTGTGGGTGCTGCTAAGCTCACCGATAAGGTCATTTATGTACAGGTTAAATAACAGAGGAGAGGTCAGTCTACACTGTCTAACGCCGCTTTCAATGTCGTGTGGGTCGGACAAAGCACCCGCCCATCTCACCTGGTTTCGCTGACAGCGATACCATTCCTTTAATAGGAATATGACTTCCACCGGCACACCCGTTCCTCCCAGTTTACTCTAAAGCTTGTCACATATGACCAAATCAAACGCTTTTGACATATCTAAGAAACACGCGTATCGCGGTGTCAGTATAATACCTGACAGCCTGCTTAAGATACAATATCTCACTTTTGGTTGAAATCTCACTTCTGAAACCGAACTGGTCTTCATGCAGTTTTATGTGTTGGACAAGAATGTTATTAAACAGGCTGTCAAGCACCTTGGCCATTACAGTCGCAAGTGAGATGGGCCGATATTTATCCTTATCCGAGATGTCTCCAGTGCTATTCTTAATAATAGGAACAACAATCGTTTTAGTAATTTCCTCCGGTAAGTACCCATGACAGAGGCAGAGATTGTAAAACAAGGAGAAGACACGCGGCAGATGAACTCCTGCATGCCTAAGATGCTCGATACTGAGACCATCATACCCAGACGTACCTCTCTGCATACTATTATATGATAGTCTCAGTAACAGGCGAACCAAACATGCTGGGTTCATACATAGGTCTCACCCTGAAGTGCTCAACAAGCACATTAGCAATCATGCGGTGATCACTAACGCTATTTATACTCACAGGAATGCCAGGCTTATGGCTCATATTTTCCGTATCTTTCCAGAATCGAGACAAATTATTGGCAGAGTGATGAGATGCAGGTGCATCTATTTTAAATTACTCATGCCTTTCCTGTCACCATTTTTACATTCACGTAAATAATTCCTACACTCTGTTGCGCGTAAGCGTCGCTGCTTCAGACAATATAGTCTCAGATACATGTTTTTTATAACTAACTTATGCTCAACATTAGAGCACATTCCATCACAACATTCACGTATTACATCTGGAAAATCTATTGCCCGTGGATGAGTGTGACATATCTCATGATAACTCTGGGTTTGTACAGCCGAATGGTTACCCCGTACAACTTGCTGATTTTCGGTATACAGATTGGTATTTGTTCACACAACCCTAGACCTAAGTTACAATCAATTACCAGTGGGAAGTGATCAGCCCATAACTCGACTCGACCTGTGATTACGCAATGATCTACCCATCTCACATAACCATTGGCCTCACTGATAAAAGTGTAGTATCAGACGTATTCATAATATTGAGGTCCACACACGTCCACTGCTGGTTCTCACAAAAGCAGGCAGATAAAATCACGCTAGTAATAGACCTGAAGAGTTAGGTAGAGATGTCTTACACCCACATTTCACATATCTCTTACTGGATCTTTAATTATCCTTTGGGTCTAAGTTATCTAAAGTAAACTCAACGATGTTTCAATATCGAACTTATGTGAAGTGATATGATTGGCTGATGCTAATTCAGTCAGCCAATCTCAGTGGCAAATACGTTTCATCGCTTGTTAACAATTTTTTGTGTTGATCCGCTTTTCAGACTTGAGTGTAAGTCTTAAATGAATATTTATTATTTACAATGGCATTCAATATAAGTATGTCGCAAGAGTGATTCATAAGGCGAGGTTTAAAATTCTATGCTTTTAAAGATACATCACAATATACTACAACTCTATACTGACATCGCTTTTAATTTTGAACAACTACACCAACTACACAGTGGCATAGAATCTCTTCTCGTAAAAAAAGCTGCCAAAAATAGAGTTCCGATCTAGTCTCAGTGTCATAAATATCACAAATTGTATTCTCCTAAATAAAAAAACACATAAGTATATACTTTTAGTTCACATTTAACTTTTATTACACTAGACCGTGACATATGTTATTATGATAAAAATGATATACCTATAATATCAGCCCTGTATTAAGCTGTTCCACTGCTGGGTACGGACCTCTTCTCAGTCTCAGTGTGAGAAGGTTTAGGCTATAGTCCAATTAGAATTTCAAATTAAAAGAATTTTGGTATTTTTTTTTATTTCAATGGCGAATTTCGCAGATGTGAATTATAAAAACAATAAAATTCACAAAGGAAAACTCACTTGTAATGCCGTGAAGAGTGGGAAGTAAACATCAGGCTCGTACTTGGACGTACTGCCGGGCGCGGGCGGCACAAGTTGCCGGCCCATGAGCGCCGCCACGAAGTACGTGTAAAGAGCGAGCGTCACCACCTGTAATCATACACAATACAGTTTTATAGCCAAACCTTCTATATTACTTACTTTAAATATTGTCGCGCTTAGGAGTATAGCAAATAGGGGTGTGTGGCCAGAGAACCTCCCCGTGTGCCCGACGGCTGCTGGTCCTTTCTACATTTTTAGTGGATTGGAACGGCAGTCGTTGGGCCGGTACACCCCGGGCAACACGGGTAATAATGTCCTTTCGGGGGCATTATTACTCGTGGCTAATACTCTGGCACGCGCGTAGGGAACCCGAGGCATCATGTCTCGGGGTTATCGGCCCGCGAGGGCCGCGTTTGGGGGTCTCTCCACGTGTTTCTTTGATTATCAGAGGACACGTGGATGAGTCGGGGGGATAGAGGAAGAAAACCTCTTTAAAAAATTACCAGTAGGGGCCGTTAGGCCGGGGCGGTGTGGGAAGCATAGGTTTCCTGCACAGTCGGGCGTATTTTGGGGCGGGTGGATTGGTCCAACATGGACCCCCATCCGGCCCAACCCGCGGAGGATAGAGGAAGACAACCTCTTTAAAAAATTACCAGTGGGCGCCGTGGGTCTAGTCACTCATTCATTTGAGGGCTAGACAGGCTTTATGCCAACCACGCCAAATCGTAATCCTGACTTGCACTGGGCGTCTGTGGTCACGTCTCGTAGCCCAAATCAGGAACGAGGGTCTTGGCTTAATCGCCCGGACCGCGAGGAAAAAACCTCTTCAAAAATTACCCGAATCCTAAGTTCTGGCGTGCGGCGAGGGGATGCATGGTTGATGGGTAGTTCAGCCGTGAGCACGCTCCCAGCCAGAGTACCTGCGGACCCCCTGTGTTGGGTTACAAATTTACGCTTACTCGGGTACAGGGATCACTGCCCGGGCGGACGAGTATTTATCCCATACTCGTGGGAACTATAATGGAATTGAATAAAACCAAAAATAAAAACGACGTACAAGAAGGGAGCTCGATGCCTCAAGACGTGGAGGCGGAGTCAGGGAGCGAGGGAATCTTTAGAGTTCCTTCGACCCGGAAAAGAGCGCTAAAAACGCGCAAGAATGCGAGTGCGGTTACCGAGTCAGAGACTGATACGGAGCCCACACGGAAGATCAACACCGCAGTGCGTGGTCGAGCCGCACCAGTGGCTCACCGAGCTGGGTTGAGTAAGGCCCGGCAGGAGTTTAGGCGTAGAAATAGTGACGCGAGAGAGCAGGAGTTCGAGAGGTCACTTAGTCGCCAGTCGTCAATGGGAGTGGACGACTCCCCGTCAGAAACCACAGTCTTTGACGACTCTGACGATGCGGTCACGGCTGAGGAGATCGCAGATCTCAGCAGCAGGGATTTGGAGCACTTAAGGTCCAAAGCGGGTCTCTATGCTGGGGGCATCATCGAGGTCGCCACCAAATCCGGCCACCTGAAAGGTAGTTTAGTAAAAAAGCTAAAGGAAGACGCAAAGGGCCTCCTCAACATTGTGGAGGACTTGGCAGCGCGGCCGGAACCGGAGACGGCAAGACGCCTCCGGGCCGACAACACGAGGCTTCTGCGCCTCGTGGGGACCCTCCAGAGGGAAAACAAATCCCTCAAAACGCAGTTCCAGGAGAAGGCTGCTGCGGTGAAAGTGCCGCCGACTCAGGTCCCCGTGACAGACCTGGAGCAGCACTTCGGGAGGCTTGAGGCCTCTCTGATGCGTTCGGTGGGGACGATGGTGAATGCCCTCTTTGAGGGCATTGAACACCGTCTCTTGCCTGAGGAGACCATCCGCCCGCCGCTGGCTGCCGATAGGAAAAAGGCGGCGCAAAAGGCCCAGCCAGCAACGGGCCAGAAGAAAAAAGCGCAAGGGCCGGTGCCAGCGGCTAATAGGCAGCCAGAGGCCGGGCCATCACGCCCGACGGATGTAACCGGACCCACTACTCAGGCAGAAACGTGGGCCACAGTCGTCCGGAAGAAGCCCAAGAAGAAGAGCGGCCAAGCCACTGCTGCTCCTGCAGTGGTCCCTGTGGCCAAAAAGAATACGTCGGTACTGAAAGTACCTAAGGGGCAGAAGACGGCGGCGGTAATTCTGTCACTGGACTCAGAAGCGGAGCGCAAAGGCGTCACTTACGCCGACATATTGACGCGGGCCGAAAATGCCATAAACTTATCGGAGTTTGGCATCGGCGAGGGACTCCGTGTCCGAAAGGGGGCCACTGGCTCAAGGGTCCTACAGCTGCCGAAGACGCAGACCCCAGAGCTGACAAGCCTTCTGGCTGAAAAGATTCGGGTCGCTCTCGACGGAGTGGCGAAAGTCGCGGTCCCCACAGAGACTGCTGATATCCGGCTCACCGGGCTCGACGATTCCGTCACACCCGAAAAGGTAGTGGCAGCAGTAGTTCGGGCAACTAAATGTCCCGAATCTACAGTCAAGCCCGCGGAAATCCGGCCGGGCCCTATGGGCATGGGCATGCTCAAGCTGAGGTGCCCGGTCGATGCCGCCAAAATATTGGTTGAGTCAGGTCGGCTCCTCGTTGGGTGGAGCTCAGCTAGGGTGCGGCCCCTAGAACAGATGCCCCTGCGCTGTTTCGGGTGCCAGGCGCTGGGGCATACGCGCCCTGTCTGCCCTGCGGGGGTGGATCGGTCGCGCCTCTGTTTCAGGTGTGGTTGCGAGGGTCACAAAGCCGCGCAGTGTGACAAAGCACCCAGGTGTGTTGTGTGTGGAGGACCACACAAATATGGTCGCTTCTCTCCGGTCTTTCGCTTCTAAACACGGGCAACACCTGGACGTGCGTGCGGCAGAATGGTGGTTCCATTGTGGATCTCTCGTTCGCGAGCCCTGCTGTCGCGCGCCGAGTGAACGACTGGAGAGTAGTAACGGAGGTGGAGACGCTGTCGGATCACCGTTACATCCGCTTCAGCGTCTCCACCCCGTCAACACCCGCGGAGCGCTTTCGGAGCTGTAGTCGCTTCCCACGATGGGCTCTCGGCCAGCTCGACCGAGAAATGGCCCTGGAGGCGGCTATAGTCCAGCGCTGGGGATCCGCTGGTGTGCAGAACCGCACTGAGGAGGATGTGGACGCGGCCGCAGGACGGTTAAGCAGTGCCCTCAAGGAAGTGTGCGATGCTGCGATGCCGAGGGCCAGGAGGAGCCCGCCACGTCGCCAAGTATACTGGTGGTCGCCCGAAATTGCGGAGCTTCGGGCGGCTTGCATGAGAGCGCGGCGGGCCCTTATGAGGCGTCGACGTCGCTACGGCGCCGAGTTCGTCGAGGGCCAGCTGCGGGATGACTACCGAGCGGCCAAGAAAAGCCTGCAGCGGGCCATTAGCCGGGCGAAGGCCGAGGCCCGAGAGGAGATGTTGGAAGGCCTCAACAGGGATCCATGGGGGCGCCCTTACCTTGCGGCGCGGAACAAACTCCGCGCCCGCAGCGCCCCCATCATCGAGACTCTCCGAGAGGATGTCCTGTTGAGGGTCGTGGAGAGCCTGCTCCCCCAGTCTGGGGGGCATGCTCCCCCAACTATGGCTCCTCGAGGTGAGACGGGGGATATCATGGATGTCCCCCTTGTCACCGAGGGGGAATTGGACCGGGCCTTGGCCCGGCTGTCGACGAACAGAAAGGCGCCTGGCCCGGATGGCGTTCCGGGCCGTGTCTTAAGCATCGCACTGAGGGTACTGCGGGAATCATATCGGGAACTGCTCGATATGTGTTTGAGGTCCGGGCGGTTCCCGAACGACTGGAAAACCGGCCGTCTTTGTCTGTTGCAGAAGGAGGGACGCCCGTTAGACTCGCCTTCCGCATACAGACCGCTGGTGCTGCTGAACGAGACGGCCAAAACTGCTGAGAGGGTCCTCGCGGGCCGTCTCGTTCAACACCTTGAGGAAGTGGGACCGGGACTGTCAGAGGCACAATACGGCTTCAGAGGGGGCCGATCGACCACGGATGCGCTGGTCGCCCTAAAGGCCTTCTCCACGGAGGCCGTAAACCAGGGAGATGTGGTTCTGGCAGTCTCGCTCGACATTGAGAACGCCTTCGGCAGCCTGCCGTTCGAGACGTTGAAGGAGGCGCTCCGATACCATGGAGTGCCCCTGTACCTCCGGAGGCTGCTGGAGGCGTACCTTGATGAGAGATACGTCGTTTGGGAGGGCACCGACGGGCGTCTGCTCCGGCGTCGTATGGAGCGCGGTGTTCCACAGGGTTCGGTTCTGGGTCCGACCCTGTGGAACATCGGCTTTGACTGGCTGTTGCGCGGTGAACTCCTCCCCGGGATGGGGGTGATTTGTTATGCTGACGACACCCTCGTCATGGCGAGAGGGAGGAGCTTTGAGGCGGCGGCCCGATTGGCCGAGGTCGGAGCGGCGCTCGTCATAGAGCGGATTGAAATGCTGGGCCTGAGGGTCTCCGTTAGCAAAACGGAGGTCCTCCTATTTCATGGCCCGCGTCGCGGTGCCCCCCGAGGGGCGAAATTAAAGATTTTAAACGAGGACGTGCCGGTGCGGGCCCAAATGAAATATTTGGGCCTGCACCTAGATGGAAAATGGTGCTTTGGACCTCATTTCGCCCAACTCGCCCCGAAGCTAGTAAATGTAGCTGCAGCGCTGGGTAGACTTCTGCCCAACACTGGTGGTCCGGGGTCGTCTTGCCGGAGGTTGTACAGCGGGATCGTGAGGTCCATGGCGCTGTACGGCGCCCCAATCTGGGTCGACGCTCTCACTGCGCGTAATAAGGCTCTGCTAAGGAGAGCTCAGCGGGTCATCGCGGTGAGAGCCATCAGGGGGTATCGTACAGTGTCGTGGACGGCTGCTACCGTCCTGGCGAGCGACCCGCCTTGGGAACTGGAGGCGGAAGTTCTTGCAGAGGTCTACCGACACCGCTCGGTGGCGCGGTCTCGGGGCGAGGAACCGGTCGTGGGTGAAATGCGGGCTGAGGCTCAAAGTGCCCTCATCCGGCGGTGGAAAAGTGAATTGAGGACACCCACCGCCGGAGTCGAAATAGTGGAGGCTATCCGGCCTCACCTTGAGGAGTGGCTGAATCGTCGGCACGGAGTGCTGACTTTCAGATTGACGCAGGTGCTTACCGGACATGGCTGCTTTGGTAAGTACCTGCATCAGATTGCCAGGAGGGAGACCTCACCCTCCTGTAAGTCGTGCGGCGCGCACATTGATACGGCGCGCCATACAGTAGAAAGTTGCGCTGCCTGGCAGACACAACGGAGCGACCTGACCGCCGTCATTGGCGGGGACCTGTCGCTGGGACGAACAGTGAGCACCATGCTGGCCAGCGACAGGTGCTGGCAAGCTGTTGCCGACTTCAGTGAGGCAGTAATGCTCCTGAAGGAGGCTGCGGAGCGGGAACGGGAGGCCGACGTCAGTGCGGACCCACTCCGCCGAGCAAGGCCAGGGAGGAGGCGACGCCGCTACGCTCACCTCCTCCCCCCGCCTTAGATGGTTGTGTCTTGGGTCGTAGCCCTGCCAGGCTAACGTCTGAGCGCTGGAGAGAGTTCGGAACGGAGATCCTCCGGCGCTCCATGATAGACGGGAAGAGCGCCGCAGTTAGGTTTAGTCGGTATTCCGTAACATCCGGTGAGTCCGACACTACCCACTGTTGCCGGTGCGGTTTTCCGACCGCATCGACAGGAGTGGGTGTGCGTAAGAGCATTCCCCTGCGAGGAAAAAAAAAAAAAAAAAAAAAAAAGGAGTATAGCAAATAAAAATATTTGACCCAAAACTTGGAGAAAAAGAAGTTTGTAGGCAAAGCGGTGGTAAGCTAGTATAGGAGTTCAGATTTATTTCTTTATAAATCTAAAAACCTGAAATACCTCTTAGCATATGGTAATTAATAGGATCCTTAAAAATATAAAATTATAAATAATAGCTATTTTTGTAAATGTTATGTACATTTATTTAAATAGAAAACTAAATGTCACTTTATAACAAATAACTTTCTGCTGTAAACGTTTTTGCCGTTTCATATCTATTGTTAAAAAATACCTATTCAGGGGTAACAACGGTCGAAAGACAAAACAGCAATAATAATTTTACTCTGTTTCTTTTTTGTGTAAGTTCAGACCAAGGTTAATTGCAACAGCACAAGAACAAGAAGAACAAAATATATATATGCACCTTATAATTCTAGCTTTATTACTTTACCATGGCTTAAAATACTTCTCACTTTGATATTAGATTGATAAAATTATTGATATAATTTAACAACCATTTAATTTTAGACCTGTACTTTACATTATACTTGTCACTTGATAGAGTTTATGTACGGGCCAGTATCATGGGTCAGCACAATTGCAAGCGATTCGCGATATTTTGGTAAATACATCATATGATTATATTATACTGGATATTATTCACGACTGCACTTCCTTTACCCTAGGGCTCCCAGTACAAAAAGAGCAACCTAATATATCTATAAATTAATAAATAGTTATAGTATTAATAGTGATATTTAATAAATAAACACATCGAATCGAAAGTAAAAGAAAGAAAATCAAAGAACTCACTTGGTTTTTATTTTTTACTTGGGTGAATGCTTTGACGCACCTACCTCTCCGCGGGGCGACGGAGAGGTTATGTCGGGCTCACCGGGGTAAAGATACCCCGGTAATACCGACTAAACCTACCACGGTGTTCTTCGACATAACCATAGGCGGATATCGCTTTCACATGCAATCGCGACCCCGCCGAGGTCTCGGCCTGCCGTGTAAAACGGCAGGCTACTACATAACACTCCCTCTACTGTCCCCTTGTGGAGGGACAAAAAACACGACTCAAGACGCGCGTGGGAACACGCCCGCCGCCTCTCGTACCTGGCGCTGATCAGGTCGCAAGCAGGCCTTCCTCACAGAAGGAGGCGACGGCGTTCGACGTCCTCTCGCTCCGGACCATAGATTGAACCACGGCCGGCAGCGAGAGGGCAACCATACCGACTGCCGCGATCAACTCACGGCGCTACGATGCCCAGGCGGGGTAATTCGCTAAAGTGTGCAGCGCCGTGTCCACAACAAAATCGCGGCAGTCGCCGCAGTGATGGCATCCGGGCGTCTCCTGCCGGCCTATGCGACACAGGAACTGGCCAAAACAACCGTGGCCAGTCGTTACCTGTGTCAGACGGAAGGTGAGGGCGCCATGCCGCCTCTCCAGCCACTCTTCAAAAACGGGACTTACCGCCACGATCGTGGCGTACCCGGCACAAGTCGTTCCTTCCATTCGTCTACCTGGACCTGACGGAGTTCGGACCGTGCCGCCTTTAGAGCGGGAAGAGCAGGTCCTTCGCCCCGAGCTACCGCTTCCTGGCGCCAATGGTAGAGCGACGCCAGAAGTGCCGCTTCCAGGTCGAATGGCAACTTGGTTTACTTAACCCTATTGCAATACAAAAATACAGTCTACACAGGCTAATCTATGTATGTATTGTGCATATACTTATTAAGTTTCCTTTTATTGTAATTAATTCATAGTTTCTTTAGAAGGAACGTCGTTATGACTGTTATTGGGAGAGACCTATACACCAAAAAATTAACAAATAAATTGAATAAGAAATACCTATAGGCTGGCATAAATGCATATTGTTTATTTCACATACATAAATATTATTATAAGTATGGATGATTGCAACGAAAACATGTTAATCAAAACATTCTTATAGAAATTGTATATATTAAATGATACAAACAGAAAATGTTGTGCTATATAAGCATAATACTTTAATGTTTGTTGAAATACACAATTTGACACAACAGAGTTATGCGACCTGCGATCACGAACGAATTTTTTTGCGATTACCAACATTTTTGCTCTTTTGTGAGAACGAATATATTTGCGTTTGTAAGAAGCGTATATAACATGATACAATATTATACCTAGACATCTTGTTTTTCGAGAATATCGATAAAAAATAATAATGCATTCATATTTAGACGCTTGCCAAAAACACCTAAGAGATACGCAGGTATTACCCTCAATTTTTCTAAGTATGAAGTACAAGATGACAGAGCAACAAGGCACAAATAAAATATGTATAAAATTCAGCCTTCGTTGTAAAACTGAACTTGGTTTAGACTACATCTTATAAGTAAGCCGAAGTCGTAAATAGTAGGTTAAAACCGGGAGATATGGACCAGCGGGTGAGACGGACCATCGTTATTTCTACCAAACTATTAAATTTTACAACACTGGCAACACTTACACATACCTGTCAACCTGTTTGCTGTGTTTAAGGTGAATCTGTTTGATTTTTGCTTGAAAATTCAGAAAAACTACCTAAAAGGTTTTAGCAGCATGATTCTTTTTGTTTAGGTTTTTTAAAAACGATGTTACATATAAGATATCGTGTTTGTAGAATAAGAATTGATGTTTTTATATGTGTATGTTTATGAAATCATAAAATAACTGTGCTTTTAATATGAGTAACTGATCTGTCTCTCAACGCAATTTAGGTGAGATGGATCAATATTGAAAATTTTATTTTGTTATGTTCAGGTGGTTTTAGATTATTTGTTGCTAATTATTTCTGAATCTATACGATTTTAATCTGTAATTTTCTCCTTTTGTAGGTAATATGCCTTTAACATATAATAAAAGAAAAGTGGAGTATGTAGAGGGCAATGGACATAAAGTGCATTAACTAATGCTTTTCAAGCTGTTTCTAATGGAATGGGTATCAACGAAGCAACAAAAGCATTTAGGATACCTAAAACTACATTTAAGCGAAGACTTGCAAGTAATAACTTGACTAAAAGTGACCTACTCGGTCCGAGTGGTATACCGCTGCCTGAAAATGAGAAGAAGATTGTCATGCACATCAAAAAATTACAGAAAGGTGGGTTTATACCAACAAGAGAGGCAGTGCGTAAAATGGCATATGATTTAGTGGCAAGACTTCATATTAAACATAATTTTAATCACTCAATGATAATGGCGGGACATGGGTGGTTAATATGCTTTCTTAGGCGAAACATTGAACTTTCAATCAGGCAGGCAGAAGGTATCTCTGTGGCCAGGGCTAGGGGAATGAATAAGGAATATGTTGATAAGTATTCCAGCCTCTTAGAAGAAGTTTTGAAAGAAAATGAACTTTTTGACAAACCCGGCACTATTTTTAATATAGACGAGACAGGCTTACAGTTAAATAATAAGTCGGGAAAAGTAGTAGCCGTGAAAGGATCTAAAAGTGTTCCTAACATAACTGCTGGGGGAAAAGGTAAAAACATTTCTGCCATCGCTTGCTGTAGTGGCGAAGGTGTTTTTCTTGCGGGTTGTATATTCAAGAGAAAAATAAAAACCTGAATTTGAGGACTGCATGCCACCCGGCTCTGTGGTTACAATGTTACAAAAATCAGCATATGTGAATTGAGATATATTCTTTGATTGGCTGAAGCATCATTTTCTGCCCCGCAAACCAAAAGGTAAGTGCGTCAACACGCACTTACCTTTTGGTTTGCGGGGCAGAAAGGCAGCAATGTGAAGAATGTCCATCTAGGATTAACATCCTAGATGGACATTCTTCACATTGCAGCAATGTGGAATTGTTGGAATTTGCTGAAGAAAACGGCATTATTTTGATTTGCTTAACAGGTTACACAACCCATTTCCTTCAGCGGCTGGATAGAACGTTTTTCCCTAAAATGCTTTTACTATGATGAATGTAATAAATTCATTCAATTCATGCAAACCCATCAAGAAAATTAACACGCTTGCAATTTGAGAAAATCTTAGCTTCAGCTTGGAATAAATTAGCTTCAGTGAGCAATGCAACATCAGGCTTCTTAGCTACCGGAATCATACCGTTTAATAGAAATGCTATACCAGACTATGCTCTCTTAACGTCAAGTAACCCAAATAATGACAATGAGCTGCAAACTGCTACTACAATTCAACAAAATCAACCTACTAAGGAGTCAGCACTTGCACAGCCAATAACCATTCAAAAATCTTCAACTAGTCGAGCTGTTTCCCCAAAAGCAACGCCAGGAATGATTTTGGATGTAGTTTCTCCAATCCCGATCATAGAAAAACTGCAAACGTTCGTCATAGGTCAAGAAAATAGCAGAAATTTTGAATTCTACTGAAGATACCCAGAATTTAAAAGAAAATTAGTCAAGGAAAATGGATGCAAAGAAGACCGAACCTAAAAAGGGGAAATCCTTCTGAAACTAAACAGACTTTAAAAGTAACACAGAAAAAGAAGGGAACTAGAAGACAAATTTCTGCAAAGAAAGGCAATAAGGAAAAATAAGACAGAAGAAACAAAAAATTTAAGACAGTTCTGACCAAGATAGTGAGAAAAAGATTATAGCTCTGCGTGATAGTCCTAAAAACACAGAATTGGATGACAACGAATATGCAGGCTATGGTGAAAACAAACACAAATACAAATGAAAAATTATTTAAAATATACAGCCTTGTTAAAATTTTGTCGGTTTGGCGTATTTGGGATCTCAGTCTATTTTCATTATTAACTATTCGATCGCTTCGATAGCGTACATGTATGTAGTACGACACTGAGGCGAAACTAAAATAAACAAACTGAAAAGTTTACTAAGTAGGTACTGTAATTAGATATATAACTAATTTAAGAACAATAGTAACTATAACACAGCCGTTTTAAAAAACACCTAATACCAATGTAAATGTTAATGAGCAACATCATTTTCGGAATGCCTTGCTTACTGAGCATCAGTCATACTTAAAGGTGTCAGGTTTCATAATAATTTCAGACGCATAAAAATTCTTTAGTTCTATAACTATAACGATATATTAATTTTAAAAAAGAAACCGATATTTTATTAAGGCACTAGACCTTTAAACGAATGATGACATGTCAATAATAGCCAGCTAACGTAGCGCCAGTAACACAAAACCTCACGTACGAGGATTTAGGATCGTGAGACCTCGCCCGCATACATACTAGCTTAGATAATTATTATATTCTGTTTTATCATTAGAACGAATTAGCTCGGACACATGGCAGATCATATCGGCCGTCACGTCTTGTTTTTCTACAGGTGTTTAAACAATAATTTACTCTCAAGTGATGCCATGTCATAGATACTGTTCGAGGCGAGTATCGTGTCTATGAGTTAATAACGGATAAGTGCGCTTGTATGCACACTAGGTAAGTATTACTATTCATTTAATGTGTCATCACTCGACTTGCAAATATTAACACTGTAGCTAAATAAACATAAGATTTTCTTGGAAAATTATAAGAATTCAGTATCTGACGATTGTTGAAATTGGCAGGGATGGTAGATTTTGATTATATTTTATTACTACCTAGGTGGCAAGCGATCATGACGCACGATGCTAAGTAGTAATAGTAGGCAAGGGCTCATAGACCGTAGTCTATGCCAATACCAGGTTATGTTGCATACCATAACCACACCACATATAAAGAAAGGAACGGGATAGGTTATATGCGAACTCAGGGCTTTCACTCATTCTAGTGAGTGACGGTACCTAAGACAAAATAAAGATTCCTCCCACTGTTTCCTGTAAGCATAGAGTACAGAGTACTACTCAGCATGGAGGGACACCGGGTCGACATGACATAAGAGACTTAATATTTGGGAACGATAGACTCTGTCGCTTGTAAAAAAATTATGTGATGCTAGAGAATATTACCCGGGAATAAAATCAAATGTTGTCAATAATTTAGCTTATGTATAGTGCGACATAAAAGAGTAGACATTAATTATGAGAAAACTAAAAATGTCAACTTCTTGCATCACTATACATGAGTACACGCACTGTTGCGTCTTATGCTTGTTGTCGAAGTATATTCGTAACAACATTAAATTGTTTGACAATAATATTATATCATTGTGCACAAACAAAAATAAAGTAATGCGTGCTGGTTTTCGTGAAATCATTTATAATGTTTTCATGCCGTGTTTAGCAGAATTTTAAGCCGGCGAAATGTAATCCGATTTGGACAATGTCTATAAACGTGCGGCGGATTTTACCGGTATGTAACTATTATATCTTCGACTAAAAGTGAATTCCTAACTAGTACTATATAAAACTGATGAGATGTTTTGCGAATTCCTAATTATTTTCTATGATTTTCACTTATTTTAGGCTATGTTTACAAATA
Organism: Catocala nupta; assembly: GCA_963675205.1. Classification (NCBI taxonomy): domain Eukaryota; kingdom Metazoa; phylum Arthropoda; class Insecta; order Lepidoptera; family Erebidae; genus Catocala; species Catocala nupta. Next base: position 13,895,481 of record OY776078.1, read on the forward strand.
GAAAATGGACAGTATTATTACTGATAACTAAACTTTAAATTGACACTTTTAACATTAAAATTAAACACTGTAGACGGATTTTGTTGCGTTGTTTATTTTACTTTAAAACACTGTTATTACGTAATTTTGAAAACTCTAACACTACTATTATTGTACTTTACTACTATTTAAGCTATATATTTTTTTAATTAAAACTGTTTATATTTAATTTTACACTTTGCCCCGACGTTTCGGTTGCTTTACAGCAGCCATGTTCACGGGGAGACTAAGATGGTACTTGTCCCAACGTTCTGAAGTATCACTTGTACTTGTACTTTTAACATGTTTTTTATATCTTATATTTAAAAGAGACGTTTCGTTTGTTTTAGGTACCTAAATCTAGTGTTGAGTAGGACATGAATTTGAAATGAGTTTGTAAGAGTTGCCTCTTTTTTGTACTGAGCCAGTACAATGTCCCACTTCAAATGAGGCGAGGCGTCTTGAAGCACAGCGGTACATTTGAAGTTATGAGTAATTTTGTCATCTAGAGTTGCTGTGTTGATTGTACCTTACAAAATGAGGCGAGGCGCGTCTTGAAGCACAGCGGTACATTTGAAGTTATGAGTATTTATGTCATCTACAATCTTACAAAATGTGATTAACGTAAAACCAACCACAAAGTATAAGAAGCGAATGTCTTAGGACAATTGATAATATTTTCGTAATATTTTAAACAACGTGTCGAATGTAACTTGTTTGTGCAAAGCAACTAAAAGCACCTGTCATTTTGACTATTCGATTAAATATTTTATTTTACTAAATAGGTACGATTTATTTAAAAAAGAATTAATGTTAAATTGTATAAGTAATATTTGCGAGCCTCCGAAGGCATAAAAGTAGCTAAGTACTATGCATACCTAGCCATAAATTTAAATAATAAACAACAGTAACAAAACTCTAATAATACAAATTAAATGCTTTAAAACCATAAAATATATGTAATCAAATAAACTTTTCTAAGCGTAAAAAAGTCGAAAAAAGTAAACAAAAGCGTTAGGTATATCGTCGTCTCACTCGGTGACGTTTATAATTGGTAAATAAAAAGATATACTATTAAAGTGAAGCATGTGACGTGTTCTCTCTCACTCACTCTACGCTCATGTCATACACGACGAACGCGACATAACATTAGAAGTGGTACATGAAAAAAATTTGAGCCGCTCTTACATTAGTACGTCTTGTACGGGACAAATATCATGCCTCTTGTAAGTCCTACTCAACACTACCTAAATCAAAAAGCACGGTGCGAAGAATCGTTAAGGAAGGCATGAGTAGTGGTGGAAAATTTTAAACTCCGGCTTAACTAATAATATCGGTCATATTTCATAATGTTTCAAAATAAAGCAAGTCTCATCTTTTTACTTGTCATTCGTTGAAGTGCCGTATGACAACTAAGTAAGTAGGTTTTTTCAAATAGATACACACATCTTAGTACAACAAATCGTTCTACAGAATGGATGTCTGCAAACGTTGAATGTTGTATTATGATTTGTGTTCGACATTTTAGTGAATTAGATGTTAACCTGAGTGTAGACCAGAGGTACACAAACTGTGTCGTATCCGATGAGCGCTCCCAATCTTCTTCTGATGTCAGAAAGCTCCACCAGCAGAGTTTGCACGATATGGTCACTCGTTATCAACCCTTCCTTCCGCGCCCTGTTTATTATGTTAGTTGCCCAAACCAGAGGCATCCAGTACTTCGACATAGGACTCTTTCCATCCATCTTTTCGAAAACTTTCCTTTCACTTTCCAGCATAAGACCTGTAAGTAATAAAGACATTGATATTGCTATTTGCAAAAAATGCCATTTATTTTAATTGTTTTGCTTTCAACGCTTACCAGAGTCGACGACATGCTGCCACGTTGGAAACCGTCGCTTCACCCTTAACGATACCCTTTGCAGAGTAATAACATATGCTAAGATGGCGTATCTCACTATATTTCTTCTCATTAGTCTGCCTGTCTCGTCCTGCAACAAAGAGCATACCGTTTTTATATCTTATAACAACAGAGAGGAATGGCGGCTCACATGGGATTTATATTAAGGCAATAAACATTTTAGCATAAAACATTACGGAAGATCATTCGCTGGTCGCAGTCCCCTTGCAATTTATGCATAACAATAAATAATATAAAAAACATTATAACGAATTTATAAATTGAAATGTCACCATAGAAATATATGTAGGTATTTGCAGTCGCCTTGCAATGGATTAAGTGTATGCATTATTTTGAGAAACAAAGCGATATCAAGGAGAAGAGAATGCCCAACGCGGGGAGGCACGGTTACAAAAAGTGTTTTATATAAGTATATGTTCAAGTTTACAAGTATAGCATATACGTGAACGTGACTAGTATAGGCGAAGCGTATTCAGCTGAAACAATGTGAACCAAGGACGACGATACACGGAATTAGTTATTCGTTTGCACAAAAGGAAATTGTGCACGCAAAACATACCATTGTATCTAAATACACCCTATGAATGAAGCACCTGCCGAAATATTGGACCTACTTGATTCACCTTCAGCAGAAAAATAAAATAAATACATAATATTCAGACGGATTATTATAAAGAAATCTGATATATTTTTGTTGTGTTAACTCATTAAGTTTGGCTTTTTAGCATAGACAAATCGATCACAAGTCCATGCTTTAAAAATTACTTTGTATTTATTAACCAACAAACTCATTCATGCAAGAACGGCTTGTTAGACGTAACCGGACAATGCCGAAATATAAGAAATAGGTAATCGATACCATCCTATAACCCAGTTAACTTAGAATCAACTACCTACCGTTTATTTCACAAGTGTTAGAAAATATTCTTATTTATAAATTAAAATTATGTATCTATTGCGTAGCCGCAGTAAACGGGTGACCAAACACTAGATTTTAAGTCATGTCTGGTATTTTAAGACAGATTAATATTCTCCCGGTATAGGTAATAGTTAGTTTTCTATTTAGATCTATCTTCCTTTAACACGATTGACAACATTTTATTTTTGTGAATCCTTTTTTACTAGTAACCTAATTTATACAATCACGTGCGCTACATACGATTCTGATTTATAATAGCAGAATTGGATGAATGTATATGTATTTATGTTTTCTGTAGGAAAATGTATTATTAACAATAATATCATCTTGCTATCATGAAAATAAATGCACTATGCCGTGCTAAGTATAGAGGATTCGACCGGGAATAAATTCCATAATCGACACATTGTCAGGTGTTTTTGGGTAAGTCGTATAAAAGTTTGCCCGCTTAATACAAGAATAATTTGCACCTTCTGTCAACGAAATAAACATACGGTTGATATTGAATCACAATCGTATTGATGATTGTTAGCAAACTATATGAATTTGCAGTATTTAGACTTAATATTATAAAAATGTGAAAACTGTCTACTGCGTCTATATTGGTTACATTGTGAGCATCAAGCCGCTCAATCAATTAATAAAATTCAATATGCAGATAGGTACCCTAAAAGCTGGGGACGCACAAAGACTACCTTGTGTACCCTACTCTTTAATAGTCTACCTATTTATTATAGGCGAGTATGCGAGCGACGGGAGAATTTTGGCAGATGTGTTCTGTATTTTATTTGCCTTAGAGAGAGTAATCAAAAAGATCTGAACTCTTTGGTAACAGTCACATCAGAGCGAATTAATATTACTTTAAATAAATTACAAATATTTTTTTAATCAGATGCCGATTGCATGCATAATAAGCTATCATTTCTTCGAAAATAATGTTTCCTCTGAAGTGGTGACTTTTTGGGTAAGTGTTAGGATAACTTATATCAGTACCTGAGTAACACAGCACACACCAAGCTAGAATATTTTATGCGCAACCAGTTTTCACTATCGTTTTCCTCAAAACATTTTACGAATACTAGTTCAAGTAGTTATGGTGCACAGTCGCACTGTAACATTTCTATTTCATACTTGTTTTTGTTTGTGTACTTATAAAACAGTACCTAATTATGCAGGCAAGTACGAAATATTCTTAGTGACATTCAAATAATATTTACTTTACTTAATAATATGTAGGTACTGGCAATTTTCATTGCACAACAGCTAATTAAAAACGAACAGAAGCTGTTTCATGAAACCCAACAGTCAACAAAGATCGCAGATTAGTTGAGAAATAAAAATCTTTGATTTCTTGTGCAAGTTGTTGTTTATACATCATGACATTTCGTTTAGAAAGATATTTAAGGACTAAAAATGTTAAGAAATTATTGCCCAACCATACAACGAGTTGAAACATTTTCAACGTGACCTTCGACGCCCTTGAAATGTAACAAACTGGAAAACTGGACGCGGTAACAATTAATTTTATGCGTACCAGGTAACTTCATGACGCACAGGATATTTTTAAGTGTATTTATAATAAAACTGTACCTACTACCTAGTTAAGCAATAGGTTGTCAATAAGAATTCGTTACTCGCGTTCACGTAGCCTTGTATTTATAATATGTTTAGGCGAATACTTAAATCATAGATGCACATCTATTTATGATCTTAACCTTTACATAGGTACTCTTTTCGTGCTACGTGGACGTGCAAATCGGACTTAAATCGCACAAAAATGTGTCCACATTAAGAATAGTTACATAGTACAAACAAATATAAAACAAATTGTATAAATTGAATACGATATTTATAACTCAGATGTCCGTGGCGCAGCGGTAGTGAATGCATCTGCTGTGCATGAGGTCTCGGGTTCGGATCCCGGGTCGGGCTAATAAACATTTATTGGGTTTTTCAGTTAAGCAATCTCAATAGCAGCCCGGAAGTCTAGTTAGGAAGTTGGCGGTGTAAGACACCCCCGTGCTTCGTAAAGCACGTTAAGCCGTTGGTACTGCGCCTGACCTTTCGCCGGTCGTGTCGGATTACCGTCCCATCAGATCATGAAAGTTAAGTAACAGAGAGTGCACTTGTGTTTGCGCACACACTTGTGCACTATAATATCTTCTGCGTAGTTGGCCAGTCTCTGGCCGTAGCCGAAATTCGGTCTGGAGGATTATTATTATTTTATTATTATACGAGTATGACAACTTAAAATCCAAAAAGATGACCGTATTTAAAGGAAATTTATTATTTAATTTTTGTGTTTTGGTGTCGAAATATCTTTTATACCTGAAATATTAGGTATGCCTGTTTGTACTTGCTTATCCGATGATAGGTGTTAAATAACCAATGCCCAACCTATCATCGGCCATTCAAACTATGAATGTACATCGACACGCCTGCGCGGGATTAATGTACCACTAACAAGACGAATCTAAAATATATATTTTTATAGGGTATTTTAGCCTATGTTAAAACAACTATTCCTTACTTAATCGAGTATTTACTTAGAGAAAAGTAACTGTAAATCTTGAGACCTGGGGATCGATGTTTGGATCAGGTAATGTGCTTTTTTTATGAATAATCAGCAACAAAAATACGAACTCCAGATATTATCAGCCATCTATTGCGCCAGATATTGCTGACGTGTTAGTTTTGCTATACCCTTCTACTTGACCATCTAAGAATATAACGTGATGATTTGCATGGTAAATGTTTATATGACCGCACTTCATTATAACTCTCAGTAGAAATATACATTTGTCTAAGTCCTAGCAAAATTAAAATAGCTGCTCTATTTGTTGTCATGAAATTATTGATAAAATATGTATTTAGAGTAAGGCAGTGATAGTTTAAAATATGTATTGTAATCATAATACAAACCTTAATAAACCAATCTATTTCTACCAATTAGGTCAATTAGGTATTTAACCGAGTTTGCTCAAAGAACAACAGATTCTTCTTTTTATTCCTGACCTTGATTAGTACTATTTTATTATACCTATTCGACTAGTCTTATGGGTTTGATTTAACCACATGATAATAATTAATGTGGTTTACAAATCCAATACCGGATCTCCTGTGTCCGTATCTCAATGTTTGTAGAGATCCGTTATACAAAAATTATTCGTAATGTATAAGTTTGATTATAATATGGGTTTAATAATGGTGTGACACATTTCAGCGATATATCTACATACATGCGCACTATATTATGTATATTGTAATTGGTAGCACAGAACTTGAAATTGTTCCATACACGGCATTCGACTTGCCCTGTCCTAGCATTACGGATTTGCTCAGACCTTCCTTGAATTTAAGAACTAATTTATGCACTGTTGGTGAACGCGTGGGGCGTTCACCGACGGCGTAGTACGCAGTGGGTACTTAAAAAAAACACTGCTGAAACTGGACAATTGTCGAATTTGTTCTGTAATTTGTCATATGTCGTCTTATTTGTTATATATTATAATAAGCAATTCTCGGCAAAAAGCTTTATTTAAATGTCTGACATGGGATTTGTAGTTGCTATCGGACTTCGGACTAAGGCTTTTTGCAATAATCATGATTATAAAGGCGTTGCACCTACTTAGACGTTGCTGTGAATTTTCATATCTGTTTATCCTAGTTCCCATAAGAAAACTATTATTCATCTATCAAACAGGTTGGGTTTCGGTATTGGTGAAAGTACTACTTATTAATTTACATAGCAATCACTTACTCCAAAAAAAATTCTGAAGTGTAATAACGCTAAAAGTTTTTGTTGAACTTTAAAAACGGTTAGAGGGTCCTTTTAATACGGCCTATAAACTACAGAAAGCTGAATGCTTAAAAAGATAGCTGCCTAGCCCGTCGGCAGTAATCTATAGGTACATGTATGTAATATGTACTTGCAGAATTAAGATAAATAAGTATTACTCGTAGTTGACAAGCATGATGAAGCTTTCCAAAATCTCTTTACACCCTGCACTTAGACAATAGAAAATTATGAGCTCTATTTAAAAAAAAATATTTCGTCTTTATAAATATTCCGACGTGTGAAAGTAAATTTAAACCCAAAACAATCGTGGCCAATTAACTATTTATTATTTTCTGCGAGTCGAGACCAACTTAACGTATACATGTATGCAGCCTTATTGCTCAATGCCGCGGTGCCTACCTCTCACATACAATAGGCTGTCTATTAATTAATTTCTGAGATGTCTACCTCTTAATTGCCGCTGCAGCCTAATTAGGAAAATCGTCTTTGTCAAGGAAACATTTAAATCCCGCTGCAAGCTATCTATAAGACAACGCGGTGCTTATCTACTAAATTCGGTGGTTGCTACCTCTCAAATGCCGCTGCAGCCAAGCTATCAAATACCGCGGTGTCTGCCACTGCAGCCTGATGATGAAATCCGACTGTACCGAGGTACCGCTCAAATGCCGCAGCAACCGATCTATTAAGTTCTGTGGTGTCTACCTCTCATGCCATTACAGCCAATCTATCAAATACCGCGGGGCCTACCTCTCAAATGTCGTTGCAGCCGGTAGGCTGAGTAGGTATCACTAGAGAAGTATCACTCTCTTGATGTATCTGTTTTATTTATAATGTAGAATAAGCATGTTATGATGTTGCAACATACTATTGAAATTATTGAATAAGCGATATCAACTTGACATGATTTTCCCTTGACATTATAATGTCGATCAGTCTTTTCATCAAAAGTGACTTAGAAATATTAATGCGGGTGTACACTTGTGTATCGTAGTCTATAGACGCTAGATTATAATATTATACTTGCGGTATGTGCTTACTATCAGTGGGCAGTATACAATTTTGCTACCTAGGTTACTATAAGAAAACCTTGCATATGATTGAGCCGGGGGGTTTCAAAAGAATTATTGTGAGCTTCAATTGTCTAAGAAGGTATAGTTGCTCTAAAGGTATATTTCCGTGATCCTGCTATTATTAAAGTTTAATAACCTAAATATGAAATATTGTATAGTGTATGAGTGTTAATTTGTTAAATAGACTACATTTGTAAAAAACTAATAAGTAGATATTCAGCAATCCCCAGGTATGCTATTTTGATAACATCTAGGAAAATAAGTATCTATTATGAAGTGTATTTCTCAGGCTAAATGAGTTAGAGGGCACTCTAACGTGTTTATAAACAATGTAGTTGGATCGCTTCCTGTAGTACCTAGTACGTAATATGCTTGTAAGTAGGTAAATTTAATAAAAGTATATATTTCGTCTACATAGTAAAACATATTTCATATAAACGTACATCCCTCTATCAAATAAAATATTTCGGGCTACAATCCGGAATTAGTATTTTTGAGTTAACACATTTAGCTAGATATATGTATCTAACTTATATAAATATAAGTCGACTACACAATAAAAAGTGACACACACTAAAATCACGTACATGTTACAAAAACAATCATATGTTTCTAAAAATGAATATTAAATTGAGCGCAAATGGTAAAAACGCAAACGCGTGATTATTAATTTTCTTCGTACGTGTGCACCGAAGGCATAACAAATCCTTTCTATAATGCTTTGTGGACTTATCGTACGAAGTACATCATACATTCGATGCGGCATCGCTTAGCATGCTCACGCGTCGCTTGTCGATAACCACTGTAGCAAACCAAACTATACCAACTTTACAATAATGTTATTGAATGAATATACAATTTATTCATTCGACAATAAAGCCAATAACGAAATTTTAATTAAAACTTCTGGGAATAGTAGGTATAGGGAATATTATGATACGTTGCATAGTGGCAATTTTATTTCGAAGGACATGTTAACTATTAATCATCATAAATATCACGAAACAGGTGCATAAAAACGAATACGCCACTATAAGGACGTTTACATACATTGCAATGTTATTATACATTTAGTTTATTAAACAATTAACGTATTTTACGTAAATTTAAAATAACTATGAACTGGGCAGCCAATTAAAATGCGACTACTAAAATGCTGCTACGGGGCATTTCTAGACGAAATATCGATCAAAACCGTTACACCGAAACAGTATTACAAATTATTTATTATTATTATATTAACTATTATTATATTAACTTGTATACTTTATAAATTATATTTGTATTGAAAGTATACGATATATAATTATATATAAGTAAGTCATTACGCAAGTATTTCTACATAGTGATGGCTTATGGGATACCTTCAGGCCAAAACTCCGTTAAAAATATAACACGTGAAATATGTTTATTTTAAAATCAATCAAACATTACTAAACTGAAGTAATATTGCTAAAACTATTCACAGTTCCTAAGTTTGAATGTTGCAATCATGCTTCATAATAGCATTCTGGCAGTTTGTAATACAAAAGAACTTAAACAAGTTCACGACTTAGATTGGCATATTGCTCAGGACTTAATATTTTTACTCATAAACACTATTTAAAGGCGTTTGCAATATTCAAAACTAGTTTTGGCAGTCTGAATTGCTTGTACACCGAATACATGGATTGATATAGGCAGAAAGGCAAATCTGGGGGCTAAGACGTATATTTTAGACGAAGTATTTAACTAACTAGGATATGTATCAAATGCTAAAGATCCTCTAGACTCTAGACCGAGAGATATCGGTCACGGCGTCAAATATTAACAGCGGCCATCAACGCAGAAGACATTTTACTGCCCATGTGTGTGTGCAAACACGAGAACATTCTCTGTTCCCAAACTCTCATAATCTGATGAGAAGGCATTCCGACATGACTGGAGAGATCAGACTCCACAACAAAGGCTTTACGTGCTTTCCAAGACACGGGGTGTGTAACAACGCCTACTTCCTAACTTCAAACTGCTACAGAGAATTTCTATAAATCTAGTCAGAAATACTTAATAACTCTTTGTTGCGTAACTTAACAAAGCAATTCAAAGCATATTGTTAAATATTATAAAGATTCAATGAAGTTCATTAAAAGTATTGATTTATTTATGGCTTGAAACTATTAAAAACTCAATCGTCTTAGGTAAATGGGCAACGATCATTCTGGCAACGATCAATAAAAAAATATCTTCTAATAAGATTTCGGTTCTTAACTTATTATACCCATGCCCGTTTAACCTTGGGAACTGCGTTTGATAAGATAATATCTGCATTATATTTATAAAACATAATTAAATTAGGTAGCATCTGTGTGTGGGAGTTAATTGTAATTATGCATAGAATAACGTCGCAAATTATTTTATAAGGTCATTTCCCGTCATAACCGGATGTTCTATTGAACTCCTTGAAATTTGGTTGATAATTATAAAGTGTGTTGTGGTTTTTAAGCACGTTTATACTAGCGATTCTTTAGTGTAAGTGTTTGTTAGTCGTGTACGCAGCGCCGATGCTGAGAGCACGTTGTTCCATTTTGTTAACAAAACGGAAATTGTAGAAAGAGGTGGAATGCGATTACGTTTGTAGGTACATGTCACTGCGTTGTAGGCACAAGCTGATGCTTCGCGAAAAGACGGGATACCACGTTCGAGTTGCGTTGCGCATGCGTTTATCGGTCACCTAAGCTGGAGTTGCCTCCCCTTTATGAAGCTGCGCTGCGAGTCTAACATGATTTTCCATCGCTCTCGACCTGTATATATGTTGCGTCCTTATCAAATAGTGCGCCAGCCTTGCTGCATTAAATTGCACAGTTCGTCTATGAGTACCTATCTATGTCGTAAGACTAAATATTAGGACATAATAGCTATCTATATACCAGCTTTAATTTAGTCAATAGAGCTATACGTGCATTCCTTCCTCATCAAACTCGAGATGGAATATATTTGTTCGTCTTGATCTAAGCGAGCTAATCTTAGGCCAAATTGATAAACTTTAGTTTGCAATCAACTTAAAAAAAAAATAGTTAATTGAAGATTTCGCTTTGAAAATGTGTTGGCAAATTATAAACGGACATGCCAACTAGCAAATGTATCGAAATGTGTTGCGATTTGAGTACCTTTATGAGACCCACAACTACTCGGTGTGGTCTTTACTATATTAGAACAATAGTTACATATTGTCATTTTAAATTAACATTAACAATTGTTGGCATCTCGGATGTAGTTGAAAACCTTTTGTTTGACCGGCTGCTGCCGCTCAACAGGTTAACTGGTTACTGTCTGCTGCTTCGGCCGCGCGAATTCCAAGGAAGCGCTCACCCGTGTTAAACTTATCAAACTCAAAATGTATGCACGATTGAGACACAAACATACAAATATCTTCAGAAGCTTCTACGATTACATTATTAGTAAGTTGAAACCTTGCCTTTATCCCTCGACTTTATTTGTGGGATTCTCATCACGATCGTTAATTTTAATGTGATCTAGTTATTTCATAAATACACAGTCACGACTGACATGCAATTGTCAACTAAGGAGAAACCGTAATATTACCTACGGTTAAAATGGCTGAAACCGGATTTCTGGGCGGTCACAAATATCGACTTATGTGTATATTAGGTAAGCCTACATCTGGCCCAATCGTTAAAATACACAATTGTACAATAACTGATGGTGATGATGATGATGAAAGTAACGATCAGTATAAGATAAATTTAAAAACATTCAGACATCATATCGCATATAAAGAATATCAAGGCGAGCTATACAAATTTGTGTCACTAAATGGCAATGAACCCACACTAAAACGTTTTAACATTGGCGAAGTGACTATTTGAACCATTGCACTATCCCAGTCATAGAATAACAGAAAGAAGTTCTTTCCGTCACACTATGATCTATTAAACTGCGTTAGCGTCGATGTGATCATATTAGATACTCAATTTGAAAATTTAATTTCTTGATCACGTACGTTATAAAAAAGTCATCTATAAATATTAAATGTTGATTAAATACTGATTATTTCTGAACGGTCAATGTAGGCTCAACCAAGCGTTGGAACAGTTAACAGAATCCTGCTATTAAGTGGTTCGGAAACATGACAGAAAAAACGTAAATCCTAACTAATGTTAGTGAGTTTGTTTGTTTGTTTGTTTGTTTGTTACCCTTTCACGCCTTAACTACTCAACCGATCAACATGAAATTTTGCATACACGTTGTCAGGGGTACAGAATAGGACATAGGGTACCTTGCATCCAGAAAATTAAAATTTAAAAACCCCCGACACATATTGAGGGAGTTGTGAAAAAAATGTAATTCGCCATTTTATGGTGGCGGCCATCTTGGATTTAAAATTTATCATAGTGTATAGTATTCTACTAGTCAAGCCCTTTCATTTGATACCCATATTGAGGGAGATGTGAAAAAATATGTAATCCGTCATTTTGTGGCGGCGGCCATCTTGGACCGATTTTCATCAAACATAACTAAGAACACTCTCGACTAATTCACCTTTCAAATAAAAAAAACAAAATTAAAATCGGTTCAACCGTTCGGGAGCTACGATGCCACAGACAGACACACACACACACACACAGACACGTCAAACTTATAACACCCGTCGTTTTTGCGTCGGGGGTTAAAAAGAACTGTTGCAATCCTAACCTAACATAACCTACATTTACGCGAGCGAAGCCGCGGGCGAAAACTAATTTCCTATAAGTCATCCCGAGAATGCAATCCCTCTGTACGTAGAGATTTTGAGGTACGGAGGCGAGGTCTTTTTTTTACTCATCTATAAGCAGCGGAAGTTGATCATACGGTTCGATCAAGATACGAATGTTTTACGAAACCCTCTGCCGTAAACATACCTATAGCATAACGTTTAACAGTTACGTCCATTTATGCAAGTTCACAGAATGTGAATATTATGAATAATATTCTGTCAACACTTGAAACTCTTCCGCACAACAATCAATCATTGTTATGCTGTATATATGTATGTATGTATGTATGACGACTAGTTTGTTATGACCAAGTTATTTTCAACGTGCTAATAGTGAATCACCGCCAAGGTTAATAACGTTTTGCTTAGTCTAATCGAATTTATGGTGTCGCAAGTGTATCAATTATTCCTAACATAAGCATTTTTTTATATAGGATACTGATACTGATCTTTAGATGGAAAGTTCTAGATCATCTTAACCAGGCGTAAGAACTACTCACTAAAGGGACGGAAGACAAGGCTATTTGTCTGGTTCCTACAGAGTGGTCTACAGATTAGTCGGGTTGCAGTTTTAGACATGCATCCCGTTGAGCTACATGTCCATGTACATATGTCCAAAATATCGGTCAAGTGCCAGTCCGGACTCATACACAAAGGGTTCCGTACCATCGTTCAAGATATACTACTATAGTTTTTTTTATATTTGGTGTTATAGCCGCAATTGATATACACACTGTGAAAATGTGTGGACGGACGGATAGCGGAGTCCTAGTAATAGAGTACCGTTAGACACCGCACCCTTCGGATACGGAACCCTAATAAATGTTCGTAACGTGTATTGTTTTCGCTCTTATGTATTGGATCATTGGCTATAACATTAAACTAGCACGGTCATAATTGGTTGATAACTGTTAAGGCTTCATTATGCGTAGACGGAAACTCTTCATAATTGATCATTGTTCATAGAAGATAAGAGAACACGTGGTCAACTAACTAAACTGAGTAGTAATTTGAGCAGATCATGAAGGCGACAATGAGGACCGAAAGTGCTCGATGCACCATATTGGTTATTTATGACGACACGTGTCTTAAATATAGACAATTCTGATAGTATACTCTGCCTAAATCCACAATAAACAAAGTGACTATCATGATAAAGAAGTAAAGTAACCAGAATTACTTATAGCAGCTAGATCAATAGAATCCTAGAGTGGAGACGGCACATTGCCAAAAAAAAGGACGCACCTCAGTCAGGTGGACCAACGGCCACGTCATACAGGTGGCTGGAATAATCTTTGTTTTCTGATGATTGCGTTTGACCACTAACCCACCTAATATTAAGCGACGATGTGGTTGAAATACACCTGATGCGAAAAACACAAGATGAGGATGCAATGGATAAAGATGAGCCTACGATGCGCTGACTAATAAAAATCGAAACCCGGAAATGAAACGAATAAGCGAAACTACATATTATACACACACACAATTGCTACTGTGTGCAAAAATAACCAGTGTACAAATTGGCTGTGTCGTTGAAACTACAATAAATAAGGTTGCGAACGCGGTGTGAAGCGGACCGAAAAGCGTTACACTCATTGCAGTAATGCTATGTGAAGTCACACAATTTGATGTCCATCACAAAGCTATAGCATAACTTCTTTGTTATTTTTCTATATATATTCTCCATCCTTTTTAATTGGACTAACGCACGCATACGGTCCAACTAAAGCTAAGCGGTAAGCTTAACCAAGCCTAAGAGTTGTGTTGACGGAGAGTCGCGATGACGGGCATTATAGAACATATGAAATCCTATGTAACCACGCACAAGAAGAACAAAGACAAAAAAGTCCGTCGATGAAAAGTCCACGTCTGACGGACATCGGCAAACAAATGCAAACCGCGGCTGCCCTTTGTGGTGACCGTACCCGCGGGCAACCATGGACGGCAACGGACAGCGGGTGTAACTTTTCGGTCCGTTGCAAAGAAACACAATCGTCTGTGGAACGCATAAAGGTACCTTGTTGAGAGTACAACACTCCATGAGGAGCCAGGTAATACAGATACAATTACCGTAGGTTCACATACAAGCTTGTTTGGTTTTAATATTCTGTTGGCTTAAAGTACTTGCCTAGTTAAATTGCGTCCATTTTGAGAACTCTCCAGTGACCACTGGAGAGTTCTCAAAATGGACGCAATTTACTATATACTTCTACTATATATACTATATATACTTCTACTGAACTAAAACTCTTTTACGCTGGCTGTACATCGTCATCATTAGTATTATATTACATCCAATTAAATAAAAACTTTAGCCCAAGCAAAGCAATAACTAAAAGAATCTGCGGGTTTTCTTATATACCTTAAAGTTGTTTTGCTTTGAATTCATATGACGTCTTTGATGTCACATGTAACAACACTGACTACTACTGCTTACACATATTGAAGCAATAATGAATCCACTTATTATTTGCGTAGTTTATTTCCACACCAAGATAAATATCACTAAACATAGAATTATGAATATTGATTGCCCGGATAGTAAAATGACTAAGGCATTAAATCTGAGAGACAGATTATCATAAACATTTGTTATAACACGGTTAAACGCTTGTCAACTATTGGGATGGGCTGACGGAACAGCCAATCAAATCATTTAATATGTGTTTAATTTTGACAATGCATTGAGCAGAGGACAAAAATAAAAAACACGAGTATCTATTTCCACGAAATTGTGTTTATTTTTGTAAACGTCATTAGTTTTTTAAAGCAGTTAATAATCTGTGGCTTAACGTGTTTCCTTAGTTTTAACTACCTTCATTAAGGTTTTTGAATTGTAACAAAATAATCACTTCATTATCATTCAATAATTGTTATTTGTACGAATCACACATCATAAAGAAAGATCTACATTATTTGATAACCAATTATGGAGATCACAGGCCAAGATATGTACTTTCAAGTATTTATATAAATAAGGCTTGAATGGATTTTAAATATAGGAAAACGTCAGAAAACGTGTTTATGATTTGGCTACTTATTAGTTCTACCTTAAATAAAACTTTATTACATAATTTAGAAACTGTTACACTACTATACTACTATTAAACTTTACTAATTTTAAGCTAATTAAATTATGAAAACTATTTATATTTACAAACGTATTAAGAAGATAACATAATTACAAAAACACATTCACATTAGTTGTACCTTAAATGTAGTTTCATATTTTTCAGTTTGTAGTTTCATTTCTTTTTTCATTTGTCTGTGTCTATTTGCTACAATTTTTTTATATTATTTTCTTTGGTCTGTGACTGTTCTATAAAAAACTGTGATCTTGTTGAAGTATGGATAGAAAACGAAAAAAGTAAAAACAAGTTGACGTTTTTAATAAAATTTGTCCCCTATTACAAGCGCAACAGTATTCAAAACAAATCCGAGACGTAATAATGACCGCAAGCAGACTTTTTTGTGTGCAAATGAGCAAAAAATGGAAAGAATTTTGTCGAAATCGCCATAGCCTTTTACAACGATACAAGACTTGGTTGCAGCAGAAGATATGGTTGCCATGTTGTCTAATAGCTGATACAGTGGACCATGAACGGCCTGACCCTGGTCGTCCACGTGGTCGGCCACTGAAGCCTTTTGTAGAACCATCTTTTAAAACAAAGAAAAGACGTTTAGCCGACCTCCCATCTAGTAGAACATCCGATGAGCTACGTTTTGCTGCGGAGATGGTTGATAATACGACTATTCCAGATTAGACTACTACATTAAACCCACATCAAGCGCTGACTTTGTATTAAGATTTAGATTTTTCGAAACATAAGTGTAAAATTTTTAGATCAGTGCTGAATACTGTGCATCCGAACTGCTTTCCGAGTCTGTATCGCTTGAATCAAATCAAAATTACTCTCCTCCCTTCATCACTTACAGTTACTAAAACTTCAGCTGAAACTAACCGACAAGAAATTCTTCAGCTAACAGCTCACAGTATCCTTAATATCGCCGATTTAGAGAAAGAAAGTAATCGATTCGAACTGATTTGCAAATGGTGCTTCGACGGCAGTTCTTGTCACAGCCAATACAAACATAAATTTACGGATGCTACAAACACTGATGAATGATTGTTCCTGGTTGCTTTAGTGCCCTTGAGACTGAGAGATTTAAACAGTGGAAAAGATGCATGGATCAATACTAAGCCATCATCAACACTTTATTGCCTGGCCTGTAAAATTAATTTTCCATTAAGTAAGTGTTACGCTAGTACGAAATGAAGAGAAAGAGATGAATTACTTTTTTATTAATTATTTAACCTTAGAACAGAGAGTGAGCAAGAATGTCAAGTTAGCTACGAAATGCTTTTCACGATGATATATGGCAGTGTAACCAATATACTATCAGGCACTAACGCCACATCTAAGTGTATTATTTGTAGTGCAACTCCAACGCAGATGAACACTCAATCTGTGTTAAATCGGTCGCCTAATGTGGAGAACTTTAACTACGGTTTGTTTACATTACATTATGGATGGATTAGATTGTTTTACTACCCATAAAAACTTGGCAAGTTAGAGGAAATGAGCATAAAGGGATAGTCGAAAATACAAAGAAGAAAATTCAATCGGAATATAAATCTAAAATGGGTCTATTAGTTGATAAACCGAAGCCAGGATATGGCTCCACAAACGATGGTAACACAGCTAGACGTTTCTTTATAAATCCTGATACATCCTCTGAGATCACCGGAATTAATAAAGAGTTGATTTTCAAATTTTCTATCATATTAAGAGTGCTAGCAAGTGGATATAACATCAACATAGATAAGTTTAGAATACTTTTAGACGAGACTAGACAATTATACTTAAGTCTGTATGAATAGTAGTATATGCCTAGCAGTGTTCACAAGGTGCTGGTTCAGGGGTGTGACATAATCGGTGCGTATACCTTGCCAATCGGCCATTTATCTGAGGATGCACTGGAAGCGAGACACAAGGAGGTAAGGAAACACCGCTTATCTCACACTCGAAAAGTAGACTCGAATAAAGACCTTCTGAGGATATTGCTGATGACTTCTGAAACTCTTATATCAAGCAAAAACACAGGCCATAAATTATACAGAAGTAAGGCAAATGCGGCATCCACTTCCTACAACTTGGATGTCGATTTACCTTTTGGTCAAGAATCTTCAGATTCAGACTAACTCCAAATCGTTTTTATGATTTTATTAGATTATAGATAATAGATTCTTTTTTAATAATAAATATTTATTATTATATATATGATATGATTTTTGACCCACTTTCCTATAAATTCAATGCACTGGTCCTCGCCGGGTGGTAACGTTTGCCTTCGCATTGCCACCTATGTACTACATAAAATGAACGTATGTTCCCAACATGGATGCATAATTTTTGATTTGGAGTCGTGGTTCAGTGGGAACAGTATTTAAGGCGAATGATATATTTGAAAATAACAATAAAAAAGAGACTCCTAAGTAAAAGATGCAAATAATGATAAAAAATTGTACACGAAATAAACCAGAATAAAATCTGTATATAATATCAGCCCTGTATTAAACTATACCACTAGTGGGCATAGGCCTCTTCTCTGTATGAGAAGGGTTAGGCCGTAGTCCACCACGCTGGCCTAGTGCTGGTTGGCAGTCTTCACATATCTTCGAGAACATTATGGAGAAGTCTCAGACATGCAGGTTTCCTCACGATGTTTTCCTACACCATTAAAGCAAGCGATAATTAACTATTTAATACGCATATAACTTCGAAAAGTCAGAGATGCGCGCCTTGGGTTCGAACTCAAGACCTCTGCGTGGCAGTCCAACGGTTTACCACTAGGCTATCGCTGCTGTTCTAAAATCTGTATAATACATATTAAATAAAAATGGAAACCACATTAGTAGAGTTAAAAACTATAAGTACAAGTTTGATTATTGAATCATTGAAAAATCGTGTAATTTGCGAGACTGAATCCTTATATATTATAAAACAGAGTCTTCCGCCGCGACTGTCTGTCTGTTCGCGATAAACGCAAAAGCTACGGAACGGATTTTCATGCGGTTTTCACCAACAGACAGATTGATTCATGAGGAAGGTTTAGGTGTATAATTTGTTAAGTGTTTTGTACTACCCGTGCGAAGCCGGGGTGGGTCGCTAGTATTTAATATTATAAATGCGAATGTAACTCTGTCTATCTGTCTGTCTGTCTGTTACGCTTTCACGCCTAAACCACTGAACCGATATTGATGAAATTTGGTGCAGAGATAGATTAGACCTTAGAAAAGGACATAGGTTACCTTTTGTTGTAAAAGGGCATGAACGGATTGAAATAAGGGATGAAAGTTTGTACGTTAATTCGTCATTATCGCGCCTAAACCACTACCGATTCTGATGGCATTTGGTTCAGAGATGGACTAGACCTTGGAAAAGAACATAGGTAACTTTTTGTTGTAAATAAAGGGGTTGAAATAAGGGATGAAACTTTGTATGGGTTTTCGTCATTAACGCGCCTAAACCACTGAACCGATTTTGATGAAATTTGGTGCAGAGATAGATTAGACCTTAGAAAAGGACATAGGTTACCTTTTGTAGTTATCTTTTGTTGTAAAGAAGGGCATGAAGGGCTTGGAATAAGTGATGAAAGTTCCTAAGGGAATTCGTCATTATCGAAGATAAAACCATAAGACTTTGTATATAGGCACTTGATAAGAAGAAGGCAATAAGTAAATATTTGTTACAGCGATTTTTGAAATTTCGGTTTGCTTGGGGATGAAATAGGCGACGAAAGTTCGTGTGGAAGCCCAAACAAATCTGTCTAATTTTACAATACGTATATTTATCGTAAACATTGTATAATTAGTAAAAATGCCGTCTTAATATTAACACGTCGCGCGAGCGCGGGACTCTCCAATCGCCATACACAATTAACGATGCGCTGGCGGCGGCGCAGCGCGCGAAACGTAGTGAGGTCTGTAAAATTAGCAAAAGCGGTGAGCGCGCAAAAATGTTACAGTGTAAAGGTGGAGACAGACTTTACGAGGCCATGCGCCGCGAACGGCTCACAACGAATGCCTCGCAAGATTTGTACCTTCATATTTGTGGCGAGGCATGTGCTACGCACGTGCGAGGGCGATCCAACGTATGTCCGCAAACGCTTCAAGATCGCTTCAAAGCGCCTCAGTGCGAGCATTACACTAGTTGTGGACATAGTCTCACATGCACTTTACGAGGTGTGCGCCTCGACTGAGAAAATGAAACTGCGTTTGCTCCGGCCAGACAGCGCATGCTCGGACCGATCCAACCCACACGACATATTTAATTTATTCGAAATTAAACCCTATATGTCTTTTCTTTTGTTTTTAGTATAATAATAACAATGTTTTGGATACTTTCATATAATGCAACTGCTTTTCGTAAAATTTCTTTCTCATCCATATAGCGCGGGAAATTCACAGCAGGCGGACACAACCGCCGTTGAAACGCAACGCACTGCTTCCAATGAGCCGACACACGTTGGCTCACCTCGCACGTGGGCAGCCTGTGCATAGCACATGCCTCGCCACAAACATATAGACAGACAATCGCGGCATTTGCTTTGAACGCAATGGCTCGACCCGAGCATATGTTGGTATATTTTTTTGACATGCATGCTTCAAGCAGAGACATGCGTGCGCGGCGCATGCCTCGGAAAGTCTGTCTCCACCTTAAGCTGTTGGTTTGGGATGAATGTACGATGGATGACCCACAAAAGAGCAATCGAGGCACTATACCGCACCATGAAAGATATCAAGAGCTACCAGGGTATCATGGGAGGCATGGTGGTACTTCTAGCTGGTGAATTTTGACAGGCCCTGTCGGTTATTACTAGGCACTGTACACCGGCAGAAGAAATGAACGCATGTTTGAAGGCGTCTGTATCTATAAAAAAGTTTTGTCTGACTACAAATATGCAACTACAACTATACAACGATTCTCACGCAGGGCAATATGCGGCTGCTGTTCTAAAAGTCCGAGAAGATTAAATGCTAGCAGACAGTAACGGCATGATTACACTAAGACGTGAATTCTGTCAAATTGTCCATAACACAGATGATTTACCTAAATAATAATGTCTATCCAGATCTACAAATAAGTATGGGCAATCGAGAATGGTTTTGTGACAGGTTAATTGTGGCGCCGACAAATGAGACAGTAGGCCAGATAATCGAACAAATTATGTCAGATGTTGAGGGAGATGTTGTTGTGTACCTCTCAGTAGACAATATTATGAACACTGAACAAGTGACATTGTATCTACACTATAGTTTCTTAACTCTTTAGAATAATCAGGATGGCGTAGTGGTTAGTTTAACCGACTGCCACGCCTGAGGTCGCGGGTTCGATTCCCGCACAAGACAAATATTTGTGTGCATGAACATGGATGTTTGTCTTGGTCTGGGTGTTTCTATGTATAATATGTATGTATTTACAAAAAAAAGTATATATGTATGTTTATCCATTGTCTAGTACCCATAGTACAAGCTCTGCTTAGTTTGGGCTAGATGGTGTTGTGTGTATGTGGTAGAATATTATTATTATTATTATTATAAGTTAAAGTTGAAGTTGAAAGTTGGTATTCCAGTTCTGTTAATGGGAAATCTTGACGCAACAAAGCTATGTAATGGTACACGGCAACAAATTACTCATCTAGGAGGCAATATAATAAAAGCTATAATCATGACTAGAATGGCAAAAGAAGAAAATGTTTTAATTCTCCGTATTCCGATAATGCCGACCGATTTGCCATTTCAGTTTAAAAGACTGCAGATTCCCCTAAAAGCAGCAATTACGATAATAATAAACATAACTGTTTCCCATAGGCATCTATATGGCGTGCTCACGACTAGCAAACCCGCAAAATCTTTATCTTAAAATACGCTATTTTCAGTAAACTACAGCATTTATTATTGGCAAAAAAGTTACTATAAAAAATAAAAATGCTGCCCAAAGTAACTACTCCACGCGGACGAAGTTGCAGGCAAAAGCTAGTACTTGATAAGCTAGAAAACTAAAGTACCATTACGATAAGAGACCCCTATAATGAATAATGGATACAAAACTATGCACGCTCTCCGCCTGCGCCAGATTCAGAGCCTAAGTAGGTGCAGTACGATTGAAACGTCCGTATAAAAGGTTTGGTTTACCATTGACCGACGGATGTTTGATGTATGCCAGTCATTGTTTCTTTTCGTGGCGTGAAGATACACATAACATACTATCACATCTGTACCTTGACTAAGCACGCGCAGATTTCGCCAGTGATAATTTAAGTGCCACGTTATAGAGAGCGAGCCTTTGCCGTTAACCATCCGCAGTCTGCTACTTTTTTTTTTTTTTTTTTTTTTTTTTTACGTGGGGGAATGCAATGACGCATATCCCTCCGCGGGGGCGGGCGGAGGGATTATGTCGGACTCGCCCGGGTAAACTAAGATGTTAAAAAGATAATGTACCTCCCGGAATACCGACTAAACCTACCACGGTGTTCCTCGACAAAACCACTATCGACGGGGCCGCGCGAATCACTTTCGCATACGGTCGCGACCCCGCCGAGGTTCCGGCCCGCCGTATGAAACGGCAGGCCCCTACGCAATAAGACCTACCCAAGATAGGTACTCAAAATAAAATTCTACTGACAGACCGTTCTGACTGACGGACACGAAACAGAGGCGCGCGTGGGAACACGCACGCCGCCTCTCGGACCTGGTGCTGAACGGATGGCGGGCAGGCCCACAAAGCCCGCCACCCCCAGGTCAAACCTCAGGGTGGCTGGAGGTCATCGCGCGCCCTCCGGCGCCCGGCTCTGCGGTTGGGGAGAGGGTTTAAACGCTCCCTCTCCCGCTCCGCCGCCTCCTTGATGGAAATTACTTCCTCACAGAAGGAGGCGACGGCGTTCCATAACCTCTCACTCCGGACCATAGACTGAACTACGGCCGGGAGCGAGAGGGCAACCGATCCGACTGCCGCGATCAAATCACGGCGCTGCGATGCCCAGGCGGGGCAAACCGCCAAAGTGTGCAGCGCCGTGTCCTCAACAACGTCACGGCAGTCGCCGCAGTGGTGACAACCGGGCGTCTCTTGCCGGCGTATACGACACAGGAACTGGCCAAAACAACCGTGGCCAGTTAGAACCTGTGTCAGCCGGAAGGTGAGGGCGCCATGCCGCCTCTCCAGCCACTCCTCAAAAACGGGACTTACCGCCACGATCGTGGCGTGCCCGGCACTGGGGTGCACAAGTCGTTCCTTCCAATTGGCCACTAGGACCTGGCGGAGCTCGGACCTCGCCGCCTTGATTGCGGCAAGACCCGGTCCTTCGCCCCGAGCTAGCGCCTCCTGGCGCCAACGATAGAGCGACGCCAGGAGCGCCGCTTCCAGGTCCCATGGCATCGATCCGGCGAGGAGGCTCGCAGCCTCGAACGAGATCGTGCGGTACCCTCTAATCAACCTGACGGCCATGGCGCGCTGTGGAGCACGAAGCGCCGAGATGTTACGGGCCGCCAGGTTGTAGCCCCAAACTGGGGCCCCATATAGGGCCATGGACCGCACGACCCCTTCGTAGAGCCTCCGGCAGGAGGTGTTTGGTCCCCCAAGGTTGGGCAGCAGGCGCGAGAGCGCGCCTGCAGCGCCCCGAAGAATGGGGGCCAAACGACGGAAATGGGCTGTAAAGTCCCATCGGCTGTCGAGCAGGAGACCCAGATACTTAAGGGTTGGCTCGACGCCGATGCGGACCCCTCCTACCATGATATGGGCCCCTGGAGGTGGCCGCTTCCGAGGGCCGTGAAAACATACAGCCTCGGATTTCGACAGGGCCACCTCGAGGCCCAACCGCCGGATACGACCAACGACTTGTGCAACCCCAGCGGTCGCCAGTATGGCCGCCGCCCGGGGCTACTAAGTAAACCCTCTCTTAACACGAGCATATTAGTTTAACTGTCAACAAGAATACTAGTAATTTGTAACCGAATTTGCCAGTAATCTTCAGAATAAAATGTGTTTCTTGATCAGATCTACCAAATGCACGTCGCTATGACATAACCTTGCGTTTGACTTCCACGCCAATTAAAACAAAGAAGAATGACGACAGCCGAGGGAGCAGTTAATTCGTTATTCTTTACATAACACCGACGTTCAACACGCGCGTTGGTTACTTTTACTATTCTTTGTAGGTACCACAGTTTTCTAAAACAATGTCTTGGTTTAAGCGGTCGCCTCGCCACTGTCAGTACGCTGAGTATTGTGGACTCGAAGCCCACAAGTACATAAGATCGGCAAAAAAGTGCTCCGCTTCTGCCTATCCGTGGGTCATTAATTGTAAACCCAGCCCTGCGACACAGTAACCATTCCAGTTGCGATTGTTGTGTCATGTTTGTTGTATGAAGGTATTCTCAACCCCTTAATACCTGCATGTAATTCAATACGCATACGCTTTTCATATAAAAGATGCCTAGTGCGACTCGATTGAAAGCAATTGAGAGACATATCTTAAAATATAAAATCCTGTCTAATTATACTTCTGGCTGTGTATTATGGAAATTCCCAACTACATAAATAACTGCGGGTAGGTCGACCTTAAGATGAATAATAAAGAGAAACAATGGCATAAAGATTGTGATCAAATAATGAAACTGCCTGCAGTGTTGCTTGACATAGCATGACGTTAGACAGGCTAGTGTCACGATAATGATATTATCCTCGCAAATCCCGTAGAAGGATTTACAAAGAAAAAGTTAATGTCTGTGTAGGAGACTATGATAAATAGTCACTCAATCTCGAGGTCAATATCACACAATAGCATTTATATCATAAAACAAGTCAAAATTGCTAGTATGCCGAAATAGTATTGGTAAAAATGATCTTAGATTAAATGGATGATACTGCTAATGCGCATAGTGTTGTGCACATGTGACAAGTGTGGTACATAAGCAGTTGCTTCGAGCCTGGGTGTTCTTTGCGACAGTTATTTGAATGTTTGTAAAGTCTCCTAAAACTCAGGTTTTATGCATAGTACGAGTGATACATCATCAAAAATATGTAACTTATTAAGTCACAGCCGCACACCGGCGGCCAGACACAATAAATTTAAATTATGTCTGGCATTCCAACAATTGACAGGTTAACATTAGTCAAATCTATTTATTAACATCTATCGCATTTAAATCATTAGAATAATTGAAATAGGTAGAAAGATAGTAGATTAACTCGAAATAGTTATTTTTAGCAAAACTAATAACATTATGGATGGTGAATAAATTAATAATTAATTATTTAAATATACATATTATATATCTTGACTTGGTCGGCACGGTCTGAGGATTCTATGTGTAGTGAGGAAGCTTTTCGTTCGAAACAAGAATAAACTGAGTAAAAATATCGTTTGATACGTTATCTTAACAATTCGCAGTTATTTATTTCGCTCTCTAAATGAAAGTAAATGAACGCTGACGTAACCAAAGATTTAAATCAGACGTAACAACTTTTTGAATATTTATAAAAGAAGTGAAATTTTATATGAAATCTAAGCTTTACAATGAAATAATAAAGATTAAGATTGTGTAAACTTATCACTGTGATCTCCTTTACACATTTTAAAATCCTAGAATTAAAATAAAATCACAACTGTGTAATGTAATTTAACTACTTATATTTGATGTAAGTGTATTTGTATACTACTAACTGACTCGCGCAACTTCGCCTGCTTTACATAAGAGAATTTTCCCCGAGTTTGCAACATTTTTCATTAATGCTCTACTTCTATTGGTTGTAGCGTAATATTATATAGCCTATAGCCTACCTCAAAGCAACACTAAAAGATTTTTTCAAGTCGAACCAGTAATTCCTGAGATTGCGTTCAAACAAACAAAATCTTCAGCTTTATAATATTATAGTATAGATGATATTAGCAGACTAATGTTTTCCAATTATTAAGAGGACTCATCTTAAACCTATTTTTTATAAACCAACCAATAAGTTTAAACCAACATCCTTTAAAAAATATTAGTTACAAATAATTTTACATTTTTTATACTTGATATGTGTCAAGCTATGTAGTCATTTGCCGTACCAAGTCATAGTTATAATGTGTCAGTTGTTAATAGCACCCACGAGTGTCGTTGCTATACGCCTCACATATCTGTTAAAAGTGCGACAAATGTTATTTCCACATCGACGCTACGTGCTTTCAACTATAACTATGGCGTCAATTACACGAAACGAAGATTTAACAATACAAATTTGAATATTTTATTTTACGACGGTACTGATTTCTATAGAAATAATATTTAGATTCCTAAAGTTTCTAGTGAATATACACACGATCTGACTGAGTGATACAGCAAAAGATTTAAGCAGTGTATTGATGCGAGTGACCCTGAACGACCCGCATCTATATGTTTCAATAAAAAGAAATACAATAATAAATACAACAATAGTTTTTGTTTGTAATAATTACAAGCTGTAATTAATTTTAAACCTAAAGTGGATTTTCATATTTCATTGTAATTAGTTTCCTCACACTTTAAGAAATCTGCTGTACGTGCACACAGCCTTAGTGCAAAGCTGCATTGTGGTCAAGGCCGAGACATTAGCGAATAAAAACACAGACACGAACCTCCGGCGCTAAGTAACCAATTAAAATGCTTTGTCAATAAATAGGAACAATCGAACATTCATTTTATTTCAGCTAAGATGACCATCAACTCATTGTTGGATGCTCTCGATACTAACTAAACGGATACTTTGAATAATTCATACAAGCAATTGGGATTGCCAAATTTGAGGTCACTTTATATGCCTCTAAATATTAGTTAAGAATTTTTATAATATATTTTATTAACAAAGATAAGTTTGGCATTACGGAATGATTTCTGCAGAAAACAGTCGCTCGGGTTATGAATAGTACTAGTTAATTTGGTGTCAATCTGGCGTACCACCCAAACGATTTACTGACGCGTAGCAAGCACAGCGTATCTTATTACAAACAGTTGGTCATAAAGGCGACAATGATCGCGCTAACCTAACCGTGCGTCAGACACTCATCGACGGTAAACACACTTCTTTTATTTGCAACTAAAATAACATTACAAAACACAATATAAAACATTTAATTAACTCCATCATTAACGTACATTACCTTGTAGTCGCTTTCCGGTTGCTTTCAATATTGCTGGGAAAATCTCCGTATTGTAGGCACCTAAAATAACAACTGGAAGACTTGAAACAATTCTCATAACAAAGTAATTCGCGAGTCGCCACTTCATCGTACATAGCAGCATAACACAAATATAATGTACATTGACTTATTAACATTCCATTGGCAATACACGTACAGATCGCAGAAACGTACACCAATCAAAGGTTTCATAGCGAGGAAACGATACTGTTGCCATGGTTCATAGACGCTATGTAGGTACCTACGAGCTGCAGCAGGCGAAACTGTACTTAATCAATGTTTCAACATGGCAAATTGTATGAGGAAATTAGTGAGTCACAATGTAACTTACAGTGCGCGCGCACTTTACGTGAAAACTAAAAACGATCGCGATACAATTATTGTGCAGCCTGCGTTCATTGATGTTATCGTACTGACCACTCACTTCACTACTTCTATTAAAACAAATCATTATTTAAATTATTAATTATCATGCCCAAAATAAGTCATTGTTTACTAATAAACATAATAAATACAGTATTTATTGAAACAAGTGTAGATTAGATTGGAATTATTGAATGGGAGTTTTGAATTGCATAACAACCATTAACACTAAATGTTAATGTGTCATTAATTTGCATTTGAATGTCGACGAACTAAGAGGAGACTAGATGTACAACAGTATGCGGTGTTATCCGAGTGGCCTGGATCTAGTTTAAAACATTTAAATGTTGCAATAATCGTCCATCAGAACTGTACCCGTAGTTCTGTGAACACAAACTAAGTCAATTCATGCATGTTATCAAACTCTAGTTACGTAAACACGAATACTTACAGAAAATTCGCTTTACTGCAATTCACAATTTCATTTCACATTTCGCACAGGCATAACACTACAGAATAATCGACTTTTGAAGTAATATCACACAAATATTTTTTATAAATTTGAACGATTTTTATTATTTAATATAGCGACAGTACTTCAAATTTAAAATAATTATACCTAAGAGTAAGTAATGAATTGAATACTTGTCTTTACTTTACTAACCGCTCCAGGTATTCCTGCCGAGATGAACAGCGCCAGCGTGTCGGGCCATGGGAGCAACTTGTACTGTTCCCACCACCTCTTCACCACTAGGCTCACATAAAAGCCGAGCACAAACGACATAGGGATCGATTCGCTTTGTGCACCAAAATACTGTCGAACTTTCTCGAAAACCCTGTAAACAAAACGTGTTATTAATTAAATGCCCACAGTTTCAATCAAATTTCGTGTGTCCTACTCGGTGACTAAGTGTACCAAGTACCTAGGTAAATGATTATTTAAACATAAAGTTAGAAGAATGCGGTATATTAGGCATTTTTAGAATCTCAATAAAAATGAATATCATATTGTAATGCATCTAAGGATTTTGGTTCAATCAAGTCAACGAGTACAAGTGTTTCAATACCACCTAATATATAGTATATTATGATATAATGAGGACCACTATTGTGTTTCTACAAAATCCATGGACATCTCCATTAACAATGTCAGTTCATATTATGAGCAGTAAAGCGTTATTACTACAATGTCTTCTAGACCGACATGTAGGTACATAAATCCGGTAAGTTACGAGGAAAACGATTTTCCTGTCAATAATAAATTATAGCACATTGTACACTCGACACAACAATAAACATGATAAATTATAATTTAAATATCGATTGTTATCATAAGTTATAATAAACGTTGTTATACCACAGATCAATACATTCATTTTATTCTCAACAGTCTTAGTAGTAATATTATGATTGACTTTTGACATCATTTCAAACAAGTCATTCCAACTTGAGCGTCACTTACGCCTGATTATTATTTCTAAAAACAAATAGTTTTAGTTACGGATAGTAAACTGACGTAAAATCTGTATTATTTAGGTAACTAGTGTACGTTGATATTGTTTTAACTGACATAGTAATCACTTAGGCCTTTAGTAGCAATCTGCCCATTCATGCTTGTGAGCCGTTTGTCCTGACTTATCAATATAATTTTTATAAACAATATTTTCACTAATATTAACAACCCTAACCACTTATAAATAAAACAACATGAAAAGTAACAAAATATGAGACTGTAAAATTTAATATAAAGAAAATAAAATGGCTGGTTAAGGCAGCGTCGTAAAACCTCAGCATCGCTGTCGACCGGGAAAATGCTCAGAAAACTGGCAGCTTTGCCACGTTGGATGGCAATGCTGATTCTTTGAGCCAAGAAAAGTCCAGCCTTCTGGTCACGCGAAGCGTCGATTACCCGTTTAGATATATCTCTAAAAAGCGCACGAGCGCCCGGACCTCATGAACCTAGCGTCTCCACCCCAAACGGCTCAAAAACGTAATTACCAATGAAATTACTGTATTTGCGCCGTTTGAGGTTTGCCGCCGCTACAGCAGCAGCACTGGCACAGCTCACCATGCTCGGAAGATGTGATGGCGCAAGGGTGTCGACGCATGTGCCGTCCCACACCAAAGGCCTACCCATTTTCCAAGGGAACAAAGACATACCATTGGGTCTTTTCCCATCATCACGTACCAAGTCTATGGGTTCTAATACTGCTGGTACGCCGGTGGTGATAAGAGCACGACGGATAATGTCATTAAGGTGAGCGTGTCGTGAAATACGACCAGCGCTTCTGCTGCAGGACATCCTATGGTGTCCGAGGCTATCGACGGCATTTCCGCAATGACTAAACGAAGACAGGTGGCGAGGCGGAATGTTGGATACAACATGTTGGATGATAATCTAACATTGTACTTGTGTTGGATTATGGAAGTGCCTGAAGCCATAAACCCGATTTCCATTCTCCCACAGCCAGCAAATGTGCGTGCTCAGCAACACTTACAAATGTAGTAAAAAGATTTGCTCTTACCGTGTTGCATAGCAGCCCATCCCACTGCCTTTGGGAGAATGGGTTGGTAGGCAGATCAGTATTTGAACAAGCCATTTCCCAGGCGTTCACGGCGTCGGTCTTACACAACACTTCTGGACTAATTAGTGTGGGTGCCAGAATTTACCTGGTTAATTCTTCCGTGCTGTGGACCGAGCCCAGGAACGCCGGTAAACTAACATCTAAAATTTTGCGAACGCCGAGCTCGTTTAAATTAATTTTAACTAAAGGTGTTAAATTTTTTCTAAACTGAGGTGACCTTAAAGCATGAGTAAATTTAGGGACGAAAAGGCAGTATCGCATTATAGTAAAAGCTGAATGTATATTAATTTTGAAATGGCTATCTGAAACTGGAGACCCAAGCAGGCGAAGATTATGTTTTTCAATAATTTTGATAGCCAATGAATTGAATTTATGAGTTAAGCTAAGTTGTAAATTATGATTGTTGCTTTGTTTATGTAATTAAAGATATGAAACAAAAAAGTATTTTCACTCAATTTATTTATTAATACCCAAGTGTTAGTAGAAACCTGCAAGTGTAATTATTTAAAGTAAGTTGCTTTGGTTATTCTATAGGTACATATATAATACAAAAGCCTTAAATTTTATCTAATGCCATAGAGACATAAAATATTAAATCAATGTTATAAAAGCCTTGCAATAATATGCATTATTTAAAAAAGAAACTAATGGACTGACGTCGACGCGGTATCTAATGCGATTGCTATGCCTCTGATCTCCATAAATACGTATAATACGTTCGATTCCCCGTAAATACCCCGGTTGGGTAATATACTATTGGACTTTCAGTCTCTGGAAAATTTTCTGTAGCAAGGAGGTCTTTTGTATACCGATAAATGACAAGAGGCCAGACCTTTTACTTGTCTGCGTAAGTAATTAGCTTCACGTCTTGTCATTTGCCGGGATTTTACAATAATTGTGTAAAATCACATATGGAAAAATGTGGGTGTAATGTAGTTCTATCTATGTAGGTATGTAGGTACAGATACACACATACGTGTAATCGAAAAAGTACGAAATTTAAAGCGATACGAATAGTGCAATACAGAATTGCTGTAGATGTTAACCGATTGATATTTGTACTGTTCGGTTGTTCAATTAATGGAATTGCTATATTTACAAATATTTCGAACGTTAAGTGATTTAATAAAATATCGATCAGATATAATGAACAAGTACCGATTGAAATATTACTAGGCTGTTTAATGTGTGCATTGTTTTTTAACAAATTTACCTATTTGGGAAAAATCTGAATTAATTTATAAGTTTTAAAAATACTTGTCTACTTTTTATAGGTAAGTTGCGAAGGTATGCTTAAGAAAATATTGTGACTATCTTGTGATCCTAGCAGGTTGACTGTTGCGGCTGTAAAACGTCTAGCAAATATTACTTACTTCATAATATTATTTCTTTGTGAATGCCTTCGCTCGCTTCAGAAAAATGAGATTTTGTTAAAATTCTTTTTAGAGTCTAAAGTTCAAATTATTCTGTATTTTAGGTTACCGCATAACTAATCTCGGTAATACCTACCCACACACGCAGAACGGTAATAAATGTATTATGTAACAAGAAATAACAACATTGCTTTCCTATATTAATTAGCCTAACCATAAACTAAAGGTGGGTTTTTATTTCTGTGACGTATTTAATTTTAGCTTTGTTTTCTGACCAATTCAACATAAAATCAGCTGAACTTATGCCGAAAATCTCATCTAATTGAATTGAAATTACAAATAATTACGTCTGTTAAAAGTAAACATTGCGTGTGTCCGCCACATCCTTATACGCATCACGTTTACTGTAGGAGAACTGTGTGTCTATGCTCGTGTTTACCATAATTATATTTACTTTTTAATTCACAACTAAATATACCAGAAGCTCACATATTATAAAGGATAATCCGAAGGTTAGCTGTGTATGTGACTGACGCGAACAAACAACTTACCGCTCGTTATACATTTTGCAAACCTTCGTGGTTTACATAAATACGTTAAGAAAATCACGCATTCATCGCTTAAGAATAATGTAGGTAATTAAAACATAATTATTTTACAACTTATAGTAAAACTCTAATCGAGTTTCTAAAGACGCGTTAAACTCTATTCTATCTGTAAGCGTTATTGGTATTATTGTAACAACATCCTTGAGAACCAGTCTGACAGCTACGGCATTAATATTTTAATTTTATTTATATACGAAAGTAGTATTGCAAGTTTATGTAGCAAAACAATCTTCATATTTATTTTTATTTAGGATATATCTATTTTGTTCCCTTAAAGTAGCAACAACCTACTTTTAACATTGCACATACAGTTTTTGAAACCGTGGTATCCTACTCTTCACTAAAATTGTGCATGGCTCCTGATTTTATGCATATTACATATATAATATTTTTATACAAAACAGGATGACTTTGTGTCACACAAGGTTTTTTTATGTTCGCGGTTTATATTCAAATGGATATTTGTAGCGACTCGCCTGCCAAGCCCTGCACACGGTGCACGGTCTAGGACATGGTTACGCATACTCACGCTAAACTATAAGTTGTGATAATACTCTTACAAAGGTGATAGCAGCGGCGCTTCGCGTTCTTCGAAAGAATAAAAGTACCTACCAACTATGACTAAATTTTATTATTTAATCAGAAAGATATTTTATTCTTTTTTATTATGATTCTCAAAACAGTATACATGCAAGACAATTGTTTAATAACATTTTGCACTAATGATAATAATAAGGAAATGTTATTAATTTCTGCGACGTTTTGTGCTTCGAAGTCTCGAAGGACTTATTTGGTATTTAGTGCGCGTTTAACTCAAACAATGAGTGGCATTGCATTCGTCAGTATCCGGTAATTTAATTACATGTTCAGGTACATAAAGCTTATGTCAGTATAATAATACAACTTACTGATCAATAGTGACTCATATGTAATTTTAGCGAAGACACGTAACGACAAGTAGTTGGATTTCATTACTTTTTGTATGTCTGCAGATTTTTGTGATGCTTATAACGCAACGTATAGTCTCGTTATCCCTAAGATTAGCAAATTTTGTTTCAGATCGGTCTTTCTCCTCGATCTTAGGTAGTAGTTCAAATCGTGGTTAATGCCTTCACTAAGACTTAGAAGTTTAAATGTAATTCGGTCGCTTTTTGCATATATAGCTTCGTTTGCCATGTGATCATATTCCTACGGCATATTTGCCGTGTGACAGGTGATAGAATAAATATAAACTCAAAAGTGTCTAGGGATCAAATACGTTTTAGAGGCTCACCGCAATTGCGGATTAATATTTTAATTTTTTTATTGAAATTGGTTCTTTTTAATGATATTCACTATTAGAAAATAATTTTCTTTAATATTCGATAAAAATTGAAAATCAACACTTTTGTAGAAATCAGGATTTCTATAAAAGTGTGTAATAGTGTTTTGATAAAACCATTACAATTTCTGCATCGGGACTCAAAAATCTGCATCAATATGGAGCGAAGACATTATTTAACACGAGAAGAGATGATGAGAGCCGTCGGAATGTTGCAAGCTGGTTCCCGGCAACGTACTGTGGCTGTCGCTCTTAGCACTACACAGAGCGTTATATGTCGTCTCTGGACACGCTATCGTATCACGGGCAGCGTGGCTGAACGACATGGAGGACGATCATCGCATCACCACTCGCAGACAGGACCGGTACAGCCAAAATACTGCTCGACAAAATCGTAACATGACCGCCATGATGTTAGCTACGAGGCTCCATAGCTCTTAGCGTTTACGTGAAGTGGGTCTGCGTTCTCAAAGGCCGCTGAGGGTTCCACCTATAGCACCCTGCAATCATAGGTCCCGTTTACAATGGGCTCGCGAACACAGAAATTGGGAGGAAGAAGACTGCGTTGTGTTTGCTTTTCCGCTGAATCTCGTTTCGGTGTGAGACCAGGTACAAGAAGTACTCGGGTTTGGAGCACTTCTGGACGTCAAGAACGTTTGAAATGTTGTTAGGAAGTTCATTTATATGTAGGTAGAACAATAATGGTTTGGGCCGGTATTTGAATCGGTGTAAGAGCCGATCTCACTTGGTCACAACCTTAATGCTCAGATTTATGTGGCAAAGATTGTTTCAGGCGTAATCATCCCTTTGCGAAACTCGTTGGGTGATTCATTTCGACTAATGCATGACAATGCACGTCCACACACGGCTAGAGTCGTAACACATACTCTTGCCGATGCTCGTATCAACGTCCTGCCGTGGCGTGCTCAATCTCCAGACCTCAACCCAATTGAACACGCATGGGATATGCTCCAAAGATACCCCATACATACCCCACAACAACTTTTTGACTTGTTAGAAAGAACGTGGGCGGCCATTCCTCAAAGTCATTTTGATGATTTTAAGCATGCCAAATCGCTGTGATTGTGTTATTCGTGTCAATGCTGGAAACATTGAGATTTTTTATTCATTTGTTAATCTTTAAAATTAAAATTATAAAAGATCCTCATTTTTGCCTATTTTCTATTTACTTGACGACATTCACTTGGGTTAATTTTCAACAACTTGCAAAAGTTTCAAATTTTCTTACTTTTGACAAAAATATAAGGATAATTTAATAACTTAAACATAGGAATTAAAGTAAAAAGCTAGTCTGGACTAGATTTGGCAAATATTCATTTGATAGTTTTTTATACTTAAAAATGTACTTGATCCCTAGACACTTTTGATATGTGTATTTTATACAGTTATCGGGAAACGATTAAACAAAATCGCCTGTTTTGGTCAACATGTTCTGATATATCGATATCATACCAAACAATTGATAGAACTGCAGATTGGTTGTAGCTTACAAACGATTTTTTCAAATGTTGGGACAAACGGATTCGCTATAGGTCAATAAGTCGCTTCTGCCGATGACAATATTTACGTTTCTGACGTGTCTTTTGTCATTAGTCTGTGCTTGATTGTTGGCTATTTATATTGGCACTACATTGTCCACCGCACATACGCATTTATAAAATACCAGATCCTTCACGATTGGGTTTGTCCATGGTAACACGATAACACTGACGCATCACTACTTTTATAATACATATCTATTAAACGACTGTATATGCCTTTCATATTATATTTAGTGGCCTTTACAAGTAGGTTATTCAGTTAGTCATTTTGTACACACTTCGTGTCTTTTATGTAAGATTATAAAATGTTATCCAATAACAAGATCCAAAGCACACTTTTGCAATACCGAGAGCTAGTCATGAAAGGGCAATAAAAATATGAGTCATATTTAAATTATTTGATAATCAGAACATGATTGACGCGTAGATGGAGATATGTTATTCTTGCTAAAATTTATTTATTAAAGATAATAGACGTACGATACTAGTCCAATAAATAGCTCAGCTTAAATCTTCAAGTTAATACTAATTAATTCATGGGATCTTTTGATACATAGATATTTTGGATAATCTTTTGATAACTGTACCCCACACCTCATGAATACGAGACACTATTGTCCGACAATCGTGTAATCTGTAATGTCCTCTGTGATCCTCTGTAACTCAAATGATTTAACATCGGGGCGCCCCGCTATGCCTTTCTGTAGTTATCTGGACGTTTGCGTTATTTTTAATTTATACTATTAAATCTGTCGATTAGCCAGAATCTAGACCCAATAAAAAAACATTGAGCAATCCCCGCGTTACGACGACATTAAAAGAATTTATCAGAATGAGTACCAATCTTTATTATTATAATTAAAAACGTGGCTTAGTATTACGCAATTAAAAATTGTCAGCGCAGTTATATCTTATAACGTCTTCCCGATAATTATTATAATTAAAAAATAATGATTATATTATTAGTATTAGACTCTTTGTTTCAATATTTTCAACACATTTTTATTTTAATTATATATTAAATACATTTAATATATAAAACGCATGGTTCCCCACCGGCATCGGGAACAGGGTCAAAGCTGCTGGTGGTTAGGATTCCAGAGACAGGAACCTCACAATGCGTGCCGTATCTAATAGCTCTGCTTTGCATCAAACCCTTAATCCAAGCTCCTAACACGAGCTTCTTAAGATAGTGATCGAGACTCTTGGCTATTAGAGCATTGACAGATATGACTATCGGCACAATGATTGCCGAATCCACATCCCACTTGACGACAACCTTGCGAGCTAAATTGAGATATTTCATTTGTTTATCTTTTCCAGCTTTCGCGAGATTGCCGTCATGAGGAATGGTTACATCGATAATCATTGCGCGGCGCTCTTATCGATCTATCACCTCAATGTCAGGTTTGTTAGCCACAACAGTCTTGTTTGTGATGATAGTTCGATCCCAGTACATGATCCCAGAACGTGACATGACAATTTTCGAGAACTGATTCAGTTACATACCTGTAGTACGGCCCTTCAACATCTACAGGTTTGTATTTCAGAGCAATCAGCCAGGATTATGTCAGTGCATGTACTCGTCGTTAGCAAGACGAGAACAAGCGGAAACTATATGCCTGAGGTATTCACCAGGTAGGTGGTACGCCCGACAAATGTCTAAACTACGCTCAAGATATATTTTCCGTAGTTATTTGTCTTGATAAGTTTGTCTGCAATAGCACAGACAAAACCTATGGTTTCCTCAAAGAGGTAACCGAAACGTAGTCAGTTCACGGAGGCTAACAGGTCTACATCAGCTCCATATAGAGCCTTGTAACCTACCGTGAAGCTCCTTGCTCTGCCATACATCCCTGCGATCGTCAGTGCTAAGCACCTCAGTTTTACGCCAGTTCTCTTTAACCAAGCTGATCGGGGTGAGTCCAGTGTCCACAGCAAATATATCCCGATGCATACCCACGTTTGCGTGGTGAAAGTATTTCCTTTTGCCATTTAGAAAGTCTCGCCCCCACATTTCCGCGGGATATACAACCTCATCATAGACGAACACGGGTGATGCATACGGTATGCCGTCAAGAGTGTACGAACCCGCCGATCCAGGGCATTTAGTTCATGAGAACCGACATGTCCCAACCATTACAAGCGCGCACTTTGTACCCACCGAATAAAAGACTATATAAAACTTTTTTCAGGCGACTAAAGAGTCGCTATTGCTGCGATTGCTTCATGTCAGCTTCATTGATACTTATAAGTATAATTATTACGGTTTCCGGATACAATTATTATAATTTTGAAAATTTAGGAGCTTCTGTCAGTTGATATGTTTAATAGTTATAACATAGTTACGACCTAAGTAATCTTTAAAAAGATGATAACAATCAGAATATTCATACACAAGATAGAACACAAATTACCAAAATAACCTTGTATCAAGATACATTACGTTAATTACGTTAACTCGCGAATATATGTAGTTTTTGCGGCAAAATATGGTTTTCCCAAATAAAGTAAAGACAGCCAGCAAATGTCCATGAAAAAAGTTAGAGAACAATCTGCCTATTTTAACAAAATATATTTGGTGATAACCGAAAAAATCTCACGCGTTTATAGGGATAGCAAGGAAGAAAATTAAGACACAGCCATAAATAGCCAGCTATGTTGAGACTTGAGACCCAACGCCATGTGGAATGTCTTTGTCTCATCATCATCTCATCTCATAATTTCGTATCAGTGCTGCTATTAAAAATATTTTCTGTCGGAAGATTCAATAGACATTTACGCAAATAGAAACAAATTGTTTTAAAAACTTCCATTAGATATTATCAAGAATAATAATAGATAGATTATCTTCATGAAAATTAAATGCAGAAATACCTGTGACTACGTTTTTCTAATATATAAGTTTCTCTATAATGCTGTATTTATACGTTTGACAGGGATCATGTTATTCCAATTGACAGATAATTAATACCAACTCTAATAAATACAGAAAACAACACTCATAATCAGGATTCTCGTTGAAATCATTTTATCATCGAGTTTTCCTCTTCTATGTTATTTAATATAAACATCAATGATTTAATCTAATGAATCGTAATGAAAAACGTGAATCAACTATAATTATATGTGTTTAATGACCCTCACTAGCTGAAGAGTGAGTTATTCGTTCCTTAAGAAAAAAGTTCGAATGATATAATCAAAGTATAATTATGAGGATTTATGATTCCTAAATGATTTAAGTGCATTTTTTTATTTGTTATTTTAGTTATTGTATTCTATTAAATTATCAGATAGTGTGATTGCTAGTGTTTAATTTGATGCGATGACGTAAACACGGTTCAAAATTGGACTCTCTCAATACTCTATAAAGCTTACTAGTTCATCAGACAAATTACACGAATTCTGACAATTACTTACAGCAGCCTATCTAGTCACATACTCATAATTGTAAAGATACCAATGCCTATTTTTATGTTGCTTTATTTGTTATAAAAATGGTGTACCTGACCTGTTTTTGATGCAATTTGTATTGATATACTTGGACACCCGGACATTGGCAGTTTTGACACACACATACCTAAATGAAGCCGTACATGGAAAAGCAAGATAGTATATAATAGGTATCGTAAGTACATAAAGCTATCACCCCAAGTTATTCATTTTCTCGTGATGCAGAGATAGAACCTTACCTATAAGGACGTAACAAAAAAATTACAATGTTTACAAATTGTAATACCTACATTACAATTCGTGCAATCTAATAACGTAGCAGAAATTGTTATAACGTATGCCTACTGCACATTGTCTTATATTATACCTAACTAATAAATTATCATTATGAACTAATAAATCATAAATAATTGCATATCCCTTTGATGACAAAGGGATATGCATGCATATATGAATTTAAGGGAGGAAATAGGTGTGAGACGACGTTTTATCGTGATTTTCATTAATTTTTGTAACACATAAAGAATTTATTTTATTTATTAACATTATAAGGTCATTTTACACATACATATATTGGAGAACATATTCTAAAATATTTGAAGATTTTCTTAAAAAAGCAGCGGAGATATCAGCTGTCGCGCATTGTAGGTTGCCATCCGACTGAGCAGTTTGCGTAATTTTTGGAGGCCGTAGTTTCCAACTGAAATCAATAGGAAAAGTTAATTTTTATATATTATTATGTGCCTTCTAAGGGAACACCATTTTAATTAAAAATTTTAAATTTGTATTTTTCTATGGGTGTAAACATAAAGCACGACGTTAAATATTTTTTAAATATTTTTTGTTTATAGAAAGAAGACTTTAAACAAAGATATCGCTTAGGATTCAGGTTCAAATGAAGCGTTTTTATATATAGAAACTATGTATAAAATTTCAAAACGATTGGTTAAAACTTTTTAAACAAGAGATTAAGCAAATTCGAAATAAGTAGTTACGAGAAAAGGCCTTTAAAAGAAAGTGGCAGGAAAAGTTTATTTTCAGCAGTAATGAACTATTTCAAACAGCTTACCCGTGAATCAGCGATTCCAGCACCATGTTGCAATCCTTCTTCAGCTTCATATGTTTCGTTTTCAGCTTGCAACTTCTCTTTTCGAGCTTTTCGAGCTTCCTTACTGTCTAAGGAGCTGCGTCGATTTTGTCGGGCTACGCGTTGATTGTCGATTTATTGTGCGTGTGCCTAGTATAATATTCAGCTCATTCATAACTAATAAAATACTTAAAATTCCTTCATTGAACAAGCCAGCAGCCAAATATGCTGCGACTTCAATGATTTTTAAACCGGAATGTAAGTGTTTCGGAGCCAAACGCCAAATAGTTAAGTTGAAACTTTCATTCGCGTTTTGAGTATGACCGCCTGAACATCTCTCCTTTAAATCATTTCTCGATAAAATACATGGCTGGTAGTATATGAAAGACTACCCGCTCGACCGCTCCGCTTTAAAAGTCACGCGCTCGGACCCTGTACCGAGGGGCACTCACTTAATCGCTTATAACGTTTAAACGAATTGCAATTTTGACTTCAAATTTGAAGAGTATAATTTTGAATAGTTTTAAAGACGACTAATGGAAAAAAAGTTATTTTTTTTATCCCTTTGCTTCTATTTCCTCCCTTAATCATATAAAAAACACAGACATGTGCTTTTCTGAACAATCGGATTAGGATAGTTATAAGTAGATAGATATTAAGTTTTAACTATATAATTACCATTTATATCCTACATCTAATTCCATTGTTTCTGTACAAAATGATATGGTTATTTCAATATTTTATTAGAACAGAAATTACGATA
Organism: Catocala nupta; assembly: GCA_963675205.1. NCBI lineage: Eukaryota > Metazoa > Arthropoda > Insecta > Lepidoptera > Erebidae > Catocala > Catocala nupta. The sequence continues at coordinate 13,935,299 of OY776078.1, forward strand.
AAAACATGCATAATAAATAATAAATATCAATATCCGCTTATACACTTTGTATTCAAAATTATATTAATTGATTTATTTTGCCATTATTTTATTAATTTAAGACAAACCTTATTACCTTAAATACAAGTAACAATACAATTAAAAAAAAATACATAGAAATCGAATTGGCCGATAAAAAAATATTGATGAAAAATTATTATGACAATCACAACGTTACCGATTTTCTTTATACAAAGCCGCAACTTCATATTTAAACGTTCTATTATTTTCTTTGTATAGTTCAGCTTAAATAATAAGAATAATTGAGCACAATAATCGTGCTCATTTCAGTTTCGCTGAGGTCATGTGAAGAACATTAGTCAACATTCCTCGACTGTGATCATTATATTCGTTCGAGTACGTACTGTAGGTATATAAATAATTACGTTACAAGCAATAGGTACATAGATACCTAAGTGAATTAACTTCCTTATGTAGTGAAAGGATCTATTAACGTCGTTTTAATAACTGGCTCTGACTCATTTGACCCATTTAAACTAAATTATTTGAACACTACCAATCAAACCAGATTTAAATCTAGCTACTATTAAATACGTATAAAAACTAACGGTTGTATATTTTCAAAATTGCAGTAACAGACGTATTTCACCATTTTTATTCACCAGTTATGTTATAGGCTACTGTTACTGAGAATTTTCTAAGCCCACGACACAGGAATTTAATCTGGACGCTCGCGGTCGCACATTAGCATACAACCAAGACCAAGGAACTAGTCTACATATTAAATATACAGTACTTAGGTTCTTATTACTCTACGTCTTTACATCTAAAACACTACAATTAGCATCATATGAGCCTAAAATGTAGATTACTTAAAAAGGAAACTTATGAATCTAAAATGTTATAGGTTTTGATAGTGATGTTGAAAAATATGATGGCAAGAAAAAGTTATTGCATTCTTTTAAATGATTAATTATCTACAAAAGTCTTGCGTAACACTTAAACTTATACAAATTCATATCAATGCAAGAAAAAGGGTTGACTTTATATGAAATATGAAGTTGAATTATTATGGCAGTAACATTCTAGACTAGATACATATTAGCATAAAAGAAAAAATAACGCTAACCACAAGCTACCAGCACAGGGAACCTCGCAAGCGTTCCGCAGAAACCTTTTAAAAGTTGTTTAACTTCAATCTTTTAATAGCTAAATTCTTCTATCGCGGTCCACGGAATACACAAAACTCCAATATTTTTGCTTGTAATTCCAATGTAAACGTCAGACTAACACTGCTTCAACTGTTATGTAACAAATACAACAATCAAAGGGCGAATTATAAAAAAAGCAAATTAGCCTATCTAACACTACTACGAGTTTACGAGTATGCCGTAATTGCTGTATGGGTTATCTTGTGTTCTAACTACGTAAATGTAACTGAGCTGCTGTTTACTACGCCGTTTAAAAGTGAGTGGTGTACAGTCACCCAGAGATTTACTGGAAACTCAATACAGACTCGAGCCTTTATGGAAGGCGACAGCAAAACATTTCTAAGAATTACGTATATTTTGTTATTTGAAGATAAGCTGTTAGGCAGTGTTCCGTATTTCAAACAAGCCGTCACGCCTTTAATATTCCATAACAAATTGTCAATGGCGTAGTGTATTATTGTACCTCAGCTACTATTACTACTCGTTACTAGCTCTTAGCGTAATAATCGGCGTTGATGAGATTGTAGTCGGCGGGGGAGTACAGGCGGTATAGCGCACGTGTTAAACCAAAACTAAATAGCATCTAGCTAGTTAGCCAGCTGGCAGCTACGTAATGTCACTGCTACACACATTATATTCGCTGCGCGCGGTTATGTGCGGTTATGCGTGCGGTCGGAATCTTCGACGAGAACTAGTTGCCACTGGTTGCGGTTTCGATTTGATTTCGTCGAGAGATATTTACTTGTACCTACTTGGTATAACCATTTCTTTTTAACAAACACAACATGTTCGGTACACAGGTGATCACAACAATCTGGTTTTTAAGAGTCGATGTTGACTTTAGAGTGTTTTCATTGACGGACACGTAAATATCCAAGTAATATCGCCGCTACCGTGACACTGATATTATCTTGAAGTATTTTCAATCAACGATACGATACCGATGTGGTATGCTAGGAAATACGACATTTTTATGCGTCAAAGACAAATACCGTTGTCGAGATCACAACTATAAGACTGTATTCAACAAATGTACACAACAAGTTATATGTATGTTTTCAATTCCTATGTTGCTAAAAGAAGAAATACAGCTACTTTGGTCGCATCCAATAGGTCTGTACCAACTTTTAGCTACTAATTACGATGATATTAATAGGTAGGCCAAACGTCTGCAATTGACGAATACTCGAAAACGCCGACACTGACGTGCGGGTTAAGGTAGGGGAATTAGTTAGCCAATTATTGTATGCACATGTGTGGCTTTATGTCACACGTCAATTATTTAATAAGGTCGATATTGTGGCGAGCGCATGAGCTACAGGTATGTATAATATAAACATATAATAAGAATAATATATAATATAAGAATATTGTGTTGAGCTATTAAATACTGTTATGGATCGTTGTGTACTGTATCCAATATCGGACTGTATCGTATCGTTAAGCTGTCGGCCTATGTAAAAGCTCTAATCCTTACGAGCCACTTATGTAAATAACTTATTTTCATGAGATAATAAATTAACATTGCACATTGCACGGTCACAGTCCAAACTTTCGAACAAATTGCGTGAAACTGTATTTATTAGTCGTGACGTGTTCGTTCACGGACAGTCACTGCGAATTGCTAAATACTTGTTTCCGTATTTTTTATGACAACCGTACCTTTACTGATCTGATACAACTTTTAAATGAACTTATATGAGTGTGACGTAGGTAAACTAACAACGACAAAGCATTTATGAGCGCGGTTTTGTTCGGCGTATGACGTGGCGCATATTGAATTCCAACGTACAAAAATATAAGAGAACGTTTAAATAGGGGCTTCCCTAAATACATGAGTTGTAATCAACGTTCAAAATCAACAGCTTTTAACAAACACTAACATTTATAAATTTTATTAAATGTATGAAAATGTTGCTTTTACTCTATTTTATATGAACAAGGCACTAGATGTAAAACATGGCAGAAATATAGGCGACATTTCGATCCTTTATAAGAATAATAATATTTTTCTAGATAGATAATATTATTCTATGTTTATAGAACAATATTATCTATCCACATATTACTTTATTACATTTATTTCTTATATTACTATTAATCTAATTTGAATAGATTAATTAACTTTCGAGTAACTACCTATTATAAATTATATTGAGTTATTATCATTCAAGAAGACAAATTGCTTGCATATATATAGTATAATTTATGCCACATATTTACGTAAATAATTTATTCTAACAGTTGACTGGTTTATAATAAGTATGTGACGTCACGGTGTCATATATTAGGACGAGCAGATTATAGCATTTGTAGGGGTTATCAGATGGTGTTCTTGTAGGCAGTCAATAAAATAGTTCTTGATACATATGGATATATATTAACTGGTACCAGTACCAAATAAAATAAATACATATTGAGCTACGAATAAGTGTGGGGTTGCGGGAAGACGACTGACGCTAAAGAATCAGCAGTGTCGCTAGAATAATTAACCTTTTAACAAAAAAAATTGTCTAATAATTCGTTAATGTTTAATTATTTTAACTTAATATTACTATTGTTCGATTAAAGCTAAGACCATATTTCTTTACAATAAAATACTTGATACTGCAAGCGCGATATAAACTTAGTTACATATTCGAGCGAACCTAAACAATGATATCATTTTAATATATTGCTATGATTCCTAGTGGGGTAAACATTTAAAACAATACAATGATATATTAACCTGAATAAAAAATACTTAGGACAAAATATAACAAGAGATTTAGAGTTTAATTAATTAGTAGGTACTCCGTTTGACGCAACTTATCTTAGAAGCTATTCGTACGAAGATGCATACGTTTCATCAGTTTACGATAATCACTTGCTGCCAGTGACTTTTTTGAATGGTATTTGCTATTTAAATATATATAATAAAAAATATAGGGATATAATCTAGTAGTTCTAAACCTATCAATATATTCTCAATCAGTGGTACCTACTAGAATATTAGATAAGTTGGCTGGTATCTGCATTGTTTCATTGGATAATATAATTACAAACCGAAATGTAACGAAAATTCGGGTCCGGCCGTTAGGGTCCCTTCCAGTAGGTACGCCCCCGTATTTTTAAAGAGTATACTTTAAAACTAATCTAACTAATTCTAAAGCTAATACACGATAATAAAAACACTTTTGTTTTCAACAGTATTTGCTCAAGTGTCTTCTCCGTTTGTTTTACAATGGGAGCGTCTCGGCCGGGGGCATAGCGGAATAACAAATTTTTCACTGTGGGTGTGTTTCGGCCGGCGGCGTACCGGAATGGGACCCTAACGGCCGGACCCGAAAATTCTAGGACGGATAGTAAGATTACCTAACCATTTTAAATATTAAAATACAATGAATACTTATTGGCTTTATTGCCAACATATTAGATTTAAAGACCTTTATTAGGAGTCATGTTCTGCCAACCAATAATATAATGAATCAACCAAATTAGCTAATTAACGGTGAAGTTACCAATAGCTATAAGCAAACAAGGATTCTTGCAATGGTCGTGCTAATAGTTTATATGTTTGCGAGTATCAGTCTTACATTCTAATAATACAGTCCATTGAATCGTCCGCAAAGATTTGATTTTCTTCAAGTATACGACATATTAAACAATTACGCCGCTTAAAGATTTTGAAATTAATCTTGAGAGAGCCATCCATACCAATCGAATTACTTACCAATTTATAAATCACGTCTTTTCAATAGTTTGAAGCTGCCTTATTTTTTTTTGTATAATATCGCTGATTTTGTTGGATACTTTAACTGTATTTAGCTCCACAACCACGATTATGAACGCCTTGCAAAGCATACTACGCGTAACTGAATTAAGAAGAAACGGACGTGCATAAACTACCTTTTTACAAACATAAAAATAAATTATATATATATTGATATTATGGAGCTCACTAATGCATACCTGGAACTGGTGAGAATATCCGATATTATAGTAACAAGTCATTTAGTAAGTTACTAAGTAATTATTTTACCTAAAGATACAAGCGAACCTTCTGTTTAATTATTAAAAACGCACGTTAAGAAGTTTCTACGCAGTTATAATGGTTGGGGTAAACAAATAAGTCCGACGCACATTTCTACAGCAAAAAATATCATTACGAAACATTAAGCTATTAATAAAGAATCTACATCCGGTACAAACGGATACCGTATCCAAAACGTTAAAATATATGATACAATACTTATATCATAATCATGGCGTTGATTCTGCATACAATCTCTACATAACGAAGACACAAGTCACAAATCTTAAGCTGCGTGTAAGATCACGGAAATCTCTAAGACAGATTAAACATATTATGTAGACCTGCTGTAATATAACGTCTACGGCGCGTACAAAGGAACAAGATTACTGTAGCGTCACTACAAATAATAATACAATCTATGGAACTCACTATAGTATAGATTAGTCTGCTCTCAGAGCACTGGATCTATTCACTCAGCGACGAGGCGCTGTATAATGTGCTTGCGCGCCCAGTCGGCTAATTACATTTCTGAATTTACACTATGCTATACCGATTTAACTATTTGTTAATCAATCTCATATTATGAACGACGAATATTATTCAGCAAAAATAAGGGTTTGCTATAATGACAGCAATGTATGAATTTTAGGTATGTTAATAATGTTATTTTCAGTCTAAATATTAATGCTTGTTTCACAATATGCCTTTGCTTATAGCGTTAAACGGTGATTTTGTTAAGTAATTTAAATCCCAAACATATTCGTCCTTGCAGATATGTTAGTAGTTTCAGTATAGCTCCATTGTTTTAAAACAACTTTTTTGTATGGTACATAAACGAGATTCTGCTACTTGCAAACATTTTTGTCTTCATTTGTTCTGTGTGTTAGGGGTCGACGGTCAGGTATAATCGCAAGTCGTAATACAAATTAATAAAGTCGTTTTTATACGAGCATTTTGTTTATCTTGTTTTTACCAAGAGACAGAATACTTAACTGCGCGCCTGTACAGTAATTATAAGTTTATATCTTACCTCTGTTGTTGCTCTGTAAGCGCAAATCGATACAATAAATTGATGGTATAGTACAGTGTGAGATACGCTAGTAACTCCCGCCACACCAGCTTGTACACGCTGCCTCTCCATCTGCAAGCGAAAGTCAATATGTAAATGTTACGTTTACACACGAATTACATTATTAAATAAGGAAGAGAGCTATCGGGTTTCTGTAACGGCGCTGTTGGCGGCGCGCGGAGCGACCGCGGCGCGCACGACCTTGCCTCCAATTTAATGTGACATACGCATGTGTTCTTTCAGTTTTCTTAGAAAACTTATTGTTATTATAATTGCATCGATAAAACATACAGCGATAGCACTAACTACAAAACCTACAAGTTAATATAAATAAGAAATTGTGCATAAAATGGCAACTATTTTTGAGATATGACTCATAGATATTTTTTTGTGTATATTATAAAACACTAATTTACTATCGAGCCATTATATGTTGTTATCAAATATAAAACTAAATTGGTTTGCCGTGACGTCTTGTGAGTATTGTGGGCGTCTAAAAACTCGTTTCAAGCCAAGTAACAAACAAAAAATCCTGTATACCTAATTGCATGGCTAATCGTTTAACCGTGAGCACAATGCTTCTAGGAACATTGGACTGATACTCAACAGGCGTATAAAGTAACATCGTACACGCTCCTATCATAACAACTTCGTGATGTGTTAGAGCTTCTGTGAATAGCACTTTAGTACCGTTGATATTGCATAGTATGGTATAATATCGTCCCCAGATGATTACTCTATTAATTAAATACATTGCACTGTTTGTACTAGCTAGAGTTTTAACCGACGTTTCACGTTATTTTAGAAACAAAGCCAAGTACTAACATTCTATACAAACACTCTGTTACATTTGATTTTCAACTAGTGAGTTAAAAAATATTCGTATAATACGTAATTACAGATTCGAAGATTTTGCGCATCGTACAATAACGATTAAGAAACCATGGTCAAGGTTGGTAATGATTACCATGTGAAACAAGATATATTTAAAGATTCCATCCGGTGTGAACCAAGCAGTAGTACCTTCAGATTCGCATGTCCATGCCACCAATTAATTCGCATGAGACAATCATCTGATGCGTCACAATCGATCGTAGGATGGCCGTAATTGAATTGGCCAATTACCGGGCGCATCGCCCTACATTCCTTCATTGTACAGTCCAAATAGTGATAAGCCGTCAATAAAATAGTTTAAAAATATGCAAGTAACCCGCCCGCGGTTTTATTCGTTTTGTTTTATTTTATTTATGCTTTACATTCTTCTCTCGACTATTTCGATGGCTTTGATAGCGTGGTACTGCAGATCTTTCAGATCATTATGGCTACATATAATTTTGTTAGAAACCCTAAACATTTTTTTATGTATCTGCTGCCAACATATATTATAGTTGTCTACATAACTGAATAACTTCGCATTACAATGACAATGTATGTAACCCTTATAAAAAAACTGTGGCTTTTTCGAAATGACTGCTAGATCAAGCTAGATTTAAAAGATGAAGAAGCTGCTTTGGCATGTTTGGATTTTTTCTTATAAGTAGAGTGAAAATGTCCTTTATCAAGCGCTGGCTCTTATCCTAGATGGTGATATTAACGAATATTATCTAAGCAAAACAAAGGCACTGCATTATGCGTTACACCAAACCTACAAAGAGCGCCTTTATAAGCCTTTTATAACGTCAATTACATTTTGTTTTATATAAGGGAAGAAAAATGTTAAAGGAGAAAGAATGCCATCTTTCCTACTTTAATATTTAATTTTTATAGTAATAAGCCGTAATAAGAACTTTGTCGAATGAAAGAAAAGTAAGTAGAACCAAATGATAAATAAAATGAAACTTGGAAGAGACGGGGGAGGTAGAGTGGTGATTGTTTTATCAACATGAACGTAGAATATTAACGAAATACTTTTAATAATTTAGACAATATTTTATAATTATTAATTAACTATATGAGTGCTATATTGTTGCATTTCTCTTAAAACCAGACACATTTGATTACACGTCGCGTGTGAATGCGAATTTATTAATAAAATGGTTTCCAGACATTTGGTTTGATAATTACTTATGTTCTTATTAACCTCTCGTGCTAAGCTGTCTACTTGTATTACGAGTGGGTGGTGATGATCGAACGCACGACCTCTAGACAGCAGACACAAGACCACATTTAAAGAAAGTCAAAGAGGAATACTTGCACTTATTGGCAACCAATATAAGTACAGTTAGCTAGCTACTAATACAGATGTTTTGTAAAATGTACCTATACTTCTAAGCAATATTTCAATTTCACTGACTGACAATTGCTATACGACGATACGTACACAAAGGTGGATATGGGAGAGAGGGCTCGCTTCTCATTGAATACAAGTAAAATGTCCTTGACAAAGGATTCTGGGGTTCATACTTTTTATATGTATGGAAATAGAAATACCACCTTAATTGAACGTAAAAAGCCTTAAAGGCAATTGAGTTGGCAGGTATTAAACCTACTCGAAACGTACAAATTAGGAATATAAATCAACACCAGATTTCTTGAAAGCAGTGTATTTATCCTTTTTGAGTACATCTGACATTCTAAAGCTACATCATCCGTGCAAACAGTCAGCCTAGGCTCTTACAAAAACATATGATAATCGTTATAGGAACGTAATAATAATAACCTTAAAATACCTTGAAAGTCAAGGTCTGTTACCCTAGTCAGGCTTAAAAAGTCTGACAAAATGCTAACTTAGCTAAATACGTCATAGAGATACATTTTTAGACAAATAATGCTACAATACAGTTCCTAACATCTTATTGACTTATGATGACATCATTCAGTGGTATGAAGAACTGAAAATAATATGCAATCATTATTTGTGGTATCAGTATTAGATTTTCCATGACATTGCGGCTACATAAACTATAAAAGACATTTGCGTTGATTGTACATGACGCAAGTAGTGGGCTATATGCGCAAGTTAAATGCATAGGTTCTATGCGCAAGCTGGATGCGTTGGCTACAGGGGCTAGGTAGGCTAGGCGAGTTATTAACCAAGATCGAATGACGAATGTTGTTACATAAGACTAAGAACCCTTAATATTCGAAGCTGGATCTATACATTATGTATTCGTATATTTTTATGCAGGCCGCATTTTTAAATAATTTCTTCGATTATTTAGATGAATTTCAACCCAAAACAATGATTAATGAATATTTGTATGTCTTCCTCAGTCTGTTTGTGCTGGCATTGCGCAGAATTACTAATCACCTTTTGATGTTGTTTTCACAGTTCGGTAGGTAAGGGCAACTGTGGTTTATCCTCAAGACAAACTAGGTATGTGCCTGGGGCGCTAGAGACGACTGTACACATGGCTCAGCCTACCTTATTATTTTGCCAAAAGTACGCCCGCCACAAGGGCGCTCTCGATATTTAATCTGCCTTTGGTTTAGGGTTAAATATAGCCTCGTTAATCTTATTTTGTTTAAGATAACCGGAGATATATTATATATCGTGATACAGTAAAATTTGTTTCCCAACTAAAATCTATTAACCAATATGTCGCCTTACAATTATGAATTCGATCCTCAGTGAACTGCTATGGAGAGCCTTTCTCTGTGCTAGATATACTATTAACCAAAAAGCAAAAGTGAACATAACAAGGAACCTCTCTACTCTACCTACCTACCCCTAAAGGATTATTTATTTATGTAACTGAAATGATTACTTATTAAGGAATTCGATTTAAAGATTTGACAGCCGATTGGCCACTCCATAGGAATCATATTATCTATCCTGATAGACATTTATCTATCCTGTTTTTGGCGCTTCTACGTATCCCTAATACAGAGTTAACAATTTTCGATACGAGTTAGCCAATATTTTCTAGAACACACGCTCAGTAAGAAAAATATACATAGCACAATACATATTAAAGCAAGTATGTTCAAACGGGACATTATTGTATTCATATAATGAGTTTGATGTCAGATGTCTTAACAAAAACATAATAACTACTTTACTCTTCAAAGATATTATAAAAGGCAATTCGCAACGTTGTTGTAAAGAACGACAGGTAAATACACAATAAGTAATGTGTTTATGACATTGTTGACACTAGGTATGTCCCGTGGCATTGACTACACTAAATCAATCTGCCACTATGCCGTGTTTTGATTTTGAATTTTACACGTTATTTACGAAGCATACCTACGTATAGGAAGAGTTGGAAACATCGCTACGTAAAGCAGGGATCTAAATTATGTGGTAAAACCAGACTGGAGAACTACGTCCGATATTCAGAAGATTGCAATAACTTGGCTTTGGGAGCTATGAAAACTCTATGCTGTCGGCAGCTACTAAGTGAACGTAGCTAAGGACATCATAGACAGGCTTTTTTTTAAGTGTCCGCAGCGTGCGAGTCTTACCATCACAGCCAATTTCCGAAAGGCGAAAAGACGTGTGAAAATCATAGCTGTGACAATCGGTCAGCCAATTCCAACAGTTGACATGCATTAGACCGTCTGCAAATAGTTTTTGTGTTTATTAGCTTTTAGAAATTAGTAGTTCCGGTTCCTGCATTCAAGAAACGAGTTGTATTCTACTATCCGTATTTATTTTATATAATACTAGATGTGCCCACGGTTTACTCGCGTTTATGGTTAGTGCGCCGCCCTCGTGAGTCGTAGCGTGATGTTATGTAGCCTATAGCCTTCCTCGATAAATAGGCTATCCAACACTAAAATAATTTTTCAATTCGAACCAGTAGTTCCTTATATTAGCAAACAAACAAACTCTTCAGCTTTATAATATTAGTATAGATGTGTCAAAAACTGTCCGTAGGTAAAACGCCTCTTGAATATACATACATAGGTACCGGGCTATAGTGGTACAACAACCGTTTACCATCAGGCAGGACGTAAGCTTGTTTACCAATGCCACCGCAGGAGTATAAAAACGAATTAACGGAGAAGTGTCCGCCTGACTTTAACATTAATTATTCAATTAATTTCGGCTGACGGTCACTCACCGACCCACTAGATGCGACGTAAGACCCGAATTGTCCGCCATGCGTATTTTAAATAACGTGTAAAGGTTATGTTATACCATCGTATAATTATTATACTATTAAAATTATTTTATTGCTCTGTCATTTATGTTTTGCATGCATTTAATATCGCGCAATATTTATACACTACACTATTATCAATCTGAAAAGGCGGTGTGTCTGCACATATGATATATTTTCGAAAATCTAGTTGTTATCGGCCATTTAGCGGCGCCTGAACCCAAAACAAGGGTTTTTAGAATGCATGCTTTGAATGCATGTTTGTCTGTCTTTCTGTCTGTTTGTTCTTTTTTGTGTATTTTGATGTAGTTTACACAGTTTGGTAGCTTGAGACTCGACTTAAAATGTAAGCCACGTTCATATAATTGTATTAAGCATAGTCGATGGTGAAGTGCAGTGTGAACTGCGTTAGTTAAATTGCTCCAAATTTTAATTACTGATATTAACCCACGCAAATGTAATCGCGGTCAAACCCTATATATATATGTTTAAACCCGCTGATACGCTGACAACGGATCTTTATTCGAAAGCCTGACTTTTTATTACAAAATAATAGTAATTTATAGGATAAAGTACAACACGAACCAATTAAAAATAACAGCTATAGAGTTGTACTCTAACTGCAATAGTAGAATTGTTTCACTTTTACATTCAGCCAGGTTATATTGTTTAGTTACGGATTTCTTTATCTATTGATTGTTCAATGAATTTACATATTTTATACCGCAGTAGCGGTGTCACCATAATTATAAGCCCATAAGCCCAGAAAGTCTTACTAAAATAAATAACTCATTAATTAATTATTTTTTAATAATGTGTGACTTCATTGCAAGTGAAATTGATGAAGAAAGAGAATGCAGGTTGGAGTTCCTTTTATTCACAGTTAAATCCACAACTTTTGTATGATGATGTTATATCAGCCTTGCCTATTCCTGATACCCTAGGATATACTGATTGGTGTGAACCAAACCGAAGAATAAATAAATCAAAGACTAAGGGTCACAAAGTACAGTGATTGACATATTAAATAACCCCTTTCGGTTGATATATGCTTTTTCTAAGAATGCCTCGTTGGTGCATGACATTGCGCTGATGCGTGAACGGTCTAGGTATAATGCCCAGTTATGTTAGTGCTATTGGATTATACAGTTACGTAATAGGGTAGCAGACTGTCAATTTTTATATCATTTATTAATTCATAAATACAAAGAGGCCCTGCGGCGATATAGGCATGGGATTATTTATGTATGACACTTGAATACACGTAATCGTGACTTAAACAATTTTTATGCGAGTACTACTTAAATCTTATGTTGTGTTTCTGCGGTGACTTAGGACTCCAGACTCTTTATGTTGTGTTGCCGTATTGTTTTACCCGCATATGTTGGCGACACACATTTTATTTCACTAAGTTACCCGCTAATTTGTCCTCAGTATTATCAGCATCCACAGACCACGTTTGACACCTACGTTAAAGAAAAAGAAACTAAGTACATAGGTATGCCTAATATGGCAAATGTTTAAAGTGTAAAATTATTTAAATAAGCTAAGAGTCTACGAGCATCGATCATCACGTCATTAATATTTTTTTATCTAAGTTATCACGTTTCAGTCGAAGAACGGACAAGGTAGGTACGTAGTAGCCTTATACGTGAACTAAGTTTGCGTTTATAAAAGAACTTTCTTCGCAACCTCTTGATCACAGAGATAAAGAAAGTAAGCTACAAAAATGTCAATTATTTAACTTTTTGTAGTAATTACTTTAATTTCGTGTGAGTAATAAAAAGAGGTTAATAATTGTACCGTTCTAACCTATAGTTTCTAAGAATATAATAGTTTTATTTTTCAGTTACAGAAACTAATTGTTTTAAGAATGTTACTATATTATTACTTGCTTGAATGTTTATTTACTTTATATAATAGTGGTAATAGTTCTGCACATTCAGGAATATTATTCAGTATGATGTATGTCACAGAGTAGGTCAAATGTTCTAATCTTTCGAATTTGAGTAGGTAGTTTAGGTATGACAAAAGTATCTAATCGAGCCTAATTCTGATACTACTCGATTTAAAAGAGTTTTATGTTATTTAATTACGTACTTTTGTATTTTGATGTTATATGATTACAATCAAATATGTATAAGGGTAAAATGTTTTATAATGTGCTTACTTCTACTGTACTTTGACGTAAAATAATAACTGTATCTCATCAAATCATTTCTGACAATTGAGAAGAATTTCAATTAAAATTCGTGCAGCTGCAACAATGCAATAATATTAGCAATAAATATGGATGCATCTTGGATTTAGTATTGACTACTCTTGATTCCAATAGTAGATATTAATGTATCATCCGATACGGAACATTTAGTGCCTATGGTTGCATACTACCCTCCTTTAGAGATACTGCTCACACTTCCTAGAAGAGGAAACAATCCGTCGTCTCTGGCTCCAGGAAAGTATTTAAGTATGGAGTGGAACTTTCGTAAAGCAGATGTACATTCCTTGTACACTGATATTGTTAATATTGATTGGACCGAACTACTTTACTAGCAGAACTTAAATATAAATCTAGCCGTAGACATACTATATAATAAACTTAATAGCGTTATCAGTACACGCGTCCCTTTAAAAACAATAGCCCACAGCAATAAATATACCTATGTATCCAAAATGGTATACCAAAGAAATAATATATTACATAAAATTAAAATATTTTCATTTGAAAAGTTTAAATGCTATCGTTTAGAGTTTAACAAAGAACTTTTTTAATACTAAAGGACTAAAGTGAAGAACCATAGAAATAGAGCATTTAAAAAATATATTGAAATTAAACTACTATATACGGATTTCATCGCGTTGTTTATTTGACTCTTTATTACATAATTTAGAATTTGTTACACTAGGTACTATACAATATTATAAAAAATATATATTAAAAGTTGAAAACAATATAAGTTTAGAGCCGTCAAGTTTTTGGCAATATATAAAGGAAAAGCGTAAAAATATGCTACAGATAAAAACATATGATATTAAAGCTGTAGAAGGACAGGAAGCCATTGACTCGTTTGCTAAATATTTTAGTTTAGTGTTCTATGATACGTCTCCATTGTTTGATGTGAAGGTAGGTGAGGAAGAGGCTAATCGTTTAGGCTGACTATCTAAAGTGACTATTGAACATGTTACAGTGACCGAACTGAGGTGTGCAGTACGACGACTAAAAGCTTCAACAGCTTGTGGTCCCGACAACATAGCAGCCTTTTTAATAAAATATTGCTTGTCAGCTTTAGAAGTGCCACTGCTTCATGTTTATAATAATGTATACTAATGTATACCCAAGTAAGTGGGGAGTGTCCAGGTTGATGTCAATATCTAAATGTGGATCGTCCACAGACTACAAAATATAGACCTATCGCTGTGTTGTGTGTATTTGGTAAGATATTCTCTATTCTTAATAACGCCATTTATAAACAAATCAAAGGACAGTTAAGTGATTGCCAGCATGGGTTTCGTCCTGGGCGCTCCACATTGACTAATCATAAAGAATTTGTAAGTAAAAGAGTCAAGTCTGGCTGTCAAGTAGATGCCACATACTTTGATTTTAAGAAAGCCGATCTCGTGGATAGTGATGTACTTTAAACAAATTTTCTGTACTGGGATTCTAAACTTTTCTCCTAAAATTTCACTACTTAAAAGATCGTAAACAGTTTGTTAAGGTAGAAAGGGCATAAGTCGGAAGAGTATTATACTCGATCAGAGGTTAGTCAAGGTAGTATCCTGGGTCCTATGCAATTTTTAATAATGACTAATGATTAACCTAGTGTTATCTCTTATGCAAAATGCCTTATGTGCCGACGAATTAAAACCGTACTTTTCTGTAACTGAGGACAAAGATTGTTTAGCGCTACAAAATGATAGTGACGCAATAGCTGAGAGGACTATAAGAAATAAATTATCATTTAATAATTCAAAATGTAAAACTATCATTTTTCTTGATCCCGTAATCCGATTACAAATATAATATAATCTTGCTGGCGCACTTATGGAACGTGTTTTCTCAATCAAGGATTTGGGAGTGATAATAGACAGAAAACAAAATTTTCATGAACATATTATACGTAATACTTTCAAAGATGCTAATAAATGTCTTGGTTTCATTATTAGAATATCATCGCAATTTAAGAACACTCAAGTTATAAAACAAATATACAATGCCTATGTCCGTAGTAAATTAGAATATAAAGCAATAGTTTGGAGTTCTCAAGAGGCATTGTATACTATTATGTTAGAAAAATCCAACCTAAATTCAGTAGATCATATACAAAAGTCAATATGGATATTAGCCCTTTCTCTATTCTTCTAAGTTTGTATCAGGCATGGTAGGTTTAGACACACTGCAACTCCGGCAAGAATCCACACATATAATAAATTATTGTCTAATACTAGCGGATAAGGTTGATAGCCCTGTTGTACGGGAATGAATATATTTCTATGTTGCCGCCCAATATATGCGTGGTGTTGGAAGACGGCAACACAGACTTCTGCGCTATCCGCCTATGTGACATTCTCACCAAGCTGATAACAGCCCACTGCTAAAGCAATTAGACTTATCAATGAGTTCCTTCATTGTAGTCCAGATGCAAATTTATTTATTGATTTCCAAAACATAATTTTAAAACATATTTATATATATCTTAGTAAGTAATTTTATAGTTCCTAAGTTGATGAAAGGTTGTTTTTGTTGATTGTTGTTACAAATATTATTTTATCTTATTTCTTTTGTTAGTATAAGTTTTTGTTAACATTGTATATAATTTGTTGTAATATTATTAGCATAGAGATAAGCGATTTGGTGTATACTGTAAGCTTATATTTTTATGAATAAATAAATATAGATAATTGCACATGGACGACGCCGGTCGAAGGCGCAGCCAGCATCGTTAGTTTTACAATATAAGAGTGGTACTTGTATTCGTCTGTTAATTTGTCACTGACACATTTGAATTGTATAAATACATGGCAAAAAACAAATTAGAGGAAGTGCAGATATAGGAAACACTGTAATATATGTAATGTAATATATATTTATCATGAAATCTAAATATACATCGACTTATACAAAATAATAAGAAAGAGTTATATAAATGATACAAACATAAAATTGAATGGCAGGGTTACAAATCTATTCAATCGGTTTCGAAACTTTCTCTGTTAGTATTCTAATAACCTAAAGAATGTCATAGGCAAATGCTACATTTCCACTTTCAAAACTTGGTTCAAGATCCTTCAAAAACATGAGAAAGACCTTCGATAATTTGCAATTTGTTAACAATTCATAAATGAGTTAATTAAACCTGATTCAGGCTTTCATCAAACAAAGGATCTGGAGCTTTAATACCGGTACCAATTAAAAATGAAATACTGCACTAATACGGACATAACGTTGCTGAACTATGTCTAATTGGCATAATAATGTTTCGCACACATTCTCCCTACAATGTGATTGGTAATTTAAAACTTGCGTAAGTGTTTAGAACTAATGAAAGAAAACGCGAAAGCGTAGTAGCACCTATGGTTAAGAGCGGATGTATAGTACTAAATTCAAATGTCGCCGTACTGATATTATAGCACATCGATATAATATGACACATCTCGAATCTGATGCATCGGTATGACATCAATAACAATCTTCTTAAAATGCACCAACCGATCGTATTGCTAGGTCGACAAAAATGAACAGGAAAGTCGTTAGTGTCGTTTTTAGCAGGTGAAGCCGTATTTTATAAAAATGAAGGGTATAAAGCATTTATCGATCCGAATACTGATCGAAGGAAATTACGAAATTGTCCCTTTTTCGTGGCCATGACATGAGTATTTGAAAATTGAGAAACTGCCAGCTTGCACTGCTCTCATACACGCTGAATGCTAAGTCTGAAGTCGTCAAAATTCTTTGACCTTGTCGGCACTTGCCACGGTCGGACACTGCAAGTGAACACCGCTTACTAATTACTAATATCAGTGTTGACCGACCTTCAGAGGCTGTATTTAACAGCAAAAAATATTGCTTAATCGATCTCGGATTATGAGTCGTTAATACTAGGTTAAGAGCCGAATAATTATGCTACATCTGTGTGGTAAACGTGAACAACATAATTCATAGTTAGACACATGTACGTTATGAATAGTTCTATAAATAAATTATTAATATTTAATTTACCTACCGGGTTTGCAGTGATGTGGTGCAACACAAATTACATCACTACTTCGATCTAAGGATGTAAGGATTACATTTCTAATGGAATGACATTAAACATTTTAGGGAGTCATAAATATTATGGCTGATGGCTTACTTAAATCTGCTACCAAGTAAGCCAGTTTATGCTGTACCTTATCGCAAAACCGAATTAAAAGTGTAACAATGCACAAACCCATGTTTAATAAATATATAATTATTCGATTTAGGGTCAATTTTTTAATCGTTAGATAATTTTTATCTGGGGAATATGTTTGACGTTTTGACAGCTTTTGTATAGAAAACATGTTATATTAATTCTTGAGATAAACGTTATCTGACGATTGAAAAACCGGCCCTTAACAAAACAAAATAATAAATCATTACGTTTAATGTCTTATTACGTTTAATGTTTAATGTCGTATAAAGGGAGAGGAAGGCCAAGGAAACGATGGATGGACTGTGTGAGGATGGATATGAAAGGGAAAGGGGTAAATGATCAGATGACGGGTGACAGAGAAGTATGGAAGCGCAGGACACACTACGCCGATCCCAAATAAATTGGGACCAGGGCAAGAGGATGATGATGACGTTTAATGTCTTATTTCATGATATTTTAATAATGTAGTCTCTGTGGGACACCGAACGTATTGAATGGCCACAAAATTGAAGACCGCTGCTCCATGTACTGTGTGACTCTTATGAGGTGTTATACGCTGCTAGTATGAGTTTACTTATGTAACTATGTTCATGTTCTATTATCGTTATAAATACCCTCATACAAACTCGAACACCTAAATTTATTTATGTATGAGTAAGTAAATTCCTATTTAATCGGCATTGCTTTAAATAATTTATCTAATTAAAAATGGATATTCTTGATTAATGAATGCAGAAATAGGATCATTATTGCTAAAATGGTATTGCCAGAATAAATATCGCTAGTACTATTAGCAATAATTATTTACCTACGTTTTTATGATCATATAATAAAATAGGCACGATATTTTTTTATACAATTATGGATAACTTAATCGTTTAGTAATTGATCAATGTTGTTACATTCGTTTAACATACAATTTGCTAATTAGATACAAATAATAATTTCTAAAATGTAATAAATAGGTCTTTTCAAATATATAGGTATCATGTCCTTATAATGTACTATGTTCGAATGTTACAACCATGTTTATGAATGTCATAAAATGATAGTTAGTGCTTTGTTGTAAATAGGTATACCGTAAGTTGACTCAGACAGGTTTCGTTATGTAGTACGCATATAACAGCAAATTTGTTTTCGTTGTGACTTATTGCATTTACCGTTCAGTTATCCATTTGAAAAATAAATTAAATAGAAGTTGTACGAGAGTAGCGGTATTCTACATGTACATAAGAAGACAAATTTATCTTTTTAATCATTATACGATTTAACCGAGACACGAAAGTTCGAGTCCCGATAATAGAAAACGAAATAGTTCGTATCATGACAAGTGAATATTACTATGATTATTTATATTTCATAATCATAAGTTAAGCCCGACCAATCGACCTAAGCAAATAATAAACCATACGTGCAGATAGATTTGAAAATTAGCTGAATTGCTAATAGCATTTAAGAACACATTTGGCCTGGAATTGAGTTCTGTGAATTTTTTATTAATATTGGTAATTAAAATTAAATAATTACGACTGTAAGCAATTATAATATTAATATATAGTACTGCTTAAATCGGTAATTAGTTCAAGTTAACATTCATTAAAGTAATTGGAGGTTTTTTGTCATGTGAACGGAATAAGTACAATATGTCAATCTATGATGGGAGATTAACGGCAATCAGAACATGATCATATGTAAGATTGAATCAAGTTATAATCGATTGGTGCATGCGTCATGGTTACTTTCGCCACCTTTCGTTGTCAGGGCCAAGCGAACTGCGATCAGACATTGAATGGATTCTAGTTCGCGTTGTACAAAAAGCATTCATCACCGCGCGCCGCCGCGACGCTGCGAGGTCGACTCTGACTTTGGCGTCGCCGTCGTGATCCTCGCTCGACTATTAGCTGTCACAGCTAATAACAAACTTTCGATTGGTTTTCGACGTAAACACAGTGCACGGTTACGAGGACAGCGTTGTTTTCTAAATTAAACACTTACTTAGGTACAAGTCGCGCGTCACAATAGACGGACGGCAAGAGACGTGCTATTGTTAATGTATAATGTGTGGTTACGGACCATCGATGCGTGATTTCGTCATACAGGAGCGAGGCGCACAGACTTCGCTCGGAACAGCTGTTTCACCCGAGCCTGCGGGCCCCGGGCCATCGCGGACGGCAGCGCGGCGCCGCGGTCATAGCCTTGCACCCCACGAATACATGTTGAACTTACTTGCAAAGGATCCGCCAGAAACATCCGAAACTGCTACCATTAGGTACTTCACCAGCGTATGATATAGTCATGTTTGGTACAGCTTAACTCACTATAAATTAATATTTATTTATACACACACACGTTTGTTGGCGCGAGCTTGGAACGAGACACACGCGGAAAATTAAATACGTTTTAGAAAGTAATAAAAAGTTTGTTGACGTTAGTTACTAAGGAAGGCGAAGGGAAGTATTAAGTAACTAAATCGTGCACTTATAATGTCACATTCTGATGATGTGTTATGCACTCTGCCTTCCCCGTAATGTTGCACAGCATAAAGGAGGGGCAAGAGAGCACCGTCCACAGAGTAGCGTCAACTGTGACTGATGAATGATACCTTGCTTGGCATGTTGTTCAAGTTACTCGCTGTTTGCTCATGCGTGCTACCGCGGCGCGAGGCGCGAGCGCAGCCCCTCTCGCAGGTTCTACACTAGGCTCGCTACACGTCATCACGTTTGCCGCTAGATGGCGCTACGTGTAATGTAGTGCAGCCTTCGTGCCGCGGCCGTCGCTGCCAGCCGCGCGAACCACAATCAATATAATATTTGCATCTCATTATTGCGATCGAGGAAAGGCGACGTAATTATAGCTAAATTATTTATTGTATTAAGCCATATCTGAATATTTGAAACATTAGTAATATTTAAGTACACCTAATAACAAAGCCATATCAGGGCGTAAACATTGCTTTGTATTGTTCAAGTGACAATACAAAGGCACTCACACAAAGATGACTTATAAGTTATAACTGGCAACTGGCAACAGACTCACTAAATTTATTCAACATGGCCGTAAACAGGTTGTATTTGTTTTTAGCACCTTTTTCAAGTGTTATATAGTGTGTGGTGTATTGGGCTAAAAGTTGTTTTTTTGGGATTTTATGCTGCTGTACCTAACACTAAAATTATCTATTTGTTTTATCTTGTCTAAAACGGATAGCTATTGAAGTTGTGCTATGATATCGCCGAGCAGAATTAAAATACTTAAGTATTTAATAGATCATGACCTAGGTAATATATATTTGACTGTGACTTTTACCTACATACTCCGACGCCCTGTCATCCTTTTTGATTTAGACATTAAATTAGACGTATCCCTTTATGTAGGTCCTGATTATTTTTACAAACTACCTAGTGTCATTAATCGTTCTTACACTCAGATTTCCTTTAGCACAAGTTAAATAACACCTTTAAATTATGTTAATCTGCTGTTTACACAGTGGGTGAGCAGTAAATATGGCTACTCACTGACCAGTTCTTGGGTTTGTACAGAGTACTGCGTAATCCATTACGCTATTTATTTATTTTTAATATATTTATTTTCCCACCTATATCTGTGTGTGACGTGTGACAATATTGTTTATTTGGTATGCTTTTTTGATCCTGCGTCATAGTTAGATTTATATTTACCAATAATAAGTCCGGTAGCCGGCCTAGTGTTTTTATAATTTTCAGTAGCGGTTTGGCAATAGATTCAATAGACACCTAATTGTTACATCCTATCCACCTCTTTTCTTTTTATTCTTCTTAGTGCTGGCATTTATTTGCCATCATTGTAATTTCAAATACTTACGTTTCGTTTAAAAATAAATATTTCTGATTAATTTTAAATACTCCTGTGCCGCGAAGGACTATAATAACATTATAACAACGGACATAAAGAACACCCAGACTCGGTACAATTACATGTGTATTTGTAATTGTTACATATGTTTGTCCCACCTATTATTCTGTATCTCTGTAATATATCTTTTAACGGATAAATATCCACCTTCGGTAAGCAATATCTCTGAGAGTCAATTCTCATAAGAAAAGGCAACACCTTCTGCTACTTACATATTAACAAGATATATACACAGCTGCAATCAGCGAATAAAAACTAACCTCCAGTCTTCGGCCCCATCTCTATTTTTCTTTGATAGCTCAAGGTCCGTTACTTTAAAACCAGTTAAGACCAAGGTCCTACACTAGCTATGTTCACATACTACAAAACCTTTTACCTTTAGGACATACTACAATTTAAAACAATTTGGCCTTAACAGCAGTCTACCAATGATTTCTTAAATTTTGCAATGTGACAACTAGTCATCAACTCTCGTTACCTCTGTCTTTTTCTAACCTTCTCATAAATAATATCGACTATCTAGAGTACCATTAAATGTGACGACAAATTAACGATGTCTGTGTGACTCGCCTATATATATATATCGCTCTGACAACAGCAGATGCAGAAAATCAGTCATTTTGACACTTTTGCATGAAATATAACCTAATGTCCTTCAGACTAAATTTCGGTCACGGCGGCCAAACTTAACGGAGACTGGCCCTATGCGCAGGAGATATTATAGTGCACAAGCGTGTGCGCAAAGACAAGTGCTCTCTCCGTTCCCTAACTCTCTTGCCCGATGAGACGGTAATCCGAAAAGACCGGAGAGCGATCAGGTGCAGGACCAACGGCTTTAAGTGCTTTCCGAGTCACGGGGTGTCTAATACCGCCAACTTCCTAACTCCGGGCTGCTATTGAAAATTCTTTACAGGAAAACCCAATAACTTTTTGTTGGCTCGACCCGAGATTTGAATCCGTGACCTCATGCACATCAGTCGCATTTACTACCGCAGCGCCACGGAGGCAGTCAGAAATAAAAATATACCTAATGTAATGTCATTATACCTATCCCTAAACAAAAACGAAAAAGTATTTACAGTCATGGTCATCAAGTAAAATTTTATACTGGAATGTACAAACATATCATTATTATATGATATGAATATGATGATAACACATAACATTATTTTATAAGAAATATCATAAGCATTAAGAATAACTCATGGGGCGCAGACATCCAAACAAAGAACATAGAAAATACACCTCCTCAAAAACAAATAAAGTTTCAAACCCATTACATCCACGCACTGGCAGTAGCGAGGTGACTCCTTAAACCACTGCGTCATCCGTGCGATCAAACTTCATTCATTGAGATGGTAATTAATAATACAAAAACAACTTATCACGTTTCAAACAAAATATTAAAAATACGACATTATCACGAGTTTATCTTGTTTTTCCGGTGTGTGTATTGTTGTAATATCCTTAACTAAATTGTTTACAATATAAATGTTCACCAGTTCACAGAGCAACCAGATGATTGAATAAAGGATTCAATTGTGTGGTTGTGTTAATACACAACCACTTTAAATCGAGATTTGAAGTAGAGCAAGAGTCACCAGTCTCAAGCCTCCACAAAAAAGTGAGCCTCCGCAAGGAATGTTATGAAAATTTCCTCAAGAGTAATAAGTAAAATAAGTAATATCAATTATTTTTTATTTTCCCTTCAATCCTCAAAAAACAACTCCCGTACAAGGTATGATTCCTGTGTAGTACGAGACATTCCAAACATTCGAATAACGGACAGACAGAAAACCCAGATTATGTTATATTGATTTGGGATCACACAAATTCGATCGATCAACATCGAACCGACAAAACGTGACTGATATAGCGAGGCGACCACATATACTACTTATCGTATTAACCACTATTGCCTGTATATTTCTTCGTTACTGATTAATTCATTTAAATCTGACTCTAGAAATAGGTATTAATGCTGAAAGAAACTATACAAGATAAAATAATGATAAAAAATATGTACAATGAAATAGTAGTGTTTTACAAATCATAAAAATGTTATGTTAATAAAATAGCTTTGGTGCCTGATGCATTTATTCTGCTAACTAGTAGGTACAACCTTAATGTGGACATTTCTATAAACTTAAAACAATAGATACACACTATTCCTAAGCCATAGGTACTGAAAGTACCTAAATAATTTATATTTCATAAATGAATTATGTAAATTCTATTTTATTCATATAGATCTCAATTTGTCCAATTTAGGTTTGTAGTAGGTACAGGCATATTTTAAGTGTGAAAAGGGATAAGCAATAGTTGACCATGCAGGCTCAGTGCAGGTTCAGACTTCACACATATTCGATAACATTATTTAGAACTCTCAGACATGTAGGTTTCCTCACAGTGTTCACCCCAAAAGCGAGCGATAATTAACTATTTGATAAGTACATACCTACGGCAAGAATGGTGGCCGTGATTAGGTGCATGCCTTGGGATCGAACTCAAGACCTCTGTGTGGTGCGACAATGGCTACCCGCTAAAGTTTATCGCTGCTTATAATTTGGTTTATAAATAATATGTATATATAATATACATATTATTTATAAGCTTGGTACAACAAGGCTAACTTAAAAAAATATAAAGTAAACTAGCTACACCCAAATATTAATTAAGGAAACAACTCGCACTAGGTATAATGATGTACTTTGTCGTGGAGAAAATAACAAATTAATGTTAGAGCAATGGATACAAAGAATACTAGAATAACTATTTCAGAATTGTTTTTGTGTCTTGTGGGGATTGAACCGAATACACTGAGCGCAGACTTGTGGCCACATTAGACATGGCCAAGCAACTAACCTACCGGACTGACAAAAATTATATCTAAAATACAATTTTTCTTTGTATAAAAAGCATTACGCAACGTCCATTGATAGTAAGAAAGCAGCTGCTAAAATACTATGTTCCCTGTATGCAGCCAAACCGGATCGCTATGGGCTACTGAATTCCAGCAGCATTTAATTGACCCTAGCTAGCCTGATTCTTGCCCTATGAATGTGTTCAATGAATGGTCGACTTTATCTACGACTTTAAGGTACATTATATCATGATATGATTTATCGTAATACTTTAATGCCTTTGTTCCCCCTTCTGCTTACGTATCTCTTCGGGAAATACAAGCACAAATCTATATATTTCTGGGTATTAAAGTCAAATTGAAATATGTTTATTCAATATCATATTCCGAGAAAGCTTCAGCAAAAAGAACGCTTTTATTTTTATGTCATAGTGTTCTGATATAAACCAGCATTTGCTCCATTTGTTCAGAAACAAGGTTCTGATGCTATGGAAACTCGACTTTAACATATTTTCTGCACAACAATTTTCTCGACTCTCATCTATAGGCGTTATGCATTGATAAATGATCATAAGAAATATTATAAAAGCTAATTATTTAATGGTTGCAAAAAGTAATTGTTAATAATTTTTACGCAAGATAAAGATTCCAATATATAACGTACCTACCTACAGTCACCCTCAATAAGATTATATCGATGCCTAACAGCCAAAGTATAGCAGTGTATTAACTATTAAGTATAGCTCTCGAAAGGCTGAAAATGTAGATTTGTAGCATTTAGCACACTATCTATTAAATCAAATGACGTAGTTATTTTTATGTAATTCACCTCATGTTTCATTTAAATTAAAGACAAATAGCACAAGTGTATTTTTTTGGAAATAATATTGTGGAAATATGATATAACCAGCTATCTAATGAAAATTTACTGAATCGAAAATTGTATCAACTTAAATTTTAAAGAAATATTAATTATGCTTACTAGACTCTATTAAGCATTTCGATGCATTACTTCTTTAAAATAATATTCGAAGCAGAAAACATTTCAGATTCACCCGAGAGGAGTAAATAATAAAAACAATTAATTTAATTAATCAGCTCAGTTTTTAATTGACTTAAAAATTGCACCTGGGTACTTATCAAATGAAGCATACTACATATACTAAATAATAATTGTTCATAATAAAGGCTCATAACACAATATTATAAATAATAAGTATAATAATTTATATTATTATACTTATTATTATTACAATTCAAATAATAGTTACCTATATGAAATTAAAATCAATGTTCATAATCTAAGTTTACAAAAATATAAAAGTTACAACGTTATTAAAGTAACAAGTATTCATAAGATTAGTGGACTGTTAATATCACAATTTGCTTGTCTCGTGTCTTTGACATAAGCATAATAAAAAATAAAATTTGTTTTCTTATGATTAGCAACGTACACAGTTAATATCGCTAATTGTCTCAAGTCTTTGACTTACAAATACATATTTTAAAGTACCTACTTATCCAAACAACAAACAGGCCACTTATTCTATATCAACATCTTCGATACCGAGTGTATCCGTAACATTACATTTTGGAACTAATCAGGCTGTTGTATTCACTATGAAACAAATGAGGAATCAGCTTATCTCGACATTGTTTAAGTAAGTCATCGTGTTTGGCCTTAGAAAAAGGAATTAAAGATTTATAAGATGCTGGTAGACTCATTTTGGTTTAAGATTCAGCATTGCCATTCATCGAGTTTTTTACAAAAATGAATGATTTCTTCGAAATGTGACAATACGCATCTTACTTATTTTTCCTATTAGATTTCCTGTGAAGTATTTTTTGCTGATTGAATTCCATTTGTTAAAGTCTTTAAACTACAAAAGCTCGACATTGTACGGTTGTGGATCTTGTCTTGCTGTTGTAAATATTGTATACCATTGTGAAGGTGCATAAATAATAGTATTTTAAGTTCTTTCTATAACAGCATGAACAGAATCTTATGGGCAGTTAGCAAGAAGTTGAGCTGTATAGTTTGAATATTGATGCACATTTGCAATGTTGTATGTAACATTGCCATGATTATTCTATTTCTATTCTGACTCGGGCAGCAATCGGCATACAGTAACAAAATTTAATTGTGCCGCGTTCATCAACCCTGTATTTATTGAGTATTGTTGCGATTTCGTTGGCTCCTCTTTTTTCATTACATTCATCCCAATAGTACCTAGCAATATACGTTGCGGGTACCATTTTCATACATGCAAAAAATCTTCACAGCTAATTTACGGGAGTACAATAACAGCGCAGGTACTATCTTCGTATGGGGTATTTAATACCTATTGAAGATCAAAACTAGCACATAAAGTAGTAGAATCACTATTTTGTATGTTTTGATGAGCTTTAAATATTTATTTATTTTTTCTAATTCATGTTGCTTCTTTTCTTCTTCTATTTCAAGGTTATATTTCGTTCAAATTTCAAACTCTTCTTTTTTGGCGACATGGAAACCAATATTGAATTTTTCGTTGAATATAGACCGGAACACTCTTTCGCTTACAATGTCAATTTCTTTCTCTGTATAGATCTTCTTGTAAATTTTGTATAGATTTGCTAAGTTTTCCATTTTACTTGGCAGGTAACACGGCTAGTGTCCTTACAATAGTAATGAGAAGGCACAGCTGGTAAGCCTTTAATGAAGTTCATAACAGACAGAATTACTGAATCTTTAGTTTTGTTATGCGGATCACACCTACCACGATTATCTTCTTTAGCTAGTCCGAGTGCAGAATGTTGTACGGTGTATTGAATAAATGTATGACCAACATCCAAAGCTAGCTGCTAAAAATTGGAGACAAACTGGCCGCTGTCCTTCACATTCAGTTATTGTGTATTTATAAGTAAAAGTTACAAGCCAATCTCTACAGCGCGCGGCGTTGCACTGATAGATTCCAAAAAGAAGTGTATACAACATGTCACAGATATAACGCACAACCTCAAACACCCCAATTAGATTATTATATCATGATATTATGAGTACCTAGTAGAGCCTCGCTGATTTCAGAATGAATGGGCCGGCTCGAACACGGAAGTACTGCCCTCTCACAGAATATCGACATGAAATAGCAGAGTTCCTACTGTTGTGTTTCGTTTGGTGAGTGTGAGTGCCGGAGGCCCAATCACCCTTTTTTACCCCTGCCCGCTCCTTCTACTTCCCATTTCCTTTTTTTCCTAAAGGGTCGGCAACGCGCAAGTGTTGATACTGGTATTGGAGGCGTCCATAGGCTACGGTGACCACTTACCATCAGGTGAGCCGTATGCTTGTTTGCCACCCTAGTGTATACAAAAATTATAATCTACAGGCGACAACCGGGTCCAAAGGTCAAACTCTCTTAGATATATCAAATTATAGGTAAACTCGAGACATACACATACATAAGACAGCATTCACTACCACTTCATCACCAAGGCAGTCAATAACAGCTAGAAATTTAGCAAAACCCAATAAAAGCGCGAAATATTGATACTGTTCGATACAAATTCGACTTGTCCTTTATCACATAGCCCTAATTACAGGTATTGGAAGTGTTGGTGCCCCGGTAAAGTAACAATGTACGCTAAGGATACACCTGCTGCATGCTAGAAATCTAGCCATACGAACAACCTTGTAAAAACCAATGCTGATAACACTCCAGTATCTTGGAAAATATACTTAACTAAGGAGGATAACACAAAGTTGTGCGATCTTCTATACTGCGAAAGTTTATTCAAAATCCCAGGTGTAGGTAGAAATACTATGCCTCTCGCCAGTTTGCCGAATGTATCTACCATATAACGTCATATGCTATTTCTTCGGTTTTTTTGCGCGCTACACACGCGCACAAATTCTTCATGCGTAAGTAATAATATGTATACATTAGTGGGACTTAGAAAGGAGGTTAGCGAATTGTGCCTACCTCTTCAAAAATATAGCCGTGACACTATAAATGAATGTCTAAAAGTAGGATGGTAAGTGCACTAACTTATGATTTAGTTTTAATCTTAAAACCTGTTTAGGCTTTAAAATTAGAATAGGCTAACTTGGTGCCCTATATGTTGTCCTACTCCTTAGCTGCATCAGTTACGCTGGCAAGGCACAGGTGCTTTAGCAAATACCTGCACACGGCCCTTGGAAGGTAGCCGAGTACCATCTACAACTACAGCGGGTTTCGAGAGAACATTACGCACTCGCTGGAGCCATGTCCTGAATATCTCAGAATGGGCGTCGCATGATGCCGCCACAGTGATGACCGCGGGCGAGACTAAGGTAATCGCCCGCATGCATGCCTATAAGTCACGTAAGAGTCGTCGCCCGTAGGCAGTTATTGCCTGCATTGGACAGTACTAGGTGGATCGCTGGAGTAGTTTCAGTTCCAGCGATCCATCCATCATTCAAGGCAGCCAATTCGCACACCGTAGTAAGTATAGTCAGTCAGACTAACGGTTTAACGTGCGGGAATGCCGCTTTTGCATAGCTATGCGTTCCCACACCTTAAAATTTTTATGTTAGTTATAGGCACCTTGGTACTCAAGTAAAGTAAGCACAGTCATAGTCTTGGCAATGTCAACATGTGCGGCTTTAGCGAAGTTTACAAAGGCGCTGGTAGTGCCACGAGCCGAGGTGTAACAGTGCTGAACTCTAACCACCTGCAGCCTTACTTACGGACTGGATCAGACACAATACCGATACCACGACGGACAGAGACCAACTACGGAACTGCCCTTACCGGTGATCTTGCAAAGCACGGTGTTATTTATATATCTACGTACCATGGTATGGCATTCAAGGTGCCACTTAAAAAAAAATTAATTAGGTGGTATCTAGCATAAAATAAGCTACATTTTAATATATTGTAGTTTTGTCTCTAAATCATGGACATTTTCCATGCAGTATAACATTTCCCATAGGCCATCGATATTTATCAATGCTCGAATTGCGACTACGGCTCCCTCATGCTAAATGATCACCAAATGTTTACAGGTTTTAACTAGCTATAGGTACCTTAAGTAACTTGAAAACTTATAATGGCGGAGAAAATATCTTAATGATTGACGACACGAATGGCGTAGGGGTTTAACTAGACGCCTCGCTACTACACAGGCAAAAAGTTGTGTGATTCACTATTGGTTATTTCGCATCTGGGTGTCATTTGTCACCTTCAAAGGAAGATGATCTTAATTTCGAGCACTTCGATATCTCAGTTTAATCGCGTGCTGTTTGCTGAAAGACACAGAGCCAATGTGTTTACCGCTTAAACTGGCAGCGCAACAAAGGTACTCACCAATGTTTTAAACCAGAAATGTCTGTTGTCGTACCTATGTACATAATATGATACTTTTATTCATCATTCTGGTGATACATAAGTCCAGTGCGACTCGGACACACTGCATCCCTTTCCTATAAAGAAAACCTATAGAAACTTCCATAAGTGTACATGGCTACACAACACACCCTATATACGCATAACCAGTGACGCAGAAAATCCTACGAAATAATTATGTATAAAATAAATAAGTTTAAATAAAAATTATTCGTATAACTTAAAATCATCGATATTACATTTAAATGAATATAAATTTCAGTTAATAATTAATTAAAATGTCCTTTAATTAAGTTGATTTTGTGAATAACATTTAATTTGTTTGCATAATATTTTTGTTTACCAGCCCTGTCATACAACCCACGCGAAGGGTCTATGGCAACTAGGAAAAAGTAAAAAAAAAATAGAACAAACATGTTTAAATCTAAAAACCAACACCACCACTAAGAAGATCTGTTAAATCAATATACTATAGTATATTATTATAATTTTATTGTGTATTTGCTAGTAATAGTAAAATGTATTTTTAACATGAGTCCTCGAAGTGGGTTCGTGTGCTCTCAAATGCGGCAATAGTGAGCCCACGACGTGGGTCCAAGGCAATGAATGTGTTAAACCATCTCACCAACCGCAGAGCTAGGCGCCGGATGGCGCGAGATGACCTCCAGTTACCCTGAGGTATAGGTTACACGGCTATAGGTTTGACCTGGGGGTGGTGGGCTTCGTGAGCTTGCCCGCCATCTGATCAGCACCAGGTCCGAGAGGCGGCGTACGTGTTCCCACGCGCGCCTTTGTGTCAAGTCCGTTTCCCCTCCAAGAGGAGGACAGTAGAGTTTAAAGTGAGAAGTGACCACAGGGTAGATGTTGTTGTGTAGTGGCCTGCTGTTTCATACGGCGCCGGCGGGCAGAAATCTGGGCGGCGTCGCGACCGCAACCTGGGCGGCATCGCGACCCCGCCTGTGCAAGTGATTCGCGCGGACCCGTCGATAGCGGTTTTGTCGACACAAAACACCGTGGTAGGTATAGTCGGTATTCCGGGAAGATCATTACTATCATCTTTGCCATCTTTCTTTTACCCCGGTGAGTCCGACATAACCCCTCCGCCCGCCCCCGCGGAGGTGTACGCGGCAACGCCTTCTACCAAGTAAAACAAAAAAAGGAATAAGTATTGAAATTAAACTACTATATACGGATTTTATCGCGTTGTTTATTTATCACTGTATTACAAAATTTTGAAAATATTACACTACTACTACTATTGATTTTATTTTACTAATTTATAAGCTAATAAAATTATTTAAACTATTAAATCTATTTATTTTTGGTTTACACTTTCCCCGACGTTTCGGTTGCTTTTCAGCAGCCATGGTCACGGGGAGACTAAGATGGTAGTTGTCTCAATGTTCCAGTGTAGTTATTTCAAAGTACCCGAACATAATTTAATCATGGGTGTTTCTATTTACGCAGAATGAGCTCAAAGTATCATGAAGTCTAGCTGTGGTTTGTTTCTTCTTGGGTTTGACTATTTGAAGTACTGGATCCCAAGCTGGTGGTACATTCCAACCATCTTCTCTATTGAATTTGGGATGTTTTTTGATTTCAATAGCCTCGCGAAGCATCCTTGGTAGGAATCGGTGTTCTTTAGCGAGAATCTGTGGTTTGTCAAATCTCAGGTAGTGGTTGGTCCCCTGTTGTACATGTTCACACACAGCAGACTTCAACGAGCGTTTGTGTTTTACGTCAGCTATGTGTTCTTTTATGCGGGTGCCTATGCTTCTCTTGGTTTGACCAATGTATGAGAGTCCGCAGTCACAATCTATTTTATAGATCCCTGCATCTTATCAAGGTAATTGGCACTTGACGGATGGTAAAAATTGACTTATCTTCGTTGGCGGCTTGTGTTGATTGAAGCTCGCTTCAAGATGTAGCCAATCTTGTCAGTGACACCCCTTACATAAGGCAGTATAGCAGGCTGGCGCTCGACTGTGGCTGGCTTTTCTCGGGATCTGTGACAGCGGCGCGGCTGTTGGAGCTTGTTGTCTTGCAGTACTTGCTTGACATGTTGAAGCTCGGCGTCCAGGTGTTTCTCGTCACAGATCTCTGAAAGTTTAATTTCAATGAATAACATTCGCGTAAACAGAAGACAATATTAAGGAATAAGTATCATATCTTAAGTAGTTTGTAATAAGTTAATATATGAATACCTACCAGTAATAAGTGTAAAGTCGTGAATTGTACAATTTACTTACATGTTAAACCCATACCAATGTTTGTCATTTATATTGTGCAATTATTGTTTGTTTTCCTATGTATTGGAATATAAATAAAACTCCCTTAGGTATACCTAGTAGATATATTGCCGTCTACTAAATACAATTTTAGACATCGTGCTGCTATTCATTTATTTTAATAGATAGTCATAATAACTCTTTGCTTGACCATCGATCAATCGCGTGTCTGGATTATTAACAAGGGGCCGGATCCCTAAACTAATAGCGTGGGGTAGGCACAATGCAAATTTGGGGTGAACACGGCTCAACTGCCTCCAATTAGGTTCGCACATGCCCAGCACACGAGACATCATGCAAAATTTACAATACACTTGTTCAAAATAGTTGCTTTCGAGTGTCGCGACTGAGATATGGTTAACATGAACCTTTAATCAAATACATTCGCAAGAACATCCCCTCTCTCTACGACTAGTTCAGTTTATGATATAGCGTTCCCCTACACCAACCGTCAAGGTTATATTAGGTGGAGCCGCTGTACCTTCCAGTGCCCGAGAGCACCTGCCGGGACCAGTTATACACAGGTCTTGTCCCCAAATCTCGACTTTCTCCACCCTAACCTCAGAGATTCGGTTCTCGTAAGCGAGCTATCACGAGCCCAAATGACACTACCTATTCTCCAGATAGGTACCGGAGCAATAAAGCCGCTCACCACTCGCAACTCTGGGAGTTGCTAATGAAAACCTCGCTGAAGAAGAACGACGGACTCCTCGACGGAGAAGACGCCTGCCATATCTCCAGTATGGTATCGGAGCTGTGTAAGGCACGCTTACTTCCCGCCGTACATCCATACGCCTACTCAAATAGGCCATTTAGGACTCTTACTTGCTAAGCAGGCAAGCGCCCGAGATGCGTTACGGCAGTGAAACCACACAGCCACTTCGCTAAAGGCTACTCCGTGCCTCGCGCGACTGACTGGTTCGCACTAGCCGCGCCTGAGTCCGATGCTCGAACCACGTGCTTGCCGAGCAACGAACATGTCGTCCTCAGCGGCTAACCACATTCCCCTGCGAGTCCAACACCAATGTCAGGCACCGCGCACTCTAATCAGCGCGGTCGATAGAACACGCCTTTCAAGGCGCAGTGGGCTTCCTGACCCCGCAGTACCCTGGTCCAAAGGGAGAGACCCGTAGTTCTACCCCGAAACTCTATCTACTCGGGTCCTGAAGATAGGGAAGAACATTCGTATATATTTTACAGCGCTTGCAACGGCCACGAACTAACTATTAGTAGATAGGACGAACATTACGCAGTGGCTTCAATAGTCGCACACAGAGAACGGAAGTCAAGGAGTTAGGTTCGGTGGACATGGAGCACAGCCACAGTCAGAGCATAATGTTTCGTACATTTTGTGTTGGCGAACACTGGTAAAGACTCTCGCTACAGCGTATTCAAATTTAAAAAAATCAAGTTAAAAAAATACTAAAGTAGGTTATTAATAATATATACCTAATCTTGCCATAAATATTGGTACAAGGGAAAATATTTGTTTTGTATTGCATATAACAATTGTTAATGTAATATGTGTTAGTTTAAACATTAATACTACTCATTCAAAATGTTCTCCTTTGGCTTTAATAGGTACAGTCCTTTAAACGTTAAGGTCAGTTATCAATAGATATTTCGCACTCTCTTCATGGGAAAATTCTTCTCTGCCAATCTTATGGATTGTTCAACTCCTCTACCCTTTCCAAATTATCATGGCGTGTAGATCATGCCATACTTTCTAAAACTGAACACAAATCATAATCCAGCGGATCAAGATCGGGACTAGATGATGGCCAGTCTTCAGCTCTGACGAAGTTCGAAACGTTCGTTTTCAACCACGCTTGGGTGGATCGAGCTTTATGACCTGCTGATGAGTTTTCTCAAAGGAGGGAAATCTTTTCTTGGTTATGGAACATGGTGTTGTTAAGAGGCTAAACCACCTTCTCAAGAATCGTATCTTGATACACTTGTCCCGATGTTTTAAATAATTTTCACAAAAATATGGCCCAGTTACTCCTTGATAGATTAGGTAATTTAAAAAAACAATAAAAGTCAAGAAGTCTGTATATACATTGAATAGAATATTATGAAAATTTTCTACACTACCTATAGAAACAACAACTTCATATTAATTATATTAAGAATGGCTGGACGAATGTGCCTCCTTGAACCTTCGGTACAGTTAGTACTTACCTATACGTTAAAATATACAGGTATATTATGAAATGCCTAGTTAAACATGACACATCGATTTTTAAAAATGGAATGAAATAAAGTTTCTAGCGTTACCTGCGTGTACATATTGGTGCCAATTCTGTCGTCACAAAATTCTCTTATCTTAGCTAAAAATCTCTAAAATTTAGTTTAGTCCTGTCACCTTTAGCGATTTCAGAATACGAAATGTCGTTTGACAGGACTAAACTAAATTTTAGAGATTTTAGCTAAAATAAGAGAATTTTGTGACAACAGAATTGGCACCAATATCTACCTATTATAATTCTAAAAATTAACGTACCTACTCCTATAATAGTAATAGTATTGTGTAGATGTGATTGATCTGACCTCGACTCTTAGATAGTTCACATCGTAATAGGATGTCTGTAGATTGTACCTATAACTATCTATTATGCACTAGAACATGACTGTTATTGTAGCGACTGCGATTTATCTTCGTATCCATGAACAATTTTGGGTATGGTATGTACTGTCTTAAAAATAACTTCTATTTGTCTTTCATAAGACAATATATAATAATGTAATTTTACGGAAAAGCAACTCTTATTCATGCGTCAAAATATGTAGGTAATTCTTGAAATGGGTTGTTAACATACCTTTAATAAGTGCATTGGTATTACATATAGTCGTGATAAATCCACTTTTATAATATCAATACGTTGTAAAATAATATATGTATATTAGGCTCAGAAGACTAAATACTTTATTTTTAAAATAAGTCGCCGACATTAAGGATCGTTCCAATAATAGACACAATCACACCCAGATGTTAAATAGCTATGTGTAAAGAAAAACTCTTTTGCCTCATCTCATACTCGAAGCATTGGCAGCAAGGTGAACACGAGAGCGGCGAGCATCGACGCTATCTAATGGCTCCATTACACTAGGACGACAGGACGACTTAGCAGCGGCGGACGGAGTCGAAGTCAGCCGAGTCCGACTTTGACTGCTTGCCACATAGACCTAGCGAAAACGCCTATAGGTCCCAGAACTTATTTCGCTACCGAAGTCAACTAAGTTCAAGGCAAAGTGAAAGCGAGAGTCACCTCTGTGTAACCAAAGCTTCTTTCAAATTGCCCTCAGCACGCTGAAGTCATCTGCCGAAGTCAGCGACCCAGTGTAAGCAAACCATTTAAATCAAATCGACTGCTAATCGTTCTAATAGTCTAACAAGTTTGGGATTAGTGCCGATGATCGTTGTTTCAGTTCCTAGGTAAAGTAATCTCGATGACAATAAACTCGCGCCCATTTAGGCGGACTTGGCATAATCAGCATTTTTTGCAATATGTTAATAGATATCAGGGTATAGTTTAATATAGCGTGGAATGGATGTCAGTGTGGCGTGTACGTAAATAAAAGACAAATTCACACATTTTCCTTTATAATTATGTATTGTTGTTACAACTTTTGGAAATCCTTACCCGCTGGCCTCACTCGAACTATACATAACTAACTAGATGTAAAACTACAACGAATAATTTTAAAACGATCGTAAAGAACTGTAGATAAATGAACATTTCTTTTAAAGTTAGCTCAGTGTCGTGCTGGTCACCCGAAACTCGTTACGTCGGTGTGACACATACGTAACAACCACTCTAAATTGACTACAGTTACACTTAAATTATGGAAGAGAAGAGAAGAGGTAATTAATTTCAAGTTTCATAAATCATTATACAACTTAATTCGTTGTAACACTGTTCAAATATCCACTTAATCGTGAAAGATGTTGCGAGTATCTTATCTTATATTAGGACATACCCAAGTTCTTAACGTTCACTCGGGTATAATCTATGATATATAAGAGATAAATTTACTGAGTTAATACAATTACATCACAATGATAAATCGAATACGAAAATTACATCTATAACCTATGGTAAAAACTGTAATTGTTGTTACATCAATGATTTTACAACGTAAAGTTTCGCCTTAAATGTAAGGTATTACCTTGGTCAAATGTATAACTAAAATATAATTTTATTAAAAACAATAAATTTACCTAAAGGAAGTTCTTTTGTGGTTTAAAAATAATATAAAATATCCAGTTTGGTTGAATCAAAAATCAATTGTTTCAAATACCAGAAGCGTGACCTGCGCTCGTATAAAAATATTTTATATGTAACTTTTTGAACACAAAGCTCTTGAGGCTTTACTTTGTTCGGAGCAGATCTTCAGCCGTGCCACCACCTAACTTTAAGTCAAAGCTGTAGTACGCCTCAGTTCTAATTGAACTTCAAATACGAGTGCCTCAATGACAAGGTAGTTAGCTGCCAAATATGCAATATGGCGGCAAACATAAGTAGTTAATGTTTAACATTTTAATTATTTACTTTTTTTACTTAAAAGACAAAAAATAATTTATATTATTTCAAATTTTAATTGCTCTTCTAGTTTTAATATGATCATTGGTGCCAAATCAATACAAATCTTCTTTTATTTGCTCCACCGTCAAAAATGTTTTCAATACGAAGGTAAGAATGCTTCAACATGTTTTCATTAATGACGATTGCAGGCGAAATTATGGAGAATCATAATAAAATAACAAGAGATTAATATTAACTTAACAGCATAGCATTAAATCATGAGATGAGAGAGATGACTGTTAAAATTATTTCGATTGAGAAGCTAACTAAAGAGTTGCTCCGTGGCTCTCTCAAGTTCCCAATCAAAGGTAGACAAAGCCACTCTAGCTCGATTTTCATCGATACCCATTTCTAGTAGCACTTGTACTTTCTGATTGAACTCCCAGATGACGGTGGGTCCGCCGGCGTAAGCGTTGGTCCAGTGTCTGGCGGTCAAATTGAACAGCTGTAAGTCCTCCCTGTATTGTTTGGCAACGACGGCGTCTTGGGGATCATTGGGCTCGGCGGCAGCTAGGAGCGCCTGGATAGACAGCAGTACAGTGCGTAGCGTGAGGGCAGCAGCCCACTGATCTTTCAGTATATCCAGACATATGGCTCCAGTTACTGACGACACATTAGGATGCCAGATCTTAGTCATGAAGCGAATCTGCAAAGGGGACAGGCCTTCAATCAGTTCTTTTTTTTGTATTGATAATACTGCTGCCTTCTATATATGAATATAGTTTTTACAGATATTGTCCTATTAAATAAGTTTAACTTGTGTAATCAACTTGATTATGCAATATGGCTTTTGTCACGGCTCTGGCGTTGCGGGTCTCCGGCAGTCCCACGCGTGCTAATCGTCACAGACAGCTTATGCTCACCACCGCAGCTTTAGCTTGCTGATGATTTTTGTACAATATTAAGCATCAATTCAAACTGTTTGTTGTTATTTTAGAAAATTATATACTGGAAATGAAATAAATCAACGAGAAGTTTAAGATTCAGGATAGACACCTGAAATACTCAACACTACTACATAATATGCCATATATGAAGCAATGGAAGATTCCAATTGTAAGAAAGCTTTGGCTCGATATAGAGTAGCCTAGTTGAGGATGTCCCTCCATATAACTTTTAGAAGACTGCAGCCAAACAATCTAGTAGTCTAGTTCAGATGAGAAGAGATTGCTTATGGAGATGCAGCAGCAACAGTACTCTATCTTCATCGCAGGATAGCGATTCCTTCTGAAAGGTCGGCAACGCGCTGGTCTGCAATTACAGACTGGAGTTGCAAACATAAAGCCTAAGTTATTCGCTTACCGTCATATGGACCAGACGCTTGTTTGCCTCTTTGGTTGTATAACAAATCTCTTTAATCTAAATATTAAAATCTTCAGTTACCTTAGGCGGGTTGAAAGGGTATGTCTCTGGCACTTTGATCTCAAGAAGGAATGTGCCTCCTTCGTACGGGGTGTCTGGTGGCCCAGCTATTTCTCCCCGAAGGTCGGTCCAGCTGTCATTGACCAGCTCTAATTTAATCGAGCCACCCACAACCTGTAACAAAACAATTTTTCTCATGTTAGGACTACAATTTTAACATATTGTTGATATTTTCAATCAGCATGTAATGCAACTTTATTATGCGTAGCATTGATCATTTTTCGCTTAGCGTAAAATCAAGAACTTACTGTCGCCTTAATTATAAGCCATGTTTATACCAGATGCTTTAGGATGGAATAGATATACTAAGCTGTCAGTCAAGATGAGGCAGAAAATTTGTCAGAAAATTTCATTAATGACGCATATAAAGTGATATAAATTGTGTAGTTTCATAAATAAACAAATACAAACAATTAAAGACAACTACACATTTACACCCTTATGGGTAACCATATAGTTAAAAACATTATTCTGCAATAATGAGAATGAACTGTCCTGTTTTACGCAGTATATTTATACATGATCCTCCTTAATCTGACTTAATTTTTATTTCATCCATTAAATTTGTCACATACTGATTCCATTAGTTATTTACAATATATTGTTACACACAATCCACACTTATTATTAATATATCTTAGAAATAATTCTATAGCGCAGTAGGTGATGAAAGAGAACCAGATAAAAATAGTCTTTAATACTATTTGGCTTGCTATAAATATAATACAATGAAAATAAATCATCATCATTCTCTTTTGTAAGGAATTTAATCATATTATTGTTCAAGACCCTAAATAATAGCCATCTTAGATTATTAGGGCTCTTACCTCTAAGGATGCAAAAGGAAGATGGTACTCAGCCTGCATCATCTGTCAGTCCTAACTGGGAAGGACTCTTTGTTTTACATCATGATAGGTTGCCGATTGAATTTTCATAATTTTCATCAGTGGTGTGTAATACCCCAATTTATAAAACACTAAGATGAGCTAACGATAAAAGAGCGGCTGCCCAGCGCGTCGCACAGTTCGGTCAGGAACTCATGGCGCATCCTACGGTCAGTCGTAGTCGTAGCTATTGGCACCTGGCCAAAGCCGTGCAGTCCAACTTCTGCCAGGCCTCAATGACTCCTCTGAGATATCCGAATGGATCACTGGCTTATCAACCGCAGGAGAAAGCAGATTTGCTTGCAAATCTCTTTGCGACCAACTTCTGAATCGATGACTGCGGTTCGCAGCCATGTACGTATCAGGCAACGTGACGTTCGTGCGATACTGCAGTCTCCCGATGTTCGTAAAGCCAGTGGACCTGAAGGCATCCCAGTTGTGGTCCTCAAAAACTGTGCAGCGGAGTTGTCTCCCACACTTACGCGCCTATACCGGACGTCTTATGCCGCAGGAATTGTGCCTGAGGCTTGGAAAGAGGCGAACGTTCAACCAATTCCCAAAAAGGGGGATCGTTCCGAGCCAGCCAACTATCGACCCATAGCTTTCACCTTGGTGCTCTCCAAGGTCTCCAAGGTCACGCTCTCGAGCGGATTAT
Source organism: Catocala nupta (assembly GCA_963675205.1). Classification (NCBI taxonomy): domain Eukaryota; kingdom Metazoa; phylum Arthropoda; class Insecta; order Lepidoptera; family Erebidae; genus Catocala; species Catocala nupta. The sequence continues at coordinate 13,974,983 of OY776078.1, forward strand.
AAACACCCAAATTCTCCACTACCTGGAGGATCACTCGTTGATCAATGATCGCCAATACGGCTTTCGGGCTAAACGATCAACGGGTGATCTTCTAGCGTTCGTCACGCACCTCTGGGGTGACAAGCACGGCGAGTCTTTGACATAGTCAAAGCTTTCGATAGAGTCTGGCACCGGTCTCTTCTTTCCAAGCTTCCGGCCTATGGCTTGCCCCCTGTACACCTGGATTGCAAGTTTCCTGCAGAAGCGTCGTAGAGGTCCTTTGCGACGATCGCGCTTCCATATTTATGCAGGTTAATGCAGGAGTGCCTCAGTGGGTCGGTCTTATCCCCTACGCTCTTTCTTCTGCATATCAATATGTTGAATCTCGGCAACATACATTGTTATGCAGACGACAGTACCGTGCATGGGCGATATCTCGGACATCCTGGGGCCAAACAGGCTGAGGTTGAGGGGAAAAGGGAGGATCTTGTCGTTAAACTTGACCAGACCTTGGATCGCATCTTTGAATGGGATGCCAAGAACTTGGTCCAGTTCAACGCCAAGAAAACTCAAACATGCGCGTTCTCAACAAAAAAGTCTGCATTCCTTCCCTACCCTTCTCTAAAGAACACTCCACTGGTGATACGTGACAGCCTCTCCATCTTAGTTATGGATCTTTGCCGCTTCATTAATCCCATAACCTACATCGAGAGCGTCATTAAGCAAGCTTCGCAAAAACTCGGACTTCTAAACAGGGTGAGGCGGTTCTTCACGTCTGGGCAGCTGTAACTATTGTATAAGGCACAAGTGCGCCCTTGCGTGGAGTACTATTCTCATCTTTGGGATGGCTCCGCGCAGTACTTGCTGGACGCTCTCGACAGATTACAGCGGCAGGCTGTCCGTATCATCGGAGATCCAGAGGTCACGAGTTCACTGGAACCATGCACATGAGCATGTTTCTATAGAATATACCACCTATTTATCCACCTTACCCGCCCTTAATTTTTTCTATCCAGAACAACGCGTGCTGGGCTTAGTTGCCATCCTTACACGGTAGTCGACTAGAACGCGTACTAACAAGTTAGGTTCCTCATACCTCTGCCAAACGATCAAGGCATGGAATTCTCTGCCAAGGCACGTGTTTCCTTCTTCCCAATCCTGGGTCCTTTCAGCGGGGCGTGAAGTTCTTAGACTGTCAAAGTAGAGACCTCAACATCGCCTCGGCTGCTATGAGGACGGTGTGGAGGCCACTGCTCTTAGACCACACGACTGCTTACCATCAGGCGGAGTGTGGATACTACATTTTTGCTTTTGTAATGGTAATACATAAAATCTTTAAAATTCCAGATCAGCTGGACCCTATGGGCTATGGAATGAAATGCTAAGTGATAGAACAATAATATTCTTTCTTGAATTTGATTTTGATTAGCTATATATGGACAAAAAAATGAATTAAATTATTTCCTGTTTAACTTTTCAATTAGCTGGGAACAAGGCAGTAAGAACTCATTGTGTCTGGATCCTGGATTCAGTGTCGGTTAAGAGAGTAATAGTTTTAGGGTAGCACAATTTACCAAAATAACTAACAGCACTGTACCACAAAATGGATACTTACAGATGACCAGCTCAAGGAAAACCGCAAAAACAAACGCACCAGACATAATCGTGTGCACGTGATGATACCAGATCAGCAATCGTTATGTATACGATTTTAAGTCCCTCTATAACAATCCTGTATACTGTTAGGTATAGTGTTGTTTTCTATACATATCAATCTATCAAGTCCCACTAATTTTTGAAAATTGATCAGATGTAAACGAGAGCTAGGGCTATGAAAAAGACTTCAGAATCTCACAATATATACAGCGAAGCTAACTATAGATAGTATCGATAGCAATCAATAAGATGAGACGCAATTGAGCGATGGCGTCTTAATAGTGACATTAGGTATGGCCTTCCTTTATTTTTAAACAATCTAACCTAATATGTTGTACATACGTAAGAAAATGTTTATAATATGAGAAAACCTAATGTACCTACCAAACATAAACAGTCTGGACATTTTCTTTTTTTTTAGATTCTGAGAACATGTTATGGATAGATTAAAAATGCTCCACAAAGAGTGTTAGGACAACACATAAGTATTGCATGTGGTCTGCTGTATAAATAAAGTAGCAAATCTTTAAAACCAAAACAAAGAAGGTATATAAAAGTCACATATCCATGCCAACAAACTGACTCAGCATATACATATGATATCATAATCATCATCATCATGAGATAGTAAAGATCACTTTCATCCAGGTATTGGGACAACACATAAGTATTGCATGTGGTCTGCTGTATAAATAAAGTAGCAAATCTTTAAAACCAAAACAAAGAAGGTATATAAAAGTCACATATCCATGCCAACAAACTGACTCAGCATATACATATGATATCATAATCATCATCATCATGAGATGTAAAGATCACTTTCATCTAGGTATACTACCATGGGTGAAAGTCATCTTTAATGCTACAGATAATATAATATAACAGATTCACTTCTCAATGGTTTAGTGATTTGTTTAAACAACATAAGTGAGATTTTATACTATTGCCAGCTGTTAAAATTTATATTCTAAATACAAATATCAATCTTTCAATAGCCAGAATCCAAAGATAATAAGTATGCCTCCAGGAACCGAGCATTGGCCAAGACAGATGGCAATTGACTGCTCATACACAGGCACGTGCGCTTCATACAAGCAAATAAGCACTGCATACCCTAGTCCGCTGGCCTATGTAAATCTATATCATCGAAATCTATTTATTAAATACTACAAGCTGAATAATAATAAAACCACTATAAAATTATCAGATACAATAAGAGCTTGTGCCACTGCCATCTATTGGTCCGTGAGCGAACTACTAAACAAATAGAATATATAATAGAGAGGTGCCTGGAAGCAAAAAAAAAAGTGCTTATTAGCAATATATTTAAACGTCAATCGATTACGCTGTCTACGAGACAAATATTTTGCTTGTGTGTGTAAAATGCACGTGTGTGCTCGCCGATTGAAGGCACTGCCTACAACGAAAATCCAACCAGTTTAAATAGTTGTCAAAAACATCATAATTGTTGTTTATTATAGGCCTATTATTTTAGCAATATAGCATCGTACGCCATTATTAATTATTTTACAGAGCTGTCGAGGGGATTTTGAGCATTTTGTAATTGATAACTAAATAATTAGTGAAATTACCGGAATGACTGTAAATTATGGAAAATTATACTTGTGAGATCTGTGTTGGTGATGTGTGTTTAAATAAATTAAAAACTGGTGTTTTCTCAACGTTGTCTTCTGAAGACAAAAATAAAATAATTTTTCTTGGACGCTGTGTTCGCGACTTAGATCTAAAACAACAGAAAGGTAATACGACACGTTATTTTAATAAAAAGTATCATGATATTTATAGCTGGCTAGCGGGCTGTGTACACACAAACAAACTATTTTGTTTGTTAACCATATTGCGATCGACCGAAAAGAAAACGAGGTGTTGACAATGTTCAACAATATTACAGGCGCGTGTTTAACGATATTATAATTGACAATGTCTTGAACGAGTGTCGTAGTCGTTAAAAAAACTTAAAATATCTTAAGTTTTTCAATCTACTTACGTATGAATATTATACTTTGTATTGTAATAATTTTCCAGAGCAATCGATCGTCGAACTCATTAATTCGCATGAACATTCCTTTAACGCGGATCGCCTTAGGAATGAGCTCCAATGAGTTTATAAATCAGACGAATTAAAAACGGTAGGAATATTTGATCTTATTCAATATATACATACAAACAATTTAACAGCCATATTTCCCGAAGTTTACAAATTAGCAAAATTAATAGGTAGTTACGATTCCAGTTAGTAGCGCATCGGCTGAACGATCATTTTCTTGCTTAAAAAGAATCCATACATATCTACAAAGCACACAGGGCCAAAGCAGACTCACTGATTTGTCTATGATTTCAATTGAAAAAGAACTTTTAATGATTTTAAAACGATCTTGTAATTTTTACGATGACGTTTTACAGAATTATTTAGAAAGAGATAGGCGCGTTGATTTGATTTATAAAAATTAAAATAATACCTACAGTCAAGTATGTTAGTAATTTCGTTCATTTATTATTGTTCATTTGCGTTAAAACACTCTTAACATCTCACGGCCTTGTAATACCTACAAGGCCACAATGGATATCATTTAGGTGACTTGTTCTCATCATCAGTCACTTATTTGGATATTCATGGTGGCCACACACACAATCATCAATGGTGCCATGTCGAAAAGTCGCTGAATTGAATTTGCTAAGACATTTTATTTATTTATTGTACACAGATATATATACACAGATATATATGCACACAAAAACATTTATAAATGAAATGTAGTGCCCTCGCAGAGGTTTCGGGTAGAGCGTGCATACCCTACCAGAAATCTTTGTGCATGCCCCTGCTCATACATAGGAAACATAATATTACAGTAAGTAGTCAGTCAGTGTAGCACCTGGTTATGACAATTACTTTTTGAGAGTAATGTTATCAAAGCACTAACAAAGATATGTAAGTAAAGTGAGCCCGCCTGCACTGGGCCAACCTATTATGCAAGAGAAAGAATGTAAAAGTAAGACTTTGATTGCACAGTCATCTTATAATAATTAATTATGAGATAGCTATGCAAGAGGTCAGCCGCCATATGGGACAGTTATTGGGTACTAGCTGAGCCGCGCAACTTTACGCACATAATGAAATACGTGTATTCATTTTAAAGAAAACACGTATGCTTTTTCGAAAGTATATTTCGTACCGCCTCCTTCGCCTGCTTATGTCAAAAGTCCCGCCAAAATTTATCATGCCCTCTATTTATACCATTATACCATATTTTAGAACAAGGGCAAACAGTAGGAATTATAAACATATTGTGTTTATATAGAGGCCATAAAACCTGCTGAATCTATCAGGCTGGAGCAAATATGGAAACAACATCTTTACGTGATACAATTGATAGATTCGCATTACATTCAGGCGCACTTTGTACTCGCACAGAACGATGTTCTCTAAAATATGATATACTAACAAATGTGCAAGTAACTGCCAGCGATTAGCTGTTTCTATGAACACAGAGTAATAGAAATTGACCAGCTTACCTCTTCACTTTTCAAGTCTTCGCACTCTCTATAAATGCGTTTTTCTGCTAATGTATATATAACGGCCATTATAATAATTTTATTTAATGCACATTAAATTAAATTCTAAACTTCTATCTAATTATAATTAATATATGAGTGTGTTCACTGTATTCACAGGCACACTCCTCGAATGTGGGGTTGACAATGTTCAAACGAAATTTGAATTTTTTTTCAATGGTCACCCCACTATCAACTATTTCGTCTTAAAACAATATGAATACAGATTGCCGTAAAACCGAATGTATTACAAAACATTCATTGTTTTGTAATACATTTGGTTACAAAATATTTATCACTGAATAATATATGTATACTAGTGGTCGCCCAGTGGTCGAACCACCCACACAGGTGAATAACGCTTAATTGAAGGAGATGGTACAGGGCGATCCGAGTCAAAGTACACAGGAATTAGCGGCATGGTTTAACATTACCCTACTCTACCTACAACATTGGCTCATTTGCACAAATCAATAAGTAAAAAATTATGAAAAATGGGTGCCACATGATTTGACTGATCAGCAGAAAGAAATGCGTATTGAAACTTGTGTTGCCTTGTTGAATCGGTACAGAAATGAAGGAATAAGTATTGGATCGAATTGTGACATGTGACGAAAAGTGGATTCTTTATATTAACTGTAAGCGAATAATACAATGGCTGACCCCAGGTCAAAACCCGCAACAGTGCTCTAAAGCAAAACTTACCAATAAAAAGGTAATAGTAACTGTTTGGTGGTCTATTTATGGTGTTATTCACTATAGCTTTCTCAGATCTGGTCAAGCAATAACAGCAGATGTTTATGTTTTGAGATAAGCGCATTCAACTGAACATACAAACTCTTCAGCTTTATAATATTAGTATAAATTTGTTGGCACTGTGCTTAGTAGACAACATTAAGCGCACCCACTCTACATGGGACACAAAACTATTGCTGACTATAGATAAAACATGTGGGTGTGGGCCTACACCTTTGGGATATAGCTGGCAAAAATATTTGCATGAAGGTAGACAAAAAACTAAAGTATCACTATATAGACTCCACCTTATAACACCAAACATTTTGTGTTATATGGGGGATATAGACAGCACAAACGAGGTTTAGATAAGATAAAGTACATAACAGATTTAAATATCTTAATGGATAATTAGCAATTTTATACCACATATAAAAACTACTTGTTGCCCACAAGCACAGTCAAAATAATTTGTTTGTTGTGTTTAGACAAATATATCATTCATTTGGTTCATTAATTTTGAGATCTAAACAATACTTAATTTAATATATATGAGAAGAACAACACTAATAATATTATGAAAACCCGTTATTTTAAAATAACTATCTCATAATGATAATATTTATTACAAAGAGTGTTTATTGTTATTAAAATGACTTAACAGTCGCTACTGCTAATTTAGTCGCATTTATTAGAGTTAAGATGGAAAATACTTACCCACATGATTTTATATATTATAATAACAACACAAATGATGAGAAATTTGCAGAAATAAAGCAATGCAGTATCAAGTTATTACAAAATACAATGAAATAATATCAATAGCTTTCAAAATTAGGGTTAAATTCGCGTATTTTGATTACAAATATTTTAGCACAAGGGCAAACGGCAGGAGTGGTAAACATGTTGTGTTTATATAGAGGCAATAAAACCCGCTGAATCATTCAGGCTGGAGCAAATCTGGAAACAACATCTTTACGAGATACAATTGATAGATTCGCATTACATTCAGGCGCACTTTGTACTCGGACAGAACGATGTTCTCTAAAATATGACATACTAACAAAAGTGCAAGTAACTGCTAACGATTAGCTGTTTCTATGAACACAGAGTAAGAGAAATTGACCAGCTTACCTCTTCACTTTTCATGACCTCCTTGAATTCTCGTTTGATGCGTTTTGCTGCTATATTAGCCATTATTATAATTTAATATAGGTAATTTAATAAAAAAAGGCGACACGGATCAAGATACAAGCAGGCAGACTCGTCGAATGTGGGGTTGACAGTGTTCAAACAAAATGTTGCAGTTACTATTTTTCAATGGGCAACCTATTTCGTATTAAAACCTCTATGATTAAAACAATTTAAATAAATTAAGATTCCCTTTAAACCAAATGTATTACAAAACAATAAAAAGTAATATTTATCATTGTATTACATATAATAGATATATTTTATATGTATAGTCTATGTAATATTATATATATATATATTTAAATATATATTTAGTATATAATGTGTATGTAGTAAATGTAATAATTATTTAGTATTTCAATTCGTTCAGAAACATACTTGTTGAATTTTACTACTTCATCACTATTTCTATAGATTTAAATTCAAATTCAAATCTTTATTGCTTTGCCACAATGTAGTAGGTATATAATAATAGTAGGTAGACTAATAGCTAAAAAAAATTTTTGGACTCTGCTGGGCACAGCATACTATTTAATATATTAGGAGAGAGAAAGAGGGCTTGTCTTTTAAATATAATAGATAATAATAATATATGTATTTCTAATATATTTTTAACTATTTATTATAAAATTATTAATAATTATTGTTTGTTTTTAATAAACTAACTCCAATAAATAATTGTCTATAGGTTTTCTTATTTACTTCCGGTAAATTATTTTAAGTTACATTACATTCGTTCAATGTTCTCTCTATGGTTATTTTATTTAGGTTCAATCTTCATTCTTTTCAAATGCCATAGACTATGCTTTCATCGCTCCTTACATACAAACGCACTTCTCTTCTTTAAGGGCTTTATGCTATGGTCGATTAATTGGAGGTGTTATATTATTTTATTTCGTTGAGTGAATTTCTATCCGTAGTATTATAACTAAAGGTGTATATAGAATGTTGACTTTTGATTATATTCATTTGTGAATGAGCTTTTTGTGTTAACTTTTATAAGTTATGGCCAGTGATCTAAACAGTGTAAGGACGAAGTTATGTTAATTTACTCCCCATGTCACCGGGTTCCACCTATGTACCTGGCACTTGAAGGTGCGTTGCATGATGTTTATACCTTAATTATTATGCTTTGTAAATTTTAAGATTAAAATGTTGAAGTATTTATGTTATATTGCACATAGTTAAAGCCTTTGTTTCTTTCAACACTCGCGTAAACATAAATAACTTACGTTTAGGGCTATGAAGGGCTCTCCTTGTTCACGAATACATTCTCGTTTATACTCGTTGATTAATATGGTGTTCTGCATGCAGTTATAAACGGTTATTAAAATTAGAAGTCATCATCTATAAACTCGTATAAAATTCTCAATAAGTGTATTTTGTTTATTATAAAATAAACAAGCATATTTGAACTAGTTATAAGAATTGTAATTTAAAATTCGTTCAAGTATGACATTTCTTAATATTATTCATAATATTTACAAAATTTTAGTTTTATAATATGTATTACGAAAACGCCATGTAAAATAATTTTAGAGCATCAGTTAAATAATTAGGTAGTCAATTAATTAGTTTTTATATTAACAATGAAAAATTATTTAAATAGTTAAATAATTTTTGTTTGGTAATATCATAATAATCATTATTCTGATACATACAAAAAGAGCAATTTTATACAGATCAGGTAATAGAGCTACTATAATTTATTTTCGTAATAAACATATACTATGTTTATATTTCATAAGCTTGCCTTGCTAAAATAAATACTATTTCTACAGCTAATTCTTATTCAGCTATAGAAATAACCTGCACAATAATATATTTATAAGTTAGTCTCAATAGCAAATTATGTCATGTTTTAATTGAAACACCTTTCTAATGAAATCTGAATTAAAATCTGCGATATTTAATAATTTGGTGATATCAATTAATAATATTAAAACTGTAGGCTGATGGAAATGGTTTTAAGCTGTCATTCCTAACAATGCTTGAGGACAATGGAGTAATAGGTATCTGTTGCTTTGTATTAACAATGTGGATGCACCATACACTGTATTTATATATATTTTCACTTTTATACATCAGCCTATGTCCATTTCTTGAGGAAAATTGTTAATTATAATGCATTCTTGCGTTCTCATTTATCTGGAAATATCAAGCATCAATAATATATCTGGTAGCAATATCTGGTCTGTAGAAAAGTTGATTTATAATTTAACATTTTGATGTAAAGACTAAAATACAAAATATGTTGTCACATTTTGTATTCAAAATAAGTCCCAAATAAGACTTGATGAGTTGCAGATTGATGCATTTAAATGCTTTTACTTTTTTTATTTGAACACTTATATGTACCTACATAAGTTCATTATTTTTCTATTGACATTTGCATTAGCCAATTTGAATAAATACCTGCAATTCTTTATAGTTGAATTTTATATTTTAAGAATAGCTTCTTTCTTACTGATTGCTATCAATACTAATAGGTATTAAAAAAATAATAGGTTACTTTTGTGGTAATCTTTGGAACCTCTACACCTATTTGAAGAATTATTTTAGTCATTGCAAGATACCTAATTACAGATAGGCTATACTTTATGTTTGACCTGGGTGAAGTTGGAGCTGTCCACTTGGTATAAATAAAGTATTTCTCTGCATAAATACATAAACATAATGTTATGTAGTGTGTAGTAATAAAAAACAGTGTCATTGATAGTAAAAATTCTCACTTCTGCTTATATATATATATATCTATTATACAAACACCCTCAGACAAATTACTGACAATAAAAACACTGCACCAGCTATTACCAAATTTAATTAGGTTTTTAATTTCAGTAATAAAAGGTTATTTGTGAAACATTCTTGACTTGACCTGGGTAATCCCATGAAGGAAATAGTCTTTTGTTATATAAATGTACTAGTGCCTTTCTAGCACTGATCAAATTGGTTCTTATTTACAATATGACAGGTTAATCATAATATATTCTTGACTTGATCTGGGTAAACCTCATTGGTTGCAAACTAAATTGCCTTTTGATTTATAAATTTATATTGGTAGTGCAATAGGTAGATATCAAATTCTCATCACTTCTCTAGACTATTGGGCTAACATAATGTATCATTGGTGCAAGTAGAATTCTGTGTAGTTTGCATATATAATAGAATTTTAATAATCTCTAAATTATGTTCCAATGTATACACAGCGACACATCAACCTAGACTGGTTGGACTTTGAACTATTAGAAGTTGAACACTGCGAATCATGCGAGAGAGTATGTTATATTTTTGTTATTTTGTCTCATTCACGCTGAACGGGTCGCGGACGTCGCCGCACGCGCTAGTACACCGTGATGGGTCTACACCACTATGCACTGTCCCTTTCTGACAATTCTCCATTTTGTATGTAGCATAGTTATGCGTATATAGTGTATCTAACTTGATGTGTAGTATTAATAATCACACCTTCCTACTTAAGTGCGAGTCAAGAGCTTGATGTTGCCAATTATTTTGTTGATAAACAAATTAGCCAGCTTGCTCAGATGAGTTTCATTCTATTATAGAGAACCAGTGTAAGAATAGAAACACTGTAACTGTGTTTCACTCAGTCTATTCATCATCACACAATCACTCTATTTCCATCCTTGCATTATTGCTGCATGCACTCAGAAAACACAAGATCTTAGTCATCCTTGCTTTTATGCTTGCTTGCTTGCTTTTTGAAAGGCTTAGATATAATGTAAATAAAGTAAGCTAAGGTAGCTTACTTTATTTACATTATATCTACAGGGGTACCCCTAAATAAGAAAATTAAGATGTTTAATCCAAAGTTTACTTTAGTTATTAGGTATAAACTTCTATTAAGTAATTGTAATTAATTGTAAGTCTTTTAAGAGATTAAGTGTATATATAAAGAACCTTTGTTAGTATGCGGATCTCATTGCATTGCAGGAAACTTGGCTGTTGCCACATGATATATCAATGTTAAGCGATTTAGATATAAATTTTGGCTATTGTGGCAAATCTGCAGTTGATATGTCAGAGGGGATGACTTCCAGGTCACGATAACCTGAGCCCCTAATAATAGCTTTAATAATATTCCTTACTTCCGTTGCTGAAATATTGACGGGCATATCAGATGTTTTGATCTCCGTGTCACAATCTTTCAAATCTACTAGTTGTGGTGCTACGTTAAAGTGTCTCTTGAACATATTTGCAATTTCTACAGACTCGGTCATGCCATTAACGCTCACCGCATTAGCTGGTTTGGGACTCAACCGTTGGGTAGACTTCCAAAATTTGTGAATGTGTTTGCTTTTATGTTCTTTTGCCAAAATATTCATCTTAGTTTGTTCTTCATTGTCCTAACAGAACTATAGATGTTGTATATAAAATGTTCGCGTCTCGGTCATTTCAATAAATAAACGTCCATTTTGCGGTTTTCCATGCCATACCTAGTTTATAAAGGCCCTCCTCGCATTGCCGTGAGCGTTCTTGACATAAATGTTCCACCCAATCATTGGTCGCCTAACCTTGCCGGCTTTAATATATCGACAAATTTCCTCTGCCGCCTCACTGATAGATTTTACAACAGTGTTGTACAAGGAGACAATTATTTCTGCATGATCTTTATTATGACAGAAGTTATCGCAACACTCCCTTAACTCAGGTGGCAGGTCCAACTTAACCACACAAACGAGTGGAAGATGATCAGACCAGTACACATCTTTGTACACTTCCACATGCTCTAGTGATTTCCAAGCTGCTTCGATTACCAAGCAACGGTCAAGCCAACGACTGCTACCACAAGCATCACTGACAAGACAAATGTATATGTTTCAGAATCAGCCCCCAATTTACTGTATTCAGCACATATCCACTTTTGTTCCTCACAAAACCTTAACATTTCATGGCTAAATAGTTCCCCAGGATGCGTATTTAGGTCACCTAGAATGTATATTCTATAATAACAAGTGCTCTAAATTTACACACTCAACAATAGCCACTATCTCGACCAAACAATCACAAAATTCATTTAAATTATCAGGCGAGTCTGTCGGCATATACACACTTAAAACTAATAAGGTACGATCCGCACATGTTGCTTTGATAGCCATTATGCGATTACTCAGGCAAGGTATAACAGAAACAGATGTGAAATCCGACTTTCTCCATAAAAGAGCCATCCCAGCATATGGTCTAGCCTTTAGTATCCCCTCTGACATATCAACTGCAAATTTGCCACAATAGCCAAAATTTATATCTACATCGCTTAACATTGATATATCATGTGGCAACAGCCAAGTTTCCTGCAATGCAATGAGATCCGCATACTAACAAAGGTTCTTTATATATACACTTAATCTCTTAAAAGACTTACAATTAATTACAATTACTTAATAGAAGTTTATACCTAATAACTAAAGTAAACTTTGGATTAAACATCTTAATTTTCTTATTTAGGGGTACATTATATCTAAGCCTTTCAAAAAGCAAGCAAGCAAGCATAAAAGCAAGGATGACTAAGATCTTGTGTTTTCTGAGTGCATGCAGCAATAATGCAAGGATGGAAATAGAGTGATTGTGTGATGATGAATAGACTGAGTGAAACACAGTTACAGTGTTTCTATTCTTACACTGGTTCTCTATAATAGAATGAAACTCATCTGAGCAAGCTGGCTAATTTGTTTATCAACAAAATAATTGGCAACATCAAGCTCTTGACTCGCACTTAAGTAGGAAGGTGTGATTATTAATACTACACATCAAGTTAGATACACTATATACGCATAACTATGCTACATACAAAATGGAGAATTGTCAGAAAGGGACAGTGCATAGTGGTGTAGACCCATCACGGTGTACTAGCGCGTGCGGCGACGCCCGCGGCCCGTTCAGCGTGAATGAGACAAAATAACAAAAATATAACATACTCTCTCGCATGATTCGCAGTGTTCAACTTCTAATAGTTCAAAGTCCAACCAGTCTAGGTTGATGTGTCGCTGTGTATACATTGGAACATAATTTAGAGATTATTAAAATTCTATTATATATGCAAACTACACAGAATTCTACTTGCACCAATGATACATTATGTTAGCCCAATAGTCTAGAGAAGTGATGAGAATTTGATATCTACCTATTGCACTACCAATATAAATTTATAAATCAAAAGGCAATTTAGTTTGCAACCAATGAGGTTTACCCAGATCAAGTCAAGAATATATTATGATTAACCTGTCATATTGTAAATAAGAACCAATTTGATCAGTGCTAGAAAGGCACTAGTACATTTATATAACAAAAGACTATTTCCTTCATGGGATTACCCAGGTCAAGTCAAGAATGTTTCACAAATAACCTTTTATTACTGAAATTAAAAACCTAATTAAATTTGGTAATAGCTGGTGCAGTGTTTTTATTGTCAGTAATTTGTCTGAGGGTGTTTGTATAATAGATATATATATATATAAGCAGAAGTGAGAATTTTTACTATCAATGACACTGTTTTTTATTACTACACACTACATAACATTATGCTTATGTATTTATGCAGAGAAATACTTTATTTATACCAAGTGACCTGAAGACCTGCCACCTGAGTTAAGGGAGTGTTGCGATAACTTCTGTCATAATAAAGATCATGCAGAAATAATTGTCTCCTTGTACAACACTGTTGTAAAATCTATCAGTGAGGCGGCAGAGGAAATTTGTCGATATATTAAAGCCGGCAAGGTTAGGCGACCAATGATTGGGTGGAACATTTATGTCAAGAACGCTCACGGCAATGCGAGGAGGGCCTTTATAAACTAGGTATGGCATGGAAAACCGCAAAATGGACGTTTATTTATTGAAATGACCGAGACGCGAACATTTTATATACAACATCTATAGTTCTGTTAGGACAATGAAGAACAAACTAAGATGAATATTTTGGCAAAAGAACATAAAAGCAAACACATTCACAAATTTTGGAAGTCTACCCAACGGTTGAGTCCCAAACCAGCTAATGCGGTGAGCGTTAATGGCATGACCGAGTCTGTAGAAATTGCAAATATGTTCAAGAGACACTTTAACGTAGCACCACAACTAGTAGATTTGAAAGATTGTGACACGGAGATCAAAACATCTGATATGCCCGTCAATATTTCAGCAACGGAAGTAAGGAATATTATTAAAGCTATTATTAGGGGCTCAGGTTATCGTGACCTGGAAGTCACGATAACCTGAGCATAGAACATTTTCAGTACGCAGATCCGCGTCTGCCTAGGATATTGTCTAGCGGAGAATAACTAAACATCTTGAATTGTATAGCTCACAATTCGGTTTCAGAGCAGGATTGTCTACAGAAACTGCTATACTAGCGCTCAAGCACACGGTCAGGTACTATACTGACTGAAATACTCCATTACATGCCACTTTTCTGGACCTATCCAGGACATTTGACCTGGTTAATTATAACATCTTATGGGCGAAGTTAATTTATTCTATCACATGGGCACAAAACACCATCTAGCCCAAACTAAGCAGAGCTTGTACTATGGTTACTAGACAATGGATAATCATACATAATTATATATTTTTTTGTAAAATCATATATGTTATACATAGAAACACCCAGACCAAGCCAAACATCCGTGTTCACGCACACAAATGTTTGACTTGTGCGGGAATCGAACCCGCGACCTCCAGCGTGGCAATCGGTTACACTAACCACTACGCCATCGAGGCCGACAAGTTGCGTGACAAGTCTGTACCAAATTTGTTGATCACTCTTCTTCATCAAATTAACCAGATCAGATGGTCTGGTGGACTGTCCGAGGGGTATAGGCTGGAGTGTGGAGGGAGGCAGGCGGGGCCCACCTCACCGGCACTGTTCAGCCTGTATGTTAATCAGCTGATCGAGGAGCTCAGCAGCAAAAGTATCGGATGTTCCACTGATGGAAAAATTGTGACCAGCCTATCGTAGACGATATGTGTCTGCTCTGCCCCTCGATCTATGCCTTAAGGCAATTGCTTAGGGTATGTGAGAATTACGCTGTAGCACATGGACTCCTAAACAATGTGAAAAAGAGTGTAGTCATGGTGTCTCAAGTAGGTGCAAAGAAACTAAGAACAGTGCCCTCTGTATACCTCTACGGGGTATCACTCAATAGAGTACCAAAATTTAAGTACTTAGGTCACATATTGACTGACAATCTCGATGATGGTGAGGATATTGAGAGAGCGGAGAGCGCTGTCGGTCCAATGTAATATGCTGGCTTGCAGGTATGCACATTGTACAAAAGAAGTGAAGATCACTCTTTTTAAAGCATTTTGCCAGACATTTTACACGTGCAGCCTGTGGATTAGATATACATAGAGGGCCTACAACGCTTTTCGCGTGCAATATAATAACGCCTTCAGGGTGCTTTTGAGGCTCCGGCGATACTGTAGTGCGACATATTTGCGGATGCGCATACAGACAGCTTTGAAGCTGTAATGCGGAATAGGACAGCATCTCTGATGCAATAGATTCGCCGTGGAAATAACAGTATCCTAAAGGTGATCAGACCTAGGCCAGACTGTCCCTTCCTGTGGCACTAGACCCGTAGGCATAGCGGCGAGGTCAGTGCAGCAGGAAGATACATTAATTAACTTTAGTAATTATATATACTATCATATCATATACTATTATATCATATCATTTTTAAGTAATTGTAACTAACAATATATGGATGAAATCTGAAATAAATGTTTATTATTAACTGGATCATGGTTGCAATTAGACACAATAACTGTAATAGATATAAAATGTTGTTGTAATAAAACTTGTTAAAGCTTTAATGATGCATACGTTAATAGTGTCATCTATGTATATATAATCGAAGGCATAGAACGGGCCGATCTGCACTTCTTTCCTCTCCGTTTTAGGTACCATAGAGCAGCGATAGCTCAGTGGGGAGACCAACAGACTGCAATGCAGAGCGTCTCGGGTTCGAACCTACGTCGCGCACTTCTGACTTTCGGCAGTTATATGACTTTTCGAAATTATGTGCGTATTGATTGACAATTATCGCCTGCTCCGTGCCTCGGAGAGCACGTTAAGCCGTCCGCGTCGGTCCCGGCTGCCATGAACATCTATGGCAGTCGTTAATGGGGAAGTCGACACAAAAGATCCCACTGGGTCGAAGTGTCGCCGGTCTGTACTGACTGGCCCCCCACACAAGATAAGATAACATAGGTACCATAGGGGCCGTGCCTATTGCCGTTGCGCGCACAGATGAAGACACTGTGGTACTAGGAAGAATTTCTTTATAGAAAATCTAAAGATATTTGCTCGACCCGTAATCTAACCCTAGACCTCATGCACGACAGTCGCATACTTGCCCGCTGTGCTCATAACATACACATTTTCCACTTCGGTCTTGCACTATTTGTTGAACAATAAAATCAATCCAAGAATGCATCTAGTGGTTTTTTCATGAAGTTCAATATCAGACATGAAGAAAATCATAATTGCAGATTCAAAAATCCTTAATTAGTTGAACCATTTATCGTCCGACTTTTATTTGTGTTTTATTCAGCTTTAAGCGCACAAAGCACAGAATACGCCACGCTTCTGCTAGAGATAAAAGTAATAACAATATCAGAGCCGAGTGAAGGACAAAGCCGAACGCAACCATCACAGTTAGTTCCACAATGTAAGCGTCATTTATATCGTCGGCGTAATGATCACTGACTGATACTGTGTACTGAAATTATGTATTAACATCTTTAGGTAGGTATACCTAAAAGCAAAAAATACATGAGCATGGCTGTGGCATTAAACTATAAAAAGTTAAAGGGAATATTCACCTTTTTTATAATCTAATTATTTTAGGCATCAGGTAACTTAAAATTACAAAAATCACACTGTGGTATTATTCAGACATCCAGCAGACAAATTTAACCTATCTAATTAATTAAATAAATACTAACAGACAGATAGAAAATCCATATAAAGTTGTTAATAAAAAAATTAAAAGTTGTTTTGAACATTAAGACAATACGAGATCATGATTTCAGAGGTATCAGTCTATTGATATTTCGTGCGGGCCCAACGGCAGCAATCGGTCTCTTGAGGCCCGCATTGCGTCTTAATTACTATTTTACATGGTAATTGTGATCTAATACAAGCCAATACAAAACATAACACGCTAACTGCTTTTACACATGCTTGTCATAATGACGATTTTGAGGATAGCGTCATTAAGGTCGTCTTTTGCATCGCTGCCTCGTTCCTTGTCGATCTAGACTGTATTTAAAGAATAATCCGGTGCTCTCGGGAATAATACCTGCCTGTATTGTGTAGCATTTAAAAACATACGAATCACGTTGAAATTAATTATATTTGGTATGGGACTAGTGACTTTAACATACAAAAGTAACATCTGAGCTATATCAGTCTATCAGGCAATTACTAATTTCTTTTTTGAGGGTGAAAAATATTTGTAAGTGGGAAGCCTACAAAAATTCTTTATCGATTTCTGCCCGATTTTAGCTGCCGGAAAGCCGCAACAATTATACTGGTAATTTTCTGTAATTACTTTTAAATACAATTCGGTAAAATCTGAAGAGATCTAGAGCTTTCTTTTATGTTTATGAATACTGGAATAAGCCACATATTTTGCCTGCCAATTAATTTTTATTATTTTATATATCCTATGGCCTTAAAATAGGTCTCAGACGATACATAGACACAAGTAGCAGTGAAGAAATTATCTTACTTACTTATACAGTTAAGTTTTTATTATACCCATAATGGTGGCAAAGAGATATACGATTCGCCTGATGGTAAGTGTTTACTATAGCTTTGTTATGTTTGAAAAAATGAGTATTATATATCTCACTGATCCTTTAAGAAAAAGAGCCGTTGTGCTGCTAATGATAGAACTAATAAACACCACTGGTCTAAACGCTGCCGCGCCGATTGTCAATTTTGGCTGTTGGTTAAAGGCATTCTACACAAATTTTTTGGCATACATCGGATGTAAATCCTCAGTTAGGATATTTCAGGTTTCTCGCTCTATTAATATTAGTTAGTGAGATATCGTGTTATTAAGATACAACGCCTTGACAAATCTAAAGACTCAATGTCAAATCTATTAAGTAGCGATCTCTCTCTACGAAAATTATAAATCGATATGCGTGTTAGGCTGTCGTTATAATTTTTTTGTTTGCCTTTCCTGGCGTAGATTCTTCGGGTCGGGGGCTTTTGGGACCGCAACCGCGGTCTCGGATTCCACCTATAAAGTAAAGAGTAAAAGTATTTTAGTGGTATTTTAGGACCACAAGAAAAAATAAGTTAAAATACAGTTAACAAAAAAGCTGTTATAATATTGTTATCAACAATTATATGAATCGTCAGTTCCGTACAAAATAAAGGGTTATATTATTTAGGTGCAGTATAAGTGCAACTAAATAATATATGTAATTATATAAAGGATAGTTATAGCTATAAAATAAAATAACCATATATCAATCATGTATAATAGAAAAGAGAGAGAGAGAGAAGTATGAAGAATATGGTTTGCGCGCACGTAGTGCAGTCTCTCTCCCAAACTATCCACGGGGAAGTAAAGTTACCCATGGTTCAACTGTTGTAACATATTTTCTTTGCTATTTATGATTATGACACGTAGTACAACGGTGTAATTATGTCCAACTAGTTGTACCACGGGGATAGGTACCTAAAATAAGTTGTCTACAAAACAAATGAACGTCTACAAAACAAATGACTATCAGAAAGTGATCACTGTGATCAACTGATCAGCCATCGATAGTGCTTACAAAAAAACAGGTACATGCGATTTTCGATCTTATTGACATTACTCAGAATTTATCATTTCATTAACGTATTAATGTCAGAAAGTAAAGAAAATACCAAAAAAAAGTCTGTCATGAATTGACAATAATCGCTTTCTGATAGTCGTTTGTAAAGTCTCCCGCGACACAGGCATTATTCTTGCAGGAGTTAAACTTATAGGCATTTACTTTTGCAATAGTGACACAGGTTTTGTTAATTTTTATTTTTCTATTGTTGTATTTTGTGTTTAATTTTAGTTGTTTATATTTTTTGTGTTATTTTCAATGAGTTTGTATTTAGTATTGCATGCAAGTAATCTCTCTTAGATAAGAAAATGTGTACAATGCTATGCATACCTACTACCTGTGTAATTACAATGTATTTAGAAATAAGAAAGCCTTTACTAAAATTTGTGTAATTATACTGTTGGTTATTTTATTAAATAAAGTAAATAAAATAATATAAATTGGGATGAGTCTAGCTACATAATTTGTTAATTATGTGGCTAGATTATTAACATTTAAAAGTCTACATGACAGACTTTTAAATGTTAATAAGCTAGCCACATAGTAGTCGTGACCGTGTGTGGCGTGTTGGACACATTTTGATTTGTCATGTAGGTACTTATACATGACTGTGGCGGTCAATAGGTTAATCCCTCGAGTGTCTTTTGCACCTATGCGCATAAGCGCCAAGGCCTTTTCTTTCACTTTTTTTGCCAGACATACAAAGGGAAAGAAAAATAAAGTCGATGTTTCTGTATTCGATTTTGAACAATATTACTTGCTTATAATGCTTTAGACTAGCAGATAAATCGTGCATAGAGTTAACTTCGTGACAGTCAGCGGTTCGTAGGATTCAATTAGCTGTTCAAAGTTCTCTGAGCATCAACTGCCGCCATGCTACGATTAGCGCTCGGGCTTGAAACAGATAATATGCTCAAAGAGAGGTTACGTGATTAAGCTAGCTTATCAATAAACGATACACAATACATGACGACTAAAACGGTGTTAACAACGTTTGCATTTCTAGTTTGGAGGAAACAGTTGCGGGGTTTTATGTAGTATGTTGATGATAAATTATATTCTTAACTTTATAAACGCTACACTAAGAGCTAATAGAGTCGCCAACCTTATACGAATAGTTTTTACGTAGTTTTAACTTTTGAGATACCAAGAGAAGCATAGACACTCGCATAAAAGAACACATAGCTGATGTAAAACACCAACGCTTGTTGAAGTCTGCTGTGTGTGAACATGTGCAACAGGGGACAAACCATTACCTGAGATTTAACAAACCACAGATTCTCGCGAAAGAACACCGATTCCTACCAAGGATGCTTCGCGAGTCTATAGAAATAAAAAAACATCCTAATTTCAATAGAGAAGATGGTTAGAATATACCACCAGCTTGGGATCCAGTAATGCAAATAGTAAAACCCAAGAAGAAGCAAAACACAGCTAGACTTCATGATACTTTGAGCTCATTCTGCGTAAATAGAAACACCAATGATTAGATTATGTCTGGTTACTTTGAAATAACTACAGTGGAACATTGAGCCAACTACCATCTTAGTCTCCCCGTGACCATGGCTGCTGAAAAGCAACCGAAACGTCGGGGAAAGTGTATACTTAAATATAAATAGTTTTAATAATTTAATTGGCTTAAAAATTTGTAAAGTTTAATAGTGGTAGTAGTGTAACAGTTTCTAAATTATGTAATTAATTGTCAAATAAACAACATAATAATAATAAACCCCTCTGGGACAGTCGTTATCTCATCATGAGACTAACGCGATATCGGAGGGCACAGTATACTAGCTTTAAAACTATCACTTTCGCCTTGTGATATAAACAAAAAATGTATCACCAGGTTAAAAGGTTAAATTAAAGCGCACAAACAGCAGGGCAGCTTGTGGCAGGCTGAATGTGAGTGGCGACACTGCGGTCCTGAATGCCTCAGAGAGTTGGTTAGGGCCTCGTCCCCGGCTTGCCGTTACTGGTTGGCCGGGGTGGAACTTCAAGAGCGCCCGTAGGACTCTCAACTCTAGCTTGCCTTGGTCGGCCGGCCAGAGGGGGGCCGCTAGAGCTATATGCTTGGGGGTGGAAGTGTCATTTTCAAGGGCATAACTACGGGGAAACCCGCTCCGGGTCTCCGTTGTCACGAGACCCATGATGGTGAAACCGGCGCCGCACCGCTCGACACCCCTAGCCACTTGCACCGGTGTTGCCCTCTGCTGCTGGCTTATATGCCTATAGTGGCATATCAGGGGGCCCATCTTGTGAGTTGGCGAGTCACCGTCTGCCCATTGCATTGATGCTATTAGAGTATTCAGGGCAGACGCCGTTTTTCATCTATAGTTAGCAATATACCGGTCCACCAAACACCCATACCTATAGCCCATATATTAGATTCCATACGTAGCAATAGTCCTACGCCTGCTGCGCCTAGTGCCGCTGTAGGTGTTCCATCACACCTTTGATTAAAACTCTCGAAGGGCCTCTTCACGTTGGACCCATGTCTCCGTGTAAACCTCCCAAAGGGCCAGGTATTTTCTAATATAATATCATAGAAAGTACTTGTGATAAGAGAAACATAAATAATAATAATATTCTACACATACAAACAACACCATCTAGCCCAAACTAAGCAGAGCTTGTACTCGTACTATGGGGACTAGACAACATTCGCGTAAACAGAAGACAAAATTATGTATAGACTGTCTTTTGTTAAATTGGTAGTATATTAAAGCAATTTGCGATTATCTAGAAACTTTCTAATATTCGTAATTCCAGTGACTCGAATCTATACTGATTGTCATTCGAATGCTTTTACTGTTGGTTCATTATGCTATACCTATCAGTAAAGCGTAAACGAATGCACAATAGAAAATCGACTTGCATTGTATGTTCTCTTGCAGCCGAAATGTGCAATATTTAAGAAGATACAAGATTCGAATAACAACCAAAAATAAATCATCAACATATCATAGATCATATTCAAACCAAAAACTTATCAAAGCATCCTCAAATCGTAATTAGATCTATGAATCGACATTCGAAAGCGGGTACGTAATTTTCTGTTTTATGGTTTGTTTAAATCATACATTTAATAACAACTTACGCTACTCGGCAACTTTGTCTCAATCGCCTATTGATACAGCAATATGAGTTGGTAGTTCTGCAAAAAACAACTTAAAAAGCAGAGCATTATTTATTTAAAATGTATTAAACTGATTATGACAGAATAACCATTGTTAATCTGCTTATAGCAAATATTATTACGTTTTAAATAGCTATATTATGTTGTCTTTATTATTGCGTCCTAAGTAGAAACATATATGTATTTAAGACTATCTTTGTTTACTACAATTTTGACGACTAAAATCTTATATGCTTAATGGTATAATTAATTGATAAAATTCTTAGAGGTGTGCCTGTCAAGTCTGAGCCTGTAGACGACTAAGTAGGGCGCAGGGGTGCACCAACACCCTCCGTCTATACCCACACTACACCTGTGTACAACGAAGTCCACGCGATGTGCCTGTGTGATCGGAAGCCTTCACGAGCGAGAGTTGAGACATTTAATGCGCTGTCGAGATCAGTGTCGCGCCGGACGCTGCGGGAACAGGTTGTGTCCGAATACCTATCTGTCGGAGTGTCTGAACTTGCGAGTCGAGGCGAAACTTTTAGCCATTTCTGTACATTTGTTATATATGAACTTGAACCTTAAACAGACATTTTTGATAGCAGTTTTAAGTGCTATAGGTATATTCATAGACATTCAGCTTGCAGTTTTCATTCTTTCGGATGTCCTTCCAATCTTAATTATTGATTACGAAATATTTGTTTGATAATATCGTATCTTCGTTCACACAGTTGCTTGAATTTATAGTGCGGCGTATTGATGAATAAATTGTGTTTCAACTGAGAGTCAAATTCATAAATATTGTTTTAACAGACACCATTCTGATACCCTTGTCACAATTTGTGCGGTAGTTTGTATTTGTCTTATGTTAAATATCGGGGTTTAAAGGACTGACTTTGAATATGAATGCGATGAAAATTTGTGCTATGGAGATGGTGTGATCTATCGATTTTCTAATAATAACTTAAACGTACAAGGAAATCACACCAATCTATATTGTGGTAGGTATCATTTTATTGTTATATTTTAGAATAAACGTGTATAAAATATGCTGGTAATGAGATACCTTTGCCTGCGAGAGCTTTAGATTATTAAGGCATATTTTTTACAGCGTATATTGTTTTCTGGTTTGTACATATATATATGACCTAAGTTGTTAAACATGTTATTTGATTGTAGCTCTACAAAGTAAATAATGAGACACGTGTCCCCGCGGCTTTCTAAAGCCACCCTTATGAAGTTGTCATGACGTGTTCTCTTTTATGTTCACTTTTCACGATATAAAGAGTTTGAGAATTTAAAGGTACCTCGAGCTTGCTGTTGAGCCAGGAAACAATATAAATATAATTTATTTTTCTGTTGCTAGCAATAAAGTTATTTATTATATATTATACAAACTTTTCAAATTGTTTCGTTGTTTCGGGTGTTACACTTGAACTCATAAAAGCATAATATATTGTACATTTTATAATAACTTCTAAAGTCTTAGCTTAAGTTCTACTTGTCAGTATATAAATAATTTATAAAATTTTATATATTAAACAAAATCTGAGAAATCTTCAGCTTTTTTTAACACATTGCCACGTGTAATTGGAACATCTTCTGTTTCCCTGATAGGTAATGATCTAGTTCCTTGATATTAGGCCGTATTAATGTTTCTAAAATTTTAGAAATACTTTTCTTTTCTCGTGTTTCCGTATCCGTAACATAGCCTATGTGTAAGAAATAGCGAAAATACCCCGCGACACAGGAATTATACCGTGAGCGAGCGAAGTCTTTTTTAAAAGATAAAATATAAAAGTCAAATAACTTACGCAATAAAATTTTATTTATGAAATAACATCAAAATTTACTAATCAGAAAATGATAACACCGTAAATGCTTCGGGTTTAGAAATGTTAATACGCAAAATTATAAAATCTATACGTGGGCTGATTTTTGTCTTAATCTTAAACTGTGTCTACCTTAGCTTTAGTTTGGCGAAATATAACAAGTCAGTGGTTTAAGAAGAACTTTATTCTCATAAGAATTACAATAATTCACTTCCTGAGAATCCATATTTACAATAAATGAACGTACAGAAAATAGACGAAAATAAAACTCAAGCATATCAGGTTAAAGTATATCATACAAATACATAGCTTTTTCGTTTCGGGCGTTGAAACACTGCGGATTACGTACTTACTTTTCTGCAATTTTCATCGGATTCAGTAAAACTAGAATGCAGGACCTGAAAATGCTGTATAAAACATGTGCGGAACATAGTGGTTACCTTGTTACTACACTCTTGCCAATTTGTCGTTAAAAATGACCTTTACCTATCCTAAAATTAACGGCGTTCACTTTTCGAAGGTAGCATAGTGAATAATTACGGCAATATTTTCTGTTATGATTTATGTACGTTATAATTTAGAATGTTTGCTGTAGATATGGAATATAAATAACTTGATAAGTGATATTTATCAATTTACCCTTATCATCACCGATGGAATGAAAGCCTAAAGCGTCCGATCCATTTGTTGCGCACAAACTGTACCTTTAACGTATTTAATTGCCGAGTACAATTTTTTTTACATACTATCTGTCGCGCGGTTTCTTCCATGTTTATAATTACTGCTCCGATCCCGTGGCTCGTAGCGTGATGATATATAACCTATGTTACTTTAAAATATAATTTATGCTAATAGTAATAATATTTCATAATTTTAAAATCGATCCTGTACATTTTGAGTTTAATTATTACAACCAAAAAAAATACCGAATTACTAGTTTTAACTATTATTTCGATATTTTTATTATTGATAATTATTATTTCTGTCTTTTTTTGTAATCAGCGTGTTGCAATTGCTACAATATAAGTATAGAGCAATTTGCAACGCTTTGGTTTCGTTGAACGCAGCGTCAATCGCAGCGTAAGTTGCATGACATCTCGAGCGACGTAGACGTGGCGTAGTCCGCTTGCCGCATGAGTTTTACGCACAGTATGACGCCTAAACGATTCCACTGCTTAAAACTTATCTAGTGTAACATCACTTCTCACTTAAGGCAGCGATGTCTTTATGAGTCAATAATAAAAACCTATCACTACAACATGATTTTCAAGACGCAGAATTTAATTTGACAGTTGTTCCATTTGGCATATCTTTCTTAGAGATAATTGAATACGATTTAACTTTATAAGCAGCTTGTGAAGAATTCCTAATAGCAATACTGTTACTTGAGCAATTACGACGAGTCAAAGGTTGTAGCGAGTTGTCCCGTCGGCGTGGTGCAAACTTGAATAATACGTGCACAAATCCCGACTTCACTTTGAAACTTGGTGCTACTTCGAGCTTCATCCCCCGCTGCCCCACTGTGGTCTCTATTCAATGTATGCTACGCAACCCTTGTTTAATTAGTGTATTCAATACACCGTTTCTCTACTAGACGTCGATATTAGACAATTGATTCTGTATTACATAATTATGTAGGTATTTGCTAACTGATTTGAATAGGGTGAATTGCATAAAATACATACATAGTCTAATGCCTACATCCTCGATGAGATAGGTAGAGATGTATTTAAGCTAAAATGTCGCAAGCTATGGTTTCAGGACCCCAGTTATATGGGGCGAGCCTATTGCCGGACACAGTACACTTCGTGGCTGCTACTGAGAATTTCTCAACAGGAAGCTTGACCCGAAATTGATCCAAGTCCTGATGAACAGCTGCTGTTTCATTTACTACTACTACGCAGAATAGCAGAAATTTAAGCTTATACATTTCTAACTAAGAATAAGCTGCTTACTATCAAATTTACTGAATGTCTTATAAAAGTACAGAATATATATATAAAATTTACCGTCATTACTTAAAATATAAATTCTTTGTACTTGCCATTTTGTATAGGAATCGTTACTTCTAAGAATTCTTAGAGTAATAAGTATCGAATTTTATAACATCGATTGCCTTTTAAGAGATTATTTTGGTCCTCTCTCAAAGATACTCTCAATTTATTATTAAAGATAACGTTGTACGGGTACGTTACACGGGTTCGAATCATTAACATGACCTGATGCAGAAACAAATAATTAAAATTATTTTATACATAACTTACTAGTCGTAACGTGTGTTCTACTGACTTACTTTAAAACATGGTTTAATATACATTATATAATGTGCGTGAATACTAGGAGAACTAATACTGCGATAAGAAATATGCTATGTGGTAATCCAAGGCAAAGTCACTGTATGCCGAGTTTCATCAATATCCTTTCCTATTGTGTAACATACATTAAAACAGATTTACAGACTTTCACATTTGTAATATTAGTAATATCTGCACGAAATTTTATTTGGGCATGGTGTTTAATTTTTGCCTTGGCAACTACCAAAGAACAACTTGTTGCAAGTCGCTCGACACAAATATTTTATACGAACGATTGATAGCAGATGCATAGATGCACTTTATGTCCAAAATTACATAGGTGATACTGTTTACAACATATTAAATCTAAACAAATATTATTTCTGCCTCGTGACCGCAAGCTCACGGGTTGGGCTTCAACGGGTCGGACAAAGTGTTATTTCCAATAAGCTTTTCACAGTAGCCAGAGTCTGTAAATGTGTCCAGTTAGTAGCTAATGGCTAATCTACCCCTTCCGGCATATACAGCTTTGAACCTATACCTATAAAGACCGTGCCAACACTCCTCGCAACAGACGTGATTCTATGTATGTGAAATAGCACTCATGAATATTCAAGCTGTAGTGTTAGTTAGTTTTTGGATGGACAGAATATCGCTTTTAATATTCACATCAATCTATTACTGCTAATAAAACGGACCGCGTGACTAATGACAATTGATCATTTAGAAATAAACTGACGACCGTAGGCGGGATGGTGTCCACCTATGACGTATGGTTTGAGCTGGTGGTTCGAGTACTTATTTGCGGATCTAGGTACTTAATAGTCGTAGATGTTCGATATTGAATGCCAAGGATTCTCACTTATCTCTATTCTCACTTTATGGGGATTGGCCACATTTTATGTAAAATTCTTGTCTTAGGTACAATCTGTAGAAGCAGTAAATTATCTATCGAAATAATACATCTGTGTAGGCAGAACTTAACCTGCAACTTCAAATCAAACCATTTCTACATTTTAGATCCCAAGATACAGTTATGAAAGTCAAAATTTATTGGTTAGTGTGTTTACTAGAGTTACGAAAACTACACTTTGGCTAGTTGCTAGTCCAGGCAAAGGGTTAGTGGGCTTTAGAGAAGATACCTGCAATCGGCAATCTGTGCCGGCGGTTCCTAATTACTTCGTTAAATGTTCGTGGCCATTGCTTGTGCTGCACTATTTTAACATCCTCTGACGATACTATCTCTCTATCACGTAAATCGTCATTCAAAATGTCCAATTAGCATACATAATACTTTTGCAAATTCAACACTTTGCTATACATAGGTTTATAAAGAACGAGAATCAGTCCGCGTGGTATATCATTAAAACATGCTGATATTACTCAAGTGTAGCAAAGCTTTGAATTTGTGATAGGATTGCTAGACTCTGTTTGGTAGTACGAAGTTTATCCTATACATCATACTTCTCCGTCCGCGCAATTTTCGTAAAAAGGTATACAAAGTTTTTGCTTCACGTATTAATATATAGATTAGGATTTAAGATAACAAAAACTGAATAAAAGTGGTAGCAATTGTAAGCCGCTTGAATGAAAAGTTCTTTGATGGATGCAAAGCGATCGATCTCGTAGCCATAGCCAACTATCGCCCATTTAGGAAGATAAGACTTCAGACTATGCCTCTGTGTCTTTCAAACGTCTTATCCCATTTATCCTCGTTAAAAGTTTAAAACTTTAATCCGATTCGGCTATGGACGACTTTCTTTATAAAACAGAGCAGTCTCGCTCTGACTTTGATCTTTGGAAAGGTATTTTTTAAATGCAATATATAACGAGTAATCATTTTATTAAAATTCTCTCAATAAACAATCAAAATAAAAGAGATCTCAGACTTCTAAAAAACGACATCTGGATTTAGCAAAGCAATTATTACCAAAAGATAACTCCGTATACACCTATTTATTTGTGATTTTAACTTATTAGACGAATAGCCATATTGCTATCAATATTTTTCTGCTGTTGACATACAAGCTAATAGGAGTAATAGGGATAAGAATAGTAACTGGAAATCGTCACCTACAGCCTACAAAGATGACTAACGCACATGCAAACCGCTACCTATCGTCAAAACATAGTTCTTAACCTTGTAAATACGCGTATAGGTACGAGAAAAAAGATCGCCGAAAGCGCACGGTGCCAATCGAGGAACGTTTTCACTTGATAACTGCACCTGGTATGCATAGTAATTCTTACTTCAGTGTTACTATAGCAAAAGCACGGCACGGCATAAAATTGTTATAGAATTTAGATACTCCTGCAGAATTTTTGTAAGTCTTAAACTTCCTTTTCCAAATCCTTCTATAGTGATTTTTTTGTATATATAATGACGGCAGTCCGAAGTTATTGTACTAGTCAGTAGAGATTTATAGCTATGTATGCCGCTTAATAAAACAGTATCATCCTGCCTCAGCACTCTTTCTCGACAGTCCACAACAAATTCGTGGGTTTACAACAATACGAATTGTATAAAAGCTGATATAGAGCTGTTTCGTTACGCATTCGTGAACAATGTTGACCGACGAGGGTCTATTGTCAACTATAAAGAACAAGCTGTATTGCGATTATTTAAACTACCGTTTATCCGTTAGGTGGGCAGAGGCTTCTATTCACTAACATTTCAAAACCGTTAATTGCATACAGATCGTTCTATGCAGACCAATTCAAAGTGGTGTAATAATAAAATTAAATAATTAAGTCACATTCAGTTTGTATGATGCGCTGCAATATTTATTTATAAAAGTAAATGAAAATTATCGGGAAAAAGTAAAGCCCTTAGAGTTCTGATATCGGTAATAGTTTTTATTGATTAGGCAAGGTCTGGCGCTAGAAATTTTTAAAAACAAAAAATACCGCCCTCGCTCCTAAACAAATAAAACTTGTTCTATAAATAGACAAATTTTTACTTTATTATAATTAAAGTTGTATGAAATTAAATATTTCAGATTGTAAAGTAAGTAGGTTAGTATAAAAAAACGAATGAGCGAGCACTATATATTTATGAACAATCTTCGTACTGATTTTGCCCTAGCCGATTATAATAAATAGTAGGTAGCCATATTTTACAATAGTGTTATAAGTTATAACAGTTGGATTAGTTGTAAATAGCCGGCATAATTACGCCTGACTAAAAGTCGATACCGTGCTGAATTGACAGGACAAGATACCAACCTGTCGCCTATCGACTAACAGAACAGTAAACCTTTCTACAATCGACTTTTACGACTTGCAGGGTTGTATACGAACGACACACAAAATAAATCTATAACACAGACTTCGATTTATAGATTTTGTCTGTACCTATGCCTGTCTCAGGAATTTCACCAGTCAACAACGCTGCAGCACGGTGCATTATTGAAATATACGAAGCGCCTCCAGCTTCCGGAAAATACGCCTCGGCGTTTAATGCACTCACTCAGATGCGATTTTTTTATCAGTATAAAGGAAATCGTCGTTACTTGACCTCTTCTAGTTAACAATAGTTCAAAATACCAGACATTTTGCAGGTGTCGTAGGCGAATAGGCGATTATTATAGTGAAAGGAGTCACGATATCTCCTGTGCCTTCTGCGTATTTTAGGAGAGACGTATTGTGTGAAGGCAGACTATAATGACTTCTTGCAATTAAACAGAAATAGAAATATATTTTCAGATTCTATAAGTAATATTATTAAGAATTTGATTACTAATTCTTATGTATATTTATGTTTTAGGTATATGTATATTTACGTATTATAATATTTACTTCTTCTGTCTAGAATTATTATTTCTGTCGTTTATACAGCAATTATAATTTAACTCGGCATCATTCTTAATATAATGGCTCAGCATACAAATACACATAATGTTGTGTACAATGAAGATTAAATTGTGGCCAAACTGCATACGAAACCGCGTGTCGGACGCCTCAATCAAGAACTTAATACAATTACTGGAGCTCTCAATAGATAAAAGCCTGCATCAATAGTCTCTAAGCTGACATAATTACGCCGACGAATATGCAAAACATAATTATGTACACGCACGATTTATGCATTGCAATAAGAGTTTGCCTCAACAGTATTGATTTATCGGTTGATGACGATACTTTCATTACTCGTTGAAGCTTGGTAGTGTCGGCCACTTCAAATCGGCTCGCTGAGCTTTTATAAACCTGCACGTTTTGCTTTTTCCTCCCATTTGTTGTTTGTTCTCTGGCATTCCTCTACGGGGAACGTTGAATACAGGGGATACAGTTCTTTTTGCCTTTCTTGTGTAATATCATAATAACACGTAAAACACGACAACGCAATGAGATTGAAGCGATGTGGTTTCGGTCGACTTTGCCGTTGACACATTTCAGAATTAATATATTATGGTTTAGTATTGGTTGGAAATGTTAAAAATTGTAATACTATAATGGAATCATACTTATATTAATTATATTCAATTGTTATTAAGCTTGTAAGTTTTTAAGGTTATAATAAAATAGTATTTAACATTTACATAATATAATATGTATGTGTATATATTATAATTATGAGGTTATGTACAGTTGTTAGTATATATCATCTAGTGGTGTAGTTTGATTTTATAATCGAGTTCCGAGATACGGTACCCGATTAAATAATAACTATAATAAATAAATATTCGTCAGTATGTCTAAAAGGGCTTACATTCTTACTAAGCCATTTATTGCCATTGAGAATTCTCCTACAGATTGTCATAGCATAAACATCGGGACGGGCATCGTGGGGGCCTAATTTGTCATCATTAATTTATAGTGCCATTAATTTTAACAGCGTTTATTGAACGGTTTCGCGAAGGGTATTCGTTATAGAATATTACATCTGTTGCCAAAATGGCGGAAAATTTTGGATGGATGGTATATTATACATATCTTTTGCTATCGATATTTCTATTTAATTCGTTGTTAAAAAGTTCAGTAATGTCATAAATGTGGTGGATGCTAATTTACAACTTATACCACATCG
The DNA here is from genome assembly GCA_963675205.1 of Catocala nupta. Taxonomy (NCBI): domain Eukaryota; kingdom Metazoa; phylum Arthropoda; class Insecta; order Lepidoptera; family Erebidae; genus Catocala; species Catocala nupta. The sequence goes on from OY776078.1 coordinate 14,006,249, forward strand.
CGTGTCTACTTGTACGGATCGAATGTATTTGTGTTTCTGTATCCAAACTCTTGAGAGACCTTCATAAAGTCGTTCGTTCCCTTCGTAAAAATAGCCTCAAATGTGTCGCTACAAATTTTTAGTACCTATGCAATAAACATTTACCTCCCCCACTTATTCAGAGCCTTTTACCAGTATACTGTTCTTCTTATAGAGTAGGGTTTAAATATTGAAATTAAACTACTATATACGGATTTTATGGCGTTGTTTATTTATCAGTGTATTACAAAATTTTGAAACTATTTCACTACTACTACTATTGATTTTATTTTACTAATTTATAAGCTTATAAAATTATTTAAACTATTAAATCTATTTATATTATAAATATATAATGATATTGATTATTTTAAAGAAAACACTAGTTTAAATCGAAGGCCATAAGAGGACGATGACATTTACTCTTATAGCTGACATATATTTAAGGAGTCTGCCCACTACACCGTCTTATACCATGACCGTGCTAGGAACGTATCAGACACGAAAAGCAACACGATACGCCCTGCATAGGAACTGCTGGTCGACGACGGAACGGTCTAGTGGGCAAATTCTTATCCATTTCCTTACAAAGAATATTGTTTTGCCTGACACTTTCCTAGCACTGTCATGGTATGAAACGGGGTAGTGGGCAGACAGACATAACGTTTATCAGAAATTATGAAAATCGGTATATTTAGCTGATCTCTTGACTAGTATAATGCGGTGGCGATCTTAGTCTGTTACGGATATTAGTTCCCGGATTCGTTATCAGGTTAAACTGTATCTAAAGTATAGTACTCCCTTTTATATCCATTAATGGCACAGTAAAACTACTGTCAATACAACGTTTATTTTCATTAACTATAAATACTGTACTAACTACGATAGTATATTTATTGAGATGCAGATGCCACTAAGCTAACTTTTCCAGTATACTTTCGTTTCTAGTTTCTTAATAATAATTTGTAATGTTTGAAACATGTGCACATTAAAATAGATCGTCATTTTCTATGTGAAAGTATGTGCACGACCCAATGCTCTTCCCATAATTGTAGCGATCACGTTACTAAACGTGATCGTTCCACCACTAATCGCACAAACAATATTAGAATGTATTATTTATGCAAAAACATTAACCAGTTAAGGCTGCGTGTTTGCTCCGGGGTCGACAATAAACTCTGAATTTACATAAGGTCTGAAAGTTCTAATAAATCTCATTGCTTTTTATTTCACTCTTTGCATATAATAATAATTATGTACTAACCTCCATAAAAGCTTTATTTGTACTGTTTTTTTTATAGGTGATTACGCCTATTGTGCGTATAAATATTTTAAGAAACGTTTACTTTAGTTATTTGGTATAATCTAATCTGCATATTACCATGTGACGGTTATAATTATTAAGCGCATTCATAATTCTTATACATGTAAATATTTGATGGGACCGTATCTACTTATCTACTGATATATTATCTAAATATCTGTACTGACTTCAATATTTTTTTATCATTATGTTAGGTTACGTACGAATTATTTACATAGCTCCTACCTGCTGCGTTTTAACAAATGTTTTCGGAAATAGAAAAGGTGTTACGTTTAGACTGAACTGATAATGGTATAACCTAAAAATCAGTGTAAGTAAAGAAGCACATCAGACAGGTACGTCGTGTAGTACAGCAGACGCTCTCCTTCGTTTATCTCCTTACATTTTGGAATCATTTCCTCCGTCGCAGCCGTCGCCGCGTCTCGCCGAGCTCCGCGTCCGGCGAGCCGACATCGCGCCTCAATCTTTCCATATTTGGTCGCTGAGCTCCTCAGCCAATGGTCCTGAGTATTTATCAATATTTATAATCTGCAGTGATGTTTTTATACATACGTTTGCGACTATCATGCTTTGATGACTACTTCAAAATGTGCATTGCCCAGAGCGAAGCTACAATAGACCTTGACACGAGTCTAAATGACATTCAGCCTATTGTTGTCCGCCGGCAGACAATCTTTTGTTTCACAGTTGAGGGGCTCACACAGACAGACAAGTGTCTAACGTGTAAGAATTGAAGCTTTGTCCAAAAGTAAAAGCTACCTATAACAGACACAGTAAGCCCACGGCTATTTCCTCGTTATCTTCGATTTTAAATTGAATCTCTCGTGATAGTTTGACTTTTAAGAAGTTATTAAACTTAATTTTTATCCATCCTTGATAATTTTATATCCTTAGGTAACCTTATTAAATCGATCGTCATCACTCAACCGTCCAAATGAGATGACATTTAGATTTTAATTGAGGGGCTTGGTATCTCATCATTTGCTCTTATTTGAATTTTACGACTACTGTCATCGGAGGAGTGCTCGCGGTCGCGTTTTATGTGTTTCCGTCGATTTTTATAATGTCGCTGTACCCTATGCTTAGATAGTACTTATGTAGTCATGCAGAATATTTTTATGTGTATTACACGTGTACATTTAGGTATCTACGTTTTGTTGCAGAGTTGAGGTGTCGGTAGAATGGTGAAGTGAGCGAGGCGCGATGGTGCTGTGTGTGGTAGCTCTTCTACTGGTCGTCGGAGCCTCACCTTTGCACGCTCTCGACATATGTGAGTATTTTTACTATCACCCTCTTCTGTAGTTTATCCCTAGCTTTGCGATGTTATTATTTTACATTATGTTACTTTTGCGTTCCCAATTATAAAGTGTTTTAAAGCCAGTTATGTATATTAGCATCCGTACAAATCAAATAAACGTTATGACAAAATAATGCTATGTATTCTATCAAGTCCTTACAAATTTGACAGACGTACATTAAATTAAATTTGTGTACATTATAAAAGGGTAAAGTCGACCTTTTTACTCGCCTTGACCAAAAATGTCGTGCAGGGTTAGACAAAAACCATTGGTGTCGAGACCGGCACGTACTAATTATACAACGGCATTGTACCATGGCATGTATCGTAACTAATAAACCGTACACAAAAACGAGCGTCACCCCCCGAGAAATATGTTTGCTACGTAACAACACCGTAATGTATGACAAAGTTACGTTAAGAATTTATCGGTATTTTAAGGAAATATGCAAGTTGCACACTGAAATATTTTACGCTGCTTCCTTACAATCTTAAGCTTCCAATAAATAGGTATCGTAGAACGAAGCTTATAGGTGGGGCGCATATTACTACAAACACCGGCGGATGTTGTTCCTAACAATGTGCTTTGGACTATTCAGTAGAAAACTAGTAACTATTTGTGACTCGGGTGCGGGGATTTAGCACCATGACGTTCTCTTCGAATGCTTTATGCTGAGCTAAAGCCTAAGCTTCACAATTTAAGCAATAAACAGTGCTTGGTTTACAGAGAATGCAATATCATCGAATAGATCACGTTTCAAGATGTTTGCACTAACCTACTCAAACTTGTCTAACGGTTTATTAAGTAGTAAGAATAAAAGTAAGTAAGAATATTAACAAGCACGTTTCACAAGGACAGAAAACCACTAAGTTCATATAAGAACAATGTCAACAAATCACACTGCATTTTGCATTAATAAGGACGTTAAAGATCTACATAACAAAGGATTTAAAGAATAAAACTTAATACTTGATGGTAGTTGAACTGTTTCGGACGAATGAAGTTCTTACTTGGCGAAACACAAGGAAGCCGCGGTTCTAAGTTCGAGAAGCATGGAGTGCTACGAGTTGACGCCTGGCGCGCTCACTCGAAAACTTATAATATTAGCTGTATTTATATACAGACGACGACAGGTCGGTTAAAATACGTTTAATTTAATTTCGTACCAATAATCCTTTAGGATTCCTGTGCATATGAAACGTCAATACTGCAAACTGTCAGATTACCTCTGTTGCTTTTGCATCTACTTATTGGGACTACACATACTTTAATGTTAGTTAGTTGGACGTGTGATATCCTCACTTAGCCCCACAATTGGGGTGTGCGTAAGTGACCCCAATTGTGCGTAAGTGACCGACGCGAAAAGTTGTTCGGTTACTCATACCACCCCAGCTCCGTCCAGAGAGACAATAGGGAACCGGTGTTGCGCAGTACTTCCTTCATCGTTTCTGGAGTGTTTAGTAGTCTCGCCCTCACGTGAGACGGTATCTCCTTAGTCTCCATGCAGCCTCTACATAAATAAGGGACTGTCAGTGATGCCGATGTTGAATAGGTGTTTGTTGAGTGAGCAGTGTCCTGTTATTATACTAGATGTCGCAGGTTTTTACTTGAAGAACGTCGCAGTTTTCTTGACAGATGTGTGTCTAAGGAGGGAAGGGCTTCTTTTGTTTGTCTACATTCCCTTGTTTCTGCCCATTGTTTTTCGTGTATTTTCGTGGTTCTGTCGTATAACCATGTTTTGAGTTGGCAGAAGGGTATCGGGACAAGTGGTTCAGGTCCATTTAAATGCTCGATATTCTCTATGGCAGTTGGTCTACAGCGTCATTGCCAGAAGAGTTGCGGTGGCCGCGTATCCACTGCAACGTTATCTGATTTTTTGTTGCAATTCTTTGCAGCTCACGGTGACACTCTAGGATGACTTGACTTGACTCTTTTCAGAGCTTGTAGTACCGCGGCAATATCCGAGATAATCGACTTATCGCTTATACCTCTTGATGTAACCGCTGTTGCACCCCGGGTGATTCCAACACATTCTGCCTGAAAGATAGTGTTGAGGTTTCCCAGGGTTGTCGAGTAATTGATGTTTAGGTCGTGGGAGAAGACTCCGACTCCCGTTCCTGATTTTGTTTTGGATCCATCCGTTTATATTTTCACTTCATGTGTACCAGAGCTATCTTATAATTCTTCATAAGGTTGGATGTGGTATTTTTGTCGAAATCAAAAGTTTTTGGGATGATAATATCACATGTCGCCGGTATCATTGGAATTTCGTTGTATACTAACTTTTTTAGGCGTGCATGAGTTATCCTATTGTCCCGTTTCCAGAGCCCTACCTTTTCAAGCCGTATTGCAGCTGTGACAACTTCCTGCTGTATGATGAGGTGTAGGGGGTCTGAGGTTTAGTATGGCCTCCAGCGCTGCCGTGGGATTGTCGCTAGGCAGGCGAGTCGTTGTAGGCTTTGTAGTTTGTGTATAACTATGCTTAGAAGAGTGCGGGGCCACCAAACTATGGCGCCACATGTTATCATAGGGCGATATGATATTATTATGACCGTGTAGAGCCATAAGGTTTTAGATGGTTTGAGGCCCCTTTTTTTGCCTATTAATCTTCTGCATTGCCAGAATGTTGTGCATGCTTTGGTTATTTTCGTGTTAAGGTGCTTACTTCAGTTGAGCTTAAGGTCGAATACAACTCCCAGATACTTGAATTCTTGCGATAGGGTAAGTTCTGTTTCAAAAAATGTTGCATTTAGTTAACTTAGTTTTCCTTTTATGCGTGAAAAGGACCAGTTCTGTCTTAGTCGGGTTCACCGTCAGTTCATGATGGTTACACTATTGTTCCATGATCCTGAAGGCTGATTGCATGCGATTACAGATTATGTTTTCTGAGGCGCCTTTGATCAGAATGCTTATGTCGTCCGCGTAGCCAACCATGTAGTAGCATCTGCTATTAAGGCGTTCTAACAGGTCATCTATCACGATGTTCCATAGCAGCGGCGAGAGTACTCCTCCTTAGGGACAGGCCTTCGCTACTATTGTTCTCGTGGTAGAGTCCACCGGGAATTGTATGGCTCGCATCTTTAGAAGAAGCGCGAACTAGCTTCACTATATCTGACTGCCGAATGACGGTCTGCTTGGTCCCTAGAATAGGGGATAGTAACGTGGCTATTGTATTCTTGAGCCAGTATAGAGTGCTGTCGTTCTCGCACCATATCTTCAGTACTCCCTCTGTGGACAGAAGATTCCCTCGGAAAGTTGGTGCGAGTGCTGGCTCGTTGTCTGGCGGTGAAGCAAGTGCTGCTTCGATAATTCTCTCCTTTAAGGAGAGTTCGAGCTTCTGTGTCTGTTCCACCGTTAGGTATGTAGGAGGCGTGGCACCGACAGCTATCAGCAGGTGCGATTGAGTCGCATCTGCATAGCTTGTCGTTGTCCTCCTTGGCGTTTGGTCCAGCTTTGCGCGTTTCGGCCCATCTCTCGGCGACAATGTATCATTTGGGCGCTCTCTCTTTGCCTTTGCAGGCAGAGTGGGCGCACCCGCTGTGTCCGGACGTGACGGGCGATGCGCATCGATGCGTGGTCCGCGATTCCGAGGCCTGCGTTTGCGACGCGAGCCTGTTTTTGTAACGGCTGAGTGAGTCGGCTCTGCTTCGACATCAGCCGTGACCGGATCTACACGTTGCGTTGTCTTCGACGTTGTTCCAACTTTCGCGTCGCGTTGTTCTGTCAGGGGTGCGGTATCCATCATCATAGGGTTGCTGCTCCCTAACTGAATGGTTCCCGCGTGCCTGTTTTGGCAACCGCGTTCCCCTTGCGTGTCGCATTCGGTTGGAAGTTCCATCCGAGTCAAACCCACAGTGTCACTGTTCCTGGTCGGGTCAACTGGCTGAGCGTTCCCCTCAGCTGTGTTAGTCATGCTCGTTAACTGCGCATCCATCGGTGCGAGCACCGACATAGTTGGTTCGCTTCCGACTGGTTGCGGAGCAGTGGATTTGGCACGCTGATTGCGTCGGTTGCGCCGGTTACCACTTTATTTCTTTACTCCTGTGTTTGCGTGCTTCGCGGAGGCGGCGTCCGCATTAGCGCGTACATCGCCTCGACGCGGTGCAATGCTCAAGGAGCCCTTCGATATGATTTCTGCGCTGCGCATGGCGTTGGCCAGCTCGCGTAGATTAATTGTCTTTGGTGATCCATTGCTCTCCCCAGAATACGTGGAGCGGTCTGATCCCGTAGGGTCAGGGAGGGATTCTCCAGCGTCGCGGACGCTGGTACCCTCCTGGGGTAGTTTAAATGTGTAGGTCACTTTATCCATTTAGTATGTTTTAAATTAAAATTTTGCTGTGTGGTATGTGTGTATATATTTGTGTGTATGTGTGTGTGTCTGTGTGTATATTTGTAATACTTGTGCTAAAAACTGAAAATGAAACCAGTCTTCAATAAAGGTAGTAAATATATATACCTAGTTCTAAGTACTGAACAGTAAACATCTTTGCAACTTCGCACCCTCGGGGGACCTGAGCAACGTTCATCAATACAACTCAAGTAATATTACACTATTGTTCCATGAGTGGTGAGCAATATTGCTTTTTGTTTAAAATAGAAATTAGGTCTGTCGATTGGTTTGAATTGATACTTGTTCGGTGCATTAGGTATATGGGTTATATAGGACATTCTGTATTAGGTATATGGGACAATCTGTAATCATCAGTTTCCATTATAATTATATCTTAAAGCAGCAGGAATTCAATACCAAGGATGGACGAATATGCAATCGATGTTTCGTCGTGTCTTATCCTTAGGAATAACAGTTTATAATACGCTTCAGTAATCGCCACAAATAGATAAACAATAAATCTATCAATAATTTATCAATCACTTCACACGTGTATTTCACAATCAAGTTCATCGAAGCTCAGTGCAGCGTTTCTATTATTGCTCGAATACTCAATTTATTACCTACTCAGATAAGCAATAAATATTGTATAATTCACCGTAAGCTCTATAAGCTGATAAAAAACCCGTCCATCGGTATTAAACCTTCATGTTAGATAGACAGCTTAGTGTTCAGATTGTCGCGGAGTCCACTAGTCTTACTATAATTTAAACTAGGATTCCCCCGGGAGCTCCTTCTCATTTATTATATACCCCTTAATCTCCTATATTAAACTATCTGAGAGTACCAGATGTTCTGTTGTGAAAGTTTTATCACAAAGTAAGTCGCTTTTGGTTATTGTTTAGCATAGAGATATTTTAATAGATGAGTTAGAGGTGTGTCACATTCGCATTTTGACAGCTGTTTACGTTTTTGTTATAGAGGTGGCCCAATTTTTGAAGTGTGTTAATGTATTATGTTAATTCTAAGGAAGAAGAGTCATTACATTGCAATGAAACACGTGTTGCTGGTCTAGCGCAGTTTAATTGTGAACTTTGAGTGCGTTGATCTTTCTTTATCGCAACCCTTACCTGTTACCCGTACCCGTTTGAAAGCATACTAAGGGAGAGCAAGAAAGGTAGCTAATCCTTGTTAGGGGATGGTGAGCAATCGCCTTATGTTGATTTTATTTTTATTTTCTTAATCAATACAACTAATAAATTTCAGAATGATTTTGAATCTTTTAAAGTGCTGTTCGGCAGCGCTGATATCAAATTAAAATAAAATCACAGCTCAATCAAAATATAATTTAATATGCAATTAAATAATAATGTTGCGGTAAAGATATACAGTCGAAACCGAATATAACGACGGATTGGTTATTACGACCAAATGGCAAGGTCCCGGCCGAATCCCTATATAAACAATTTAAGTAATCATGCCGCCTATCGCATAGAGCGACATATCGCTTAAAACGACGAAACTTTATCGATATTCATCGACTTAAGTGACCAACTGTTCCAGCAAAACAAAACGAATAATTAAATTATTTAAATTTTACTTATTCTATTCTATGAAGGAATATTTTAAGCTGAGTTCAGCTTATAGACTACACTTAGTATATTGTATATAAGTTTTTTTAGAATAACATTTTTATTTCTTTTCTCGACATTTTATTTGAAAACAAGTTTTTAAGAATAACCTATATCCATACTACATAATTTTACATATTTAAAAATTCCAAACATACATTTGACAATTAATATGTCTACATACTTGTGTAGGTATATTGTTTATAACAACTATCGGACATAACGTCCGAAGTTATATGATCCTTTTAATGTCGTTATATCCGGTTTTGACTGTAGCAACAATCCGTACGACCATAATAAACAATTAAAATAAGTTTGATTTATATGCAAAACTGACATTTTGGATATTAGGGATTTATTTGAAGATAAATCCATATTATCCAAAAACATATATATCTAAATATTATTATTATTATCTATTATAAACATCCACATTCCTCTCACCTGTAATGCCCTTGTCCAAAGCATAGCTTTAACTTAAAACAAAATTGTAAAAGTTAACTTGTAAAATAAATATAGATACAATTGCCAAAGTATTTGATCTCCAGTTTAATATTAAATGTATGGAAAGAAGGTTCAAATTATAATGGTGACGTATTATCACAGAACTGTGAGCTTTGCGTGACCGCCCAGTAACACGCACTACGCCAATTACTCACATATTAAAATCCCTCTAGGTATATCTCATAGATAAGAAGGCCGTTAGTGCGGGTTGTCATATGATATTAGCTGTAGCATAATATAAAATCATCAGATATTTGTTGTTTAGTCACGCGAAAATCGGTAACACGAATGAAAAATCATATCCTTAAAAATATAAGCTCTTTTATCGAGATACTAGCTTTCTTCTCACTACTTACTTTTTTCTGAACGTGAGGTACCCTATGTCATACGCTGCACCCCTGACAACGTGTATGCGAGATATCATGATGATCGGTCAAGTAGTTAGGGTGTAACAAACAAACTCATATTCGCGTTTATGATATTAGTTAGGATTCGTTTCCATAAGATTTAAGCAGGAGAAGCCGCCGGCAGAAACTAGGGGTAGAGTAAATGTAGTATAAATCTGTCTATCCCTTAAGTGCTATAAAAGCGTCATGAAGAGAAAGAAACCATGTGTCAATGTAAACTTTGCATACGATATTGTATTTCTTACCCGACCTAGTAACGTTAACTAATAACATGTAAGTTTACGTTGACTAGTAGGTCGGATAAAAAGCGCACGACATAATTATTATATGGTCTTATTATAAACGCGACTAGATATTATGCAACCTTAGTTCTAAATTTAAATTACTCACAAAACGCAGAATAGATCTAAACAGTAGACTATCAATAGAACTAAATCTGCATTGACCCTTAAATACTTAAAAATTAAAAAGATACCCAACGCTAGTAATGCTTTTTTAAAGTGACTATGACCTGGAATTGAACCTACTGCCACATTTAAGATGTATTATAAGGCATTTATTCAGTTTGAATTTTATAATAAATAGTACTCATAGAAATCTACTCGCCAAGCTACACCGCTTATTGGCGATATACGCTCGTTAACAATTAATTATATATATATATATATATATATATACATATTTTAAATCTATTTAACTAAATATTGTTTTGTAATAACTCATGCAAAATGTAATCTTAGAGTAGCTATGAAAAGTCAGTCAATTCAAATGAAGTGGTAGTTTTTAACGAGGATGGACATCTATTACGTTGGTGTTGGATCTCCAAAGGGATTAAAATTCATTCCTCTAATTCATCGAACGTCCAATGCAGTCCGTATCATCCGTGTAATTTCCGAATACAAATATTTTTTTTATGATTGTGGTTAATTTATACTAACTGTAACCATTGACGGGAAGTCAATAACCATTCATTAATAAATTAATTCATTGTAGTCTAAATCTATAGATTATTTTATTTTCTCAGATAATCCTATAGACCGATTGGTACGTGATAATTAAGCAGTTGTGGGACGATTTCTTTAATGTCATACGTCTTAGTACACACAGCGACGCATCAACCTAGACTGTTTGGAACGTATAAGTATAAGTTGAAAGCTGCGAATCGTGCGAGAGAGTGTGTTATATTGTTGTTACGCTCTATTCTTACACTTACATCGACACCACTATACACTGTCCCTTTCCGACAATTCTCTATTTTGTATGTAGCGTAGTTATGCGTATATAAGGTGTCTAACTTGATGTGTAGCCATGTCTACATTTTAACTACTTAGTTACATGCGGTTTTGTAAAAACGTAACTAATTCGCCAGCGGGTTTTAAAGTATTTAAAATATACTTGGTACTGAGACAGTTATTTCCCTTTGCAATTTATATCAGACATTATCAGATAAATTGTGACAATATTGAAATTGAAGAAATCAATATGTCCACATTCGAATCGATTGTATGCTTTATTTATCTGAATGTTATAAGCTATAATAGAAGAATGATACATTGGATTGCATGCGCCCTGTTGGTGCGATGACGTACTGCTTGAATAATATAGTTGCGGCTATCCCTGGCATAGCGATCCTTATTTATTTTAACAATGAATATAGATAATTAACGGGACTGTCCCCTAATGCTCCCGTTCAGTTGTCCGACCGCCAGTCCGTCTGTCTATTACCATCCTCGTTTGCCTCTCGGCCCAATACTATACCTATCTCTTCAGATCTAAGTGATACTGGCAAAATAACCAATATGATGCTAATTGCTTTATTAATCATAAATATGCAAATATACTATAACATTATAAAGGAAAAAGTAATTCTGTTTATTACGTTTCACGATTAATCAGCTTAACCGATTTGATGATATTATGGATACGAAATAGTATTATTTTTGTCTGCTATCTGAGGTGTACAGTAGAGGACTGAGATCCAAATGAGCGCGGTGAAAGACTTTATGTTTTTTAAAGAGTATTTGAAAAACAAAACGTTAATTAGATTGCGGGTAGCAAGATGACTGTAAGCGATTTAAACTGTGTGTCTCATAAAAACACAGTTCAAGAATTTCGTATCATTCTTGTATAGTTGTCCCGAGTCAATGTGCGCTCTGTTTCAAGGTTTGTAAAACTATACTCTAAAAGTTTTACCTGCTCGTTGTTATAAGAGCTGAAATGATATGCCGATAAGATATGAAATTATAAGTAAAACCAAAAGAAACAGTCTTTAACTATATATTATGTACTTGTAAACTAAATAACGCACACCCCATCACTATATGCCGTGTAATGATACCTGGTGCGTAAATTCCATGTATCGCAATGTAACGCGACAAAATGGCTCACCCCCGTCCTGTACTAGACTTATGTAGTAATTACTGCTATTAAATGTGTGACAGTACGTCAGGGACACGGCTGACCTAACATCGATTAATTATAAACAAAATGAACAGTTACTGCGAATAAACTGTTGAATGTATTCAATTCGTTTTGATGCCATGTTTGATATTCAGATTATTTAAAAGTATAGGTTTTAATTATATCATGCGTCTAGCCTGATTGTAAGCAAAAACAAAAGTAAATGGCAAATATTACAAGCGATGCCCTATAAAAAAAAGAGAAAAGAGATTGCATTAAAGCTTGACAACACAACGAAAAAGGCCTCCTAAAGACAGCACGGCCCCTATTTCAGGAGTTTCGTAATCCTTACCACAGATACACTATACATTATTTGTCATCGGTCTTCCTAGAGGATTCGGAGGTATTAAAACAGTGGAAATAAATTTGAATTGAGCCTCGATTCCTCTGTGATCACTCCTATGAAGTGGATTTAGGGATATCTTATAACGGTTGATAAGTATGTTTTTAAAACTAAGCAAATATTCAACACAATATTTTCCTTATATTTTACGGTAACAATCTTTCAAAATAAAAGCTAAAAATCGTCGATATAAATGAAGTTCTGTTCCAAGTAATGATCATTTAAATAACATTAACATAGGCATACTGGCAGCAAATAGTCTGGGCGAGTACTAACAAAAGTTTTCACTTAGTCACTAACCAACGGGAAATTTCAGGTAGCTACTTTATAATGTTCCTTGTAGTCACGTTTACGCTATTAACGTCATGAAATAAAAGTTTGAAGGTCGGAGAAAATGTTTTAGCGATTCCACAGTAATTTTAAGTCGGCAACATGTTTTTAAATTATATGAATAGGTATAATAATCTGATAGTACAAACATTAGTTAATCAATAATAATATACCTACACAATCGCTTAATAAGTAAGAGATGTTCTAAAAAGTTGTCGGTACCAAATCGAGTGAATGATTGATTTGTCAGTAAAGTCACGCACTGAGATATAATAAAAATGAATCAGAAAGTAGCAGGTGTGTGTCGTCTCGTGCAAGTCGTTAATGTTAAATTTCAGAAAGGGTTTTGTTAGTGGCCTTCCAAAGTTCTGTAAACACAACAATTAATAATGATAATAATAATTAAGTTTCTGCCCATTGCATTGATGCTATTAGAGTATTCAGGGCAGACGCCGTTTTTCATCCATAGTTAGCAATATACCGGTCCACCAAACACCCATACCTATAGCCCATATATTAGAATCCATACGTAGCAATAGTCCTACGCCTGCTGCGGCTAGTGCCGCTGTAGGTGTTCCATCACACCTTTGATTAAAACTCTCGAAGGGCCTCTTCACGTTGGACCCATGTCTCCGTGTAAGCCTCCCAAAGGGCCAGGTATTTTCTAATATAATATGTTAGAAAGTACCTGTGATAAGAGAAACATAATATATATTTTTTTAATTTTTGTGTTACAAATTTTCTCTTATTGTATTATGATTAAAACCAGACATTAGTTGAACTTATAATAAGAGGTTGCCGTTGACGACCGTACTAATATTAATTGTGTTACAGTCGTCAGCGTCTTCCACCCTAATACAAACGGTTTCATATTAAAAAATTATTACATATTAAAAAGTTCTTTAATTATTAATAAGCAGTTGATGGACTGACAGTCTATCAATACACGGTGCAACTTTGACAACTTTTAACCATATATTTGTATCTAGTAATTGTATTTTAATTCTATGTTCTGTCTAATGGTATTTGTAACTTTGATCAGTATACTAAGATACAATAAATGTTTTACAAATGAGGTGAGAATCCGCGAGACGGGTATTGACAGTGACACAGCGTAACAGACATGGCCATATCTCACAACTATGAAAAGTTATAGTGGTAAGTCCCCCGTCGATGTCTGTGCATGGACCGCCTTAATATTTAATTAGAAAGTTCTTGTTGCTCCCAGAGCAACGGGGACGCGCGCCGTGCCTCGCTGAACTTGCACGAAGAATTATAAATTCCACCAGTCGCTTTTAGCGATGTTATATTTCAAAATTTCAATTGAAATAAAACTTCTATCTGGGAACGTTAATGAAAACACTAATTATATTAACGACTTTATTCGTTACACTCATATTTCAGTGCGCTCCATTTAGTTAAACTGACAAATTATTTAACTGTTTGCATGCGATGAAAAGCACGTATTTTCCTGTCATAATATCTATAAAATGCAGTCCTATTGTAGAAACATTAATATTCAAAGCAGTTAATGTTTTTTTTTGGGATGTTAACACATAAATTGATTTGATATTTGACAGCACTACTGCTATATAATTCTACTTGAAATTTGTACTACACTAATGTAAAACATGTTTGAAAATGTCTGTTATATAACTTCTTTTAGCAAGACAACACTGACACTAATATATGTAATACTAATATCCCAATGCGGCTAGACGTTGACACATCGCAATGAAATACCACCATAATTATTGAATTACTTCCAACAACCGCTTTAATGGAAAAATTAATGTAATGATACGCCATTGTAATTTAATAATTTATCTCGTACATATGTTAATAATGTATGTAATGTACATTTTCATACATACATTTATCGAATACAATGTTCACTACATTCTCACATAGAACACGTGAATCTCTTTAGTTTTATCATTTTGTTACATGTAAAAATGTGTGCGCGATGTCGCTTATCTAAAGTTGGTAAATAAGTGCGTGTGGCGGGGGCACTTAAATCTGCGTGTGTCACCACAAAAGCTCTTTAAGTTTATCTAGGGGCTATAAACAGCTTGTTGCTAGGCTACATGTTCGCTAGTTGCGACTGACGACGCTGACGGCTCGCACTGGCGCTTTCATAATCAGTTCACGTAGATACAACCGGTGTCTGCGACAATGGCGAATAACGTCATGCTCTTTGCTTTTAAAGAATTAAAACGGAAGCCGCGAATGCATCTTAGACATGTTCCGACCGGGAATACGGCCGTTTCATACAAAATAAGCATTTATTTTGTTACGCCGTTCTCGCTCACGGTATAACCGACTTAAGACTATTAATACCCACCCGTGAGAAAGTAAGATCAAATATTTTATTAAACTAAATTGCTTATAAGACTTTATTCCGTTTGCCTTGAATATAAGATTTAAAATTAAAAGCATACGTAATAGGAAAACTTTATAAAGCGTTTTGTGAAAGTAGCATTTATTTCCATTGAGTGAGCTTTAAGCTTACAGAATTATTAGTTTCTTGTTATAAACAAGCTATGTGTGTATCCGATTACGCGTTGATAGCCATCGGTTGTTTGGTTTATTTACACAGTACGGGCCCAAAAACAACCACCTACCTACTTTATTTTGTATATAAATGAGCCTATGTTGTGGTTCGCTAATAGTTGACTTTAATTTATTAAAAGCTTATCTTATACCCATAACGACCGCAACATAAATATTTTATACGCGTCGTAGATAATCCTTGTAGGTACGAACGGTTTAAAAAGCTCTATAGCTTTACTCGTTTTACACGGACGCGTATTCGCCCTGGGGCTCTCATATTCACGTAACCCTTGACTAAAACATGCATTACCCACACTTCATACATCCCGTTGTTTTGATTAATTATTCGTCTACTATCGGTTACAAGAAACGCAATAGCCGCGCTTTAAAATAGTCCTGGTCGAAATTGCCCCGAGCTCATTTTAAAGGCGTATTTTATTATTTAATGTGCCTTTGCCCCGTTTCTATCGATCTACCATCAATGGCCGTGTAATTATTACTCGCTGTACATATATACGTACCGGCGCGGCGTCGTGCTGAATAGTTCGGAAAGTCATTACCTTACCGGACCGTTATCGTTGTCAGCTATACACACAACAACATTCATCGTGAAAACTACTGAACATGAAAAAAGGCAACAAAATGGTAACGACCCCTTCATACAATGAAAGTAATTAAAATAATAGTCCAACGATATCACGCGAAGTGGTTTTAGTCGTAAAAGAAAACATGTGACACAATAAGTTGGCGTGTATAATGGCGGAGGACGCACTCGTGGCCGCGTCGCGTCGTGCTTCGTGTATCTAGGTAACGCAGAGGTTTCGTGTAGTACAGGAGCCGCCTGGCCGCTGCAACATACTAATTTATTCCAGCCAAAGCCAATATTGTAAGCGGTTTAAGCTGACATTCGATCGTTTTATGTAAAAGAATATTACCTTTCGTGGATGGATATGAATGAGTAGCGAGTTGCCACTACGCTGTTTATTATTCATTAGACGACTACATGTCACGCAATAGCATAAGCACGCACAAGCTCAGTGCTTCTGAAAGTTTCCCCTCTCTACATTTTATTATTCGCCTTTCACTCGCGGAGTCACTGAAAGTATTTAGGCGTATTAAAAACTACGTTCAGTGTTTTTGTAAGGGATAAACTGGCCGATGTGAAAAAAGTATACCCAATTTGCCGGACGTCAGAAGCACGCACACTTTGTGAACCGCTGGTCCAAGTAAATGCTTTTGCTTAAACCGAGATCATTTATTCGTGTTTATTAATATTCAAAACTGGCTTTATGACGTTTGCAATTTGTTCTCAAGCGCTGAGCAACAAGAGGCCTGCTTAAATAACGAGACACGCAACAAGCGAATTCTATTTGCATTTGACCTATAAGCGCCTGTCTTTTGTTCGGTGGAGGGGAAAACTTAGCGCCCACACACAATGGGCTCCTAATTTACGGATGAATCAGTTTTTGTAAATGAAACTGTACATTAGGTTTACAATAAGCTATGCACATGAGATACACGTGTATAGGCCTAGACACCAGATTACACAACGTTCATTGGCTATGCGACTTGTCATTGATATAAATCTATGTTCGGCTCCATATGTTTGTAAGCGCTGTTGCTGTGTGAATATAAATTAAGGCTACTGAGCAGACGTCAAGAACCTACAGTATGACTGTTTAAATCCATTCCTGTTCCGCTCCGAGAGCGAGACACGACTACGGCAATTATGTAGCCGTCCTGTACTGTAAATAGATTTCAATTTTTATTATTCATATTTAGGTTAATGATCTTCATTATCAAAACTGACTTTATTCTCAAATGATCACACGTTTTCGTGTTAATGTAATAGCGCGGAGGCGCGCGTGTGGCCCCTAGTACTACAAATGTTTACCTATCGATAGCGATATCATCGATATACGTTTTGTGCAGCGCGTTCCCATTTTGTATGAGAAATGTGTGATTGTGAAACAGTTCAAAATTAAATTTTCGTCTAATAAGGGCCACGCAACGAGTGCCTGAATGGTATGATTGATGGCCATTGTACAACAAAAGGCAGTAGAATTGACAAGCGTTAGCGATTTAGCTGACTTATAATTTGACTTAACAAATAATGGCTAGGCTATAAATAAAAAAGCAACATGTGTGTCGCGCTATTAAACGATCACGCGCAATGTATATTCAATATTGAATCGAGTTAGTTGTATATTTGACTAATATCTCTATAATCTAGTTACTAAATAAAATAGACACTTACATAGTAAAATACAAAAAGAATACATATTATAGATTCACGCCTGATGCCCAGAGGGGTAGACAGATACTACGGATTACCATTTGCTACAAAAAGAAATAAAATAGAAAAGCGCCGTTTATGTTATGCGTAAGTATCCGTTTAATGGCAGGCTGAAGTAGACCGGAGGTGACAGCGTGTAATCAAAACCAGTTCAATATGTTTCACAATAAATCATTTATTAGTCGTTAAGGAACTGAACAATGAAAATAAAGATAATTTGGACATTACAATAGAGCGCCCGCGCCCGCTCGTCAATGAAGCGTGGCTTCCACATGCGACGCAAGTTATCAAACGTTGGCAGCTAATTAAATGATTCAACATACATCACAGACACAAATATGTAACGTATATCAGTTCGTCTGTTGTCTCTAATACCTACCGCAACGAGAACCCTTTGATAGATTGACTAATAAGGCCGTACACAATTGTACTATACAAACCCAATGAGAAATTTGCCTGACAACTTGTGCCTCATGTTTATGTAATGTAGTGCTCTTTTACATTTTATTAATTAATACTACTGTCTACGTAAGCTTGCTAATGTTAAGTGGAAACATGCTGTGCGGATGTTTTGAAAATAATTAATTTGCCCCGTGACTTGTGTAAGGGTGGCGCAGACTGAAGGTCTGGCTGTGTTTTTATAAACAATCTACGACACGCAATATCGTACTTCTTTATCAACCTGTTCTTAGTACATCATCGATTTGAGTTTATGAAAACTTTTTGATTTTTGATACATTCCTACACTAACTTTAAATTGACTCTGTCGTGATTAGTATACTTGATTGTTTTTTATTGTGCCTCAATTATCTTCTAATTTTTGTCATTATGCTGTCCTATTTTCTACTGATTGCTTTTTTTGTTGTGTTTAGTTAACAGTGATATATTTTTTTTGTTCGAATTTATATAAGGAATACATAGCATTATAGTCTTTAGGTTCTTCTGTGTCACGATGTTTTTGATTGACCGATAAAAAAAGTCACAGGTTTAGTATACGTATAACACTGTATAATGAGTGACGTCAACTATCTGCAAGTCTGTAGTATGATTTACGTGCATCTTGACTAGAGGCAAGACAAGCATCTAAATGTCATCTAAGTTATCGTAGTCGGCGGTCGGTGTATTTACATTCACCGACTGCACATATTGATACAACGCACACACCGACATGTATCTATACTTGTGTCTGTTTACAGCTCAATGTATCGCGCCACTCGGCATGGAGAGCGGTTTGATTCCCGACAGGGATATCAGTGCTAGCTCCTGTTACAATGACGGAAATGTGGCACCGCAGAATGGAAGGTTGGTACTTACTTATTAATACTTACTTTATAATTATAAATAAGCACACAAACTATTTCTTAATCTATATCAAAAGAATAGCTCGTTACGTAAAATATCAACCAGCCAATATCCTGTATGTATTAGCTAATTATTTAAGTCAACGTGTGTAGTAGTATTTAAAGAACCTTTGTATTCGCTCGTTTGAATACACCATGAATGTGCATACGATTGAGTGAGCGACGTCTGAATTCCTAATACTAGGAGTTATTCCTGACTGTTACGGTCAAGTCGTTTTTTACGGCCGCGGTGTATTTTCAACTTTTATAGTGTCCAGTGTAGCGTCGTGAGCGTGCCCCGATGGAGACGTTCACGCGTTTACGATACGATACGCGCGGTCGTGAACTAACGGTTATTGTCTGTTTATTATAACTCATTAATTATCAAAGATCGTATGCAGCGCCTTTGTTTTTCCATTATCGAACACTTGAACACCCAGTGCGTTCTGTTTGTTGTAACACGCAAGATTTACGACCATACTATTTGTTACCCCGACTAGACAAAAGGGAGTAAAACAATCGCGCCACTAAGCGTTGGAATAGTATCAAAACTTATTAGTTGGTGCATATGCTAAGTGATAAATTATGAAAGTTTGTTCACGCCTCATTGATATCTGGAGAGAGGCCGGTGGCGCGTCAATGGGCTTAATGACTGGCCATCTCGGAATTTGATTGGTGCGAACGATTACACTGCCGCATGACACATGATAAGTGAATGCGCTAATAACAACACCGCTATTATTAGCTTTGATTGATATATAGTAAGAATCGTTGAGCGTTGTGAAATCACAATGCGTCTTAGTTTTTGTGCGCTCAGATTATTATTGACGTGAATAGCTTTGCTCAGTCACTTCGTTCAACATCAAAGTCGACGAAGCGAGTCGATACAGACTCTACTGTAAATGTTTGGCTTTACGAGATATTAATAATTCTTCTAAAGTTTTATCGATATCATATCTCTAAATTGAAATTTATGCAGATATCATTGGTTTTGTTAGATATTCATACTTTACGACGTATCGCCGAAATTTCTTTCCTTTTAATAATAGTGGTACTCCATATATTTTCATTATAATATAATCTGGATCAGTATATTTTTAAATTTACTTCTAAACCAATCATATCAAAGAGGAACTTTCCGAAAAATCCAATTTCAAAGTATATTAGTGAGAACGATCGACACTCGATGTTTTAACCGAATATACTTGTAGCTATTGACGTATCTGGCGCTTGGAGAGACGTGGTTCCGAAACGAGCTTGTGAATTTCGTTTGACGTACATAATGACAAGCCACGCAGAGACCGTTCGGTCGTGTTCATGAATATGCGCCCACAAGCTTTTAACTTGCAACTGATGGTTCAATAATAAGCAAATTTTACACAACAATTAATGGTGTAGACGCACCTACCTACCTCCATACATCGAGCCAACAATATTGTGTACGTACCTGTACAGCTTTGTTCGAGGACTCTCTTGCTTTTTAACTGTAAGTTTAAAGTAATAGATTATCGATTCATTATATCGATTATCGGATCATTTAGGTGAATTCCATTAAAAAGGCTCGGAATAGGTTCATTAATAACGAATTGACATTTTCGTTAAACCTTATTGTCGAAAAATGTCCACTCTAGTCTTTATGAAGGTAGACCGACGTTATCGTAAGAGCTTTATGTTCCTTATAAAGGAGTATAATAATTGATGTTTCAAGCTGTTAGTAGAACTTTGGTGCCATCCGAGATTCGGCTGGACACCATGTTAAATTTTCTCGATGCATTTGAGCGCAAGCCATCTATGAGAATTATAAATTAGGTACGTCTAGATTATTTGTGGAAGTGAAATATAAGTTTTATAATTTTGCCAGGCTGAACCAAGACATAAAAGGCGGGGCATGGTGTCCAAGATCACAGATCACGACGGAGTCGACAGAATGGCTGGAGATCGACTTGCACTCTGTCCACGTGATCACCGGGACCGGCACGCAGGGCCGGTTCGGTAACGGCCAGGGCCAAGAATACGCGGAGGCCTATGTAATAGAGTACTATAGACCGAAGCTGGGCAAGTGGGTGCGCTATAGACCTGTGGATGGACCAGAGGTAAGTGACACTTATTGTTGTATATCTACACCCGATTTTTGAAAGGCAGATTGGTTAACATTCGGTCCGACACATGTCAACCGCTGTGACTGGCTAACTGAATTAGGAACTGTCAGTCAAATCACCAGACAAGAGTTTGATATTGTCACATGGTGAAGTAGTTTTTCAGATATCGGGTCTAAGTAGCTTAAGCAAATTTTTTATATTTAATGCTTTCCCAAGTTGGTCCAGAGCAGCGTATTTCAGTTCGAGTTATCGAAGTAAAGATTAAAAGCTGTTTTCACTAAGTAATATATTATGTAGAAGGTTTTTTTATACAGCGTAACAGGCGGGTACAATATATATTTAAATAAAACAAACATAAACAAATAATGATCTATGACAGTTTTTACAAGCAGTGTTAAAGACTTTTCGTTTAACACATTGAACGCCAGACCAAATAAATGACAATATGATGAAATAGTATCTTGGGCAATATCCTATACAACTATCTAGTTGTTACGGTTTGCTGGGTGCATCTACACCAAGCAAACCGTTCCTGTACAGCGTAATTTCCAAATAATTAATTATAATGTACTGAACAGTTTTATTCGGATCGTTTTACAAAAGAAACTATACGCAATAATTAGTTTGTATGTATATGTCAGTAGTTTGTGACCTGCTTCTAAATTTATACTTCGCTTGTCAACTTTGATCGGATAACGGATACAAAATGTTGGTCTGAAGTGTAACGGTTACCACAATGTTGATTTAGCATAAGATAAAGTAATCACATGACAAGACTAAGAAACATAATAGAATTTATGGACATTACAAATGTGCACGTTTACTAACTCAGTCACTTGAATTATTCAAACGTAAAATAGAATCATCTATTGAGCCTTAATCTTTAGTCGATATATATTTTCAGAATAATAGGAGCTAGAAGTCATAGTAAGTTTGAAACTTCCTAACGTCAAGTTTGACGAGTTTGATAGCGTAGTAGTTCAATTGGTCACCTAGAAGTCCTACGTCCTATGCAACAAATATAGGTTCTATCACTATAAAAAAGTGTAATCTGTAGTAAGCATTGTCGAATCTAGCTGACTTGTATCTATTTTAGATCATATAATATTTGTAGTGCAGTTTTAAGCTTCCACATTTTCGCACCTTTTGTTGTTCACCTAAAGAATTTTCTTAATTTTTTTAACAAACAAATAGCAGTTGAAGAACAAATATACATTCAATTTTATTTCGGATAATGGTCAGGTATGGTGATTCATTCGGTTAGCAGTTACGGTAAAAAGTGCAATGCTCTCGATAACCATGGAATGGTCTGTTAAAATGTCGCTTTTGCAGTGCCTCCCGGCCACTTGCCATTCCCACTGACAACTTAATTGAAATGAAGCTGACAAACGGAAGTACTGTAGGCTCTCCACGTGAAACAGATATTAAAAGCTAACATGAAGATGAACTAATAGTACTCTATTTTTGTAAAATGGAATATGAAATAGACGCGTCAGAAAACTAAGAATTGTAATCTCCAGAAAGAAAGACTGATTGCTAGATTCTGTATACTGTGAAACTGCCCAAGGTATCCTCATGTGCTTTAATAAGTACTCATAATAAATAGTTAGATACTTGTTAATTCGATGGTAATCCTACAGTTAAGATTTATGTAGTAATTGAAATACCAATAATTCGACAATTCTGTAATGTATTTACTGCACTATTACACAGATTACATTCTATTCGACGGAGTATTCTACGTCAGTTAACAACAAATAAATTAATAGTGATAATTTATAAGATTCAAACCTAGCAGAATATAAGCTATGCTATAAGGCAATATTGGCCAGAATATTAATAATGTGGCTTGGTAACCTTTTTAGGTTTTCGCCAATTGATGAGATTAAAACTTTTTTAACTGTATTGCAGAAGATAATTAACATCTATTTAAAGAAAGTCATTAATATTTATTAATTATACAAAAAGATTTGCTAGCGGTTTATACGTTGCACAGTAACTTAACTGTAACGCTCCCTTTGGGGAATCTTATGATTCGACCAATTGAACATCGTCGCGCGTCGCGACAAAACAAATAGTCATATGAGAGTTAATATGACCTCAATACTTCAATTCATTCAAAAGTTATACGACAAGCTGCTGCACCAACTATTCTATTAAGTATATACTTATAAAAATATATCAACAATCGAAACATATTCGGGAGTCTATTTACTATGTAGGTATCTTCGTATGTATAGGATAGTAACACGTTCATGTAATAAAGCGGGCTACTTGCGTTAAATTATTATTAGTAACATTTTGTAGAAGGTTGTATCAGCTCTTAGTAAATCAAATGTTTGCTGAAACAGTTAATTAATGGTGTGAATAAACCGAGGCCATATTGGCACTATTTGTGGATATTACTAGAGATGGGCTGAATATAGGTATCACCGAATGCGAATATTTAGCTAAATTCGCTGAAACGAATATTTAGCATAATGCATTTTTATACATTTTGGCTTTAGGTCTATACTTGTTACCACAACGCACGCAGATTGGTGTCGGTTTCGATTAATGAACGTGTAAAGTTTATATACACACAATATATACATATATATACAATTACTATATATATATAATACATATATATATATATATATAAATCTGCTGAAATGTTGTAATTTAATTCTGCATCTTTGTATTTCTAACAATATAGGTAGTATATTTATAAAGACTGCACTGTAACCTGATTCAAAAACACGGCTGCATTTTTATGAAAACCATATTTCTATCTAGTTTAATTAGAAATTAAGCTACAATGTAGCAATAGCATAAAGATACCAGGTACGACGCTAGTTTTAAAAAAATAACACTCATTTAATCATGTAGGACATTACATTAATAAATTATACTCAAGGATTCATTGAAAACTTTTTCGAACATTCGTAATTTAGCCGATAATACCGCATATGAATCAAATATCGAATAATCGGTCCATTCTTCTTCGTGTCAATGGTTCTAGTTTGAACTATATAGATATTATTTGCATAATATTCGCCCATTCTGTGTTAGGAGTGGCCGCACAAAGCTCTGATAATGTGCAAGTGGTCGGGCAAAAAGGGCTTACCAACAAATGTGCCATTGTCTGCTCCAGCTCACTACAGTCACTCAGAACAAGGACGGGGTCCTTGAACCCCACCTACACAAGTTCGTTCTACAGCGGCCAACCTGGGTGCTATGTCTATTTAGAGTCTTCCATACTAACCATGGCAGGGTATGACCGGGTGGTAGAGACTCTTGTGGTGTTATATAATGTGATGGTGGGGGACTCTTTTTGGCCCACAGTTTACGTCTTTCAGTCGCAGGGTCATCGCTCAAGGGGTCAGTGTGGCGTTGAAAGCTTTTACGGCTTTTGAAGCGATGTGGCGGCATGTGATTATCGTGTCGGGGATGTCGACGGTCGAACTCCGGTTTCTGTTTTTCTATGGAGCAGGTTACATCACGTCGAACACTCGGCGGAGATATTCCTGCTAGCGGGAAGACCATATTTAGTGTTGTAGGCTTTAAACAGCCAGTTATGGTGCGACAAGTTTAATTTAACGCCACAGTAACAAGATCAGCATGAGCAGACCGATACCTAACTGGACAAGCGTATTCCCCAGCAGAGAAATAGCGCCAATTCCGTCGTACGGAGTACATCTGGCGTGGCTCCCTGCGATGTGGATGTCAGATGGCGGGGCAAATTGTTTCGTGTGACTTTCATCCTTGTATTTTGGCAGTGTGTTTTAAAAGAAGTGATCGGTCCAGTGTTACCCCAAGATATCTCGGATAGGGACAATGTTCAATGCTAACTCCTTGCCAGTGGATGTTAAGGACTCGGTTAGCGCAATGTTTTCGCAAGTGGAATACATAGGACTGAGTTTTCAATGGGTTAGGTCTTAGGCTATTTTCGGCGTAGTTTAGTGCCAGTTGATCAAGAGCCGCCACAAGGTTTCTATCGGCTTCTTTATATGTTTGAGTTTAAGTCGTAAGCGCCAAATCGTCTACATACAGAAATTTTGTAGTAGAAGTGGTGTTAGGTTGGTCGTTTATATATATGTATATTGAATAGAGTTGGCGCAAGCACACTACCTTGAGGAAGGCTATTTTTTAAGCAGCGCCATCTACTCTTATTTGTGAGCAGGTGTACCTGAAAACGACGATTATATAGGAGCTCAACTAGAATTTGTACAAACCCGAGGTCAGCTGTAATATTTTTTACTTTCCATAGAAGCCTCCTGATATATTAACCGTGTCATAGGGAGCTGATAGATCGACAAAAACCGCACCCGTAATATTTCTCTTCTCAAACCTATCCTTAATGTGCTGTGTGAGATTATGGATCTGACCACAACAGCACTTCTCGGGTCTAAAACCTGCTTGTTCTGCAATAAATTGAGGATCTGTAAGTGGCGTGAGGTGGTTGAGAGAAGTCTCTCAAATAATTTGTGCGTGTGGCAAAACAGGAAGATCGGTCTGTAGCTATTTGTATCGTCGGGTGGTTTCCCAGGTTTGACTAGGGCCACAACCTTGGCCTGACCCCACAGTTTTGGAATCCTTTTCGTTTCTAGGCAATTGTTGAAATATTACAGAAGTCAAGATATAATCATGGGTCCGAAATGTTTTATTTGCTCCACCATAAGATCATCCACGCGTGGGGACTTACCATTCTGTAGTGCTTTAATAGCTGATAATAATTCAGTGAGTGTGAAAGGCTTACTAATGTCATCGGATATTATGGTCGGCTATTTGTTTCACGAACATTTCGAAGCCGTTTAGGTGGTTTCCTATTCAGCAAAAGTTGATGGGCCACCTGATTAGTAGAAACTTGCCCTTGGTTTGCAGCTGGAGGTGGATCTGCAGTAAGCTTGTGAACTGTTGCCCATGCTCTTTTGCTATTATGTGTCATTTTCACATTGGAGACAGAGTCTGAAAGTGGTGCCCATAGACAAGAAGGTGAAAGGAAATTGTTTGGCTTGGCATGGACATGTTATGTGAAGAGATGATAAGTACGTATGTAGGTGAACAAGTAATGAATATGAGGGCAGAGGGATGAAAAAGGGAGAGGAACCCAAAGGGAAAAAAAGGACTGTGTGAGGATGGATATGAAAGGGAAAGGGGTAAATGATCAGATGATGGGTGACAGAGAAGTATGGAAGCGAAGAACATACTGCGCCGACTCCAAATAAATTGAGATCAGGGCAAGAGGATGATGATTCACATTGGAGACAAGAGACATCCATTGTTCAGTTCACTACCCGTTTGCAATGTTTCCTCAGAGAAAGGATCCATTGTATACAACCGCTCCTAGTTAGCTAGGAGGTTGGCAGAGTCCTGGAATATAAAACCAGCGGCAGCCTCAGGGGATACTTCTTCTTGCAGCTCTTCTGACAATGTTTACAAACTTATCGTAGTTACCTGGCAATGGCTCTAAATCACTAAGAACTGAATCCACATACTCTGCAAAATCTACAATCTGCCTTAAACAGGTTGAAACGGCGTTTAAATGGGACTTGCAATGGTGTAATTACCGCTTGGACTCGACACTCAATCGGGCGGTGTTGTGTATTTGGAATCCGAGGACATCCTCGCTTACAGCATAGTGAGCCAATGCCTGAACTAACGAAAAGGGTTATAATCCAGATCTCATTTTTGTTAAATGAGATCAGGTGTATAACCCTTGCGCCACCGACAGCTGTTAAACGATGGAGGTAATTTGGGATTATGAAGTATAATATGATCAATAGACTCTGTCTATTCTACAACTGCAATACCTAGATTGGTTTCTTTATAGCCCCAGTTTAAGCTGTGGCTATCCAAGCCACCAACGACTATTTTTATCGCTCGGTCTTTGAAGTTACTTGTTTTAAGAAAATGGTATGGTTCATTGGGTGGTTTATTTACAGACGTAACAGTGCTTGTTCCAATGTCAATCGTTATGATTTCAATAGAGTTTTTGGATTTGCTAGATACAGATAACATCTTAAGGTTGTTTTTAGTGAAAATGACGCTACCGTATTTTGGATGTGGTATCTCCGCTGATAAAATACATCCAGGTATTTGTGGACGTGAGTTTTCCTCGCCTCTGTGCGTTTTCTGGACACAAAATATATCACAATTTGTAGTTTGGCCGAGTTCTGCGAGGAGGGTTGATTTATTCTCAGAGAATCCTTCCATGTTAATGGATATTACCTTTAGCGCTGGCTTTGTGAGAGATGGGTGGTCTAGCTCTCTGGCGAGGTGTGGTCTGCTGGTGGAACCATTGTGTTGAGAGGATTAGTCAACCTAGATACTGCGTTACCGTATCTAGATGCTTCCAGGTGCGCCGCGAGGAGGTTCCTTTCATACACCCAATCGGTCCATCACTAAATATTACTGCTGTTTCTCTTTATCTTATTCTATCAATTCATCCTCCATATTGTCTTGTCGTACTTAAATTTATATTAAAGCCGTTACAATATAAAATTGCTACTTGTATTTCCCATTTCACCCTTCTTTTATTCTTTTGTTAGACGTAACTGTCTAGTAACACACGAGCTAGGACTAAAGTATTAATCATAAAATATAATCTATATGAGATTGCTAGTTTAGAACTAACCCGCACAACTGGGGCATATATATAATTTTAAAACGTATTGCTGGCTCTATATTGCTGACGACTTACAGCCACATTCGCTCATATTAATGTCATCTACGAGTGAGTTTGTAGGAGTTGGACGATGCATATATTCTCAACTTTTACGTAGTATTTGTGGTAGAATTCCGTACAGAATTTTCTTTATGATAATTGCATTAAACAACACTTCTGATTGTTGACTATGATATTAAGACCGGAATGTTTGCATAGTCGGCATGCTCCGCGGATTGTGTACAATACGAAAGCGAATTGAGTGTTCGCAAACAATTCGAAATGCAGTTTTCAATATGAAAATTAGTTGCCATGTTTTCAGATTGAATGAATTTCTATGAGAGAATAATTTTTAATTTTATTTCTCTTTTCCGGTTAAGTAGTTCGAACGGGTTTTATATTGTCCTTCAACCTCTAACTGTTACCTACAAAACGTGTCTATAACAGCAGTATTAATATCTGCATTTGCATACGAATCTTGAAAGTCAAATAACGCCAAAGGCTTACTTTAATAAACTAGCAGACGGTTTGGTCACCTGTCATGGTTGTCCGTCTACTTTAAATGACATAAATGTAGTGGTACTATATATCAGCCGGGTGTGCCTTCTATTCGCAGAGTTAAAATACAACCAAACTAACTTTTCACGCGGCCGTCGTATTTATGTGACTAGACAATTATTCCGTTAAAAGGTCGACAGTCCATTTGTACTTTTTAACATTGTGAATTTTTAAATAGCCTGCTTTTAAGTAAAGTTTCTTTGTTTATTGATCTAGCTCTAGCGACCCTGTAAAATTAAGAATAAATTTATTTATTTCATATGTCTATGAATTAAACTAGAATATTTAGAGAAGTTAACCCTAACAAATGTTATTAAGTCAGTTATTGGCAGCTCTAACAGATGCATTAGCAATGAATAGCTTCCCTTATGTTTGAGAATCAATCAATAATGTTATCTAGTACTGGCTGATTGAGCGGGCACGTCGAGTACAGCTCGATACAAGCTTAGAGTGTTAATAAGGTCCCAGCAAGACAGAATTATTGCCTCGGCTGATACTTGGAAATCCTTGCAAATTACCGAGAAAATATATAAGAACACCTAAATTTTGTAATAAAATTGTTTAACAATTAAAAAAAGAATGTCAAATGTAGACAGCGATTGTGTTCATATTGTCAGCAATCACAGAGGAGTTGATAGAATACTACGTTAGTTCACATTCGGGGCTAACATCGTACCAAATTCAAATTTATTAGTTTCGGGGAAGGCCGAGAATCTCAGTGTTTTAGCCAAAAGTCACGACCGAACTACTCTATGGGATTGTTAGCCAAGAATAGTTGAGACCGAGATCTTAGTCCGAACTAGTCAATATTAATACTTAATGTTAATATTGACTGTTCAAACTATAATATTACTGTCTAAAGTCCTTGTAAGACGTTATAACGTTTTATTTTATTATTACCCAGAGATTTATGTCTGGCTGCGGGTAAAGCCTTTTGAATTCAGTTTGAGGTCTTAACGATGCCACGGAACGTATAGTATACTTCAAATATTTCAAACAAAGTGAGCCTCGTGTACCTATATAAGACGTAATTGAATCGCTCGCTATCAAGACTTACGACGGCTTTACCAATTCGTTTCATAAAATAAAACCTTAAAAAGGAACTTTCTTTAAAGTTCCGTCTCGTGTATGATACATTTCTAGGTTTCGGTATACCAAGCCAATACCTTTTAATAGTTGAACAGCTATCGATGTGAGCACACAACTAATTAAATCAGTCTCGAAAGGTACAACTCACAAGCATCTACCCACTTAGCTTTGAGTAGGTAGTACTTAGTCAAGCTGTTAATTAATTCTTGGTTAAGCTTTTTGTATCTAACTGTACTAGTTATTTACATTAGTGGACATGTGTTTTGAACATCTGATGCAAATAATATTACCTATGCTACATGCTGCTGCATAAAGTTTTAGATAGAGATTTGGATAATTAACCCGAACGTACGAATTATGTATTTACTTGTGCTTATCATTATAAAATCATGGGCAACATTTTGCAGGTTTGCGGTGTTATGCGGTTTTCTACGTTTATAAAGTTTATATTTCATAATGATATAAGCCAGTTGGAGAAAGTCTGTAGTAAATAAATATGGATTCTTTATTTTGAATCTGATTTGTTAAAGAATCCATAGAGCATTTCTAGCACATCCATGTTTCATTATTTGTGCGCTGCAAAGCATACAATAATATAAACTTGCATATTCATTTGTTGCAATTTGATTCGGCTATCATTATAAAAATATGTTTTGTAATAAAACACGATGTGTTTACGGTTTATTTATAATAAACATTTTTAATCAAATAATATGAATATCAAAAATAACTTAATAGACCAGTAGGAACAGTCACCCTTGATAAGATGTATAGGTATACGGAATAAAGTTCCTTTAAGATGTTAAAAACCAGAATGCTAAAATATTGTATTAATACTTTTGAACTCATGTGGTAATGGTGTAAACTGTAAAGCAACAGTAGCACATGCGTTTAAACGTGATTTAAATAGTCGTCTCATCCGAAAAGCTGTACCTATATTAGATATAATATATTTAGATTTGCTTAATTAGTTCTAAATCTCAATTTCATTTTCTAGATTACAATCCTTCTGTATCCGAAATAAAGCTAGGAGTCTTTTAAGTGTCTAAATCACAAGCTTACATTTTAGCCTACGGCAATAACATTAAATGTAAAACATTGCGAAAATTAAAACGCACTTTTTTGAAGCATTAAATCGATATTCCCAAATATATACATTTAAGATTGAACCAAGCATTATTATTATAACCGTTGTCCCTGATCGATAAAAATATTTGAATACGATAATTAATTAGTCCGACGTTGAGATAGTTTAGATAGCTGGTCGTGTGTCCAACGTTGTAGCATGAGGGTGATAAGTACATACTCCTTTCATCGTCCTTACTTTCTGTAGTTTTCACTTTACTAAAACACACAAGGAACTCGAGACCCGGTAACTTTGCGAAGTAATGTTTATTTACGATGTTATTAATTAATTAACTAAAATAAGCAACTCAAAACAGTTTTGAAGTATATTTCCATGAATTAGGGGCGCTCCATCGTGCAATTAATTAAATGGCGCTATCGATTGTTAAAACTTCATCTCGTTTGTCACACGGAAATGGACCTTTTTGTAATGGAACAACAGTTTACTGATGATAAACAGTTGCATCATGTATAATGCAGAAGTATATGTTATATACCATTCGTTAGCTCTTTTCGTCTATCGCAATATGCATAGACGATTCTAAGTGCCTCGTGCTACTGTAGACAGCTCGGTAGTAAAGCCTATATAATGCTTGGACCTCAGCGATCGACAAATAT
Source organism: Catocala nupta (assembly GCA_963675205.1). Taxonomy (NCBI): domain Eukaryota; kingdom Metazoa; phylum Arthropoda; class Insecta; order Lepidoptera; family Erebidae; genus Catocala; species Catocala nupta. The sequence continues at coordinate 14,037,221 of OY776078.1, forward strand.
ACAGAGACTAAAAAATATTACATGCATTTTATTAAAGCATGTCGGTTTAAAACAATACGGCTTAATAATTTTAAGTGAGCACTATGCTAAACGCCAGCACAGTGAACGTATGAAAGATATCGACTTTTGATAGGTGGCGGCTCAACATATCTCGGGTATGCAAAATCCTGTCAATTATCTTTAACGAATGCAAATTTATCTCGACTATCTTTACACCAATAACGTATAGATGTTCCCTATTATTTTTGCCTTCGTTCACCGTGGTACCATTAAACAGTACCATCGACGGTACTGTGGCAATTATTGTTTGCCGTCTTTGCATTACATCGATCGTTCCATTGCAAATAAAATTTTTGTTAACCGTGGTCCATTCAGGAAATAAATAATAATCAAAATGTAATTCGATAACGAAATAAATAAACTAATAACTTTAACGAAATAGAATTACATAAGTAATTATCATCAAAGTTACAACAAATTAATGGCGAACTTAAAATGATTTTATTTTTTTAGACAAATGCTCTAAATTATAACTCGCAATTTTTCTAATGCAAATCCAACTCCAAACTCATCATTAATTAACTTCATCTGTACATATCTTATGAAATCATTATTCAAAATGTACCTACTGTACAATATTTTACAATTTTGTTAAAACATTCAAAAGGGGAAGTAATGAGCCATTGTTTTTGTTGATTTCTCTATTCAACTTTGCATGCCAACCTTCGACGGGATTGTTGGTGCGGTGGCTTTCACCGAATACAGATAATTTTTTCCAGTGCTTCTTTAATCAAAACTTCTCTATGTAAGATAAAAACTTGGTCATTTTGAAATATTCAGCACTGCATTCAACTTTAATATACTCCCATCCTTCTAGCTAATTCGATGGTGGTAGCAAAGGTAAAGCAGCACACAAAGCAACTACTCGTCTTTCTGCCTTACTGTTTGTGTAATTTTGCTTTTTCCAATTGTTTTTTCCAAAGAGTTCCATTACTTAATCCAAGAATAGGAATATCTTAGGATAGCTAATGAGTGTGCATCATCGTTAGATTAGAGAAGTAGGTATTGATAAACTTGTCACATTGATTTTGTGGTGATGGTAAATAAAAATTACTACAGTACCATCAGTGGTACTATCTAATGGTACCACGGTGAAAGAAGGTATTTTTGACGTCGAAGGCACTACGTTTTCACACAGTTCTTTAATTACGTAGAAACTTATCGAAGCTGGGTCAAATGCATTCATGTTTAGTTTATAGTTTTTATAAACACTTACTAATACAAACATAAAAGTGTTTTGAATATATATAATGATTTACTGCCTTACTGTTATGTGTAGTATATCGCTTAGATATAGTAATATTTTTAAAATAGAGACAATGCTCGTGCGCTGCAATGTTTATATACAACATTATTATAGTATCTGACTAAATTATGAATATATAGAAGAAAGCAAAACAGACGCAGCAAATACACTTGAGAGCAATAAAATCGCACACCCCTTGTAATTTGGTTTATTACTGATTGTTTTCTAAAATCGAAAGATATTGAGTAAAAATCATTAGACAAAATTAAAGCATACAAGCTTAGCTTTACAAAAACATAAAATTAAAATCATTGACCTTCACGTAACTTACAAAAACCGACCGTACACCGAATTCCCCAAATTCACGCGTTTGCGTTGTCACTACTTGCACCCTTAGCCGCAGGTATAAAAAGGTCAGTTTATTGGAATTTTTATTCAGTTGCATACCGAAGGTCAACGTGATAACATCTCTACTGGAAGCATACGGATTTACTGGAAAAATATGGATACCACGCCCGCAGAAGCCGCTCAAGTTATTGCCTTGCTCGAAGCAGGCCATAACCAAAGTGAAGTTGCTCGACGGCTAAATTTGAGCCGCTACTCTGTTCGTCGTGTATACCAGAGGTTCCAAGAGACCGGTGGCTACATTCGGCGACCAGGATCTGGCCGGCGACGCACAACATCAGAGCGTGATGACCGCTTTCTTGTGACAAGGTCTTTGAGAAATCGGCAACTGAACGCGGTTCAACTGGGACAACAGCTTCGAGAAGTTCGCAATGTCAGTATAAGTCGGTGGACAGTTCGAAGAAGACTAGGTGAAGCAGGAATGACTTCACATCGCCCAGCAAATGGTCCCAAATTGACCACAGCTCACCGACAAGCCCGGCTACAATTTGCTAGGGAACATTTAAATTGGACGTATGACCAATGGCGGGCTGTTATGTTCTCTGATGAGTGCAGAATGACTTTACATGGTCATGATGGACGCTCTAGGGTCTACAGAAGGTCATCAGAGCGATTTTCACAATGCTGCATAAGCGAACGTGTGGCTTTTGGAGGTGGATCGTGTATGTTTTGGGGTGGCATAATGTTGGACACTAAAACTGACATTGTATTCATCACTACGGCGAATACCGGCCCGAGATCGAGAAGTTTGACGGCTGCACGATACGTCGAAGAAGTGCTCGAAGAACATGTGAGGCCGCTTGCGTGGCTTATGGGAGAAGATTTTCTCTTAATGCACGACAACGCCAGACCGCATGTCGCTAGAACAGTTTGCGACTACATGGAAGATGTTGGAATCACCGCGATGGAGTGGCCAGCTCGTAGTCCTGATCTCAATCCGATTGAGCATGTCTGGGATGAGCTAAAAAGAAGAGTTCGAGCAAGAAGCCCTGCTCCTACGCGCCTCCAAGAGCTTCAACTTGCCATTGAAGAGGAGTGGAACGCCATACCACAAGATTTCATGGTGAAATTAATACGGTCCATGAAAAACCGATTAAGAGCTGTAATCAAGGCTAGGGGAGGGAATACACCTTATTAAAAAACAATTTGATCAAGCATTTTGAGTTTTATTTTTATTCTTTGTTAAGCTAAATTGGGTAATTTTATCCGTATGTTGGGTTTTGTGCCCTAAAACTCCCTATGGGTACTTTTTTTACACTGTATTTGATATCATTAGAAAGGTACTGAAGTAAACATTCAAATAGTGTAAGTTTTATTTTAATATGTATTCACATTTATGAAAAAAACTGCTTTAACAACAAAAAGTCAACGTGTGCGATTTTATTGCTCTCAAGTGTACTAAAATAAAAGTGTCATCGAAAAATATAAATAAAATAATAATTTTAATGTGTTTGGCTTTGACTTTGAGTTAAATGCACGTCCGTTTTTAGTTTTATGTCAAAATATTATATTAGGTATATGTCAACAAAAGAGACTTGACTTCGCGCGTGAACAACTTTTGCTACTGTTCACTTAAAAACATGTTTATTTAATTTTACTTTTAGTAATAGTTTTTTAGACACAGGTAGCATAAATAGACCATGTGCCTATAATTAGACACATTCGAATTTACAATGTTCGCACCTGCGCTAAACTGGTCACGGTTTATACTTGGAGCACGCGCGCTCTATACTTACGTATATATACTCTAAGATCAAAAGATATATATGTCAAAATGATAATACACAAACGTTTTGACATAATAAAACTATTTACAACCTCCTAGTTGTTAGTATCAGCTTCGTTTCTGTAATTTAAAGCAAACCAACTATGCCTAGGAACCGTGCATGTCACTCATCGGTCCATAAACTATCTCTATGCTAATATTGATATCGATCCGTCGCTTCGTTGCTACGTGAAAGAAGGGCAAATCAATAAACCAACAAACACACTTTTGCATTTATAATAATATTACTAATCTATGATAAGGTTTGTTTTTAAAGGGACATGTTTTGAAAATATGATTTTCTCGTACGAAATTAATACAATGTTATTAGTAAATTACCTTAGAAATTTTAAGTTGTCTTAAAACAGAAATGTATTCTTTTAAATATATCAGCGTATAATGTCGGGAGGCTCATACCTACTAAAGTAGAAAATATGCCTATTTTCACGTGATTCTCCTTTACAGATTCTAAAGGGCAACACAAACACATACTTAGAAAAGAAAAATCACCTGGAGCCTCCGATCTGGGCGTCGAAAATACGCTTCATACCCTACAGCTCTCACCGGCGGACAGTGTGCATGAGAGTTGAGCTGTACGGCTGCTATTGGAGCGGTGAGTGAAACGACTATTATTTTATTCGTTTACAGAATGTTTTATTTAGAGGTAATGTATAAAAAATAAGGACTGTTATTAAATATAATAAACGTCCTTATTTTTTTATATTACCTTAAATAGATAGAGATAAATAGTATCAGCTAATTCAGTGCTATCTTTAGGACTTTTCAATACAACAGAGAATACAAAAAAACATTTGCCTAAAGTTTTGACGGTCGTCATTTGCTGCTAAACTAGCAATTCGACAGAATCGTTAAAATGTTGTTTAGGTAGGTACTTATGAATTGAATTAATTGAATAAAGTAGTTGTTTGTTAATCTTTTACGTTATTTTATAAGCAATTTTGTTCAAAATATTTTGTTTATGTGAAAACACCATCAAAATTGGTTGCAAAATGAGGGACGAATTAATATTTAAAATTTCGATATGAGAAAATGTGGTGACCGTATCGGGATATATAGCTATTTACCTTGCTGTCTGCATACAAATAGGGATTACGTCACATAGCAATATAATTTAGTTTTCTTTGTCACCTTCATTTGACAATTACCCCTTCTACCGGATTTTAAAAGGACTGTCTTCGTAATGTTTAAGAGGATTTAAAAATAAAATCGTTCTTTTTATATTTCTATACTGTAATATTTGTTTTTTAAATCCTAATAACCTTAGTCACATACGGCAAAAATATCAAAAGGTTTAAAACAAGAATAGGTACAATTAAATCTTAAACGGTTACCTTGTCGACTCTTTGAATACAATTTTACATCGAACTCATACCAGTTTACTGTTGTGACACTACTTTGATTAGGTTTTCTCTGTGATCACTATTCGTTCTGCGTTTAGAGGTTTTATGCGCAGTAGCCAGCTGTCTACCAGTTCTTTATCCACATTTTTAAATAATAAACGATTCGATTTAAACTTTTCTATCTATGATATCTGCATTTGTGTTGCTGGCTGCAATCTATATTTCGCGTCACATATTCAGATAAGCAAATCATTTAATCGTTTAGGTCACAAAGTAACACTTATGAACGTCAAAATTTTGTTGGTTTAGCGGTCAGTGAGAAGTTACGGAAGTTATATTTAGATTAATACAAGGTCCAGGCAATGGGACTTTGAGAAGATAGCAAGTAATGCACGGCCACATTTTAAATCAAAATTAATTAAATTTTTGGCAAATTTTGACAGCACGGATAGCGTAGTGGTTAGGGTGCTCGTCTCGTCATTGCCGCCGCGCCGCATGTTGTGGGTGCGATCCCACACGGGACAAAAATTTATGTGATCCACTAATGGTTGTTCCGAGTCTGGGTGTTCTTTGTGTCGTTTGTATGAATGTTTGTAATGTCCCCCGCGACACCGGCATTATTCCTAGTGTGAAAAGTGTCTTTATCACAAAATAAACAAAAAAAAGAATGCATAATGGTAGTGCAGTTATCCCTTACTTGTCTCTTATTTCTATCTCTCTCTATCCAGTTGTTTGAAGGACATACAGTTTAAATTCTCTCTTATTCGTATGCAACCTTAAAAAACGAAATAGTCGTGTACCTTAATTGCAGTGTGTAATTGGGAAGCTCTTTTAAAAATGGTCTTTCCTGTTATATATTATGGTGATTGCATATGTGTGAACTATGTAATATATAGAATCCTTTTTTGGAAAGGAAAGTGTTAAGCCACATATTTAATAGAAATAAACATGATTTGTAAAACTGACGGCAAAAGTGCTTCCATTATATAAAGAACTAAATAAATATTTATTTTCTGTTAAGTAGTATCACATTTACGCTACGAAATGTGAGATCTATTTATCAATAATGGGTAGAAATCTTGCCAATAATTGCATTTATCAGTCACTCCTACACATCTGTAATGTAACAACAGACCGTGCGCTTTGAGAGCACTAGATTACCTAACGGACATTCTCTAGACATCTCAAGAAAATGATTCATACTGACTTCAAAACAGTTTAACTCCTAAAAGACCTATCTTTGTTCTTTTTTAATAATAGTTTTACAAACAGTGCTTATTAATATGCATATTTTCTATGACATACATTAGTTTTCATTTTGCCGGTTATAAGCATCCACCCCTGTGAGATAAGCTCAACGCATAATCGAATGTCAGTCATACTAGGGAAGGAGTGCCACTGATGCATATTGCGCCGATAATACATATCCTCCGTTTCGATTCTATTACCGCCCTTACTACAAAGCTTTATAGAATTGATATTGTCCCGTGTCGCAGTATCGCTACGATGCCTATGTTAGCTAGCTACATAATTACGTTAATATATTAAATAAATAATAATTATTTGTCTAAAATAAGAAACATTTTTATCCTTTCATACGCAAACCGGCGTTATTGTTTCACGATACAGATGACCGCATAATTATCTTGTCACAAAACGTTTGTACCTACGTGTTTAAAGGGTCTCCGAAAGTAATTACACGCATCTTAATTCCCAAAGGTCATGAAATAATCAAAATAATGTGGGCCCGTACACCAACATCATTAAAATAATGTTAATTATGTAGCGTATCATAGAATCGTGATGCGTGGCGTTGCCGTCATTAATAGTTGAGTCCGAACGGGGCTAGTGGTCGCCAGGACTTACCTAATAGTTATTTCTAGGAATTTTGCCATCGCACGAGCGGTGGGTAGCGGCGCCGGCATGCAAAGCGTCATTAAGTAAAAAGTGGCAAATTACTAGGGTTAATCATACGTCTGCATTTTTAAACTGCTTTCGTTTGCCGTTTTGCCAGTAGCCGCACGCCACTGATATGTCGGTGTCATTACTTGCCACTGTGTTATGCACACAGTCCCCTTTAATGTTTGTTTACACGACTCCGCAATAAGCTGCCTCTGTCGTTGCGAAAGTGCTGTACATTATTGATTTTATTTACAAGCTCAATTTTATAATACCCCTGCTGCGTTTCAGTTTCCCTCGCATTTCCCAATGTCTTGCCTGCACTCAAACTAATATACATTCAGGTATATCTCCGACTATAGTTTAATTAAATAACTTTGAAATAAGATGCAACTTGTTTTGAAATTAGCTACCGTGAATTCGAGTCGATTTTGAATTGCCAGCTTTTAAACTAAAATTAGAGTATCATTTTAATTTAGTTTGTATAAGATGCATCTCGCTTTGCAGAGTGTGTATTTAACATTTGAAGAGGGCAAGCCTTTGCGCTTCCAAACTCTATTTAACACTATGAATTTGAAAGTTAGATCAAAATGAATGTTCAAAGTTAACATGTTTATCAGATGCCATCGCATCAAAGGGAAATTATTAGCGCACACACAGGACACTGCACGTCGCGTGCTTTCAATCACACACGACCACAAAGCTTAGTGCTTACGTACTTATACAGCTTTCCATCTACGTCGGTGAAGTGTCACATCCATTGTTACACAATTTTCTTTAACAAAGAAAATTAGTAATAGCTAGATAAAGGTAAACGATGTTTATGTAGTTAAACAATTGAACCTTTGTGCGAGATATCTAGCCAGGTGTCGGCTAGCACTTATGTGTGCGGCATATAAATAAAACAATATTTCACTCGCGCCTTATATAAACAAATGGCGTTGTTATTCCCTGGATGGTATTTTTGTCGCGGCAAGACACGAACACTGCATTTTCAAGTGAGTGCATGTTTTTGTGAAATTCGCCGACAAATAAATCAGTGATACGTACCAAGGTATCGCATTAGAAGCCTCGTCACATACGTTTACCGTCGCCGTGCTGATTTACACACGCTGTTCCTCGGCAACGACTTGTTTAGAATCTGATTCTGTTTCCATACGACCACAGAGTGAGCCTTATTATTGACTGCACGGCCCTAAACGAAGCTTTAATAGCTTATCACATGTGCGCATTAATAAAGGGTTGTTAGCATATCGTTTACGAGCGCCACATAAAATGACTGACCCTCACTACGTGCGTGGCCCACTCAGCACTCGAGTAATGAGTGGCTTTCAACTTCTTGTTATTTGTTAATCCTTAGTGTACCTACAAACTACACTTTATTTAGTTTAACGTGCAGTACTAGAAACGTCGATAATGCCTTATGACGTCAATTCGGGGCTTCCCATAAAAGTCGATTACAGATCCTTGCTATGAATTGTAGAGCTGAAATCTAAAATAATTTACATTAAACCAGTTCTCCAGTTATTGACGTGAACAGTGCACAGCACATTTCTGCGTTTCCAGTATTCAAATTGATTTCTAGTCGCATTTTCACGGTTATAGCCCTCGAGAGTCCTTCGTCACATTCATTTCGTATGGTGCGGCGTCCGAATAATTTTCGCCCTGATTAAAGTTTTATCAGCTTTGCTAACGTATAAAGTTCATTGTATATTTGTTTCATACGACAGGCATATTAAGTTAGATATTTTCCGCGTGAATAAATATTCTGGGCTGGCTTCAATAGTGTCTCACTATATAATGACTGTTAGTATAAGTATCGATTAAACTATTATTTGTGTTGTTAATTTTGTAGATATTTACGGTTATTCACCAAGCGTTTCCTGCAATATTGTGATTAACATAACAATTTGAAAGGTTGATTGTCAAATAATTAAGAATGACTTATGAAAATATATATTGATCGTAAGTGACTTAGATAGGAGTGTTTTAGTCTACTGACGATTCGCTAGATATGTTTTAGAACTCACGTAGATTATTAAATATAATAAATATTATAAAAATTTGTTATTTGGTCCCTAACAAATTTTTGACGCCTTACTGCTGCTGGAATTTTCTAAACAGAAAACCTAACTACTCTTTCCGAACGGAAAATTCAACCTGATCTAACAATTGGCCACAAACACAATGGCAAACTTATCCTACAGGATAAATGACGCAGTCAGTTCATTAGGCACCCGCGGTTTCGTCTGCATGAATTCATCAAAAACACATATCGGTATAAAAAGTGTTCTATGTTTTACGCATGATTGAGGAACAAATATCCAAACATATCCTTAAACTTTTAAATTCATTATAGTGCTAGTTACATTACTACATACCTACATAGATATCGTACACACATACATGTGTCTTCTTACATTAATGTTTTACAAGAGCGAACGGAACATTTATGTGTACATGTATCACGATGAACTAACAAGTATATCAGTTGCTTATTATTCAGCGCACACCGTATGAGTCATGGGAATGTTCCGGTTCTGTCACACTGAAGATTCGGCGCCGGATTCTACCTTCCTTCGCTAAAAAAACTAACACGGCCATCATTATAATACTACACGTACGCGCATGCGTCAATGTCTGACTTGTACATGAGTTTAATATGTTTAGATTTAGGTCGTCGCTACACTTGCATACTCGGTTAATAAATATAATGGCTGTAATTAGTCTCATTTTGTATCATTCACTTATTCATTCACTCACGCCAGTGTTTTAGAAGGATAAATACAGACTGAGTAGTCCATTTGGATTCTGACATCTTTCTTGCTTACTTCACTCTCATTATATTATGTTATTCATGAACGCTCGTCGATTTCTTGTACTCTTAACCTTGCCTTTCTTCAGTATGTCTTTGATCGGATAAGTGATCGCTCTAGTACGGCTTTCACTTGCGGCTGTTCCATTCACACTCACCTTACAAAATTTGTTGGTCACTTAATAGTACATTCTTCCCGCACTATAGTTTGAACGAGAACTAATAAAGATATATTAAAGTTGATATCTAGTTTCAAGGCACAGTCAGCTCTTATAACGCTGTTGCGTTTTCTATTATATTGTTATAATTTTAGAAAATATATTGCTTAAATTGCCGCTTTGCAAAAAAATTAAAAAAGGTCTTTAAAAATAATAACGGTTGCCGCAATTTTGTATAAGGCTTGCAATTATGCCATGTAACAACAACAGACTTATTGATGGTACCGATCCGCTTAGGCCAGTATTAAGTGAAGGCTACCAATATATACATATCCTCTAGAGGAGGCAAATGACTTGCACAATACCGCGGGTTGCACTAAGAACTACCATTGGGAAAGATTCACCCATATTACTTACAGTCAGGTAAACCCACCTTCTATATACTGCTCTACTAATTAAATAGTAGAGTTATTAACCGACGCATTCTTTAAAACGAAAAGTAGGTAAATACCTAGGATTTAAAGAAAATACGGAAGCGCTGGTATGTCGGCTGCATTCCTTTCGAATCGCGACGAGAAATGTTTGTAGGATAAGTTTTACTATTCGGCATCAGCCAACAAACAACCTGACAACAATTTTCTCGATTTTTGTGAAATAATTCGCTATTTAACTAAGTTATGCAACACGTACACATGCAGTTTGAAGCTGCTTGGAAGGAACAGCAGTGTGTTATTGGGTGTACCCTAAATAAAGAGATCATCCTAATTTTCGTTGCGTGTAACAGAGTCTATTGGTTTCTTATTCAAATACTTTGGCAATGCGCGATAGTCACCAAAGGTATAGCATGATTCTTAAATATTCGCTTTTATATTTGAAAATCGATTATGCAAATAACAATCAAATGTTTCGAGACCTGATGACATTAATAAGATCTATGTTATGTTGTGGATCGCTAATGATCTCTTTTTCTTGTCACTTCAATATTAAATAACGTATTGCAAATACATAATTAACAACAATTACAGAATTCAGTTAATAATTAATATTATTGAATAATCGCACATTGCTAGAATACAGTTTATTTATTAAGACATCGCTATACTACTGGATATTTTTATTGTGAGTAAATATACTCTCACGGCCAATTTTCAGTATTTCTAGTGGATTTAAGTTCCTGTAACCCACTGTATTATACACGTTTAATTACATTTAGGGATACAGCGACGCTTCTTCGTGACAACCGCTTAAACTACGCCATCCATATTTTCTAGGTGCAGTCTAACCTTACCACCTTCTCAATGGACTGTCTAGCTAATGCACAGATATATTTGCCAGTGGAATTCTTTATTCCTAGTCTTTTCAAACAAATAACCTCTAGACTATTAATATTATAAATAATATTTTGTGACTTTCGAGGTATTTTGTCAGGGTAACATCAAACATGCCAGAAATATGAGGGTGTTGGATCAGAATGTGTTTGTCAGTTCATTAGTGCGCCGCCTACGTCTGCCTTTGCCACTAAGGTCATATTTTACTTATAATTCCATCGTACATATTTTTTTCGATAAGCTCGTGCATATTTGTCTATAGTCGTCTCATTTATTAATGATTAAGTAGGCAGATGTAAAGCACACCCACATGACGTCTGACGTCTGTCCTTTAAATCCCATATTTGCAAATTATTTACGATTAGCCCAATCAATTGTTAACAATAGATTATTTATAAACTATAACATGTTTACAGTGGGCATCGTGTCATACTCAATGCCAAAGGGAGACATGCGGAGCAACGGCATGGAGCTTACTGATATCATCTATGACGGACAATGGAGCGAGGAACTCCGCGGGGGCTTGGGACAACTTGTAGACGGCCGGTTCGGAGGAGACGAGATTCGCGAAGCTGCTAAGAAATCAGCGTGGGTCGGGTGGAGAAACGACTCGCGGCCCAACCCCCCAGTCATCACCTTCGAGTTCGACAAAGTTCGCGAATTCAGCGCCGTACATTTATACTGCAATAACAAATTCATGCGTGATGTACAGGTACGTAAATATAATATTTTTATTGAGCGGCATTCCAATGAATATTTTATATGTCGGAGCCGGTTAATGCTTTTATATGTAGACGCTGTAATTACACGTTCGTTTTGACGATGTTTGTAGATATCGATGTCTATATACTTCTAACTGTAATGAGTATACAGTCTATATGAATAGCGTGTACAATACAAATAATTAGTTACTACGATAATAATAACATGTAATGAATGACACTTGCTCTGTAGATAAGTATGCAACAACAAAGTAATTAAGTGTTATTTGTCTCGTTTAACCCTATACAATGACCTTACATTGTAATGGACAGTTTAGTTTCACCTATTCTACTTAGGTATCTTCAACTAAGTACGTTGAGGCCTATGTTTTCTATCATACAGCATTAGACGCACTTTTAAATATGCATTGTACAGTTTATATAGCGTTCAAACAATGAGTTTATTTGAACGGTATAATGAGATTTTCTATTGGTTCTAATTTGAACTTAATTAAATGTACTAGGTTGTAAGTTCAATGCCCAAATCAGACTGTTCTGCACGAATCAGTGATTAAAAAGGAAACAATCATTTTATATAATTGAATTCCTTCATGGTTTTGAGGTATCTTACTGTTTGTCGATGGGCAACGAAGTTCTATTGTTTGAGGTCCTTGATTTGGAGGGCGTTCTATCTGTGCGTTTTCTGCATTAGGTGTATGGTCTTGGTGTTTGTCGACCAGTCGATCCATGGTTTGATAGTCTCTGTTGTGGATCGCCATTTTGAGATTGTAATCCAGAAAAATTTTGTTGCTGATCTTTTAGCCCTCTTCATCAGCAGACGAAGAATCTCGTGTGACGCGATATTGCAACCACTGCATGAGGGACACTGTCGTGGAGTTGTAGACTCTTGCTTGCACATTTTATAAGGATGACCGAATTGTACACCAATCCCTGCGCTTCGTGGATTGTGAGAGTGTTGGATCCTTTTCTGCTACCAAACCCTTGGACTTGAAGGGCTTCCTTTTCCGTCTGAGTGTAGGTGAGGTAGAGTGTGTTGGCCTGGGTCTTGGGGATCTCAACGCCTCTGTACGTTGCTAGGTGCAGGGACTTAGTTGCTGGACGAGTATATGCCGTTGTAGACTTCACTTAAGGCAAACGCTACGTCCATCAGGCATCTGTGTGCACAGAGCAGTTCTTGCGAGATGTTGGTTAAGAGATTTGGACGCATATATGTGATGTTAAAAGATTTTCTCTGTCTATAAAATGCAGTTGATTTACGTCGCCGATCAATAGCAACTCGTTTGCTTAACGATACGCAAAATCAACACAATACAATGGCTCCGAAATGGTTCATGAGTGCTTCGTCGACTAGAAGTCGACTGCACTGTGTTCTGTCCAGCTCTTTGATGCCATTTGCGAGGATTAATGCTATTGTGCGTATCTTTGTCACTGCGTCCGCTCCTGCTCGAGGTGTGATCTTTTCTACCAAATCTCTTTTCGCTTCTTATTGTGGTGGCTACGATGACCTTTGAGCTGTTGAAGTTTCTTATTATCCACGTTGTTTTACCGCACCCTGGGACTCCATTTACCCGCGTTAATTTTGGTACTACCCAATTTTCCGGTGGGTCGCTATCTGACAGTTTTTGCGTTTTCCCTCATTTAGTATTTCTAGACACGTACCTACCTAGCGTTTATTTTGTCGTTCTCAAATATGATTGCTTTTTAATCATAGTAATGGAACTATTTTCATAGTTTTGTTTTAGTTTATTATTCCAATATATGCAGTACCTACTAAGATGTAGTCCTATAGTTTTAGAGTGATAACAAACATTACAATATAACACAATAAAAATATCTTTTAAAATGAAGCTACTATTTATGCATTGCATAAAGTATAATAAGTTCATAGACTCACACCTATACATTCCCAAAGATACACCTACAATTCGTAGGTTGGTTTGAGTAGTACGTTATAATTATAACATGGACCTGTGGGGCAGAGTATATTGCTAACTAACTGATATATCTAAATAATATTTATTCCGACTTGAGATGTGAACCATGATGGCTAATCCATTAGCGTAAGCACAAACTTAAGCCACGACGCTAATACAGGTTGAATATTCCACCTCAAAAGTGTAAAGGTAGACATTACTCACGCTTCCATCGGCAGGTGTTCTCGGAAGCGATAATATCGTTCTCGATCGGCGGGCGGCACTTCCAAGACGAGCCGATTCGCTACACGTATGTGGAAGACAATATCTTTGAGACGTCGCGAAACGTTAGCATCAAACTGCATCACCGCATCGGCAAATGGGTGCGCATCGAGCTACGGTTCTCTGCGCGCTGGATACTTATAAGCGAGGTCGTCTTTGATTCTGGTGAGGACTTCGACACCTATACCTACTTACTTTTTTAAGTTTATGTATTGTGAGTATGCTTACTTAGAAGTGTTTCGAGGCTGGAGAATGTCGATACAGATTGGTACATAAGCATGTACGTAGCTAAATCTTACGACTTAAAATATAGACAATAACAGACACATAGATTGTCAATACTTATCAATTCAATAAATTACTATGACTTATCAATTCAATAAAGCTATGCTATTCAATAAGCTATTTTCTTTTTTTACTACTAAGGTGGCAAACAAGCATATGGCCCACCTGATGGTAAGTAGTCACCGTAGCCTAAGGATGCATACAACACCAAAGACATAACTTACGCGTTGCCGAACCTTTAGGAAAAGAAGTGGGAAGGAGCAGGAAGGGGGAATGAGGGTTATTGGGCCTGCGTTACTCTCACTCACCGAACGAAACACGTCAGTAGGAATACTGCTAATTCACGTCGATATTCTGTGAGAGGGCAGTCCTTCCCCGGTCGAGCCGGCCCATTCATGCTGAAATCAAGCGAGGCTCTACTACGTCATATTTTGACGTTGAACTGAATACTGACCATAAGTATGATGTATGTCAAACATTAATATTCATACAAGCTATGATTTAGCTACTTAACAACGTACTTGCTAAATTAACGGACAATTCGAATGCATTATTTCAAATTCGGAATTTTTGTTTTATTTGGTCCGTAACGACGTTTTCATATTACATTTGCAAAGAACTGCATCTTCGGATTATGTGTATCTATAATATAAAAGCCCTAAAATGCATTTAAACCAAATGCCACAAAAACCACCACCATTTAATTAATTTTATAGTGATTGACTTATGGATTCCAATTTGTTCGATTGGAATTTTACCTCTCAAACTTAATTAAAAGATTCACTAACATATTTTTTGCAGATGTCGCCCAAGGAAACTACACGCCAGAGAGCCTAAAACCGGCCGCTGGGAAAGACAAAAAACTGACAACTCTCAGCAAAGAAGTGCCGATATCTACCGCGCACCAAGAAGACCCGTTATACGTAGCGATAGTCGTGGGGGTACTAACTGCTCTCGTGATACTGCTGGCTGTGGCTATCTTCCTTATAGTACATAGACATAGGCATAGGAAATGCTTCGCTTCGCCACTAGCCAAGTCAACAGTATCCCAAAAGAGAACTATAGATAACTACAGTGGTTGTGGAACATCGATGCTTCCAGAAAATAAGATGATAATAGACTGCGGTTTAGATGTTAAGTCCGACGAGTATCAGGAGCCGTATCAGGCTCTCAAGTGCGCGCCATATTTTAGTTATAGTACTGTATTGCTCGAGATGAAAGACTTCGTTAAGGATTCTAATACTGCGCTCTCAGGTTCGTATCCTATTCTATCTTTGTTATACATAATTAGAATAATGTTACGATGGCACGATGGGCAAGTGGTTATCTTTATATTGCCGCGCTTCATATTGTGGGTTTGAATTCTACCCGGTTCCACCAATATTATGTGTGAGATAATGGACTGCAATAAGTTGCTTCATATAGTCTGTTAGCTACAACTTGTTATTGGCATATGATATATGCATATAAATTCATTTGAAGTAGCGCCGACCCTGGGTAGAGCTAGAGTAACGGTCACTCTAGGCGCCAGATGGCAGGTGCGCTAAAAACCCACATACGTAAAACAATTCTCAGCGCAAATTTGAACAAATTGAAGCGCAAAATTGAAGATTTTTGTATTATTATTTATTAAACATAAAACTGAAGTAGGATTTACGTGAAGTGAAAGCGTCGACTAATGGGCGCCGATACACAATCTCGCACAACAAACAAATTCAAAGTTCAATTTAGGTATATCTGTATTATTAGAAGATCCATATAACTTCACTGAAAGAATATAAAAATCCTATACACTACCAATTTAACAACATTTATTAATACATTTAGGCAAGAAGAAGACGGTTGTATATAAAACATAAAAATAACTTTGAACTTTAATTTATATGAAAGTATTTTGTCATAAAATACTTTTAAAATGTAATTAATATATTGTTATTTGTCACAACAGATAGTTCAAATTACGACTACGCGGTCCCCGAGCTGAGTTCTGCGCCGTTGCTCACTAAGCGGCGCCTGGACTCTCTGTCGGAGCGCGCCACTGAGCTCATGACTGATGACAAGCTCGTGGAGATCGACACTCGCCGTTCCGCTGGCTCTGTGCGCTCTAAACACAGCACTAGGGTATATTACACATGATCTAATACCTACACAAATCCACCGTCACTATACTATTGTACTGAACAAATACGCTGCCTACTAGACAGTTTTATTCTACATAATATATGTAATCCTTACAATAAATACTATAGAGTTTGCTTGTTTGCTACGCTTTCACGCCTTAACTACTCGACCGATCGTCATGAAATTTCGACTACAGGGGAACAGAAATGGACGTAGGGTACCTTTCATCCAGAAAAAAGTACTGTTGCTGACTTAACCTACGTTTACGCGAGCGAAGGCGGGGCCAAAATCTAGCAAAATATAAAGGATCTTACGCGCTATTTAAAAAGTAATAAATCCCTATTGATCATCTTTTAAATACATACTTAATCGCGAGTAAGACACGTTATATAGTATTATATAAAGTATGTATACAAATCGCGAAAGTATTATTCTATACTAGATGTTGATTGCCCGCGGCTTAGCTGGCTCGAATAGTACTTTTTCTGGATAAAAAGTACCATATTGCCTTTTTGATATCTATGAAATTGTATGATATTAGTTGGAATTTAGTAAATTTGGTTCCCAATGATAACTAGATACGCGATACAAGTATGTGCTTATACTGTTTAACTGACAGCGTTCGCTACGCTAAGTGCTATCGGTTACTAATTTACGTTGCTTCACCATCATTACTTTTACAAATTTCGTCATTACTTTTACAAATTTTAAATTTCTCAACTCTAATAAATAACTAAGTCTGATAATTACAGCTTACCATTAAGTCGCGTGTGTAAGCAAAGTCGCTGGCGAGAAGAAAGTAAATAGCCATAGGACAGCTTAGCCAACTTCAAACTTATTTATTTGTGTGATTTTGGGTACAATAGTTCTTAATCTATTTCAATATTATATTATGAATATCTAAAATCTGCCTGACAGTCTGTGCCTGCCTGTCAATCAATACGCACATAATTTCGAAAAGTCATATAACTTCCGAAAGTCAGAGGTGCGCGACGTGGGTTCGAACCCGAGACATTTTGCATTGCAGTCTGTTGGTCTCCCCACTGAGCTATCGCTGCTCTTAACCTTTTGGACGCCATTGTCACATATATATGACAAACGAAATATTGCCCTCAACGCCAACGTCACATATGTATGACAAAAATACGTCGCACCATAATATAAAAATAAACAATAAAACCATTACTTTTCTGTGTTTTATTGATATATTTTTAAAATGTAAGCTTCCATATATATTTAATTGCATGAAACGAATTAAATTATACCAACAATATTGAGAAATTTGATGATAAAAAACGAGATGATAAATGCGTAAAAAGGCAGTGTTTCACACGCCATAGTCTTCTATATGTGACGGCCAGTGTTGTGACGCATGATGGTAATATCCTTATTAACTTTTAAAGATAAGTGTGAAACATTAATCCAGAATACATTATTTGTGTATCAGTTGGAATCAGGATAAACCAGATAGATTATTATAACAACTCAGTCTTATGCTACCATGCCACTAGCTACACAATCAAAAATAAAATGTCCGCCGGTCTAATTTCGATATTCGCTAATCGCACCTCTTGCGCATCCCTTTTTTTTTTTTTTTTTTTTTTGACCCAGGAAAATCCTTTATGGATACTCCCTCCCCCGGGGGGGGGAAGGAAGTTATGTGCGACTCTCCGCCCCTGAAGGGGGTCGGTATACACACTAAAAACCTGGGGTGAGCAGTCCCTCCGCCGACGGGGTAGGGCGAGATGGGGTCGCGTTAGCAGTCACCATCCCGCCCCGGCGGTTGGCCCGGCTGATGGTAACCGGGCCTCAGCACCTGTGGAGGGGTGGCCTTGCTCACCAAGGCCACTCCTCAGACGTGTGGGGCCGTGCAAGCCGGTAGAGAGTCCCCCGACTCTGTACCAGTGACCCCACTATACAGGAGCGAGAAGGCGGGCAAATCGCCTCCTCCTCGCTCCCGTCCGTCTGCGCCGGAGAGGGTCAGCGAGGGGATTGTTCTCCCTGACCCTCTCAGAGGCCTCCTTCTGCGCCATGACAGCCTCACAGAAGGAGACCTCTTGCGCATCCCTAGCGCAACACCGATTATCAGTCCCTTGTACGCCATGGTCACAAATAGACGACAAAACGGTGACGTCATAAGCGAAGGCGATCACTTTTAGTGAAGTGATATTGATTTGTTTTTATTGTATTAATTCTGATGCGAGAATGTCGTAAAATTGACTAGTAGGCCACGCTATTGTCACAATATCAAGACCTAGGATAGTGTTGTACCATATTGTACTTTGTTTTTTTATCTCCTTATATCTGCGTTTACATTGATAAAGTCTGTGTGCCGTGATTACTGCAGTGGGAGGTAGTGAAAGGTTAAATAAAATTTCAGTGTCATGAGTAGGGTTCATCAGAAAATTTAAGACGAAAATAAAAACACAGTTGTTAATCGATAAAGTTTTGGAATCCCTATACATTTTGAAGGTCATTTTACAGAAAAAGTTGCTTGGCGTCGGGGGTACGGCGATGCGTTTATACTCTGGCGTTCATAAGGTTAATAATAAGAAACTATAATTGGCAATAAATTACGGTTATCAATAATAAATTACAGTAATGAATAATGAAATTTCAATAATTAATAATAAATGACCAAAGAATGATCTTTTAAATTCCTTTTGTAAAATTTGAGTTGCCAGTATGAGAATCCAGTCTTCATCAAGAGTATTAAAAGCATCATACCAACTGCACAGTGTACAGTCTTTATCATTAAAACGTGATGAATAACAACATTACATCAACTAAGCAGTGTACAAACCCTTAATCTATTGACTATTAGGTATATGTAATAATTTATTTAATGACTATCTATTGGGTCATTTAAAAATAATGGAAATCGTGCGCCGCACCTGGCGCAATATAAAATTAAAATCTTAATTAAATATTGTTGTATGTGTTACAGTCGCCGAGTCAACAAGAAGTGTTCATAGATCTGAAGAGACGTCTGGAGACCACCAATGTGATAGAGTTTCCCAGGCATAGACTGAGAATGATTTCTAAGCTTGCTGAAGGTGCATTTGGCACGGTCAGTATTCATAAGTCATATATTATTTATGTATACTTATTTTAAACTAACAGTCTTATTCATAGAAATCCTTAATAATATCAGCCCTGTATTAAACTGTCCCACTACTGAGCACGGGCCTCTTCTCTGTGTGAGAAGAGTTAAGCCATAGCCAAAGCCACGCTGGCCCGGTGCGGGTTGGCAGACTTCACATATCTTCGAGAACATTATATAGAACTCTCAGACATGCAGGGTTCCTCACGATGTTTTACTTTACCGTTAAAGTTAGCGATAATTAACTATTTAATACACGCATAACTTCGAAAAGTCAGAGATGCGTGGCTTGGCATCGAACTCGAGACCTCTGCGTGGTAGGTTAACGGTTTCCCACTAGGCTATCGCTGCTATCCTTATAATCCTTACAATCTTTATTTGATCCTATATAATCGTGAACCTATATAAAAAACGTGAACATAATATTATGCCATTGTAACCTGTTATGTAGTTATTTACTGTAGATTAGATTGATCTAGAAATATGACAAGCCACGCTGTAGGGACGTGGTGTCTTGAGGTTAAGCTAAGCATAGATTATTAAAAATAGTACAACAATTAACACTTTTAATTAACCATTAAACGAGTTAAATGTGTATTTAACTAAATTTACTAGGTAGGATTACATAATCCTACGCGAACAGAAGACAGGGCGTGTTTCGTGTAAACAGGACTTGCTGCGTGGTTCTTGTGAGGCAAGAACACTTAGCTCGTGATGTTGAAGCCAGCTGGAAGAGAGCTTGAACCAGGACGCGATCGGCTTATATATCAGCTACCGCCGGGCAGGAGGGGAAGAGGGGCGCCGCCCGACTCGCGCGCAGCCGTCATGGCGCGAGCGGTCCGCGTGACATTATGTATCTATTTGAAATATTTTTATAAAGATGTATCTTCTTATAAGAACTTTATAAGCCTTTTGTAAGTTTTATGAATAAGACTGTTAATCTATTGAGTTGCAGCGGCACATCGGCGGCCAGACACAATAGATTTTTAATTATGTGTGGTTTTCTAAGACTTGACACATTGGTAACATCTATAATTGGTATTTGGCAGGTGTATGTAGCAGAGGCAGACGGTGTGCCGGAATACAACGGGACCATAACTTCTGAGAAGCGACTCGTGGCAGTCAAGTTCCTGTGCCACGACGCTACCGTTAAGGAGAGGTATATCATGTATGACCACGCTTAGTTTATACATGTTTGTGTACGTTCTACTTTCCACTCTGTCACTCTTCTATGTGTCAACCTTCTGTGTCTCTTTCTATACTGTTAGTTTTAAGTGAAACTAAGTACCGTTTGAGTTTTGGAAACCAAATTGTACACGAAATATGCACACAACGTACCGCAAAGGATTGCTTGAATGTTGGACGCACGCAAGTGCTAAGAACTCACAGAAATACTTGTTAATTCTATGAAAACTGGGACTTGCATGATTACTTATAAAATAAATAGTACTATACATTTCCTAGGATCCGATACAAAAGTGTGCTAACAAGTTGAGGAACTTCTTAATACTATGCTTTCTAAGTAAAACGAGTTACATTAAATAAATATATATGTTTAATAATGTATTATTAGGGAGGAATTTGAACGTGACGTGCGTATTCTTGCTGCGCTGTCTTCGCCGCACTTGGCCCGTGTGCTGGGTGCTTGTCGCTCGCCCCCACTGGCCGTGGTGCTTGAATACCTAGAGTTGGGCGACCTCTGCGCATTCCTGAGGACTGCAGCACCGCCGGCATCACACACATTACTCCACTTGGCGACTCAGATCGCAGCCGGCATGCAGTATTTGGAGTCGCTCAATTTTGTGCATCGCGATTTGGCTGCAAGGTATATAGATACAACCGCTTCTTTATTCAGATTTAGTTAATGAATTTAATAGTTAAACCTCAAGCTCTTGAATTGAGAATGTTGGGTACGATTCAAACACTTCTTAAGTATTACTAATTTTTTTTTTATATGTATTTGAAATTATTTTAAAATGTAATAAAATTTGACAAGATATTTTGCATATCATATACTTAAGTAAATGCTCAGTTGATAGTGGCTTGAAATTCGATTCTGTCAAAAATGCTTTAGAATACTCAGTTGAAATTGGCTACTTTTCTCAATTCAGAAACCATAGGTAAATATTTGCGATTTTTACATAAAAATAAAATGATACATACATATATAGATTCACGCCTGTTTCACAAAGGGGTAGGCAGAGACTACGGATTTCCATTTGCTACAATCCTGACATACTTCTCTGGCTTAATTAACTTTCATAACATTCCTCATACACGCTCGCCGGTTTAAGGTGCTCTTAAATAAAATAATATGAATATAGTACTTAATAATGAAACAAAAGTCTTACAAAAATAAAACAAATATTAAATACGGTATATTTTATTACAGAAACTGCCTTTTAGGCAAGAACTTCCAAGTGAAGATCAGCGACTTCGGCACAGACAACGAGGCATACGCTTGCGACTACTACAAGGTCGACGGACGGATCCCTCTGCCTCTGCGCTGGGCCGCTTGGGAGTCCGTGCTCCGAGCTAAATACACCACGAAGAGTGATGTGTGGGCTTTCGCCGTGACGCTGCACGAGATCTTCACGCTGTGCAGACGACGACCTTATGAACATTTGACTGATAATGAGGTATGTTAACAAATATATTCATAAACGTAAACAAACAGGCGATTTGTTTTTGTGTCCGAGCGATTAAATTGATGTATACTTGCTATATGCTAATGCTAAAGGCGAAATATTTCAATAACCAAATTAAAATAATTTGTAGTATGTGTGATACATTGTGGGATGTTGAATATCGCAGGTGCTGGAAAATCTGTCGCACTTGCAAGCGGACGATGGCATGTTCGAGTGCATCGACCGCGCGGCGGGGTGTCCGCGCGACGTGTTCGAGCTGATGTGCGAGTGCTGGCGGCGCGACGAGCTCGACCGCCCCACCTTCGCCGAGATACACCTCTTCCTCCAAAGAAAGAGCCTCAACTACGCGACCACGTGATCCTGGCATCTCCCATGCCCCAACATTTACACGGGCATGAGTTATTAACGATCGACTCGGAGCAACAGTTGAGTAAGGGACGACGGATGCGATTGTTATCACGCATCCACCAACGAAATGACCACACGGTTCTGAATTAAGCATGCTCTCACCGAACAGAGGTTTCCGGTTTTATAGAATTCTCTAATCTATTTTAGTCTATAGTAACTATAACAAACTTGTCGACAATATAGTGCAATAAGAAACCTCAGCTCGGTGAGCGGTTTGTACCCAACGTTTGCTCCGATGCGAAGTCCCGATCGTGTGCTGGGCTGTTTCTAGCGGCGCGAAGGTTTTTGTACTTAATAGTATCGTGTTAGATCGCTTCACACGTTCCGATCGGCTTTGTGCACGGCTTGAGGACGCTCCGGTTTGTACGTAGATGGCCGCGACCGCTCGAAACGTTCCCATGCATGATCATCAAAATGTATAATAATCAGTTCATCGTAATGTGATTTGTTTGGCAGCTCACAGACTCTCGCCGATGTTACTCGATGGTGAATAGGTTATAGAAGATATATGTACTGCATAACTTTCACGAGTGAGCTACGTTTAATAGACATAAGCGACCGATCTTCCTTCACTTCCTACTATTGTACGTTTGTGAGATTCCGCCTCCTACTCCCGACCATGCTGTCGTAGCGTTTTATTTTTTTATAAGGCACGGTCCGCTTTATACTTAATGTTCTAGAAAGTTTAACATTCTTCCACAACATCACATGGTACGGCGTAATTAGTGGAATCCAGAAGGTAAAGTTACCACCTAATAGTCATTTATTTTCATACAACACATTTCATTATTAAACAGTAAATTAGACATAATATTATAATAGTAAGTTGTTAGTTATAGTTGCATCTGAATCGAATAAAATAAATTCTATTAGGTATTGTTACATAGATTTTATTATACTACATTTTAATATACTAAAGGTTACACAAATACAAGTTTTTGATGAGCAATGTTGCAATAAGCCACCTTTGTAGAGAATATCACACTACTATAATATATATTCTAAAGCAAAGCATAAATTATTGAAATATTTCAACATAATTTATTGTGTGATAAAAGTATTATACAAACCCGCAAATAAAGCAAATTTAAAAGAAAGTAATGAAATAATAATGTGACTGGTTCTTCAACCAGTCACACATTATTATATCATTACTTTCGACCAGCGTAGTGGTCTGCACGTACGGACTGCATTCAGAGCGCTTCTAAACGCACTTGACGCAGTCCACGTGTTTGTAACACGTAGGGACACGACATGTGGGGCGGATATTTAGATTCAATATTCATTTGAGGACAATACTTAGAGGTAATACGTAATAAGGTGTTATGTACTTTTCAAACAAAAATTTGGTGTTATCATTTGAGATTATGTGACATGGTCCGGTACCATCATACTGCTCACATGTTTGAAGAATACATTATCCTTCGAGATATTAGGAATGTATCAGTCTTATAAACAGGCCTACATATTTAAAAAATCATATCTTCATATGAAAACTATCTTTGAAAGTGTAACCCATATTTATCTACTAGACAGAAATTAACGACCTAACTAAAAATAATAGTTTTATTATTAATTGAATATATTATAGCTGTTGAAATTTGTCTATTTTCCGTAGTTTGCTGTGTTGAAGTTAATTTGAGCAGAACTTCTGACAATATGAGCGGCGACTCGACTCGTCGACTAGTTGCGTTTCGATACATGCGATGACGCCATCGAACCTATGAGATTCTTTTATACAATTTTATTTATTCTTATATTCTTTATACTCTATTTATTAGAATAACTCATTGTAAATCGTATTGTTATACAAAATGTTTATTTTAGATTTATATTTTACTATAACGTTCTATGAAAGTATTCGATCATGCGTGTATCTGAACGTAAGCTTTATAGTGTTATTACTAGCTCTTACGTTCCCTCTTGTGGACCGAAACGGCTTAATGTTAAAGCCTAATAAATTAAGCACTTAATAGATGTAAGCGAGCGATATTTAGGTTGCTATTTAGTCAAGTCAATCACAATTATCGCAGTGTAGAGGACAAAATATCAATATTATACAAAATTAGTATCAGCCGACTATCACCGGCCGGCTGAACATGAAGTGTAATATGTACCGTACTTCACATTTGTATGCACAAAATCTGGCGTGATATTCAACCGTCTTATTCAATGTATTACTTTTACAATGACTGATAAAACTCAAATGTTACTTATTTAAACTTAATTTAAGTACTTATTAGTTACTGTTTCATTGTTTAGTTCATAAGCATTAATGTTTGTGAGTAAATCATTTGAATAATTACTATAATGTCACTTTATCGAAACGTTGATAGAACACTAACAAAATTAGATATTGGGAAGTGATTTTATATGGAATAGAGGAGTGAAAATAATGTTAGAAGAAGCATACGTAGAGTCGGGTGTGTGAGTGTACGTGTAGGTACGACTCCTCGCTAGGTACAGACACGAGTGTCGCGTGCCCTCTGCGCTGTGACGGTGACAAGGAAGGAACCAATGTTAACTAGGCTAATCGACACATAGACCTCTAATTATTTTCTAAGTAGAGCGATATAACAATAAGTTTGCGTTGATTTTCCATCTGGCCTTGTTTGTTTGTTACTTATTATTGTCTATCTGATAGTGTAGGTGAGAGAAAGAGTAGTTTTATAACAAAGTCTCATTCCCTCATACTAATGTATCGTTAGTTAGTAATATTAGGCACTAATAATAATAATAATGTACAATAAAACACCCTCTCTGCCTTAGTGATGCTATTCTTACCCCCTAATGCTACGACGAAATATCAAGTTAGAACAAAATTATAATGTATCTTGTAAATACGAATTCTTATGGCTGATGTAATATATCGAGCACTATGGAAAACTTAAATTCCTAACAATGGTCCAAACTTCACTCGCTTTTTTATTTGTACTATACGATTATACAATTTCTATATAGATAAAGAAATAATGATAAAAATTAGTCTAGAAATACAACTTATGCTTTAATTTTATTTTAATAGATGTAAAACATGTATTTGTCGAAATGCTTAATTTTCATAATCAAAGTTTTATGAAAAAGGTTGATACCAAATGCAGTATTTTTATTTTATACTCTACATCTTTGTACCCAAATAAAAGCAATAATGTAAACATGTCGTGTTTAACTGTACCCGCTCCTACTTAGTCGCAAGTACCGCACCTGCTGGTTAAATACTCGTACCAATCACAAAACAAATCAAACAAAGATTTAATACCTCCTTTTGCACTCTTAAATGGTTGAACTAAGGATATTTGTAAACATACATCTTATCGAGTAGCCAGCAACGACAACTTCCTTTATGTAGTGTAAAACAATAGAAACAGAACACAAGTTAACCCGAGGGCAAACTAATCGCTCACTTGAAAATGGGACGGAGAAGTATACTGGTGTTTAGTGTGTGTCTGCTGCAAGCCGCGCTCGCGGTCAAAGTTAAAGTTCTGATGCACTCCGACCAGGACGACTCTAAGACAGAGGACGACGACGTCGCGCACACCGAATCTTGGGACCACAAGAAGAGACTTGAGGTCACAATGTTACCGTTTCTCAAATCTCGTGTTAAGCATGCCACTGTCACAACGGTTGAAGACAAAATAGAGTATGTCGACGAAGACAAGTCAACTACTGAAAAACCAAAGCAACAACACCCAAACGAGATGATCTTCCCTCTTATATATCGCCAAAGTCACATAAATAGTATGTTTAAATTTGGTGAAAATTGGTATACTTGGGCTACTGAAAAAAGAACGGATGGCTCAAAGGCTATCAACTACTACATATGCTATGATGAGCCCAAGCGTTGTGACGATATTGGATGGGTAAGGTTATTTCAATCAATAATATCTAATGTTGCATGGTAGGTATATGGTTTATTTCATAAGTATTTGTTCTGCAGGAACGAACTGATGTTTTACCAAAATGCGCATTCCAAATAGACTCGCTACTGCATGAGGACCGAGCGTGCATCAACAGCTTTGGCGTTGAACCTCTCACATCCGGTATGTGTGACGGTGCTGAACAAATGAAGGTAACTAACTCGTTATAACAAACTCCTCTAACATTTTAATTTTGAAATTAGTCGCTAAAACAGTTTTCGTGAAATAGGTCAGTGAAATAATTCGAGCATGCGGTCCGCGAATTCGCTCATTGTGGCGCTTCGTCCGAGTGGGCCGCCGACCACCGAATGCAGCCAAGCCAGCAGACGTTAACTCTCTAATTTGTGAAGATGAAGAGGAATGCTTCATAACAATTGAATACAGGGTAAAGGAAATTTAAAACATCTATATTCTTGTTTTGCACTCGTATTTTATTGTCTAATACATGATAATGTTTCAACAGATACATCACGACAGAATAACGTTCTCGCTGCATGAGCCTACTCGGGGACAGACTTTCAAAAGTGTATTAAAACGAGAAGGGCAGGAAGAAAAGGCTACCGCGATGACAGAAAGCCTACCCCCAGCGCACGTCGTCGGCCGTAGAAATAAGAAGATAGTCGTGAGGGAAGAGGAACAAACAAGACCTAGCAAAAAGTTTCATCTTCGAAGTAAAAATAAGGCGGAAGGAAAGGGGGTAACCAAGGAGCGAAACGATTCCGGCACGTACGCCAATCGGAGATTAGTTAAGAACAAAATAAAGGTTAGAGAAGACGTATCTGAAGACATCTCTTAATAGGCGCAGCACTCGCAAGCAGCAGGCGCGCAGTTTGAGACACTCACGTCGCTACGAACCTCTCGTACTCGACTAGTGCCTCAAACTGATTTTATACTCTAAAGTGTGTGAATAAACGTTAGTGTAATGTTTGGGCAGTAAATAAAACTACAGGGTAGAATAAAACGAACTATATATATATTAATCTATAGTTTCGCTTAATAAATATGCACTCAATTTTTATTTTTTGAATTTCTTTTTTGGTTGTTTCTGTTTATGATCCTTGTTATTATGACTGTAAAACTTCTTGTAATTAATATTTTTATAAGCAAACGGTTTTACGTTACTGTCAGTTTTCTTATTATTGCCGTTAGTTATTTCTTTCTTCTTATGCACTGTATCATTATCTACAGGCACCCCTTTAAGTTCAATTTTCGCCGCGGATATTTTCCGCTTGCGTTGTTGCGTTTTGTTAAGCGCGTGGCTATCGTCCGTCTCTATAATATAAGGTATAGTAGGGCTCGCCGGCGCATTGCTCTGTTCTTCGTTTTCAATTTTTGACTTCACTTGTTGTAATTTAACAAGGACCTCTGTTTTGATCAACTCGTTTCCTTTGCTAATAGCTGCTATTTTCGCTTCTATTTCTTTGAATTCCTTTATTTCTTCCATCTGTGAAAACGTATCAGTTTGTTTACACCATATCTTAAAACATCAAACTAAATACGATTCATGCACATGCTACATTACTGTGACAGTAGGTACCTGAGCTAAGGAACGATATTTTCTATATCTATCGAATGGTGGAACGAACTGTTTTGCCTCAGCATTCAAATCGGAAACCTGTGAACAAAGAAATGCATAATTTTGGTGTATAGTAATGTCAATTATAAATATTAATTGTTTAAAAGAATAGTATTATTAAAAGATCTGGAGAGTGAACTGTTATAAGTAAGCATGTAGTTATAAATACAACTTACAATATTTTCATATAAATTGGGCTTCTGTCTGCAAGGAGCCCCGATTGGCAGGTTCGCGTCCTGCGCCGAGGTGCAGTACTGACTGTACTCGTCGTACAAATCGACGGCTTGTTCCACGTTCATGCTGTACTCCTCACTGTGCATACAAATAACAAACATATGATTAATAGCATGCGATCGGAGTGCCGACACTAGGGCATTATATGCCAACATAATTTACCAATACAACCTAACCATTGTTCTTATTAATAATATTATAAATGTGAATGTGAGTTTGTTTGTTTGTTACGCTTTCACGCCTTAACTACTCGCCCAGTCATCATGCAATATCGGATACACATTGTCGAGGAACAGAAAATGACATGGGGTAGGTAGGTAGCTTTCATCCAGGAAAAAGTACTGTTACTAACCTCTTACCTACATTTAGGCGACCGAAGCCGCGAGCAAAATCTAGTACCTATTAATACGCGAGAAATATCAATAGAATATTTACATTTTATGATTCTACATATCATAGCTCTACAAGTGCAATTTATATTCTATAGCCGATTTAGCATAATCATTATATACTACTCAAAACAAAATAAGGGCCACTAAGATTTTGTGCTGTACCATGAAAACAATAAAGACATTAAATTGTTTAACTTATGTAACTACAAAATAATGTTATTGGTTATAATATTAAAATAATGATCATGAAAAGTTTTTTCTAAGTTTATAATGAAATTGCCCATTTTGAATGAAAAACATGAACAAAAGAAATCACCGGAAAAAGACAAAATACTGTTCTTGTCACTTTTGTTTCTTCTTTTTAGTAACGACTATATCCTCCTCTCTTAGCAACACACTCCTGAAGCCTCGTATGCATACTTTGGATCAAATTCCTCACATTTTCATCTGGAATCTCTTCCCAGGCACGTTTTAAAGCGTCAATCAGCTGCCGTTGGTTGTAGACCCCTTGCTCATTCTCTCTAACCCTTCGTTTCAATTGGTCCCACAATTGCTCGATTGGATTTAAATCCGGACTGTTAGCTGGCCATGGTAATACCTCAATATGAGACCCTTCTAGGACAGTTTGGGTTGATCGAGCTGTGTGTGCACGGCCATTGTCTTGCATCAGGATGAATCCAGGCCCCACTCGCTGTGCAAATGGGATCACTTGAGGCCTGATGACGTCCTCGATGTAACATTCTGCAGTTACGGTACCCGCATTTAAAACGGTGAGCTCGGTTTTACCGTGTAAACTAATCCCACCCCAAACCATTACGTTGGGACCACCGAACGGTCAACTTCGTGGATGCAGGACTCCGAAAACCGCTCGCCGCGTTGTCTCCACAACCTAACACGCCGATCATCATTAAAAACATTTACTTTGCACTCGTCTGTAAAAAGCACCTTGTCACCCAATCCCCTAGTTCAAATACTGACGGGAGAATCTTAAAGGGCTTGCACGTTGAACCCTGGTATGAAGAATTCGAACAACTCGTCGTCTTTGCAATCGATTACGTATAGTTTGATCACTGACACGGGTACCCGTTGTCAGCCGTAGGTGGTGTTGTAACTTACGGGCCGTTACTGTACGATCACGACGAGCACTTAGTTGGATGTACCGATCCTCGTGCGCCGTTGTTACACGAACTCTACCTGAACCGGGTCTCCTGGCAACACAGCCGGTCTCTTGGAAGCGATTCCATACATTTTGGACAGCTCTTCGAGAAAAACCCAACTGCAAACCCACGTAACGCTGAGAACGTCCTTCTTGAATCATAGTTATCGTACTGGTGGCATGATTAACGCGAGATGATAAATGAATCAATTAAAATTGAAAAAGTAAAATAACCGAAACAAGTTAAAAAGACAATCGAAGAAAAACAAGAATAATATCCAATTATTCTTTTCTTAAAATGATGGCCAATACTTTTCAAATTAGGAACACGAACACCAGCATAAAAGAGATCAAACACCAAAGAGTTCGTAATACCAATATAATGCTACTTATCAGTTACTTTCAGTTTACTAAAGTGCACTTAAATGTAAATAAACTAGTGGCCCTTATTTTATTTTGAGTAGTATATATTATAATATATAATGATTATGCTAAATCTGCTATAGTAGTAGATAATTAATTCATTTACAATTGACATCACTAAAATGTCTATGGTCATGTCAATGAACCGTTTGTATACATTTTTATTTTATTGGATTGGATTAGACTTTAATAAAAGTGGTTTATAGTAAAATAAACAACGCAACAAAATCCGTATAAAGTGTTTAATTTCAATCATATATTTTATTTAAATGACTGTACCACTGCCATTGTAGTGTAAGCTATGCTATACCTCTGCTGAAAAATATATAATATTGATTACCTATATAAATCTGTAATATTGTCTTCTGTTTACGCGAATGTTATTCATTGAAATTAAACTACTATATACGGATTTTATCGCGTTGTTTATTTATCACTGTATTACAAAATTTTGAAAATATTACACTACTACTATTGATTTTATTTTACTAATTTATAAGCTAATGAAATTATTTAAACTATTAAATCTATTTATTTTTGGTTTACACTTTCCCCGACGTTTCGGTTGCTTTTCAGCAGTCATGGTCACGGGGAGACTAAGATGGTAGTTGTCTCAATGTTCCAGTGTAGTTATTTCAAAGTACCCGAACATAATTTAATCATGGGTGTTTCTATTTACGCAGAATGAGCTCAAAGTATCATGAAGTCTAGCTGTGGTTTGTTTCTTCTTGGGTTTGACTATTTGAAGTACTGGATCCCAAGCTGGTGGTACATTCCAACCATCTTCTCTATTGAAATTGGGATGTTTTTTGATTTCAATAGCCTCGCGAAGCATCCTTGGTAGGAATCGGTGTTCTTTAGCGAGAATCTGTGGTTTGTAAAATCTCAGGTAGTGGTTGGTCCCCTGTTGTACATGTTCACACACAGCAGACTTCAACGAGCGTTTGTGTTTTACGTCAGCTATGTGTTCTTTTATGCGGGTGCCTATGCTTCTCTTGGTTTGACCAATGTATGAGAGTCCGCAGTCACAATCTATTTTATAGACCCCTGCATCTTGTAAAGGTAACTGGCACTTGACGGATGGTAAAAATTGACTTATCTTCGTTGGCGGCTTGAAGTATGTGTTGATTGAAGCTCGCTTCAAGATGTAGCCAATCTTGTCAGTGACACCCCTGACAAGATTGGCTACATCTTGATGTGTGATTGGCTACATCTGTGTGTGAACATGTACAACAGGGGACCAACCACTACCTAAGATTTGACAAACCACAGATTCTCGCTAAAGAACACCGATTCCTACCAAGGATGCTTCGCGAGGCTATTGAAATCAAAAAACATCCCAATTTCAATAGAGAAGATGGTTGGAATGTACCACCAGCTTGGGATCCAGTACTTCAAATAGTCATACCCAAGAAGAAACAAACCACAGCTAGACTTCATGATACTTTGAGCTCATTCTGCGTAAATAGAAACACCCATGATTAAATTATGTTCGGGTACTTTGAAATAACTACACTGGAACATTGAGACAACTACCATCTTAGTCTCCCCGTGACCATGGCTGCTGAAAAGCAACCGAAACGTCGGGGAAAGTGTAAACCAAAAATAAATAGATTTAATAGTTTAAATAATTTCATTAGCTTATAAATTAGTAAAATAAAATCAATAGTAGTAGTAGTGTAATATTTTCAAAATTTTGTAATACAGTGATAAATAAACAACGCGATAAAATCCGTATATAGTAGTTTAATTTCAATATATAAATCTGTTTCAATTTGGTAATAATACAAGTATTGCTGTCTACTGGGCAGATTGCAAGACTCCGTGCAAATACTAAGGAATTCTAGCCCATTCGTAAATATGTACCTACCTGGAGGATTATGCAGCAAACATTGACGATCGATTAGATGCAAGCCGTTATAGACGTACACAACACACGAATGTATGTGTCTGTTGTTTGTAACGCTGGTAATTGTAAGCTTAATCAGATAAACTAATCGGTTGGATAGTTCAGCAATAGGTAAATATTATAGAGAAAAGCGAATTGATGATGGTAGATCAAATGCTCCTAATCAACCTAAATATCATCGTAATAACCAAGTTCAGTTATTAAAATAATACCGGTCACCGTGAAGCGGTTTCTCGCAATGATATGCCGTACATAAGTTATGAATAAGACGGACAGTGATTTAGATAAATTCATCACTTTGCAAGAGCGTATCTATTTCAGTAAAACTAACGTATGTGTATATATATAAAACGCAGAGCATTGCTTAAATCAGACCGTATAGCTAAATTTATTTGAAATTTTATGACATTGTTCTATTTAAATATATATTTTATACATAGTGGCACCGGCGTCTACTGGACATTGTTACAGACTCTGTGTAACTAAGAATTTTTTGATAGAATAGTATACCACGCTGCGACGTCGAGAAAGTCTTATAGTTGGGCTAAATTTAGCTGAATATGCTTAGAGTGAAGAGCAAATTTTCAAGAATTAGATATGTTTGTCTTATTAGACAAACATATCTAATCCTTGACAATTAGCTTGACTTGACTTTTTAGACTTATGTCGAAATAAAACTGAGATCTCTAACATACATATAGATAATTCCAAACGCCATCCTCCATTTTATTCGAAATAGGCCTGTTATACAAAATATCTACTTCGTGTCAATCAACCTCTTAATCCGAAGCCGATATACAACGATCTATCTAAGCGTGAATGCGTTAGTTTTCGTGCAGTGTTTAGTGTAAATATCTCAAATTCATGTTAGAACTTGAATCACAAATTCTTTATGGCTACTACTTGTTTTATCTGCTACATTGATCTAGCAATCCAAATAATTTGTAAGTACGAGTCTCACGTAACTGTGATAACTGTTCGTATTTCAGTTTTGAATAGGAGATTAGTATGTCTTCTTAAGGATCGATATTTTTTTAATACGACTACGCACTATGAGTATATCCTGTGTCGCGGGGAACTTTAGAAACATTAAAATAACGGACACATAGAACACCCAGACTCGGGCCTTACCATTTGTGGATCACACAAAGTTTTATCACGTGTGGGATTCTAACCCACAACACTCGGCGCAGCGGCAGTGCCGAGGCAACCTCTTAATCTACAACGCCATCTGTGCAATAATAGTGTAGTCAGAGGTAAAGTAAAGGTGTATTAAAACCATGTTTTAATAGCGAGTGTATACGTATTTACCTGAATTCAGGGTGTAAGTCATGTACATTGTAGGCTTGCGGCTGGATCGCATTCACCATGTTTCTGATGCTTGTCGGCATTTGATACAGTTGCGGCTCGTTCGGCAACTCGCGACACTGTTTAACAAAGAGTTAGTTATAAAATATGATGATAGAATACATGACATTAAAATGCATTATATTGACTGCAAACAACTGTAAGAATCTGTCATATTAACTTACAACTTTCGTATCGTCTAATAATAATAATACATTGTTTATTCGGATTTCTTGTACATACACATTAATATTACAATATTTGGAATTGCCTTTTAGCAATTGTATGCTTGTGTTAGGGTATTCTGCTCTTCTAGTTACGTTCATGTGTGGATTACGGTAACAATTATATAGTTTTATCATATTCATATTCATTCAATAAATAATCATTAATTATTACAATATATAAACAAAACGGTAATTAAAAACAATGTAAGATTTGATGTTCATAAACTTAAGATTAATTTCAGTAATAATGTACTTTGTTAGTACATAGGTGTCTCATGTATAATCGCGCATAGACGGTAATCATCAATCATGTAATTGTGAAAGCATATTTATAATGCTGGCCCATGAACGGCTGCGCACAATTTTGATTATTCGTCTACCAACCGCTTTAACGCAAAGTTCAACCTGTTTGATTTTGCGCCAAGTTGGTTGAAATTGTTATCGAATCGCATTGTATGCTGGACTTATCAGATGGTTAGAAATCGCGTCGAAGTTAATCGACCGCCGGATCATATATGTTCCATGCATAGCTAACACGACCGACCAATCACACTCGATAAACCTAGACTTATCACACGCCAGGATCCAGGTGTCAGGATCCTAACTGATATTATAAATGCGTATATGAGTTTGATCGTTTTTTTCTTACGCTTTCACGAGTTAACTACTCGACTGATCATCATAAAATTTTGCTTTTACGTCGTCAGGGGAACAGCCTACCCTACATTTATTACAATATACATTTTTTGACAGTAAATTTGATATGCATTAGAGAGGATTATTAGACTAACCGACAAGAGCATTCCATGAATGGTGAGTAGGTTCTGTTTTACGAAGGGCGGCATGGGACTGCACACCGCATTGACGCCCTGCAACTCGCGCGGCAGCGTCTCGGCTAGGGTCAACAGCATGTGGTTAGGGAGAAGATATCTGTTGAACACATACAAGTAAATTAACGTACTAAACCTTACTTTATGTATTTAAAAAAAACAACTCAAAGACAGAAACGAAATATATAAACAAATAAAATGCCTTTTAATCTAGCAAATATGAATATCCTGCTTTCCTACATATATTATACCTAGACTGTAGAATTTCAGCTTTGCTAAGATAACCTATGTCCGCTGGCTCTGGGATTACAATCTTCCTAATAAAAATTAATTCCGGCACTAGGATTTATCCCTGAGTCGCGGAAGACATTACAAACATCCAAACAACCGACACAAAGAACACTTAAGACTCAGAACCTCGGACCAAACTCAACCATTTGCGGGTCACACAAATATTTGCCTAGTGTGGGGATCGAACCCACAACACTCAGGCACCACAGACGCTGTGGCAGTCGCAGCCTACTACGTCATCCGTGCAGTACTTACTTGAAAACTAAGTATTCCATGGATGGCTAACAGAATATAGTTATCAACTTACTTAATAACTACATTCTGTTAGCTTTAGTCTGATATAGAAGGGTCTATTACATTGCAATAATAAGAAAAGCATCGTGAGGAAACCTGCATGTCTGAGAGTTCTCTATTATGCTCTCGAAGATATGTCAAGTCTGCCAACCCGCACTGGGCCAACATGGTAGGCTAATCTTCTCATACTGAGAAGAGGCCCGTGCTAAGCAATGGGCCAGTTTATATAGAGGACTGATATTATTATATTATTTTGCAATATGAGAAAATACAAATATGTTATAAATACTAAAGATCACTATTACACATTTATGAAGTTAATAAAACATTAGCAATGCAGTGTATATGGTAATTCAATCTGGGCAATTATATAATTATTATTTTTGCATGCCTAGTAAAGGCGAAATATGCTCTGGCCAATTTTTTTACTACAATATCTTTGGATGGTCTTCTTTCTTTCTTTCAAAATTCGAAGATATTTCGTGTTTCTATTTTATCTGTGCATATATTCATATACAAACTGTCCCAAAATTCAACGATAAGCGGGCACCAAAAGCTGGATGTACTTATGACTACCTGAGAAAAAAAGAAAGATTCTATCATGAGTTTTCTTTCATCTTACGATATTCTTAAAAATCGACACCCTTTATTAAATGATTTTTGCTCTTTTTTTTTTTGCTCGTCAGTATGACCACACTCCGCCTGATGGTAAGCAGTCGTGTGGTCTAAAAGCAGTGGCCTCCACATCGTCTTCGTAGAAGCCAAGGCGATGTTGAGGTCCCTCCTTTGACGGCCTGAGAAGGTGCTTTTTCACGCACCGCTTAAAGGACCCAGGATTGAAGGAAGAAGGAAACACGTGCCTTGGCAGAGAAGAGGTATGAGGACCCAAACTTGTTGGTACGCACTCTAGTCGACTCCACCGTGTAAAGATGGCATCTGAGCCCAGCACGCGTTGTTCTGGATAAGAAAGGGGAGGGCGGGATAAGGTGGAATAACTCTTCAGAGCACTCCCCGTGGTATATTCTGTACAGCATGCCAAAGAGGCAATATCCCTACGGAGTTGCAGAGGTTCCAGTGAACTCATGACTTCTGGATCTATGATGATATATGATATGATCTATGATCGATGATACGGACAGCCCGCCGCTGTAACCTGTCAAGAGCGTCTAGCAACTACTGCGCGGAGCCATCCCAAAGATGAGAACAGTACTCCACGCAAGGGCGCACTTGTGCCTTATACAATAGGCACAGCTACCCAGGCGCGAAGAACCGCCTCACCCTGTTCAGAACTCCGAGTTTTCGCGAAGCTTGCTTAATGACGCTCTCGATGTAGGTTTTGGGATTAAGGGAGCGGCAAAGATCCATACCTAAGATGGAGAAGCTGTCACGCATCACCAGTGGAGTGTTCTTCAGAGAAGAGAGGGGAAGGAACGGAGACTTTTTTGTTGAAAACGCGCATGCCTGGGTCTTCTTGGCGTTGAACTGGACCAAGTTCTTGGCTCCCCATTCAGAGATGCGGTTCAAGGTCTGGTCAAGTTCAACGACAAGATCCTGCCTTTTCCCCTCAACCGCAGCCTGTTTGGCCCCAGAACGTCCGAGATATCGTCCATGCACGGTACTGTCGTCTGCATAACAATGTATGTTGCCGAGATTCAACATATCATTGATATGCAAAAGAAAGTGCGTAGGGGATAAAACGGACTCCTGAGGCACTCCTGCATTGACCTGCATAAATTTGGAAGCGCGACCGTCGCAAGGGACTCGAATACGACGCTTCTGCAGGAAACTTGCAATCCAGGTGCACAGTTGAGGGAGCAAGCCATAGGCCGGAAGCTTGGAAAGAAGAGACCGGTGCCAGACTCTATCGAAAGCTTTGGCTATGTCTAGGCTGACAGCCAAAGACTCGCCGTGCTTGTCCATAGCCTCACCCCAGAGGTGCGTGACGAACGCTAGAAGATCACCCGTTGATCGTTTAGCCCGAAAGCCGTATTGGCGATCATTGATCAACGAGTGATCCTCCAGGTAGCGGACAATTTGAGTGTTTATAATCCGCTCAAACACCTTGGAGAGCACCGAGGTGATAGCTATGGGTCGATAGTTGCCTGGCTCGGAACGGGCCCCCTTTATGGAAATCGGTTGAACGTTCGCCTCCTTCTAAGCGTCAGGCACAGTGCCTGCGGCGTAAGACGTCCGGTATAGGCGCGTAAGTGTGGGAGACAACTCCGCTGCACATTTTTTGAGGACCACAGCTGGGATGCCGTGAGGTCCACTGGGTTTCCGAACATTGAGAGACTGCAGTATCGCACGAACGTCACGTTGCCTGATACGTATATCAGGCATGGTGTAGGCGCAGTTAGCAATGTTAGGCGGCTGCGAACCGCAGTCATCGATTCGGGAGTTGGCCGCAAAGAGATTTGCAAGCAGATCTGCTTTCTCTTACGACCGATGAGCCAGTGATCTATTCGGATATCTCTGAGGGGGCAGTGAGGTCTGGCAGAAGACTGCACGGGTTTGGCCAGGCGCCAATAGCTACGACTGCCCGTAGGATGCACCATGAGCTCCTGGCCAAACCGTGCGACGCCCTGGGCATCCGCTCTTAAGTATGCCTCTTAAGATCTAGGCTCTGCCCTCTTGCAGATCTTTGTGGCTTGGTTGAACGCTGCCTTCAGGTGATCCACGTTAGAGTCGTGAAGAGCACGAGCCCTGGTCCAAGCGCGGTACGCTGTCTGTTTGCGTTCAACAACATCAGCGCATTCACGACCGAACCAGGGCCTTTTCCTGCCACCACTCGTGACATCACTGTATGGAATAGAATATTCCATACCCAGGATGATTTCACCAGCGACAGCAGTAGCGCTCTCTGATGGATCCCTGTTCTCAAAGCAGCGTTGAGCCCAAGGGATGGATGCGAAGTACTCCTGCATTCCATCTCACTTTGCTGACGAGCAATGCCACAGTCGTCGTCTTGCCTCCTCGGGTCGTGGGGGCGTAACAACAACAGCTGTGGCACAAACCAGACAGTGGTCCGAGGTGGCCAGCGGAGCACTAATCGACACACTGTACCGGTTTGGGTTACTAGTCAGCAGCAGATCGAGCAGAGAAGGTGCCTGACCTGTAATGTCCGGTATCCGGGTGGGCTGGAGTACCAGTTGAGACAGGTCATGCGTGAGAGCGAACGCATGGGCAATTCGTCCCGCGTGGTCTGTTTTGGGAGAACCCAACCAGGACTCATGATGGGCATTGAAATCTCCCAAGAACACCAACTCAGCGTTCATAAACTGCTCCTGCGCGTCGTCTGCCACCTGACTCAGGTAATCAAAGTCGAGTTGTCTCAGGGTCTCCTGAATGGAATCGGTAGAGGCACATGTAGATTTGGCTGAAAGAGCCATGATCTACGTGTACCCAAAGGACAAAAAAGGAAGGGTCCTCTAGGCAGTGTAGACGGCTACAGCAAATATCCGCCCTAACAAACAAACATACCCCGGCTTTCGCGAGGAAACAGTCCTCTAGCACGTAGCCGGGATATAGCAGGTAGGTCGTGTCTGCAGGACGGCGTATTTGTGTCTCCGTTAGAAAAAGCATTGCCGGCTGAGCCGTCTCCAGGTGGTGATGGACGGCATTAAGGTTAGCGTGGAGTCCTCTGATGTTAATAAACTCCACGACACCGGAAGAGGAAGCAGCGGTGGGGTTACAATTTTATAAATACTTCTGTGTTTTTATTTTTGTATTGGCAACATAAGTAGCACTACCATTCATCACAATCATAAAACATTCCAGAATGCCTGTAGCTTTTACACAAAAATCAACCAAAATGATGTTGTTTTCTTAAATTATGTAAGATTTTAACTTTCAGCATACTTTCACTCATTGTGGTGAAAAAAAGTATTGACACAACTACGGAAAATATTTTAAAAATTGGCGCTTCAAACTAGGATTCCAAAATGGTATAATATTCTAGGCAAACTATTCACAAAAATATGCATAAGTACATTTTCTGAACAACAATCATAATTCGCAAATTGTTAGCGTTGATAGTAATTACTTTTACTACGTATCTAAAAAGTTTTTTGTTGCAAGTTCGAAATCAATTTGAATGAGACATGTCCGTAGTCCATAAAATAAGTGAGAGATTATGCGTTAGAGGGAGATAGACAGATGTTCATTGTTCTGTAACATTAGTGCTGGTAGAGCAGTAGTTGTCCTCAGCAAGTTAGTACGCTCTACTTCTTTTTTACTGTACACCATTCTAATATTCAATTAAAGTGGCTCTCGTATTAACGACTTCTGGAACGGCTTTCTGTACTGTGACCTGCAAACTAACCTGACCTAACATTATTTTGGACTCTGATTTTGTATTTTGTGAAGGAGTTTGCTGAGCTGTTTTGTCTCGAGTTGTCAGAAGTTCACCTTTTGGTGCCCGCTTATCGTTGAATTTTGGGACACGTTGAATATACTTAAATGTATGCAAGTATACGTACATGGTACTTTCATCGAGCGCACGTGCCTGCGTGTCCCTCCATTTGTAGAGCATCTTGAGTGCTGCCATCTGCTGCGAGTTGAACGACTTCTTCGATCGAATGTACAGTGGCATATGGGACGTCTCCGTTATTACCTCTTTGTTGTATGTCTGGTAACAACAATAATTACAATTATTATTATAATAATATAAAGAGACATTAAGTTATACAACTGTAGGCCACGAAAGTAAAAATCGTTTGCCAGATGTGTACAATTTGTATCCTGACATTTTACTTCAGGGTGGACAATGTCTGCATTTAATTTTCTTATTATTTAGTGGGCATTATTCAGTACTGATATCTTCACCTTAAATTCTAGATGCAGAGTACATAATTATAATTTTTAAACTAGGGTCCAGGTGATTAAGTATCTGTGGACACTGATGTCGGGTAATGTAGCGGTTTCTTGAGGGATACATGTATTTTTGTATATTGCACACAGCTTCCCAGCCTCCTTCAAGTATGGCGAGGGAAAGAAGCTGCTCATATCCTTACTTGTATATTGTCTAGCAAACGACGCCGCTACGTTCCTGACACATTCAATCAAATCGTTATGTATATCATCAATCATATTGCACACCCGACTTGACTGAATTTGGTAAGTCTGTTTGAAGGATTACACAACCTTACATATGGGTGTTTAGATATGACACAAATTTAGGTATCTTTCTAACAGTACAGATATCTAAATTTATGTCATATCTAAACACCCATATGTAATGTTGTGTAATCCTTTGACTTTGCAACAATTAATTAAGCACATTGCACTTAGAAAAAAACAGCGGTAGTCTAGTGGGACACCGTTAGAATGCAACGCAGAGGTTTCGAGTCCAATCCCAAGGCACACATCTCTTACTTTTCAAATTTATTAAATGATTAATTATGCTCACTTGAACGGTGAAGGAAAACATTGTGAGGAAACCTGCATGTCTGAGTGTTTTCCATAATGTTCTCAAAAACATGTGAAGTCTGCCAACCCGCGCTGGGCCAGCGTAGTGGACTACGGCTTAACCCTTCTCACACAGACAGGAGCGACCGTGCCCAGCAGTGGGACAGTTTAATACAGGACTGGTAATATACATATATTGCTCTTAGCAAAAGTAATCAGTGTGAACATTGCTGCTTGCGCAGTCATGATGTTGCAGGCAATAAGCTACTCTAGCTATTCGTGACATCAGAATGTAATATAAGAGAATTAGTAGACATTATATGTAGAGGATACATACAGCTTCACAAATTTGTCGGCTTTGTTCGAACACGGAGAGTAATAGGTGAGGCTGCAGCGCTGCATTCTGCAGTAGCTCTGCCTTCATCTGTCGCCAGATGTAAAGCAAGTAGTGGGTGTCCATGCGAGCGTACTGTATAAGCTCTTGTGGCAGAGGACGCATGCGCCAGTCAGCCAGCTGGTACCTAAAAGTAGGAATAATTATTATTAATGACTAGTTTCTGACTGCGGTTTCGCTGTAGA
Source organism: Catocala nupta (assembly GCA_963675205.1). Classification (NCBI taxonomy): domain Eukaryota; kingdom Metazoa; phylum Arthropoda; class Insecta; order Lepidoptera; family Erebidae; genus Catocala; species Catocala nupta. The sequence goes on from OY776078.1 coordinate 14,078,321, forward strand.
GGTAGACTCAATTTTTTTTTGTAATCTTCTAATATATTTGGATGGTCGGAGAAAGAGAGACAACGACGAAATCTTCTAATATGTATATAAAAAAGAAATTGAAGTTTAGGGTTTTAGAGTGAATTACTTCTTATTTTGACATACAAAGTCGTAGCTAAAGCTAGATCAACATAAATCTAACAAGTTCATGCCCAAACTATAACTATTTGTATATCACACAATTTTCGACCCGTTTAGAAGTCAAACCTAGAACACACGGCGCAGTAGCGAGGCGAAGTTACTAGACCGCCCAAGCAGACTGCAGCAGTTTGGAACTATGCGTGGTAGACGGCGAAAGGCTCTCCCTTTATTTCGCCACAGCTGGAGAAATGTGAGTGTAATACATTTCTGCTAACATGTTCGGTTATATAGGTGTACGTCTAAATATGGATGTATGTATAATGCCCCCTAAACAGAGGCTCAATAATCTGAGGCATGAAACTGCCATAGGCTGGATGCGGCAGAGGCAAGTCTAACTGTTAGTAATGTTGCTTATAGCATCAGTTCTGCCATCAAGTCGAATTTTATTCAACTGTAAGACTACAGTTACAATATTAAGTATTATTTATTTTATTGGGTTTGCCAACAGTATATATTTAATAAACTAAAATAATAAACGTGACACAAAAATGAAAATACTGATACATTTACCAATTATAGGGTAATCAGCCCTTATACATACTCATGTGACATGATACTGTGTTGAATTATATAATATTCTATAGAAATTAATAACAATAGATACAGCATAAATCGAATAAATATATAAAATAATTAAATTAATTTGAATATTTATTTATGTGCGAGATTATTACTGCTGTTGGAGACGCCAAAGGATAAAAAAATTCTTTATATACAAATATTTAATTTTTTCTTTTCTTTATTTTTATTTCTTTTTTCTTTATATTATTCTTTCTTTATGTCTTTTAGTACTCTCATGTCAATTCTATTGAATACTCACTTCTTATCAGCGTCGACTCTGCAGTATTTCATGAGGAGATGTTTGAGTGACAGCCCTGCCAGATTGAGCACTTTAGCAGCTTGGTGCGTATCGAACAAGCCTACTAAATAAACGCCAAAGTCTCTCTGCAGCCATATCACATCACACTCCGCGCCATGGAATACCTAGAAATAAGAGTTCATTATCATAAAAGCCATTAATATTTAAAAAGAAAATACACTAGAAATCAACTAATGATAGACCAAGTCAACCTCGGTAAATGGCAATCGGTCCGTCTGATATATAAGACCTAAACCGAAATTCTCAGTCGCAGAAAAGGGGCTCGAACCGTGTCCGGTAAACGGCAATATTCTTGTCCGCTATTATATGGGACCTAAAAGAACATTCTCAGTAGCAGAACAGGGACTGGCACTGTGTCCAGAAGACGGCAATATCTTCGTCAGCTATTATGTTGGACCTAAACCGAAATTCTCAGTAGCAGAACAGGGACTAGCACTGTGCTCGGTAGACGACAATATGCCCGTCTGCTATTACCTATATGAAAAAATTATATGAAATTCTCAAAAGCAGCACAGGCACTGGAACAGTGTCAAGACGTCAAATCTTCGTCTGCTATTATTATATAGGACCTAAAACGAAATTCTCGGTAGTGGTGCAGGGACCGGAATTGTGCCCAGTTGACAGTACGGTACTCATAGTATCTTGCTAGTTGGAGATCAACTATAACGAATTTATATATTTATACCTCACTTTTGAATTATATAACCTATAGGGTGGTACACCCAAGGATCCTGCTCATGTCGAGGTCCTGCTGAGTGGTAGCTACACGTTTTTACGAGCTAACAGGTGCAATAAGAATATCTAAATTTCTTTGGAGCTTTATTATTTTAATCTGATGACGATCGCAACTGCAGTTGCTTGTACGAAGTGTGTACGTTTCTCAACGAAGCATGCTGCGTGTGTGCCCGCTCTGGTTTATAAGAAATTATTCAAAAGATTAATCACACTGAATCATTATATATTCAGTACAATACGTGAAAATACTTACTTTAGTCTTCTTAGGGTCAGTAAATGCAAGGTTTAGTTTTTGTATATGTTCTCTTATGGCCAACGCATCTATGATAAAATCGCCGCCTTCGTTCGTAGATATTTGTATAAGGCATGTGATGCCTAAAAAAACAAAATGCTGTTATTGTACGGCATGTTTACCTAAAGCAATTGAAACAGTTTTTGTACTGAATTTAAACATATAATGTAAGAGTTTAAACTTTTCAACGTCATGTTAGATGCAAGCCTAGACTGGCAGTTTATAGGTTTAAACATTTTAAGATTAACAATTACAATAAGTCTACTAGTTTATTCTGATACTTTAAGCACTGATAAGCAATATCTTACCTTAAGACAGATATGCCTTTCAAGTAGCATGTTTGAAACAGATGTACTTCTATAAAAAAGCCTACTAGTGCAGAATCATATAGGCAGATTTCATGCTTTCTTAACTTCGTAACTTTATTAACTAAAATATTTTCCAATAATACTTTAGATAAGCTATCTTTTACTGCGTGGGTAAATGCGTCTATCGCATGCCTCACTAACTAAGCAGTCTTGAAATATTTTATAGTTAGCTAACTACTTAATCACTAACAAATTCCGAACCCCATAAGCTAGTTTATTTCATGAAAAGTCTACACTTTCCGAGATGGGCATCATATCATTTGGATGTGGATCAGACAATCTGATAAAAGCGAAACCAGAATATGTACTTTAGTAAGAGACACAGACAGTAATGTTAAGGATAATGCATATTTTACTGCCGTCTGAAGGCGATAGGTGAACTAAGGTTAAGGCAAGACACAGTTAAAAACACACACATCCTCAAAGGATGTTAGTTCACACAAGATGAATGGTAATAGAGGGGCAATGGAGTCAAGGTTGGTTAAAACATGTGCTGCATATTAAAAATATTATCAGTAGTCTAAAATGGTTTCTGCTTCAGGCTTTTGTGCGTTAGAAAACCCTGAGCAACACATATTAGCCGTCGGCTAATATTCTGACACGCGTGGGGAACCCGAGGCAGTTATCGGTCAGCGAAGGCCGCGAGGTCTCTCCACATGATTCTTTAATTAGCAGAGGACACGTGGATTTGGGACATGGGAGGGTTTGAGGAAGATAACCTTGTCCTTGTAGCGAGAGGGTTATGCATCAGAGCATTTTCCCAAGTAAAAAAGGTAACTATCACTGGATATCTTTAAATTATATACTACTAACTACTTTACATTTAAAGACGCAATATTCTTCAATATAACAGAGTTACTTGCGTCGACTCATATCGTCTTTTGCATATATTCATTAATTCAAGGTAAACAGTGGAAGGTTAGATAGCAGTGACTGTTGTAAAAATTTAAATTAATTAATTTTGTATTGATGCACTTAACAAGCTGATACAAGCAAGATACATTTTATTTAGTCATTCTTAATTTGCTTGGTGATAAATAAAATTCAAGCATACTTTACAGCTTAAGTATACATATATAAAGGTGAGGCTTGTTACTAATAAAAATGATCCTGCCTCGACTGAATTTCGATTCAATACAAAAAAAAAAGCATATTGCCAGTAGATCTGCTTAACGACCAGCGAGTATGCATAATATTGTTTACCTATATTATATACATTTACTATAGAAATCTTAGCTTTGGCAAAATGTAGTAGTATAGTTTCAATTCTACTTGATGTTAATGCAATACCTCTTTTGGAAGTAAGACGTACCTTGATAAGTCCTGTAGGAATGATGTTCCAAGTCCACGGCAAATTCGCTAACAGTGTTCAAATGTTCCACTAGTGTGTCAAGCTTAGCCTCGGAGTCGACGTATGTGAGAGGCGTATCCTCCAGCGCTTGGGGGAATACGGGCTCTTCAGAGTCTGGCTCGAGCAAATGTGACGGCGGATGATATAAGTCCAGCTCAACTTTGTATGGATGTTCGTATCTGAAAATACACCCAGAATGGATATCGAAAATAAAAATATCCATTACCATATGTTGTGCTATCCATTAAAATCGTTGTAAGACTAGTAATTTTACAACAATTTTGTTTAAGTAACCTAAAATACTAACAAATATTATAAATGCGAATGTAAGTTAGTTTGTTATGCTTTCAGGCCGTACATATCGACCATACATCATGATATTTCACATACACGTTGTCAGGGGTACAGAAAAGGACATAGAGCACCTTTTATTCAGAAGTACTGTTATTAACCTAAACTACATTTATGTAAACGAAACCGCGGGCAAAATCTAGTGTAGAATAAACGTACAAATGAAATGGCTGGTATAGTAGGAGGAAAGAGGTTTCATACTTAAAACTGCTGTACATAGCCTATAAATTTGATGAGATACAACAATACATAAACATCCAGTAATCTAATACAATTGTGTTCACGAGTATTTACAAAGTTTAATAACTCACCCGACTGCTTCGCCGTCATCGTTGTAAAGTATATTCAGAGCTAGCGGTTTGGTGTTGTTTGGTTTATCCGATATTTTTGGCACCCACAAGCTGTCCGAGTTGTCAATGGTGTCTTTGAAGTTTAACTGAGGTCGCGGAATATTTTTAGCACCGATAAATGTTGTCGATCCCACCTGGAATATTCACAATTTTTTTATATTTCGACATTTGTGGTAATTAAATTCTAATTAAGATTATAAATACGAATGTGTGTTTGTTTGCTTGTTATACTTTCACACCTAAAGTACTTGACTGACTATCAAGAAATTTCGCTTACACTTTGTCAGAACAGGAAAGGACATAGAGTACCTTTCATCCAGGAAAAAGTCCTGTTCCCGAGAGACAGAAATGTATTGACCAAATCTATATTAACGCGAACGAAGCCGCGCGCGCTAAATCTAGTAATTATATAATGTATATTTTTCGAGATTTAACATTATAATTTAAGAGAGTAAATTGAGAGTAAATAATATTCATATTACTAATATACCGAAAGATTGGGTGCTTACCGAATTAGCAACCGATAAACTCATTAATGTTCGATTTATACAAGGTTGATTAAACAGTGAGGCTTTATTTCTATCTACATATAGTATGTACCACATACAAGCTCTACACCAAATTTCAGTTCAATAGGAGCAGCATTTTAGCCGCAGGATAGATTTTAGTTTTTGCTAGACTGCAACGGCTGCCCTAACAGCTGACCGAGAGTCTAAGCATAGGTATCCAAGGTCATGCAAAGCTTAAAGCGACAAAAATGTAGAAGTTGCCGCTCTGATACTTAGCATACATTATTACAGTAGCTAACAATCACGCCAAAGTGAGTCTTTAATCTTAGCACAATAAGAACGAAAACACAAGCATATGTTATGCTTGTGTTTTCACCACTAGTTTACACCATTAGTTTATAACGCAAACAAGGAAGCAATAGGTAAATAAACCTGTGACAACAATGAAACAATAAAAGAAAAACAATAATGAAACAATGAAAGACAACAGATGTTTATAAAATATGGTGTTTGCGTATTAAATTGATTTAATTTGTTTGAAAAAGTGATTTTCTATTTTTATCTTTATCCTGTTTTTAACCGTTTCGAATTAACACTGAGCCTAAATGGAATACTATGTCCATTCTAATATCCATGGATCATAGCAACCTTGTATACAAAAATTAATTGTAGTATACCAGCAATCCTGAATATTAATGCTTCCTTTTTTAATTAACCTGGCGGCACAATTTAATATTATAGTAAACATGTTCTAGTTTCTAGCACCAGAACGCTTTAATTCAAAGAATAACTCATTTTATACACATTTCATGACTGCGTCGGTCGTGCAATACGACCGATTTTGTTTGTGTCAAATTTTTGACGTACTCATGGTTTCTACTACATATGTATATATCCAGAGAATGAAGGGACCATAAGCTATTTTTGTTGCAAACATTTTGTAACATATTCTGTTTCTCTATTCGTTGTGCAATCGTTACATTATGATTCATTTATTGAATGCGATTGCTGTGCATGAGATTTCCAGTTAAATCCTGGTCGGGCAATTATTACGGATACATCAGCTATACCGTTATGTTATTTAATGATACATACATATAAGGCAATATCTACGACTAACCCAAAATTCAAAAGTCACGAAATGGCACTACTAATAAAGGAATAAAATAACATCATTAGTTTTGACTCATACTGGTAGTATGACTTTATAATTTATTATGATTATTTTATATTTGCATAAAATAAACATATAGTTTGCCCTACTATAACTCCTAGGCACGCAACTAGACACATACTTATACTTTACTCACAGAAGTTGATAAAAACTGATTGTTTTATTAAAATTAGTGTCAATTCTTTTGTCAATTGGCACATGTGTATGATAACTTAACTGTGTCGCACCAATACATATAATTACATAGCACGTTTGACCTCCACAAACGTAGTGGGTATACCGGTATTCGGGACTGGGCCAGGTATCAAAATCTTGAGGTTTTACAATCGAGGCCAAAATTATACTAATAATAATATTCTATCACATACACACAACACCATCTAGCCCAAACTAAGCAAAGCTTGTGTTATGGGTACTAGACAATGGATAAACATACATACATAGGTACTTTTTTTTTGTAAATGCTTACATATTATACTTAGAAACACCCAGACCAAGACAAACATCCATGTTCATGCACACAAATGTTTGAGTTGTGCAGGAATCGAACCCGCGATCCCAGGCGTAGTGCCACGCCGGTTACACTAACCACTACGCCATCGAGGTCGTATACACACATACATTCGGGGGCAAATCACTTATATAAACCTTGGAATAAATGTATTGCTATCAGTTTATTTACAACTGCGTCTGTCATTTCATAAGCGCGGCTATGTCTATGGATTTTATCTACGGGTCCTAAGACAATTTAAAGTTACCATATAATATTTTTTGTTTATCAAACAACTAAACTGAAAACAGTAAAATACTAACCAGAGATTATCTCAATAAAAAGGATATCCAAAATCGTTCATCCTTTGTCAAAATAAGCATGCACGGACGCACAAACAAAATCCTGTTTTGATTTATTATTTACTTATCTAGACAATGGAAATTACCAAACGATAATCAACGTTTCCCTATATTTTATCTCGGTTATCTTAAAACGCAAGCAATCATTTAATCACACTTATTGCCAGCAATTGAGAACGAACTTCACACACAGGTGTGTGTACAATGTATATGCAAAAGGAAAAATATGACAATGTACCGAGATTGTCCATTCGAGGACAATTGTAATATAGATACAGTGTACCGCATCAAAGCAGCTTACGAAGAATCGCGACCAATATAGACGTCTTTATCAACGAGTTGCATTGAATGCGAGGCTAACTCAAGGCCACGACCTTGCCCGCGACATCAGTGCACCTCACTTTACGGACGTGGGTGTCCGCTAATATATGGATAGCGTATGACTTTACAACGCAAGTGCTCAAATCTACGAAACTGACACAATTAACCACACACGCCAACGCATTCAAACAATAAAAAACCTGCCGTTAATGCTGATTTAGCATTTACCTAGATATTAACCTGATTTCTATCTGCGCGTTCGTCTGGACATTTTTACAACTGGGTTTGAGTACCTATCGTCTGATAAGATTAAGCTGTTATTAATTTGACAGATAAGTAAATGTCTGGAACGTACGTTCCTATTGACTGTTTGAAGGAAGACGTAGTACAAAAAAGGATATCTGTATGCTGATAGTACGACAGTTATTTATTCTAGATAACGAAACGGTCTATAGGTTTTAATAGCGCGCTTTGTGACTGATAAAAAAACAAATATGAGTCATACCTGTATTTTTGCTATAACAGGACCATTGCTCCAAGAAGAAGCATTGGATTTTGCATGAACTCCTTTCAGGAATATGTCGCTTGGTTCGTTTATGCCACTCGCCGTGTCTATGTTTATATTAACTCTGTCTAGAAAACTATCGTTGACATCAATAAGCTTCTCCGTATTATATTCGTGGTCAGTGCTACAGTAAAAAATAAACAAATATTAGAACAAAGACAATGTCGCTTTAAAAAGTAAACAATAGTAATGCACAGTATTCATAAGAAATTAGTTCAATTTTGTAAAAAAAAACCTGTCTAACAAATCGATCTTCTAAGTGTAAATACATATTATATCTTTCCATTTACGCAAATGTTAAGACTGTTTCTTATAAATATGTATAAATTATTAGTAAAAATACGCGTAAACAAACTACAATATAATAGTAGGTATCACGTTCAGGTTGTCACTTTACAATATTAACCATGAACATAGTAAGCAAAAGTAATAAAAAAGTTATTCGCAAAAATGCATAGACATATTCGGTTATTTAAAATAAACTAACAGAGCAAGAGCCCACGACGGTCAGACCTTCGTTATTATAAAAAAAGGTGAAAGTTTATCTGTGCGTGTCCCCAACATAGGTAAGAAAGATGAGTTAACATGGAGTTTGGATTGTGGTTACTTGGGCAGGTAACAGGTAGTAAAGGTATATAAAATAGTACCTACCTCAAATTTGTTAAAGTTAAGTAAAGCTCAGTTTTTATTTATATTTTCTTCGGAATAACATTAGAAATCACGTCATCCATTGCCGGATACTTAGTACAGTTGCAACCCCCTGCCTTTAATAAATTATAATTATACCTTCGTTATAACGAAAGTATAATTATAATTTAGTTAATTAATGTATGTATGTTACTTGGGTACCTATAAATAATGTTACCACACTAGCCGTTATAGTTTTAATGGTTTTGGAATAAAATATAGGTTATTTTTTATTTTAGCTTAGTTCTGAAGATGAAGCTTGTGTGAAGTGTGTGCCATGTTGGCTAAGAGCTAGAAGAACTAGGATTGCTCCGTCAGTTGAAGACATTCAACCCCTTCACCTGATCATGTGGATTGTGATCTTTCTGTTTTAATGTATGCTGTATGTGGAAGGAATCTGTCCACCACATCAGATGAACAGTGGAATTCTGACAACATTGGCCGTTTGTTGGGGCTCCAGCAAGTATATATGAGATAATATATTTATAGTAATTAACTTATAAACACTTGCCACACAAATAACATTAATTACTCTTGTATGTTGCCAACTCTGGGACACTCAATGATGTTAGCTCTACTTTCAATAAAAGGATACTGGTCCATCCATTGTCAAATGAGCTCTTCTCAACGCCAATGAGCAATAAACTTATTCACTCATACTAACACAACATAGCTATTCGGTCAAGATTTTATATAAGGTGAAGGTAACCAATTATTATATCTCAAGAACAATTCTCCAGCTTGGGTTACTCAAATTCAATCAGGAATCTCGCTGTGTGCCCTACCTTTTTTTGTTGGTTTTTTTATGTTTGAACATGTTAGGCACAACTTATGCCTATCGAACTTAGTGTTTAATTTATATTAATTCATCAATATAAATTAAACACTAAGTCATCATGAGATAAATTATTTACAGATGGCCATGAATGAAGTTTGTGGAGTTTGCTGACAAAAAGCTCGTGGTTTGACATATTCCAGAAGGATCACAAGAAAGGCCCAGCATATTATGTTGCCCAATATAAGAAGAGCGGCTGAAACACCGAGGCATTACATTTTCCAAGAATGCATGGAACCAGAAATAAATGTGCCCGAAGAAACCAGGCGAGAAGTGTTGATTAGATATCAATATTATATACCAAGAGGTGCTCGTGTTTGTTCTCTGCATAGACAGGAGGCAAATTATGGAAATCTTTATACTGCTGAGTATAGCCTCAATAACTTTACTTCCATACACATTGAAGAAATAATTTTTATATTAATGGAAGGACTTCATAAAATTTCTTATGAGAATATTCAAAACCACCCTGACAACCAAGTGCAGTACTTTATAGGCATAAGGAAACAAGCACATCAAGAAATATTAGAAGCAACACCCAGGCTTAGATTCCTAAGCTGTTTACTTATCTTACCTTTAAAGTACTGCACTTGGTTGTCAGGGTGGTTTTGCATTAACAGCCTTAAGATCATAGCACACATATCAACTCGGAAACGGATCGTCACCGGATCAATTCGAGCCGTGCAGTATCCTTTGTATGAAACTCCCTATTGCAACGCACATTAATCGGAAATGTAACGTAATTGCCTCGCCTCGAGACAAGCTTGCAGTCCCGCTCGTAGTAGTGCTCGCGCTTACGGCTCGTCGTCCATGCGCTTACTTCTCTCCGTGCACTACTGTTGCCGAACGCGCTGTAATTCACAAAACAACTAACAGTCGTGTTACGCGCGTATTTTATTGAATTTGTAGGTTAGATTTCAAACAAAAAATAACGATGAAAAGGGATCATTGAATAAGTGAGAAAATATCCATATTAATATGATTTAAGTGAGCGCGGCGTAAGCGCGGCGTCGCGTGGCCGTAGCCGAGTCGAAGTACCGGAGCTGCTAATCCGCTTTGGTTACGTTAGGTTGACGCCTGTTTGACGGCGAGGCGAAAGGCGATACGGTGCCGATCCTTCCGAGTTGATATGTGTGCTATGACCTTTATTGTGCAAGTAAAAGACTGGAGATTTAGAAAACAGATTGTCGTGGTTATTTCAAGTGCCAAGGAAAACCCTTGAGACATTAATGTCTGTAGCAAGAAATATCTTGTTAACAGACTATGTTCCACTATATCTCGAATTTTCTCATTTAAGAAGAGGGCAGCTAAATATTCCTACATTGCCAATCACATTTATGGTGATCCTGATGCACCAGCTGAACAAAAACCAGTAATTACAATAGCTGATGCAACATATACAGGGTGATTTTGAAATCGTGTAATTCCTTTTAACCACGCATTCTACTGGTGATATAGAATAACCCTGACCATATTTTTATTTAATTAGATTAATTTTTTTTTTTAATTATTATTCCGTTTTTTTCGTGAAATGGTGTCAGATAGTCATATGTAAACCAACCGAAGCAATTTTAATTTTTTACTAATTAAAATAAAAAAACATATTAATAATTAATGTCGTAAATAATAACGGGCGGTCCTTTTTATTGCCCCTTATTATTTACGACATCAGTTATTGTTATGTTATTATTTTTAAATTAGTAAAATATTAAGATTGTGTCAGGTGGTTAAAATATGACTATTTGAAATCATTTCATAAAAAAAATCTGTACTCTAATTTTGCCGAAACCATTATTCTAATTAAGAAAAAATATGGCCAGGGTTATTCTATATCACCAGTAGAATGCGTGGTTAAAAGGAATTACACGATTTCAAATATATACAGGGTGATTTTGAAATCGTGTAATTCCTTTTAACCACGCATTCTACTGGTGATATAGAATAACCCTGACCATATTTTTTCTTAATTAGAATAATGGTTTCGGCAAAATTAGAGTACAGATTTTTTTCATGAAATGATTTCAAATAGTCATATTTTAACCACCTGACACAATCTTAAGATTTTGCTAATTTAAAAATAATAACATAACAATAACTGATGTCGTAAATAATAGGGGGCAATAAAAAGGACCGCCCGTTATTATTTACGACATTAATTATTAATATGTTTTTTTATTTTAATTAGTAAAAAATTAAAATTGCCTCGGTTGGTTAACATATGACTATCTGACACCATTTCACGAAAAAAACGGAACATAAATTTTTCAAAAAAAATAATTCTAATTAAATAAAAATATGGTCAGGGTTATTCTATATCACCAGTAGAATGCGTGGTTAAAAGGAATTACACGATTTCAAAATCACCCTGTATATATATATATATATACTCAAAAAAAGCAGTAATTACTTAATCCAAAAGGATACATATTCCCTCCATAAATATAGGAATTTTATATTGTCTCCTGTTTACGCGAATGTTATTCATTGAAAGTGAACTACTATATACGGATTTTACCGCGTTGTTTATTTAACACTATAACATAATTTTGAAAACTGTTTCACTACTACTACTATTGAATTTTACTAATTTATAAACTAATAAAATTATTTAAACTATTTATATTTAGGTTTACATTTTCCCCGACGTTTCGGTTGCTTTTCAGCAGCCATGTTCACGGGGAGACTAAGATGGTAGTTGTCTCAATGTTCCAGTGAAGTTATTTCAAAGTACTCGAACATAATTTAATCTTTGGTGTTTGTATTTACGCAGAATGAGCTCAAAGTATCATGAAGTCTATCTGTGGTTTGCTTCTTCTTGGGTTTGACTATTTGAATTACTGGACCCCAAGCTGGTGGTACATTCCAACCAACTTCTCAATTGAAATTAGAAAGATTTTTGATTTCAATAGCCTCGCGAAGCATCCTTGGTAGGAATCGGTGTTCTTTAGCAAGAATCTGTAGTTTGTCAAGATCACGCTGTGTAACTATAAACAGGTGGGTAGTAGAAGCTGTGAATGGCCGTTTTAAGAGAGATTTTATAATATTCAGCCATGAATATTTTGACCGTGGTTGTCGCAATCTAATGGCAGATTTTAAAATAGCAGCTCATCTGCTGAATGCGTTTACTTCGCCATTCGCAGACAATATACATGCAGAGCAGATTGTTTCAATTATATTTGAGAGCCTGTTTTTAAATAATACCATAGCTCAATTAGTTATTGAACATAATTTAAACAGGCGCAGTTCCTGGTTTGTACCCATAGATGCGACAACCCTATCTTTTCCGCGGCTATCCGAGGAGGAATTAATATTATTTGCCTGTGGTGTATACCAAATTCGCCAGGCCCGGTCATATGTGGGTGAACATTGCCGCTTTCATGGAATATATACATTAGAGGTATCCCGAGATAGAATAAATGGTTTAGAGGGAATAAACCCAATGTTGCTTCGAGCTAAAATAAAGTCCGGCCATTCTTAAAACGCTTCGCTTCGCTTCGCTAAAACTTATTTTGTATTTATAGTTGCAGAAACAAAAATATGAATGGTCGTGACGCAATCTGAAGTTATTGCTGTAACTGCATTGTAGGTTTAAGAACAGTAAGATGCTGCTCACATGTGATGAGCATTATTTGGTACTTAAGTTATGCGCGCCATGAGGGTACTACCCGACCTGCCCCCTTCTTAAATGAAGTAATATTAAGAATTAATTAATTATAAGTACAATAAAATAAATGTACTTACAAAAACAACGTATTGTTTTATTTACCTACACTCAAAACCCCCACCAGAAATTCATCATTATCAAACTGTTGCAGTCCGCTACTAGACATAGGTATCTCTTAATGCACCCACTGAGTAGGTTTGATCCATATCTCAATCTCAACTATACTCCATTTGGTTAGGTACTTAACTAAAGATAAACAATCTTGATGTGTCTCTCTATCTAAAACTCAGTTTAGAAATGAAATGCTGCTAAAGATCAATGTAAATACAACAATAACTATTACTAAATCCATTGAACCATTAGTTTAAGCAGTTGTTTATTTGTTTAATATGTGTTTGTGTAAAAAGTCACATCAAGATTGTTTACCTTTAGTGAAGTACCTAACCAAATGGAGTATAGTTTGTGCCAGCCACTCTATCTAACCCGAGGGCGACCTACGCTATGTTTATCAACATGTGGTCTCTGTTTAGAACTCACTTCCCCCATCTGCGATCGGTTCTTTGGCTAATACAAGAGCTAATCCAGCTCTTGACGTGGATTCACATGTAGGACGCACTTTTGAAGACTCGTCATTGCGGAACAAGCGACGAAAAGACTATGTATCTACTTAATAGTAAGTAAAACACTATAAAGATAGCGACAAGCCATCTAGAACATTTACTTTATCTCCAAAACAATGTTAATGTACCTATATCTAACAATCAACATTTGAACACTAGTACACAACCTTAAAAAATAAGACTGGTTATAACTTTAACGGCCCAAGTTCTAAAAATCTAATAATTTAAAAAGGGGTTGTCTATCCTATTAACTAAAATACTATAAAACAAAAAAATACCCAAATCACCAAATTATATTAGCTGTACGAAATTCCCCATACAAGCCAGCCGTTCACCTTTCAGAAAATGTCATTATTTCATTGTTATTGATTCCAACAAAGTTGTCTCAAGGGTTGATGAAGAGTTGTCATGCCCAGCACACGAGGAAGCAGATACTAAGATAGTATACCATGCATGTAACATCAACTATCCAGCAGAAATAGTAATCAGAAGTGTTGATACTGATATTGCTGCTATAATGCTTGGTAACATTCACCACCTTAAAAATGATTCGTGGTTGCTTACGGTCACTGGAAGTAATTTAAGATATGTGGATCTAACCAAAATACATGCAGAGTTGGGACAGTTAATTTGTCAGAGCTTACCTGGATTTCATGCCATCATAGGATGTAATCATAATCCTGCGTTCTTCAGAAAAGAAAAATTAATACCCCATAAAACATTAAAAAAATATCCAGAGTACCAGGGAGCTTTCAAAAACTTCGGTAACAGCGAATTATCCCGTTGAGCGTCTGATTAAAAAAGTGAAAGGAAGGACTTGGCGGTTATGAACACCTGGTGTTCACACGACACACGAGAGATTAATTAAAATACGGATAAATAACAACAAAACATCTTTAATATTATTCAGAGATTTATATGCAATGTATAACATGTCGGTAATGTAATTGATGTTGATGCCCCTCGACTTTAAATGTTCATCGACTCGTATAAAGTCTCTGATGTAAACGAAGCTCTTGACCGATAGAAGTTGCGAAATTTTGACGCCAATAATCTACCACCTTGCAAAAGCAAGCTATTGCAGCAGTTTCTGCGAGCAAACTATATATGTACCATTTGGAACAATGCTCATCTGAAAAATCCAACCACATATCAACCAGACAATAATGGCTGGGTATTGGAAAATTACAAATACCACTTTAAATGGTTTCGAGGGGATCAACTACCAAGTTATGTCAGTGATTCGCTCAAAATTCAACCAGGTATGTGATTATTATGTCAAATTATTGTACATTTTTTTTTTATTGTATAATCTACTAAGGTAATGAAAATATCGACGACAATGATGAAAATAAAGGAATGATTAAATATTATTTTTACATGTAATAATAGCTTTTTTGTACTTTATAATAATAAAATAATATTTTTACTTAATTTAAGATGGCTATGAACGTAATAAAACAATTTTTTCATTGGATTTCATAAACGATCGCAATAGACTAAACGCCTTATCTCACTCGCACCCGCTTGAACAGTTGTTACCTACAGCAGATTTTCAATGTGTCTGGCAAAATGTTAAAACCATTAAACTATTGAGGTAACATTTTTTTATAGGTACCCAAGTAAGGTAAGTAACATATATTTATAAAATTCATATTTTATACTATAACGAAAGTATAATTATAATTTATTATTGAAGTTTAGGGGTGTCTGGCAGAGGGTTGCAACTGTACTAAGTGTCCGGCAATAGATGACGTGATTGCAAATGTTATTCCGAAGAAAATATAAAAATCTGAGCTTTATACTTTAACAAATTTGAAGTACTATTTTATACACCTTTACTACCTGCTACCTGCCCAAGTGACCACAATCCAAACTCCATACTCGCTGATCATTCTTACCTATGTTGGGGACATGCACAGAGAAACTTTCACCTTTTATAAAATAACGAAGGTCTGGCCGTCGTGGGCTCTTGGGCTATAAGACCATAAATTCACTTTAGCAGGAAGCAGACTTACAATAAAATCGCAATGCATAAAAGGCGACGATCGCTATTGCTCAGAATTTTTCACTTAGCAAAACGTTTTTGTTGCCGTATTGACTGGTCATTATGTTGCACCGTCAGTGGATGCAGTGGTTAACAGTCGCTAAATGGCTCAATTTGACTGGGCAATAATATGTACAGTGACATAAGAAGCATCAAGATGTCTTTTACAGATTATATGCAGTGATGATAGAATGTCATCTTAATAATATCGGTGAACAAAATAAGAGGAATGCCATAGCTAACTTTTTACAAATATTCTACATTGAATATGGCTAAGCTAAGGTTATATTTTGTTCTGTAGCAATATCAGAATTGCATAATATAATAGCTTCAACTAAAACAAAAAAAAGCAGGATTATACTCTGTTTATGTGCATAATGAGTTAACAGTATGATACAAGAGATAGGAAAATATCTTACAAAATATATCTTTTATATTAATATAATTGCAGTATTATATATAGATATAGATATATAGATATTATATATAGATAGATAGTAATAGACCAAAAGAAAAATATATATATTTTACTGTTTACTAAACAAGCAGAAATCAATAAGATTATTGTTTCTGAAACCTAAAACCTTTTGAATAACTATGTTTATTTTCGAATAATATCATATTTTGATTGTTACCAAGGGTATCTTTTTATGTCAAATTTGAAACTATCATGTTATAGTTCTAATGTTCATTAAAATAATAATATAACATTTTACTCAACATTTAATGTTGTTGATAATGTGTACTTTCTGTTGATAGTTAAATAAGAAGTTAAGTAAGTGATTTCAAAAGTTGCCAATATTGTTACTTAACATGAATTCCGTTTAAATTTAAGGCTAGTTCATTCTAATTTATTACTTTCTAATCATGAAAATATTTAAAACATTGATGATTATGTAAACATGCATCATTTCATAACTGATTAGAAAGAATGTGCTAACATGTTGAAAATGGCAAAATAATTAAAACATGTTAACTCTGATATAGTAGTAAGCTTGAGTGAAGTTTGACGTTTAGGCGAGACAATAGAACACGGCAAATTTATTATCTATTATAAAGGAGATACAGCAGGCCAAAAGGGTACAGGATTTCTAGTGTAAACGGATTTAAGACAAAATATAGAAGAATTTATCGGCGTATCGGAACGCATTGTAATACTGAACATTAGATTACCACCCAACAACGAAACAGTACAGCACTACAGAAATTCACTCTTTCTATTCTATACTAGCAACCGCTATAAAAGCTCCTGGACATAAAAACTTAATAGTGATGGGGGACTTTAACGCAAGGAGAGAAGGAGATGATACTAGGCCCATACTGTTCAGGGAAACAAACAAGGAATGGAGAAAAACTCATACAACTTGCATATGAGAATAACTTGAAAGTACTTAACAGCTTTTACAAAAACAGCCATAACCAACAGATGGGACTTGGATGTCACCAGATGGCCACTACAAAAATGAGATAAATTACATTCTTACAAATAATAGTAAGCAATTCCAAGACTGCAGAGAAATCAATAACCTGAATTTAAACACCAATCACAGATTGATAAGGGCAAAGCTACAACTGAGCAAATCTAGGCAACACAGACGATCCTTCAAGGTAAAACAAGCTAACATTCGAAACGACCGATAGACTAAAAGAAAACTCAAAACCTTTATAGAAAGTACGAAGGAATATTCACAATAAGTATAACAAGTTCGAAGAGTTCTTACATACAAAAGCAAGGACTGAACCAAGAAATGGAAAGAACTTGGCAAATTGGCTTACAAACGAATCGTAGGAATTGCTGAGAACTTGAGCTGAACTAATAGCTATGCCGGGGAAGACGAAAGAAGATAGAAGAGATATAGCCGTCATAAGTAATACAATCAACAACATGAGGAAAGACCGCCAAAGATACCGGCTCGGACTACTGGAAAGATGCATCTAGAAGACTGGAGGCACCAAAGGAGTGGCCAAACAACTAAGTTAAAAAGTAAACCGGATACTCTGTGTTTAAAACAAGAACGGTAAACACGAAACAAGACGTTCGGAAATCATGTCGATCGCCACTGTTTTCTTTCGGAACCTCTACGCAAAGAAAGGACACAGTCAACGTACAGACCTTTCTTGCGGAGACGTCGTGCCAGATGTGTTACCTGCAGAAGTAGAGAAAGCAATAAAAATCCAAAAGAGAGATAAGACTCCTGGGTCAGACGGCATTAATAACGAATTCCTAACTGAAAACATAGACCATCTTATACCAGCACTCACATATTTATTCAACGAAGTGATACGAAATGAGACAGTACCCCAGCAATGGACAACATCGACCATCATATTACTACATAAGGAAGAAGGAGACAAAAACAACATCAACAACTACACGCTTATCAGTCGTCAAATATATACAAGATTATCGCCAAGATTATTATTCTAAACATAATGACCAAGATACTGATGAGACCCAACCAAGAGAACAAACGGGTTTCAGGAGTGGATACTCGACTCTAGACCCTTGCTCTTTTCAATTATTTGTTTTACTACGTAGATGTACGTAGTAAAACAAATAATTGAAAAGGGCAACAAATTTGATATAACTTTCTACTGTTGCTTTGTAGACTATAAGTGTAAGGCCTTCGACTCACTACAACACGAAAAGATCTGGCAAGCACTTTTAAACCAAGGAGTAGAAAGGAAGTACATAAGAATCGTTCAAAAAGTATACGAACACAGCAAGACTAAAATCAATCTGGACAAGGAAGGGAAAGAGATAAAAATAGAAAAAGGTGTACGTTAGGGTGACCCCATATCACCTAAACTTTTCACAGCAGTCTTAGAAGAGGTTTTCCGTCAACTGGTTTGGGATAGGAGTGGTTTATCCATTGATGGAAAGAACTAGTCGTGTCTAAGATTTGCAGACGACCATATAATTTTCTCAAAGGAAGGACTACAAATTATGTTAAATGATCTCGATAGAGAAAATCGTAAAGTAAGTCTAAGCATGAACATCCAAAAAATAAAGCCATGATGAATGGAAAGCAAGAACCTATTTATATCAAAAACAAAGTAATCGAATATGTAAGCAAATATGTTTATCTTGGACAAACAATCTCACCGCAAGACGTGATTTTAAAAGAAAGAGACAGACGAATAGGAAACGCTTGGCGACAATACTGGAGCCTGAAAGAAATATTGAAGTGAAAACAAAGAAATAAACATGGCCATTAAGAGAAACTTTTTGACAGATGTATACTGCCAGTACTCACACATATGGCTGTCAAACTTGGGCCACAAACAAAAATCACATTAAAAAACTTGAAAGTTGTCAGAATGCTATGTAAAGAAGTATGATGGGAGTGAGAATGGCTGATAGAGTTAAAACAACAACTATAAAGAAACAAACAAGGATGATGGTAGTTACAGTAACAATCAGAAAGCTCAAGTGGAAATGGGCAGGTCACACAATTAGAGGAACAGAAAAGTGGTCCAAAACAGTAATATCTTGGTTTACCAGACACAGGAAAAGGAAACGAGGCAGGCCACTTAAAAGATGGGCAGATGCAATACAGGCTGTAGCAGGTAGAAATTGGACAACAATAGCAGGGAATAGGAATAAGTGGAAAGAGTTGGGGGAAGCCTTTGCCTGTAAAAGGCATACAGATTGTATCTTCTGAAATAAAGGCTTTATTTTTAACTCTTATTTAGACAAGTGTCAGAAAATTAACAGCTGTGACCTAAACATGTTTTTATTGTCTTCAGTGTATCAAACTTGTTACCTCATATTACCTACAATGTGTATGTCTTGTTAAAATATATGTATGTCTTATGAACAGATTTCACCTGAATTGTAATGGTATGTCATCCTAATCCTAACTTATATAAATGTGAATATGAGTTTTTTGTTTGTTTATTTGTTACACTTTCATGCCTTAACTGAGTAGTTAAGGCATGAAAGTGTAACAAGTGTAACAACAAGTGTTTCATGATGGTCATTTGAGTAAATGACCATCATGAAATCTCACATGCACATTGTCAGGGGAACAGAAAAGGACATAGGGTTCCTTTAACATAACCTAACCTACATTTACTCGAGCGAAGCCATGGTCAAAAATTATTATAAATAATGAGCCTGCATTCTGTGTTAAGTTTATGTAAAATAATTATTTATTAACTATATGGAAAGCTACCTGATTACAAATGTCATCCCTGAGCTTTTATCATAAATTTTTCTGCCCAGAATAATTCTCTGTGCATTTTACTCTGATAACTCTCTTTACCCTGACACCATCATATATAGGTAAAGCATTAGATACTATTCACCAAAATTCTATTGTGGCAAGAAATATACAAATTTGAAGATATTTCTATATATTTTGTTTTCCGGCCAACTAGTGAATTTACATCCTGGCTTCCTTTATTTCTTGCCATTTATAATGCTACATATTTTTATTATACTTTATGTGCTTCCTGTTTATAAATTTGACCTCATATACTGTCCAAGATGTTGGTAAACATATTAGCTAAATTTTTTAATCTTTAGACTTACATTATATCTGTTGAGGCTCTTGTGAGCTATAATTTTGGATGGATTCATTATTTGATTAATGTGCCTGTTAAGGTTGCTCTCGTAGACACATTTTCGCATCAACATTGTTGCTGTCAAGTTATGGAATGCCAGACATAAACCTACTGTGTCTGGCCTCCAGTGTGCCACTATGACTGGATAGGTTAATGCAAATAAACCATGATTGTACACCAGCACCCCTGTTATAGGAGATGATAAGTATTACACATAGCAGGTGAAATATGGATACTCTTGAGCTCCACCACCTATCAAGCTTTATTTTAAATTTTATAGCCTATTATAGGTGTTCCTCTTATTTTGTCAATCAGTATAATAATATATGTTATTACAATATTACAAGCCAATATAATTTAGATGTAAAATAATAATGAAGAAGAGTAACTTACCATTTTAACTTCACAATGGGTATTTCAGTAGCTATTATTTGGTTTGATTGTATAACAACATTTTCACTTAATTGGCAGGTTACAATGTTGAAATCAGTAAATGTTTTGAAGAGATCATACGAAGTTCCAGAAGGCAAGGTGTTTGATGTTCTGATAGATTTGTGCACTGATCTGTATCCACCCTGCAAATAATGTTATCATTATTAATGGTTGAGCTATCACACATAATATCTTTAAAGTTATTATATATATATATATATATATAGTATATATATATATATATATATATATATATATATATATATATAGTATATATATATATATATAGTGTATAGCACCTTAAGAGCACCTTACACCGGCCAGCGTGTATGAGGAATGTTATGAAAGTGAATGAAGCCAGAGAAGTGTGTCAGGATCGTAGCAAATGGAAATCCATAGTCTCTGCCTACCCCTCTGGGAAACAGGCGTGAATTTATGTATGTATTATGTATATAGTATATAAACTGAGAGGATTACATTCTTAAATTATGAAAGAGTCATCTTGAATCTATCACTGTAAAATAATAATGAATCATGTCACATTGGATTTTAGTAAAACAAAACTGAAGGTTTGGATAAATAGAGCCTACAAAAAGCAATAAGAAATAAAAGCTTGTATCTATAATAACAATTGGTGGGAACCTCGCCATTTGCCTTAGCACAGGCCATGAGTACACAAACATATCATTACTGTGTAGTCAAATACATTTATTTGATTTGGTATGTCTGCTGTACTATGCTCCCAGAGATTTAAAATAGCATGAGTTATGATCAAAATGTTTTGTTATTCTGTATGAATTATAAATGTATTGGCATATGAAAATATTCAATTGTTTTGAATAGACAATTCATACCTGGTGTAACTATCTGCAGAATCTTACACAGTGCAATTATGTTATTAACACACTTTTATAAACTTGACCTATGGATGCAGAAGTGCACTCATTTAAGTTTGTTTATATACATAAGCATGTAGCAAATGTATAAATAGGTATCATTGAACAGATATATGATGATGGATATAATATAGAAAATGTTTGGCAGAAATTGAAATAACTAAATGGATTTAATAAAGCTAAACCTTGTTAATTATACAATAAATTGCTTATTTAAATGAATTTTAACAAGTCTTATAAACTATAATATGTTTGTAAATTCAACTGTCAATTTATTAAACTAAAATAAATATGTATTAATATTCTCTTATTCTGCTTTATTATGAAGTAATGAAACAATTCTATAGGTATTCCTTTGCAATGCTGGAACTATTTTAACTATTTTTACTTTTAATTATATGTTGACATAAACAGCTCATAAAATATATAAAAGTACACTATTTTGAAAGTCTTGAAACAATTAAGATAACCTAACCCTGACCTAAAAAAAAATTTGTACTAAAATATGACTAATGCTTTCAAAATATAAATTAAATAACACATATTTATAACCAGCAGTTTTGTATAGAATGTTGTATTACTTACACAAGTTGCAAACATTGAGGTCATTTAAGTATATATAAGAGAGAAACTTGAATAGTAAGTGATAGTTTAAAAAACATATACAGAGCATGGCAGCAACAACAATTATGTCACTATGTTACTTCTTAATAAATCAGCCACTAACATTTCAGAATAAAAATTATCCTTCATGGGATTACACTAACACAGTGTAATCCGATGACGGATAATTAAAAAAAAAACTATGCTTTAAGCTGCACAAAACTAGTTACTATTGTTTATAAACAAAATTTAGTTCATGGCAGGTGGTCAAGAGCATATTATTATATCATACAGCCTGATAAATACATAGATTCTTCACAACTATACCAGTATGCATGACATTGGCAATGTTTAAGGCTTTCAAGGTGAAAATGTCTAAACACACAGTCAGATATACTTTTTTATCTTATGATTACCACTAGGATCATTATTTCTTTAGTTCGAATGGAACATTTGAATATTTCATAATAGAAATATATATGTTTTACTAGAAAAGACTGAATAAATGACATGTCTCATATATTTTATCCTATTAATTTAGATATTTATAAAGAGGATTATGCAGACACCATAAATTACACATGTTTTGGATGCAAAATATGTCTTCTAATTAGGTCTTTATCCTTATAATCCCAACTAAAATGAGAATGGAAATATAACTATGGTAACACTTTCCAATCCTTCCCCATCAAATAAAAACGGGTCAGACTGATATATTAATTAGAAAAGTGACTCATAATAGCTGTGTATATAACATTTGTAAGAAGGCAAGACCCATATCACCCAGTTAAATTCCAATTTCATTATGAAATATTGTTGAATGCAACAAAAGCCCAAAGCGTGTGGTCGTTATTACAAAACTGGCCACAATGACATAGTTATGTTGCGCTAGTTACTGCTAATAGCACATAAAGCAGATTTCAACATACATATAGTATTGTATCCTAAAAAGAATAAGATTCATAGACATCCCTGTGTACACATTTTGAATATTACGCATAATTTGTGAACTTCAATAATAAAACACCATGCTTGTTGTCATTGTGTCAAGGAGAAGTCGCTGAATCACGCACCTGTGTAACTGATGTCAAATGTGGGTAAAATTCTGGAGCCTCTGGGTTTAAATCTGAATTCATTGTACTGAAGTTAAACTAAATTAATAATAGTCAAATAATAAAAATAACAAAATCTAGGCTTGCATGAGCTACGAAGACAGGGCGAGCAACATAGATTATATTAAAAAATAAATGACCTAGGCCGACAGAACAGACAGTTACATATTTATTCTCTATGGTACAAATTCGAGGTCGAGTTGAGTAAATCGAGAGAAACGAGCACACGATTAAGCAATATCCATAGAGAATAGCCAATGGTAGGGGGATGTAAGGGGTTGCATTGCAGATAGCGTTGCTAAAACTAGTAGTTGTAGTATAGATAGTTTTCTTTTTATTTACCATTAATTTCCACCAATATTTTGTACTTTAGAAAAATGGGAGAATATGGTAGATTGAAAATAAGGATAAACAGAAGAAGTACCTCACTAGAACACCACATCAGATTTTAGCAATAAAATCTAAAAAACATGCATTACATACATACAACATTTATTTCGTTACGCTACTCGTACATCATCGCATTTTTCCATTTAAAATTTAAATGTAGCACTGATTGGATTTCGTTGGTAACGCATTATAAATAATTAACAATTATCGTGTCTTTATTTACCTGTTATAGTTTTATTTACATTTTACTATGGGCGTTTCGGCTTCCTTGGAGGATCCTGTGACCATAATCTTAAAAGAAACCCAAAAAATAGGAATAGAATGAAAATAATACTTTAAGTTAGTTATAGACATATAGTACTAAGTTAATAAAAACGCGTTACAAATCGTATCAGGCTTCGCCGAAGGCTTAACTTTTTCTATAGTTGTAAAAAATATTACATAACTTAGGGCCGGTTTTTCAATCGCCAGATAACTTTTATCTGAAGAATAAATATTGGTGGTATGACATATTTTCTATACAAAAGCTGTCAAAACGTCAAACATATTCCCAAGATAAAAGTTATCTGACGATTGAAAAATCGACCGTAAAACAAACAAAAATTTTAATATTATCGTTATTAGTGGATCCGACATACGTGTCCTAACCAAAAAAACCGATCGCAGCGCCACCTACCGGGTCTAATTATGAATCAAAACCATTTACACAAAATGCTTCGTTTCAGCCCATAGATAAGAACAAGTATTATTTCAGCCTTTCAATAGGATTTTGGTGACATTATACATTATTGATGTACATGTTTTTGTTATAGTGGTTAAGTGTTCGAACTAAAATTGTTCGAATAGTTTTTTTAAATAAAGCTTTTTATATGCAGCAATCCTTGTCTAAGTATGTGTTAAATCTATTTCTCTAATAGGTTGGCATTGTTCTGTGGTAAGTAAGTAGGTGCAAGTAGTATATTAATTTGTCAGAGAATTGACACAGTTGAGGTTACATTTAAGGCTAGTCTGCCTTTTTAACCGTTCAATGCTTGGAATACCAGACATAATTGAATACCTATTGTCTCTGACTGCTGGTGTACCGCTGCGACTCCATACGATAATATATGCAACTTGCTTTAGATGTAGGATCCATCTTCTAGTCACTGAAGGAGAATGTCTCCACTCTTCGACTAAATCAGTACAGGTTACAGGCCATATACCTGCAAAGAAAACATTAATTAATTAGGCTTTTATTGTAGCGTCCAGAGTTTGATTTAATTATAACAATGATCTTGATGGATTGAACAGCAGATCGAATAGCAGACCTTTACCAGGTATCCGTAAACGGTCATACATTCGTCCATTTGTTTATAAATGTTGTAAATAAATTTATTTGTTTCAAATTTTACAATTATTTACTTATAAGTAAATAACTGTTAACTTCGTTTGTTCTGAAATATGTATATGTATTGGGCTTACCTTTAATTTGTATTTTGTATTATTTTAAGTCAATGTTCTGTATGTATTTTAGTTGGTAAGCCTAAACTTAAATAAATAAATATATTTGAAAAGTATGTATATAGCCATACTATATATACTTTAGTATTACTGTGAGATAGGTATCTGGTTACAGCAATTATAGCCTAGTGAAAGACCATAGGACTACCACGTAGGGGTCTAGAGATGCGATCCCAAGGCGCGCATGATTCTGAAGTTATGTGCGTGTTAAATAGTTAATTATCGCTCGCTTAAACAGTGAGCAAAACCTGCGTGTGTGAGAGTTTTCTATAATGTTCTCGAAGATATGTGAATTCTGCCAACGCGTACTGGTCCAGCGTGGTGGACTATGGCTGTGACGGACTATGACCCTTCTCACACAGAGAAGAGGCCCGTGCCCAGCAGGAGGACAGTTTAATACAGGGCAGGTATTGTAGATCTATAGTGAAAAACCGTTAATTTTTTCCAAATAACTTTGTTTGAGAGAATATTTATGCCAAGTTTCAGGTTAATTCGCCAAAGGAATACGGTTCCTCACTATAAACTTCATTACCCTAATGCAACTAACAAACCTACATAGCGCATGATATTGAAGTGTTGTATCATACACAATAATGGCAATTCCTCATATTTTACTGCAGTAATAGTTAAGGATAGTTAGTTATATATTAATCGCAACTCAACTCAACTTTATTAAATGACAATAATAATAACCATTATTCATAAAATACTGTCACAACTAAGGTTCAGCTACTTATGTTGTTGACTGTACATTACTTCAAATGCCACATGTTCAAAGATGAAATATAAACTAATTCTTTTTTAAATCACCGAGTTTTATTTATGACCTAACAATTACTATTTAAACATTACTATTATTAGTTAGTAATATTGTTGATTAGTCTGCCAAATCGCACTGGGCTAGCGTGGTCGTCTATGGCCAAACCCTTCTCACACTGAGAATAGGCCCGTGTCCAGCAGTGGGAAAGTTTAATACAGGGCTGATATTATTATATTTTATATATTATTAGCTTAGTCTGTTTCAATCCATAATAAATAACTAAATACCTAATCATGTATTTATCAAATTTACAATAAAAATTAATGTCAAATTTCTTACATTTTGTTATATTATTTTTACGCATAAACAACATATAAGTTTATGGGGAACGGTGCCGAAACCAAGCGACGCGCGAAGGCTATCGAACAGAGCATCATATGATGAAACCAACTGATGAGTGACGAACTAGCGACGCGCATCATCAGTGGTTCTTCTCGTAGACCCCTATGGGGTTTCAGGGTAACCAGACCAGGCCGTGGGCCTGTTTTGGTGGTGTTCGTCGCCGCCTGCTAAAACAGGCGGGTCATTGGGGTGGGCCCGTGTGGGCCCGTTGGTCAGTCCGGGTCGTCAAAGCCGGTTACCCACCGGCTGTGTAGCTAGCGAGGTCCAGCCCGCAAGGGTAAGTCTCCGCGGGCGACCAACTTGCCAGCTGAACTTGGGTCGTGTCCGATGGGTCCCTCCTGCGCTTGGCGAGGTCGAGCTCTTCGGGAAGGGTTTCCCGGGGAGCGCCCGTCAGCCAGCATCAGGGAGGGGCATCACGTAGGTCAGGTGAGGGTTGCCACGGAGACGAGGTCTTGCGTCAGGGCCATCCTGTCCGGTGGTCGCCGATGGTAGGGCGCAAGCTCCCGCAGATGGCGGGCGTGCGATTCGTCGGCGCGCACGAATAGGTTGGTGCTTAGGCGCCTCACGAAGTCGTCTAAGCTCTCCATGCACAGGTCCCAGGAGATCGTCCTGTGCCGCACGAAGCGAGGAGCGTCGGTGATGCGCACGCAACCGGCGGCGGTTCGTCTCAGAGGTGAGAGCGAACCAAGCCGGGGCAGCACAGGTGAGTCGGCTGCGGATGTACGCCTTGTACACGCCGAGCTTTGCACGGAGCGGCAGTCTGGACGATAGCACGGGTCGCAGGAGGGCGCGCGCTGTGCGCGTTTGGAAGACTACGTTGTTGACGTGGGGCTTCATGGAGAGGGTGCGGTCGATGGTCACGCCGAGGTATTTCACCGTCGTGGACCATTTGATGTTCTCTCCCATGAGCTTCAACTGCGGCAGTGCTATGCTGCCCATAGAGATCGCCTAGTCGCTATCGCGAGTCTTCGCTACGTTGACCATCAGTCTCCAGTTCTTCAGCCAGCTGGGAAGTGCGTCTAGGGTGCGCTGCATCTTGGTCACCGCGTGGACACCGTTCATCGATGTCGCGATGTAGGCGGCGTCGTGCCGTCGGTGTCGGGGATGTCGTCCGTGCACCAGAAGTAGCACATGGGAGAGAGGCAACTTCCCTGGGGCACACCGGTGGGGATGGGCCGCTCTGTAGACAGGGCGCTTTCAACCGCCACTTGGAAGCGTTTGTCTTGCAGGAAGGTGGCCACGATCCTAACTACTCTACGGGGAGTAGTGGATGTGGGCAGCTTGTACAGCGTGGTGTGCCATACGCGATCGAACGCTTTCTCCATATCAAGAAATACTGCAACGGCGCGCTCACGTTTGCGAGCCACCGCGATGTCGTGCAGTATCCTCGCGAGCTAGTGAGTCGTGGAGTGTTCGGCGCATAAGCCGAACTGTTCGTCGCGTGGCTGAAGGTTTGGCGTCATGTGCAGCAGTAGCAGCTTCGCGAATAGCTTCGATGTCGTCGAGAGGAGCGTGATGGGGCGATAGCTTCCCGGCAGTAGGATGTTTTTCCCCGGCTTTGGTAGCATGATGACTCTGCCTAGTCGCCATGTAGAGGGAAAGTGTCCGCTTCGGAGAATGTCATTGAAGAGGCGCGTCAGCGTCGCGATTGCTCGCAGAGGTAGGTGACGCAGAGCTTCGTTGGCTACCCGGTCAGGCCCGGGGGCTTGCCGGAGGGGCGTTCGGCGAATCATCCACTGAACTTGGCCTGGGGTGACGACGATGGGTTCTTTTGTCGGGGCTATCGACTGTTCGAAGTAAGACTTCAGCTTCCTCTGGACCTCTGCTACATGCTGCATGTTAAGAGCAGGATTGGGCTGGAACTGCGCTTCCAGGGAGTCAGCGAATATCTCCGCTCGGTCCTTGGCCAGTAACGTAGAGTTCCGTCACCGGCCAGTAGGGGCGAAATCCATTTGGCAATACTTTTAAAATCAATTGTTTCGTTTTATTCATTCCTAATAGGCGGACCAAATAACGATGTTAATGCATGTTACTACAAAATTAACAGAATACGCTTACAACCTTTTATCACGGATTTTAACCTTTTAATAGAGAACAAATTTCTAAAACCCTGTCATGCATAACATTTTTCTAACCGAAAGGTCAAATACCAATTTTAGGCATTGAGTTACTGAAACGTTTAGTAAAGGGAATTGCTCAGTTTTTTAGGGTGCTTTGGCTTGGCGTGGACATTAATGATAGTAATAAATGCATTGCTTTTTTAATATCTTATACACAAAACAAACTAAATATGATAATAAAGCTTTTTTTTTTACGTGGGGGAATGTAATGATGCGGGGGCGGGTGGAGGGATTATGTTGGACTCGCCGGGGTAAACGAACGAAAGATGGAAAAGAAATAATGTACCTCCCGGAATATCGACTAAACCTACCACGGTGTTCCTCGACAAAACCACTATCGACGGGGCCGCGCGAATCGCTTTCGCATGCGGTCGCGCCGTATGAAACGGCAGGCCACTACGCGAAGAGACCTACCCAAAGGACTCACTTCTATAAATACTCTACTGTCTCC
This sequence comes from Catocala nupta, assembly GCA_963675205.1. NCBI lineage: Eukaryota > Metazoa > Arthropoda > Insecta > Lepidoptera > Erebidae > Catocala > Catocala nupta. The sequence goes on from OY776078.1 coordinate 14,107,337, forward strand.
CCCCTAGAGGGGAGACGGACTCGAAACAGAGGCGCGCGTGGAAACACGCACGCCGCCTCTCGGACCTGGAGCTGAACGGATGGCGGGCAGGCCCACAAAGCCTACCACCCCCAGGTCCAACCTCAGGGTGGCTGGAGGTCATCTCGCGCCCTCCGGCGCCCGGCTCTGTGGTTGGGGAGAGGGTTTAAACGCTCCCTCTCTCGCTCCGCCGCCTCTTTGGTGCCAATTACTCGCAGAAGGAGGCGACGGCCTTCCACGACCTCTCACTCCGGACCATAGATTGAACTACAGCCGGGAGCGAGAGGGCAACCGATCCGACTGCCGCGGTCAACTCACGGCGCTGCGATGCCCAGGCGGGGCAAACCGCCAAAGTGTGCAGCGCCGTGTCCTCTACAACGTCACGGCAGTCGCCGCAGTGGTGACAACCGGGCGTCTCTTGCCGGCGTATATGACACAGGAACCGGCCAAAACAACCGTGGCCAGTCAGTACCTGTGTCAGCCGGAAGGTGAGGGCGCCATGCCGCCTCTCTAGCCACTCCTCAAACACGGGACTTATCGCCACGATCGTGGCGTGCCCGGCACTGGGGTGCACAAGTCGCTCCTTCCAATTTGCCTTTAGAAACTGGCGGAGCTCGGACCTTGCCGCCTTGACAGCGGGAAGATCCGATCCCTCGCCCTGAGCTAGCACCTGGCGCCAACGATAGAGCGACGCCAGGAGCGCCGCTTCCAGGTCCCATGGCATCGATCCAGCGAGGAGGCTCGCAGCCTCGAACGAGAATGATAATAAAGCTGCAGTAAGTTGATGATGTTCTTGATTTACATAATATTGCAGTATTGTCACTTATAATTGACTGAAAATTAGCATTTCATTGATTGATTAATATCTATATTTATTATAAAAACGGTACATTATATAAGTAATAAAGAAGAACATGTTAAGAAAAACAAGAATCTTATTAAAAATGCATGTTTATTTATATGGTAACCCAGAATGGAGCGCAAAAGAAGAAAAATGGTGATGCCTATGATTGATACCAGATTAAATATTTATTTATGCGTCATTTTTTACCGAACTATTTACTGTAACAAATACCTCGTTGTTTAATATTTTTTAAATAATTAATTATAATTGTTTTTTTACTGAGCAATTTGTCCATGCAACGCCGAAAGTAGCTATTTATTTTCTATTTATTTGTAGCTTTGCACTTAAACGTGTCCTTGCAATAATCACCAAACTGAGCTACAGTGCATGCACTCTAACGCGTTTTACAAACAATTTAGTTGACATATCACCTTCACTACGTACTACTTATAACTCAATCTTCCATGTATGTACTTCTAAAGATCAATGCTCAATACGTCACCACACTTGTAGCACTTTAAAACCTTTGTTAATCGAAGGGCCATAATCATCTTCTCACTTTATTGTATGACAGCGAAACTGAAATGTCCATCCGAAAAAAGTTATATCGACATGAAGAAATCGGAATCACACACAATTATGGTGCCGCTTAATGTTTTTTTTCGACATGATAAAACTCTAAAATACCTACGACAGTTTAATGGTATCAGATTTTGATAAGATTTTAATTCAAAACATGTTCACGATCCAAAGAATTGGTCTCAGAATTCATAGAAACAATGACTTGGGCAACTACGTTGTTTCAGAAAATGTGCAGCAGGCACCGTTTAAGACATTGACTGACGAGTCCATAAATATGCTGTTCCCCGAATTGTCAAACGAAGATATTATTTTGTTCAGCTTGGAGGCATATCATTTAAAACTGGCAACTTCCTATGTCAGCGAACATTTGCGTGGCGGCGTCTATAACATAGAGGTTTGTGCAAATCCGAGCCTAATTATGAATCAATACGGAAGATTGCACTCTTTTGAGTGGTCGAATTTTATCAAGACATAGGTCAAATGCAATCTATTACACGTATTTACTACTGAATAAGGCACAGGGAATTAACGCTATTCAGGCATATTACTGCTCATGTTGACGAGACGGTTGGTGCTTGCGCACATGTCGTCAGAATCATGTGGTACTATGGGATTCGTTTAGAGAATTTCCTAAGGCCAGCCAGTGCTTGGGACAATATTGTAATAGACACTGAAAATACTGAGTAATCTATTTGTTGCAATAAAAGTAAATTGTTTCATTTGTAATGAGGTTTTTCTTAATTAAAAGCTCTTAAAAACGTCAATGGTTACTTCACGAAAATACGGAACATTTTTTGTTATATTTTTGATAATAATAATAATAATAATTTAATATAAATAATAATAAGAAGATAACGCTCTTATTATATCTTAGATGAAGGCTACTTGATGTCAACCCGTAACCGTCATTAAAACACCGGCTTACAGCCGAGTATTAAAACAATCCCCAAATAATAATAATTTTTAATAATATAAAACATTCCACGGCAACATAATTGTCACTTGTGACTGCAGATTCCCACTGCAGACATTTCAGTTTCGCTGTCATACAATAAAATTATAAGATGGTTATGGCCCTGTGACGGTGTCCATACATTTTTGAGCATTTTACTTTATAGAATTTACATACACTATTATTACCCTTTATTCCACCCTTAAAAGTCCAAATTCGTCAAAAATATAATAGGTATGCATTTATCTTTATATCTAACTCAACGACTATTTATCATTAACACTTTTATACAACTGATTTTCTCCTGTTTACTCTTTTATGGGTTGAATTTTATATTTTATAAAATACCTATCCAAATTTCATGTCATTCGCTTCAGCAGTTTTGGTTCAGCGAAGAAGAAGTCAAAATAATGATTTTTTTAAATCATCTTAGTAATGATGATAATGCGCTTTTTTGGTAAAAAAAGAAACCTAAATAGTATTAATGTGTTTATTTAATTAATTATCGGAACCCCTAACACTCGGCTTAATGGCAGTAGCGACTGGCGAGGCGACCACTTTTAAATCACTACGTCCGTACAGTCATGTATTATGGGTATGTATTTCCTTTAAAACGATAACAAGAACGCTGATAGCACCGTGTTTTCTGTTATTGACGGTTGATTTTGCTTGTTTTACTAAACTTATATCAAGTAACGTTACGTAAAAGTTTTGATTCTTCAAAACGTTTTATTGTGCTGCTGGGTACAAAATGTAAAACAAGTTATAAACTACCACTGAACTACTTATTCGACAATTAATAATGATTATGTTTACGGCAAGATTATACTAATAAATCATGTAAGTAGAAATATAAATAAGTAATAATCTGTTTAAGTATTTTATTTATCCAAGATTTATTTATTAGTAAAATATTATAAGCAGTTGCGTAGCTTGCCTATGACGGGTCCTGTATCAAAATGTGTTAGGGAGCCCAAAGGATTTAAAGATTGTGGATAACATTTTAGGAATTTTTGTTTACCTACACACTGTATCATTGATACGGCTGATGAGGCGGTAGCTACGCCTCTGATTATAATTAAATAAAATCACGTATCATGCTGATTTAGTGGAATACATTTTTACAAGTTATAACAGCGCCATCTGTTGCGAAACAAGTACGATTCCATCTAGAGGTTCCAGTGCAGTTTATAAAACGGATACGAGACTCAAGAGTGGCGAATCTATTCTCATTTCTGTTATAAAATCTGTATTATCTATGGTATTTTATCTATGCTCGACTCTATGGCATAAACAACCTTTGATTTGACTTGACGATTCGTCTTCTTACTCATAGACTAATATATATATTATATATGATGTTCTTACTTGTAAAGATATAAATTTAACTTTCATTCTGTCCGTAATTTTGAGTAAATTACTTAAATTTACGAACGAAGGAAACTGAAAACCTGCTTCAATTTATTTCATCGAATCGTAATTATAAGGAACTGCATTCGTTTTTAAAGAAAAAAACGGGAATCGATGGAATTTGACGCTAGGATTTCAAAACTTTAGAGCGAATGGCATTGTACGATTATGTGCAATGAAGATAATTACTACAGCAAATGCAAATACAGGAAGCAAAATAAGAAATTCGGTGTGATTAGAACCTTCACTAACGGATCCTCTCCAAAAACCACATTGCGTTGTTTTTATCATTTTAGGTTATGAAACATTAATAACTTCAAAAATAGCTGTGCAAACAAAAATTTCAGCTGCTGAACATCAGCAACAGCTCACTAAAACGCTAACAAAGAGTCTTATGAAGATGGTAGTTTACATTAAACCAGTTCTGTTATAATGGAAACTGACCTTGAGTTTTAGTAAGTTTTTTATAAGTAGAATCTCAGAGTTCTCATTTTAGAGAATATATTTATAAGATTACTAAATAAATTACTTCTATAATTAATATATATTTTATTCGTAAATAATTATTACACAGGTATTTGTTTATAATTGCAAATGCTAACACTACAGTAAGTACTTATATGAATTATTTAAGTCAAGGAATATTGTTATATTTTCAATATGTGATTATTAATAAATTCTTTAGATTAGTAAAGATCATAACATGATGTTATATGTTAAACTCTATTATTATATTAATTCTCCAAATTAAGAGCATTTATATCAATAATTATATTTTAGCATTTCTGGCAGGTTTGTGACACTTCACAGCAATGACAATGCTTTTATCTAGTAGATCATCTAGGAAAAGGACAAAAGAGGTATAATAGATGAGCTAAATAATCCACATAATTGCACTAATATCTCATACTTTTATGCAAATTTTGAAAAGCAAATAGCTTCCTGGTTTTGACTTTAGCCACAGATTTAGCAGGTATGCACTACTTTGGATTCTATATTTAATTATATATTCAGTATAATTTCAACTTTACCATCCTACGTAAAACATGCTGAAGTAAACCGGCTTATCTATCTCAAGTGATTAAAAATACTTTGAACTTTTGTTTTCTTCTACCTTCTAATTTCTCTAGACATCACATGTTTTAATAAAATAAAACAATTTTCGGACTATTAATAGTGATGCCATTCAGTATCACATAAATTTGCAAGTCCATATTAAAGTAAATTGTCAAACTGAACATAAGTAAGAAAACTTAACAACTGTTTGAAGGTGGCAAAATTAAAAAAGCTTACAATCCTTATGATAAGGCCAATGTAAGCCTATTTAATATGAGTCCAGTCCACAAATAGTGTAGTTTTTACTGACCGTTTAAGACCGCCGAGCGTAAGACGCGGTTTGACTGGATGACAGAGCTCGATACTTAAATCGGCGCGCGGCCGCCATAGTAAAATTGTATGGAGGATTTGAAGTGTTTTTTGTTTAAATATGTTTCTTTATTGTCAACCAATAACTTAAATATTTGGGATGGACAAATTGTAATATAACTATTTATGTTTCGTTTAAGCTGTAAAATCGGATAGATTTCTACTGTTATAATCTAAAAATCACATAACACGAGCTTACGTTTTTGCATTTTTCGTGCAAATTTACGTAATTTTTTAGGCGAAAATATTAACTATTTTAAGCTTTTTACACGGAGTAATTGTAAACATATTCATTGTTATGGTAAATGTATATTTTATATTTGTATTAAATAGAAAGTGTTGGTTTTATCAACTTAACTGTGATCGCCTGTTTTGGCACATTTCGCTCGGCGCAGTCTTAAGGAATGTTATATCACTATCATCATATATGAAACTATAATTAATATGAAATTTATTTTCTACAAATTTTCTTAATATATCTATACCGCCCAAGTTGACTAAGGTCACATCGAACTTGGTTGAGTTGAAGCCAAAATTGATCGTTGGTCGGACAACCAAATTGAGTTGACATCCAAACGACCTTGATTGCCAGCGGTGCGCTCGCCACAAAGGGCGAATAGAAGGCGTTGAGTTGGCAAAGCAAATGCGTGGAAGCTTGTTGCCCGACCGCGCGGTCGGGCAACAAGCTTCCACACGTTTGGTTTTTTTGATCGAGGCGTTGCGCGAAGTGGATGCAAAATGGCGTACGAGCGTGCAACATGAACATTGTCGTAATTTTTAGAACTCAGAGATCTTCCCTGTTTGTGCAACTTAATGCTATTAACACACGCTCGAATTTGGTTCGAACTGTCCACGAATTTGGTTCGCATCCGAACCAAATCTGACCGTCCGCTAGTTTGAACATCGGATATGGTTTGCTCCGCACCGAATCCGGACGTGTGGACGGTTGGGCCGAACAAACTACGACTAGTCGTGTTCGGAACGCCAAGAAGGACGGCCGCGCGTGCGCTCATTTTACATTATGGAGGAAATCGTTACCGAACGCAATGTATTAATTGAAGTTCTTCAATTATTCAAAGATTTTCCATGTTTGTGGGATACATCTCATGAGCTTTATTGCAACCGAGATGCTCGAAAGCAAGAATTTTCAATACTTAAAGAGTGTTACTCAAAATTTGTAAAGGACGCCACCGTAGAAGATGTAAAGAAGAAATTAGAAAACATGAGAGCGGCGTATAGACGAGAAAGAAAAAGATTAGTAAAAACTTTTATTAAAATAATAGTTTTATTCTTTGTTTTTTTCATGGTCTATAAAATAGGATATTTGGTTACTTCAAGATTTCTTATTCCCCCGCACCTAGAGGGTTATTATGACGGCTTAAAGCAGGAGTAATTCCAGTGTGGGAAAAAGACAGCTATACAGGTCGTCTAGCGCTACCTCTTCCCCCCACTGGAATTATACTCCTGCTAGTAGTACTTCAAACGCAATAGCTATCTCTTTCTGTTTCATACGTTCCGTATTACAGCAAATTGCAAAAACCGTAAGAAAATTTGAATTTCGCAGATTACCCTGACGCTTCCACTTTAATATCATTGTATGTAGGTATGTATGTTCGGGGCAAATCTTGCAACTGAATTTAAAATCCTCAACCAATCGAGATGAAAGGAGATCCCCTATTTTTTCTACATCTTTGGGCCTACTTGTTATAGTCATAAAATTGGTGGCATTTGTTAGATAAATACATAAATTATACTTCTGCTTTTTCCATTAAAATTGGCAATTGCAATAATGAAATATTTTTATTCGAATGTGTAACTAGGTTAGGTTAGGTTAGGAAATGGATCGGGCACGCCACGATCGTGGCGGTAAGTTCCGTGTTTGAGGAGTGCCTGGAGAGGCGGCATGGGGCCCTCACCTTCAGGCTGACACAGGTAGTGACTGGCCACGGTTGTTTTGGCCAGTTCCTGTGTCGTATACGCCGGCAAGAGACGCCCGGTTGTCACCACTGCGGCGACTGCCGTGACGTTGTAGAGGACACGGCGCTGCACACTTTGGCGGTTTGCCCCGCTTGGGCATCGCAGCGCCGTGAGTTGATTGCGGCGGTCGGATCGGTTGCCCTCTCGCTCCCGGGCATAGTTCAGTCTATGGTCCGGAGTGAAAGGTCGTGGAACGCCGTCGCCTCCTTTTGCGAGGAAGTGACTTCCATCAAGGCAGCGGTGGAGCGGTAGAGAGAGCGCTCAAACCCTCTCCCCAATCGCAGAGCCTGGTGCCGGAGGGCGCGAGATGATCTCCAGCCACCCTGAGGTTCGACCCGGGGGTGGCGGGCTTTGTGGGCCTGCCCGCCATCCGTTCAGCACCAGGTCCGAGAGGCGGCGTGCGTGTTCCCACGCGCGCCTCTTTGTCAAGTCCGTCTCCCCTCTAGGGGGGCAACAATAGGGTTTATTAGTGAGTGAGTGCCTTTGGGTAGGTCTCTTAGTGGCGGGGTCGCGACCGTATGCGAAAGTGATTCGCGCGGCCCCGTCGATAGTGTTTTTGTCGAGGAACACCGTGGTAGGTTTAGTCGGTATTCCGAGAGGTACATTATTCTTATTCCATCTTCCTTTTACCCCGGCGAGTCCGATATAATTCCCCGCCCGCCGCCGCGGAGGGGTATGCGTCAATGCATTGCCACACGTAAAAAACAAAAAAAGTTTGGAAATGGATAAAGTTACAAGTCACGGTACATTAAAAATAATTATTCTTTCAGCTGATTTGTAATGAGTAACTAAACAGGGACCAAATAGCACCAATACTTACCTCATATTTTGTTGGACTTAGGTACTTATAAGTTGACAGAACAGGGACTTCATTCGATAAGTAAAACATTGGTGGAACAGCTTTTTAGAGAACTTTTATTATAATATTGGGATAGAACAGGGATGGATCAGTTCAGTCCCATTATCGTCAATATCAATAGCATTTTGCTTCGATTATATTATGCTTATCGAACGCGGTTCAATCGAATGCTTGTGAAACAAAGGGCTGTTTATTTCTGCGCCCTGTGCCAGGGGCACCACCCTCGTTACAACATTGATTATGTGCAGGTAATATAGGTTGTATAAAATGAAAAACACATTTTTATTTATTTTATTTTTTATCTAGATTGTTAAAATATTAACTAGGAATACAAATATTTTCATACCTTTTTTTTTACATTAGGGAATGCATTGACGCTTTCCCCTCCGCGGGGGCGGGCGGAGGGATTATGTTGGACTCGCCGGGGTAAAAGAAAGATGTTGAAAAGAGAATGTACCTCTCGGAATACCTATTAAACCTACCACGGTGTTCCTCGACAAAACCACTACCGACGGGACCGCGCGAATCACTTTCGCATGCGGTCGCGACCCCGCCGAGGTTTCGGCCCGCCGTATGAAACGACAGGCCACTACACGAAGAGACCTACCCAAAGGCACTCACTTCACATATAAACCCTACTGTTCCCTATCTTCAGGACCCGAGTAGATAGGGTTTCGGGGGGAGAACTACGGGTCTCCCCCTTTGGACCAGGGTACTGCGGGGTCAGGAAGCCCACTGCGCCTCGAAAGGCGTGTTCTATCGACCGCTGACTAGAGTGCGCGGTGCCTGACATTGGAGTTGGACTCGCAGGGGAATGTGGTTGGCCGCTGAGGACGACATGTTCGTTTGCTCGGCAAGCACGTTGCGTTCGAGCGTTGGACTCAGACGCGGCCAGTGCGAACCAGTCGGTCGCATGAGGCACGGAGTTGCCTTTAGCGAAGTGGCAGTGTGGTTTCACTGCCGCAACGCATCTCGGGAGCTTGCCTGCTCAGCAAGTAAGAGTCATAGCTGGAGTGACTCGGGCCACACCCGGCTTGTAGGCCTATTTGGGTAGGCATACGGATGTATGTCGGGAAGTGAGCGTGCCTTACACAGCTCCGGTACCATACTGGAGATATGGGAGGCGGCTTCTCCGTCGGCTTCAGCGAGGTTATCGTTAGCAACTCCTTTGAGTTGCGAGTAGTGAGCGGCTTTATTGCTCCGGTACCTATCTGGAGAATAGGTAGTGTCACTTGGGCACGAGGTAGCTCGCTTACGAGAACCGGATCTCTGAGGTTAGAGTGGAGAGTCAGGATTTGGGGACAAGACCTGTCTATAACTGGTCCCGGAAGGTGCTCTCGGGCACTGGAAGGTACAGCGGCTCCTCTATTATAGCCTAATTGGTTGGTGTAGAGGAACGCTATATCATAAACTGGGATAGTCGTAGAGGAAGGGATGTCCCTCCCCCCCTAGAGGGGAGACGGATTTGAAACAGAGGCGCGCGTGGGAATACGCACGCCGCCTCTCGGACCTGGTGCTGAACGGATGGCGGGCAGGCCCACAAAGCCCACCACCCCCAGGTCAAACCTCAGGGTGGCTGGAGGTCATCTCGCGCCCTCCGGCGCCCGGCTCTGCGGTTGGGGAGAGGGTTTAAGTGCTCCGTCTCCCGCTCCGCCGCCTCCTTGATGGAAATTACTTCCTCACAGAAGGAGGCGGCGGCGTTCCAGGACCTCTCACTCCGGACCATAGACTGAACTACGGCCGGGAGCGAGAGGGCAACCGATCCGACTGCCGCGATCAACTCACGGCGTTGCGATGCCCAGGTGGGGCAAACCGCCAAAGTGTGCAGCGCCGTGTCCTCAACAACGTCGCGGCATTCGCCGCAGTGGTGACAACCGGGCGTCTCTTGCCGGCGTATACGACACAGGAACCGGCCAAAACAACCGTGGCCAGTCAGTACTTGTGTCAGCCGGAAGGTGAGGGCGCCATGCCGCCTCTCCAGCCACTCCTCAAACACGGGACTTACCGCCACGATGGCGATGGCGTGCCCGAAATATTTTCATACATTTTTTTTTTTTTAAAGATCAATCTATAACAGAATACCGAAATGCGTGCACAAGAACAAAATCATACTTTGTCAATATAATTGTTTGTTTGCCAAAGGTAAAATAACAGAAAAGGCGAATAATACAACAGAACAACACATCACCGGCGCAAGCACAACCGAAACTCGAAAGTATCATATCATAGTCAAACTTGAAGTTTGAAGTTTAAAATCTGACACCGTGTCTTATTAGCTGTATATAATTAATGCAGTGTCATTAATTAACATAAAATATTATTTTATCATCGTAAATTGAATATAGTTCTTTGTGATTTTGTGTATTGATAAAATAATAAACACTTTACAGTAAAAATACTGATTGTAGCACATGACTCCAACTATAAATTAAGCCGTAATTAATTAACATAAAATATTTATTTTCTCCAATTAACCATTGTAAATTCAATTTATTTTTTGTCATTTTGTTTAGTGATGAAATGACGCTATTTTTGCAGTAAAAATTTTGGCTATAACACGTGGGCCCAGAAATGGGCATGTTCCTTTGCATACACTTAGTTTTGATAACAATGAATGGTTAGCAAAGTGACGTCATTCTTTTGGTCTGAGTTGTTGAAGTATGGTAAATAAAAAATCGGTATTTTTAACTACATATTTATTTGATATATAGTAACCAGGTTTTAGATAATGTTTGTATTAGGTATGTTTATTCAAATACATGAATTTATTTTCATTTCAGGTTGAGAACAGTAAATCAAGCGGTGCAGGAATTGATTACATTCATACACCGTCCCTGTGGATCAGGTACCTGTACTACCAGTATTTAACTTTTTAAACGAGAAACAAAAGCCAGGAGCAATCGGGATTGATAATATTAATGACGATGAAGGCAGCGATAGCGAAAGAAAGGTAATTTTTTTAATATTTAGCACATTTATCATTCTTTCTTGGAAATCAACACTGCCTTCGCCATTGAAATAATAATAATAATATTTATTTACCAAAAACATGTGTTTCAAATATCACAAATTATTTCACAAGGCATTTTTTATTGTTTCTGCATTATCGATGGAGAACGGCCAAAATGATTCTAAGCCGCTCCTCAGCGAAGATGCAGATTTGCCAAAATGTTAATCCTGACTTCTAAACTAGGCTATAAGCCTGTATCTTAGGAATATTCTGTAAATATTTGCCTAACTTGTCTTCCATCTTGTGTACGCTGTCTTTCACTTCTATCTAAACCAGTACTGTTATCGTTTTGTCGCCAGTCACCTGGCTGAAAGGTGTGTTGTTCAATATCTTCAATATCAACACAATTCCTTGTCATATAGTGGGGACTTTTTTTTTTAGATAATTGTGCAGTCATAACTATTTTTGGCACATTCACCACGTTTATTGTAATTGGCTCCTTGAAAACTCTAAAGCGTTCAGCTAGAATACTAAATCCATTTTCGACAATTCGTCTGGCCCGAGATAGTCTATAATTAAAAATTCTCTTGTCATGCGTCAAGTTTCCCTGAGGCTTTAGAAGATGTTCACTCATTGCAAACGTATTGTCTCCTACAAAACAATATGGAGCAATGGTGTCCGATCTTGAAAAAGCTAATGGTGGTGGTAAATGTAGTTCAACGGACATTATTTTGTTGTAAAATCTTGTATGTTTGAAAACTCCACCATCAGAAGTACTGCCATTTGTGCCAGCATTGACATAAATAAATTCATAATTGGCATTGACAATTCCAAGTAAAATTATGTTGAACGTCCCCTTATAGTTATAATACAATGATCCAGAATTTGGGGGTTTGCCAATCATAATGTGCTTACCATCAATGGCACTCAAGCAATGGTCAAATTGACATTTTCTTTCAAATTGTTTCGCTATTTGTAACCATTCTTGTTCTGTTGCAGGCACCTGAAAAGAAGAAGGCAAGAGATTCATACACGCGTAAAGAAAGTGAACTCATTCAAAAACAGATGAATTTAGTTGATGCCACAAAAAATTTAATTACTAGCCCTAGGGAATAAAATTCGGCCGACGCTTATGGGCAGTCTGTTGGCAGTCAACTTAAAGAACTTCCAAACTCTCAACGCTGGTTAGCAGAGAAATTTATTGGAGATATATTGTACTATGCAAAAACAGGTGAATTAAATAGGAACTCTGTAATTAATTTAAACTCACAACAACTACAGGGTGTCCGCCGGGAAGGTATACTACTTTGTTTTGCCGCCATTTTGGTAAACATTATTCTTGACAGTTCATATTTGGCAGTCGTGACGTAGACACGTGGCAAATTTATTATGGAAAATATTCGATAAACCAACGTGTTTTAATCGTTAAACCATTTTATCAAAATCAATCATCGATTACTGTGACGATAAGTAAGTTACGTGAAATTTTTGGGAGAAACAACGTGCCAACAAAACGCACTATTTATCGTTTCGAAGAAAGAGGGTCTGTAGGTGATAGGCCCAAGCATGGACCACAACGTTCTGCAAGATCGGCTGAAAACATTACTGCTGCTGAAGAAAGTGTTCAAAACAATCCATCAACCTCAATTCGACGCCGTGCTCAGGAGCTTGGTCTTCAAAGAACAACTGTGGCCACACTTTTGCACAAGGATTTGCATTTGTTTCCATATAAGATTCAGTTGACACAAGAGCTTCTTCCACAAGACCATTTACGCCGCCGTACATATGGCAATAGGATGTTACAGTTCGCCCATGACAACCCCGATTTTCATGAAAAAATCATAATGAGTGACGAGGCACATTTTCATTTGAATGGATATGTGAATAAACAGAATAGTCGGTTCTGAGCAATGGAAAACTCTCAAATTATTCATCAGTCACCTTTGCATCCATTAAAAGTGACAGTCTGGTGTGCAATTTGGTCAGGAGGAATCATTGGACCTTACTTCTTTGAAGATGAAAACGGCGTAATGGTAACTATGAATGGGGAGCGATATCGTGATATGATTGAAAACTTTTCAACGCCACAACTGCATGCTATGGGCTTGATTAACATGTGGTATCAACAAGATGGCTCCACATCGCATACAGCCAGGATTACAATGGAATTACTGCGAGACCTCTTTCCACAACAAGTTATTTCAAGAAATGGTGATGTTGATTGGCCTCCACGGTCGCCTGATTTGACTGCTCCGGACTTCTTTTTGTGGGGATATCTGAAAAGCAAGGTTTATGCAAACAAACCAGAAACGCTTGAGCAACTCAAACAAAATATTCGTGATGAAATTAATGAAATACCGCGTGAAATGTGTGAGAATGTAATGAAAAATGTGCTCAAAAGGGCTCGCATTTGTGAGGCTAACAGAGGCGGACATTTATCTGATATTGTATTCCATACATAATTGCCGATGTTAAATAAAAAAATTATCAATATAAGATCCATTCTCTTTCATTTAATCAAAAATTATAAACAAACAAAGTAGTATACCTTCCCGACGGACATCCTGTATATCAGCATCAACCACAATCCCATTCACAAATGCGGATTTCGTCATCACATTATCGAACCCAATGGTCAAATTCATCATCACCAAATTCATTCTTACATTCACCTCAGTATCATCTTCAATCATCGCATTCACCATCACCTCAGCATCAGATTCAATCATCGCATTCACCATCACCTCAGCATCAGATTCAATCATTACATTCACCATCACCTCAGCATCAGATTCAATCATCGCATTCACCATCACCTCAGCATCAGATTCAATCATTACATTCACCATCACGTCAGCATCAGGTTCAATCATTACACTCACCATCACCTCAGCATCAGATTCAATTATCACATTCACCATCACCTCGGCATCAGATTCAATCATCACATTTACTTTCACAGTCACCTCACATTTCACATTTTATTACTAATAATGAAATGCAATCAACACAACAACAAATACGCAACCCATCCTTGCCACTGATCAGTCACTGCTTTTAACAAATGAATCCGATTTCTCAAATGAGACTTTAGACGAATCTAGAGAAAACAGTGTAATACTAGGACAAATGAAAGGATTAGGTAATTTTTTGATTTTAAGAAACCAAAATAATTTTCCAATCAACAATCACATTTCATTATCACAACATTTTTATTTCTTTAAAAAGTCCTAGAAAATATAGATTATTTCAACCTGTACCTTTGTTTTATTATATTTCCTAGTCCAAAAAAATACTAAAACTATTCCTAGTTAGAAAGTAATATGGGCCCATCAGAATGGGTACTGTCTCATGGACGAAATTATCCTGTAAGGTTTCGTTTTGAGATAAAAATAAAAGAAATACACCTACCGTACTGTAATCACTAAGCACTTTGTAGATAGCATCATAAGTTTCAGGTATTATTTGAGAGTGTAATTGTGACGTATATCGTTACTTGAACTATACTTCAATTATTGAAATTCTCTTCCTGATGCAAGATACTTTATCGTGGCAATAAGTCGCTCTTCCGCAGAAACAGACTTTCTCATAACAGTATCTTTTTTTGTAATGAGAGGTTTAACTAAATTTAATAAAGTTTCAAAGGTTTCGCGGTTCATTCGCAGATATATTTTAAAATCATTTTCATCTAAAATTCTTATCAATTTTATGTGTGTTTAGCCAACTATCGTAAAATAAAATTACTAGCGACATCTTGTTTCTCTTTGATCAAACTCGCAAGTGGATGTTTGAAATACAATAATTTAGTTCTAAAATTGCCGCTAGATGGAATTATGCTTGTGACGTCATATTCTAAATCGCGCTATCAAGATTCTCCGCGACTGAATGACGTTCGCCTGATTTATGTTATAAACCAACTACTAATGGCACATATGTAAAGCAATATATATGTTAAAGCTGTGAGAGTTCAATATACAAGTTCATATTACACGTGGGTGTATTTTTTAGAAACCCAATCCTAGCTACTGTGTAGGACCTAATCGGAGGTTCTACATTAATGGTCCTTCGAGCCGGATTCGGCAAGGGCTTGCATCAATTTCAGGTGTGACCTCTGGATAGAGGTTATATCAACCCCATACTCCTGCTCCTGCTAAGCGGTGACGGATGGTTGAAGAGAGAGAGGAGAATATTACCGGAGCCACCAGTAACAGGACGTACGGAGGAAGGATTATCAGACGACAACAAGCAAGCTGTCAATGTCAATGCTAACATCGAATCTACTGTCAGACGTAAGGGAAGTGAGTGAATTGTGCCGGAAACCCGTGAGTACTTTAATTTTCTACTTGCCAAACAAAAGTGAACTTTATTTCTAAAGTGAAAATAACTTTGTCAAAAGTGATCTACAATTTAATTAGTGATTTTAACTTCCATTTGTTGAGAAAAGTGTCATTTATTCCTTTGAAGAAAATAACTTTGAATATTAGCTATAAGGTGTGCATGTTTAGGACTTAGTTAGATTTAAGGTAAATTGTGTTCAGACGGGGGACCTATGCCCGATTTCGGTTAGATTTTGAAGTGCCAAACACTTAGAAAAATTTCGCTCAATTTTTCATTGACTTGTAAAAATTTTAGTTCTGTTTGAGACTTGCAAGATTTTAAAGATTTGGTTAGGACTTGTAATTTAAAATTGTTGTATTGAGTGTAAATTTAAATTTTGAAATTTCGATCTTTCATTGGTTTGGATAACTTCACTTGTATTCTATAATAGTTTTCTTTGTCTAATTAAATAAAAAATGGCGGTTTTGGAATCATATATTAAAGTACAGTATGATCTTAGCGATCGATTAACAAGAGCATACAAGAATTTCAAAAAATGCCCTAAGGAGCGCATTACAAGGCCATATTTACAGACTAGGTTAGAAAGTGTTGAAGAGCTGTGGGCACAAATTAATTCAACTCATACGCAAATTGTAAAGGATTGTGAGCCAGCAGATGTAACGGCCTCATAGTATACACAAGATGAGATATTTTACAAGTCAGAAGAACTTTATACTGACTTAAAATGTTTAATTAAAACAGAACTAAGTAAAATAGAAGAAAAACTTACAAAGACTTCTGTCATAGCGGAACCATCATCAGCGAAGGTCTCTGACAATAAATGTTCTTTGATAAAATTGCCTAGAATTACTATTCCATCATTTTCTGGTAACTATACCGAATGGCCGACGTTTAGAGATTTGTTTGTATCAGCTATTCACAAAAATAGTACAATAGACAAAGTTCATAAGTTGCACTACCTAAAAGGCTATTTGACTGGCGAAGCCGAACAACTTTTGCGACACATACCTATATCGGAGTCCAATTATGATCAGTGCTGGACTCAATTAGAAACAAGGTATAACAATAAAAAATATTTATCTAATCGTATCCTAACAAGATTACTCAATCAAAGGAATATTTCACATGAA
The DNA here is from genome assembly GCA_963675205.1 of Catocala nupta. Lineage (NCBI taxonomy): Eukaryota > Metazoa > Arthropoda > Insecta > Lepidoptera > Erebidae > Catocala > Catocala nupta. The sequence continues at coordinate 14,123,822 of OY776078.1, forward strand.
TCTGCCAGGGCGTTAAAAGATCTAATGGACACTAATAACGACTGTCTTAACGCACTTTCTGGTTTAGACTTAGATGCAAAATCGTGCTTTGAGCTGTTAGTTATACACATCATAACATTAAAATTGGATCCCGAGAGTAGAAAAAATTGGGAATTAAAAGCTACTAGTAACATAGACTCTGATACAGTACCAACCTTTAATCAATTTAAAGAATTTTTAACTAGTAGATATCGTGCATTTGAGTTTATAGATACTAAACCAGTAAAAAATAATGTAAATGTTAATATTAAGGCAAAGGCATTTCATGCCTCCATTATTGTTTGTCAATATTGTAAAGATGATCACAAGTTAGGAAACTGTAAACAATTTGTAAGCGCAGATGTGGATACTCGGCGTAAGTTTGTTCAGGATAACAACCTATGTTTTAACTGTTTGGGGCACAACCACTCTGCCAGGCTTTGTAGATGTACAGCCTCTTGTCGAATCTGTAGACGCAGACATCACTCCTTATTACACCCCAAAGGTGAACAGGAGTCATTGAGAAATACGTCCAAGGATAGAGTTTCTCAAACGACAGAATATACTCATACGGTTGGAGTAGAGGATGAGCAGGAAGTCGTAGCTTGTTTTTCGAAAGGTCTAGCTAATAATCAAATTTTATTAGCCACAGCTCTAGTGAGAGCTGAGTCGAAAAACAAGGTTTGGAGCACTGTCAGGGCCTTGCTCGATCAAGGTACGCAGGCTTCCTTCATTACCGAACGTACAGTCCAGAGTTTAGGTTTAGTTAAAAAACCAGCTAAGGGTTTAATTACTGGTATAGATGTTAACAGCAAATTATCACTAAATTCGATAGTTGAGCTCAAAATTCAATCTAGGATCGACCCCTCTTATCAACTTGTAGTAAAGGCGTATGTTTTAAAATCAATTACTTCATTGTTACCTGTGAAGAAAACAGCATTTTTAGAATGGGTACAAGTTAGTGATATTCAGTTAGCAGATCCTAAGTATCACACTCCAGATAAAGTAGATATGTTATTGGGAGCTGACATTTACAGCCAGATCGTTCAAACAGGGTTGAAGAAAGCTCCTGATGGTACCACTATTGCGCAGAGTACTGCCTTGGGATGGATTTTGTCAGGAACGGTATCTTCCGCAGCGCAAAATACCTCAAACATTACCGTGATGCATACTCATCTCGGTGACGACGAAATCCTGAAAAGGTTTTGGGAATTAGAAAAGGAACCAAATCAAAATAACAAGCGTCTACTTACCGAAGAAGAAATCAGGTGTGAAGAAGTCTTTAAAGCTACAACTGTAAGGGATGAAGAAGGTCGTTATATAGTGAATTTACCATTTAAGAGTCAGGATCCAAGCTGCAAATATGGTGATTCAAGAGCAATAGCAATTAATAGATATCATGCATTAGAAGCTAAGCTAAATAAAAATGCAGATCTAAAAGCCAAATATGTGGAAGTGCTCAACGAATATTTGTAGATGGGACATATGAGACAAATAACTAAAGAAGAACAGAATCAACATGCAGTCTACTTACCTCATCACGCGGTTGTCCGCAATGATAAAGAGACAACCAAGGTGCGAGTTGTCTTTGATGCATCCTGCAAAGGAAGGAACGGAATATCTCTCAACGATAATTTGATGATCGGTCCTGTGCTTCAATCCGACCTGCGACATCTGGTAATGCGTTGGAGATCTCATGGTATATGCTTGATTTCTGACATAATGAAGATGTACCGGATGGTGCGCGTCGCAGATGGAGATACAGATTTCCAACGAATCATATGGAGAGAAAACAAAGAATCTGAAATAAAGGATTATAAACTACTTACTGTGACCTTTGGAACGTCTTCAGCGCCTTTCTTAGCGGTTAGAGCGATGCAGCAAGTAGTGTATGATCATGGAGCAAACTATCCATTAGCCGCTGACCGAGTTCTTAACGATTATTATATGGACGATTTGATGACGGGCTGCAATACCATAGAAGAAGGCCTGCAAATCTACAATGAGATGAACGAGCTATTGGCTAAAGCAGGATTTACACTACAAAAGTGGTCTAGCAATAGTAATGAGCTATTAGAGAAAATCATCGGCGAAAAGTTCAAAAAGCAGGAAGCAGAAGAAAGGGAGATTAACATAAAGCAGGATGATATATTAAAAACTTTAGGTCTTACCTGGAACCGTAGCTGTGACACCTTCCAGTATTCTGTTCAGTTGCCTCCGCTACAGGCACCTGTAACAAAAAGAAAAGTGTTATCTGATATAGCAAAATTATTCGACCCTTTAGGTTGGGTCGCTCCAGTGATTATAGTAGCCAAGACATTAATTCAAAAGCTGTGGATATCTGGAATAGGGTGGGATCAGGACATTCCAAATGAAATAGGAACAGAATGGTTTACTTACCGGCAGGAGTTACAAAACTTAACTGAATTTTCAATACCTCGATGGTTGAACATGAAGCCGGGTGACAAGCAAGTTGAGTTGCATGGGTTTTGCGATGCATCAAAGTCTGCATACGCTGCGGTAGTGTATGCCCGGGTAATTGATGCTGACGGACAGATACATGTCACTCTGCTAACTGCAAAGACGAATGTGGCTCCAATAAAAACCGTTTCGATCCCTCGATTAGAATTATGCGGGGCAGTAATTTTAGCAAAATTACTGTCTGAAGTTTCAGATATAATGGCAATTAGCAAATTAAACTTATATTATTGGACTGACTCAGAGATCGTACTAGCGTGGTTAAACAGCCATCCTAATAGATGGAAAACTTTTTTTATAGCAAACCGCGTCTCTGAGATTTTGTCCATAAGTGAGCCTCAACAATGGAATCACGTCCAATCCAAAAACAACCCAGCTCATTGCGCATCACGTGGTCTTTACGCGTCAGAATTCATAAAGTTTAAAATGTGGCCGGAAGGTCCCCAGTTCCTGAAAAATAAAACTCTCATTTAGTAAGGGTAAACAGATATCAACTAATGTGGAAGAAATAAAGGTACATGTAGCAGCTGAAGATAATTTTATATGGAATAAATATTCATCACTTACCAAATTACTTAGAATATTAGCATATTTAAGGCGCGTTTTGGTTACAAAAAACCGAAATCTGAAAGAAGAAAACATGATTTTATAACAGCAGAAGAAATTTAATTATTATTAGAAACTTGCGTTAGAGTATGTCAAAATCAAAACTTCGAAGCAGTGATTCAGGACCTGAAAACAGAAAATCCAAAAAGGAAATTATTTAAATCATTAAACCTTTACCTTGATTCTGTTGATATCCTCAGGGTGGGCGGTAGATTGGAACGTTCCAGTCTTAATACAGATCGTAAGCATCCGATTTTGATACCTAGTAACATTCACTTTACCAATCTTCTTATCGCTGATGCTCATCAGAGGAATCTTCATGGGGGTCTTCAGCTTATGCTCAATTATTTAAACACAAAATATTACATTCAAGGGGCTAAACGGTTAGTTCGATCCTACGTCCGTAAATGTGTTAAGTGTTTACGTCACTCTTCTTCTACCAACACTCAACTAATGGGTCAATTACCACCAGCGTGGGTAACTCCTAGTAGGCCTTTTAGGAACAGTGGGGTAGACTATGCGGGTCCGATAAATCTGCGGTCATCAAAGGGTAGGGGTCACCATGCATATAAAGGCTATATATGCTTATTTGTATGCATGGCGACTAAAGCGGTCCACATTGAGGTCGTAAGCGACTTTACAACGCAAGGTTTTCTCGCCGCTTTTAAACGTTTTGTGGCAAGGCGTGGTCACTGTAGGGACATATGGAGCGACAATGGTACCAACTTTCAGGGAGCCTGTAAAGAATTGGGGACATTGTGGCGATCTGAGAACGCAGCTACAGCTAGAGAAATTGCAGCAGCCTTGGCTACCGAGGGGACAACATGGCATTTCATTCCTCTTCATGCCCCCAATTTTGGAGGATTATGGGAGGCGGGAATTAAGGCTTGTAAGAAACATCTACACAGGGTGATAGGGAACTCGACCCTCACGTTTGAGGAGATGACGACTTTACTAAGTCAAGTAGAGGCTTGCTTAAATTCGCGTCCCTTGTGTAGACTAAGCGATTCAGACACCTTTGACGCCTTAACACCGGGGCATTTTCTAGTAGGAGAGCCAATTATAAACGCGCCAGACCATTCTTACGAAAATGCTACCATCTCTAGTTTAAAGCGCTGGCACCTTGTTCAACAAATGACCCAGCATTTTTGGCGTCGTTGGTCTAATGAGTATTTGTCAACACTACTCCATCGTTACAAATGGAGCAAACAGACCACTGAACCAACCGTGGGAGATATAGTTCTTGTCAAGGAAGACAATTTACCTCCTTGTCGGTGGCTTCTTGGCAGGGTGGTTGAAAAGCATCCTGGGGCAGATAACCTTACGCGAGTAGTCACACTCCGCAGTAACGGTTCAATCTTTAAGAGACCAACGTCAAAGTTGTGCATTTTGCCTGTTACCTAAGTATGTTGTAGCTTAAATTTAAGAGATAATTTTAATTAATTAGTTAAGATATTTTCAGTGTATAAATTCAACTATTTGTTATTTGTTGTAAAGCTTAAACATTCATTGTATTCCAATTTAGAGATATCACATAACAAAATTTAGTATTATATAATTTTTTAAGGACATAATGTTTCACAAATGTCCTTGGTGGGCGGAATGTTTAGCCAACTATCGTAAAATAAAATTACTAGCGACATCTTGTTTCTCTTTGATCAAACTCGCAAGTGGATGTTTGAAATACAATAATTTAGTTCTAAAATTGCCGCTAGATGGAACTATGCTTGTGACGTCATATTCTAAATCGCGCTATCAAGATTCTCCGCGACTGAATGACGTTCGCCTGATTTATGTTATAAACCAACTACTAATGGCACATATGTAAAGCAATATATATGTTAAAGCTGTGAGAGTTCAATATACAAGTTCATATTACACGTGTGTGTATTTTTTTGAAACCCAATCCTAGCTACTGTGTAGGACCTAATCGGAGGTTCTACAATGTGACTTAATTCGTCACGTTCTCTTAAATACTGTTTCGCCCATTCTCTTCTTTTTTTCCGCTTTTTACGTGGTCGCTTTAACCTTGCTGCTAGTATTGCCGCTACCACCATAATTTTCGTGTCCAACCGTTTGCACTTGAAGCAACGTAGTACGTGAATTAACTGTCCGATTCAGTCGTCTGTAGCGAGAACGGATTTAGTAGGCGGATTTCGGATATAGTAGGCGGACCAAATTCGAGTGTGTGTTAATAGTTTAAGTTTTGATGATTATAAATAATATCAGCCCTGTATTAAACTGCCCCACTTTTGGGCACGGGCCTTCTCACTGTGAGAAGGGTTAGGCTATAGTCCACCACGCTGGCCTATTGCGGTTTGGCAGACTTCACATATCTTTAAGAACATTATGAAGAACTCTCAGACATGCAGGTTTCCTCACAATGTTTTCTTTCACCGTTAGAGCAAGCGATAAATAACTATTATTTACACATAAAACTTCGAAAAGTCAGAGATGCGCGCCTTGGGTTCGAACTTGAGACCTCTGCGTGGCAGTCCAACGGTTTATCTCTAGGCTGTCGCTGCTATATCTATATCTGATGATTATAGGGATTAAAAAAAACTCAAACATGGAAATTGTAGGCAGAAAAGTTAAAAGTTTTTGAACCTGCAGCATCTGCTGCTGGTTCAAGAATTTTTTTTGATATCTATCAAAGACGCAAAAAACGTGTGGTATCAGAATGGCGGATGTAATGTTACGAATCAGCATGAAATAAGAATGTATCAAATCTACCTTGAATCTACCTAATTCAAACTATAAAGAAAGCAAATTGTCAGTTCATATTTCTTTTTCAATTGATTTTACCACGCTCTAACGTTTGCTATTATCAATTTGTCAGGCGCTTAATAATTTCTAACTATTATTTTCAAATTCAGCTTTATTAATTCCTAGAGTTAATGTTTGTTTGTAGTATTGTAAGGTAGTATACAGATAGATTTATATGGAAGTGAATCCATACTTAAACAATTGGTATTTCGTTCAGAAACAGAAATACAGCCGCGGACCTGATGTCAGGTTGGCCGCTCGTTACTTTTTGTGCTATCTCAGAAGTTAACGAAGTAGAATTGATTTCTTTCGTAGGAAGATTTAGGTAGATTCAAGGTAGATTTGATACCGATTCGTAACATTACACTCGCCAATTTGATGCACACAAAAAAACGCATAGAACATTATTACTTATGTATTATTTAAGCGTACCGCTTACAAAAGGAAAGCGAAGAAGGTATGTAAAATGAATATTACCTGTTATATAATAATACCTAGTAATAGAAATGTAAGTAGGTATATAAATTAAATGAAGGTTTTTATTGACAGATATTTTTAATATGTAGATAGACAGTATAGGTACCTACTGTTTTGCGTATTTGAAAGAGGTGCCATCGACGTAAATATTGCTCGCCGCTCACGTTAAAACTGAATTTGTTTCCAACCACGTGATCGTGTAGAACTGTAGAACTAGAACCGACGTGCAGTTTGGTTGACACAAGCAAGGTCACGGCGTTAGGGCGGCTGACCCGACCGTGTAGAATAGTTTACAACTAATAGATGATTCTAATCTAAAGGCCTTAAAACTTACCTCAAAGCAGGTCCCCTGTATGTGCAATGTATGGACTATGCATGATTTTCAACGCTTTTCTTTAAAATGTTGAAGATTTCTAAATCCGAGTCCTTTTCATTTATGCCTCTCTTCATAACAAAAATGTAATTTTATACCTACTCTCTGTGTAAAAGTGAATACATTTTTTTTTATTGTTTTCTGATTGTCATTAATTATTTTTGCCACAAAGTCTGATTCATTAAATAGCAATATTTTCATTAAATATAATATTATTCAATGGATAGATATTTCTTTTTTATAATTACAGATCTTGTTGTCCAAATCGAAGCTGTAATCCTTGCTTCTGTTTTTCGCCTTTAGTCACAGCTGCAGTAGTTCTGGTTTAATAAAACATTTCAAGACAGTTTTTTATAATGTAAATATCCGCGTAAAGTTATAACAAATTAAGTTTGGGACTTAACTATTGGATTTCCTCATTAATGTCATGAAAACACTCCATTAAAGGTTAGGTCGCAATCTTTGATTCTAGTCAGTCTAGTCTATTTGTTACTGTAAGTAGAGAGAGACATCTAGTTTGAGCTGGATGTGCCTGTGTGCAGTTCTAGATCTAGAAAAGTCTGGAATTCTTTATAATCACACAACGGTTTGGAGTATTTTGAATATTATTGTGTACACACAGCGACACATCAACCTAGACTGTTTGGACTTTGAACTATTAGAAGTTGAACGCTGCGAATTGTGCCAGAGAGTGCGTTATATTTTTGTGACGCTCTATCCTTACCATTACATCGACACCACTATGCACTGTCCCTTACCGACAATTCTCTATTTTGTATGTAGCCTAGATAGGGTGTCTAACTTGATGTGTAGCCGTGTGTACATTCCTTGCTAAACCTTCTAGATAGCTGGGCTAATCTTACGCACAAAAGAGTGCAAAAGCACTTCATCAACAATAAATCTGGAATCTCTTTTAATAATAGTAATAGGTCGAACTAGATTTTCTGTAGTTGGGTAAGTTGGGCAATGTAGACACGACGGGCTTGATATTGTGTGCGCCGGTGTAGAGGTTGTAGTGTGGACTGCGGCGACTGTTGCAGGTTCGAAATGTTCAACCATTTTGTCGGCCATCACGGCTAAACATTCTAGCGACGATTCGGTGTTCACGGAGAGTACGGCGCGGGTGCGGACTTGTGTGGGCAATTGGTTGAGCTACATAACTTTCAGAGCTTCGTCGGTTAGTAATTTACCGCTCAAATTGCGCAAGTTATGTAGTAACTGGCTAGGTTTCATGTCGCCGAGTTCTAGGCCGCTGAGTAATTTCTGTAGTTGACGATGGTCTGATACTTGGCACGTCGATATCAGTCTGTTCTTTAGCGTAATATACTTGTTGGTCGATGGCGGGTTCAATATGATGTCGCCGATTTGTTCGAGGTCGCTACAGCCTAGCAACGGGACGACGAGGTTGAATTTCTGTTCTTCTCCCATCTTGATGGCGGCGACGGCGGCTACAAACTGTGGGAACCACAGTCGCGTGTTCTGACGCCAGAGTGGTGGTTGACGTGTAGGCAGTGAGATTGTAGAGACATCACCGTGGAAAGGGGTCGTTACTTGCTTGTCGGTGAATTCTTCAACTTTTCTTGTGCCATGACGATAACATAGCGTATACTTACGTTCAAGATTTGGCCGAAAACCAACCGAGGTTGGGTGTCGGTTCAGTGAACCGATATTACAACAGCGCTAAAACGACGAGAGGTCACCAATTTAACGTATAATCAGCCGGCAGGCATAAACCAGGTCCGTAGCTGATAACCGTTAGGGTTATAGTGAAACACGTAGACTGATTCAACTGAGAATATATTTACAAATTTAAATCTTCTTATATTCAATTTATTGTTCTTACAAGTAGCGCTCGCACTAATGCGCACAATATTCATTTGCACCAATCAGCGACAAGTGAACAAAATTCTAAAATCCACGAGGGAATTCTTGGAAATCCTTGAGCGTGTGTGCGTGCGGCGCGGCGGCGTATTTTAAATAATGCGGCGTATAAAAACAGATGGCACTTTCGCGCGTCGCTCAGTTCGTAAATCGTTTTCGGCGCAGCTACGTATGATGCTCCATTCGATTCCAGGTTCCTCATAAACTCATATGTTGCCTGTGCGTATATACATACGCCACAGGCTTAGAGTATGGCATTAGTAATAAGTTATTGTTATAAGGCAGGTTTTGTGGAGAGTAGAATGATATTGCCATACGCCAATAATATAGCAAAATCCGAGTCTTTGCGGTATTATTTTCGTGTTGTACTTATATTATTGAGAGGAACGATTTCTATTTTAGTATGTATTTGTTTTTATTTGTTCAATACATTCAATATTTAAAAACTACAAGAGCGAATTTAAAATTCTTTCTCCAAGTTCTGGAGGAACGAAGTTTAATGTCCGTCCAACACAATCTGCTGACCAGGCTGGACCATCGTACCTGGCGGGCCGAGGCTTGCCTATTATTGCTGACGTGAACTTGTATATATGTATACTTAGGCGCTGTGTAAACTTCACCTAGGTAATTTAGGATTGTATGGCCAGCGTCATTATAAGCACCTATTGCATATAGCGCCATCTATATTACAACAGCGTAATTGTCTTTCGTCGAAATTTCAACGTCTGTGCGGCGTCGCGTCGCTACAATTAGAAAGCTACCTACTTCATCCAAAAGCAGCATAGCCGCATTGCTAAAATATAAGACAACGTTACGAACCAAGAGAGCGGGGCAATAATAATAAACGTAGGTGACACTGCGCGGGACTGTAGGTAATGTATATAATAAATCATTATCTCGCTTGTTTTTACAGTAAAGAAAATCGCCGTGAGTAAACTACATTTGGAGACTAGCTGTCTCCAAATGTAGTTCACATGATCTTTATTTATTCTTTCTATCAAAAACGTTGAATATATACACACAATGATTCATTGTTATTGTATGTATTTAGCGAGCTTTGTGAACGTTTCTTCTAACAGCGACGTCATGTGCCTTGACACTCTTGACATTAGTTGAGTTTGACGTAAATACTAAATATTATACAAGGAGGCAGGGGTTGGAGTTTTAGGGTGTTTTGGGTGGAAAAAGAGGAGGAAGGGGTGATGTCGCATCAAGTCGTCTCGACTGCTCGCGTCGACCCTGGTGCGATTGCGCATTGCAACATTGAGTTGTTACGCAGCTCAAGCCGTCGCTGTTTTACATGAGTTAGCAAAGGACGGAGAATACCGTTTTCATCGAGCGACTTATACACAGAGTAGGTACGTATCATGTTGTCGATATTTTGTGGGATAGGCGAAGGATCGTCTGGATACACCTGTGTGATTATCTGTGTGGATTTTTATTTGCAAACCTTGGTGCTTATGTCTCTCGTCACATGAATCACCTTGAGCTAAAACGTTGTTATTCTTGTTTGACATGACTTTAGAAGATCCATTTTACGTCGTCAAAGAGTAAGTAGATATAATTTTAACTATTCACATATGCGAAGACATTTATGTGTTGCTTTGCCAGCCAGCTATTATATTGCAAATTTGTGTAAACTATATTGTAGAGAACCCTAATTTTTCTCACATTCGTTTACCACTCGTATTCAATATTTATGCTGTACTTACCCACAAATGAAAATCACTAAATAACAAGAAATAATTCAAAATTGCATTTAGAAGTATATTTTAAATTCAAAAGCGTATCAAAGAGTATTTGGCACAATTTAAAAAATAGTAACTTTGATACATCAGTTGGACGTAACTAGACACATGACACATCACATTGTGCATGCATTTAAAATCATGGGGAATCTATTGACTACGACAGTTTCACTTTATAAGAAAGTGAATAATTTTGTTGATAATTTACTTTAAATTAACAAAGATATTATTAGTTACTAAATTGAAATGTAAAAATACATTGTAAAAGGGACTACCTTTTATTAAAATGTTTTGTATGCCAATATAACATAGTGTACAATATTGTGTTATTTCTATTAATGACAAAATTTGTTGTACTTATTTGTATTTGTAATAAAAAAAGTACAAGCTTTTTTATCACATAGAATCTACAATAAATAAGGATAGCCCATATTATTTATTTCATCCTGTAAAAGTTTAAACACACATAAATACTGCTCTACAGGTAGATGTGCTATTTGGAGTTACCTTGTTTGGTAGACAAATAGATGATTACATCAATTTGATTGTTTTGGTAACAGTACCAGAACAATCAAATTGATGCAATAATCTATTTGTTGTATAATAATACAGATTAAGGCATATTGTTATATCTACAGGTGTCGTACCTGTAGATTTATTTATTTATTTAAACAACACAAGCTTACAGTGTAACACCAAAGCGCTTATATGTTATGTCAAATTGGGTTTTACAGTATTATTTCATTAAAATACAAATTAATAATATACAAAATAATAGTAGAATACAAGAAAAATTATAATACAGTTAAATGTCAAAAGCTAAATTATATTTTAGAATGAATTAAAACTTATACAATTAGGCATTATTTAAATATGTCATTACGTGGTTACTAAATACATAAGGCTTATCAAAAAATATGTCTGTAACTGGATATTTACCGAAGACTGACAGCACTGCAATCGGTCTAAAATTAATAATATCCGTCGACGATGCTTCTAATCTAAATCTAGATAATAGCACTGTGCAACAAGTATGTCTATAAAAGATCACTGTCTTTCTACATATGCCTATTTTATTAATGAAGTCTTTCTATCCAATTTCACACACAGATACTTTACTAAAAGGACACATTTATAAAATATATTCAATAAGCAATTTTATAAACACTAATGTAAATGATTGAATAGAAGATGGCAATAATAATAATGTTAAATAAATATAGGGTGTTGCTTACTTATATTGAAATTTTTTTTTTGTGGGGAGTCCAACGTATTGCTATGCAGAGGGTCTCGGGTTCGAACCCACGTCGCGCACCTCTGACTTTCGGCAGTTATATGATTTTTCGAAATTATGCACTGTGATTCAGGTTTCATACAAAGGCGGTCATAAATACACAAATCCGTTATAAAAAGTATTTTATTATTTTACACGTTGGAATACATTTAGATAAACGTAAATAATTAAAATTATAATATATTATATAAGTTTAAAAAATTCTTAACAACATTTAGGTGTAAAAATGTCTCGCAGTAATTTTATTTTAGACGATCGATGTATCTAAAACATTTTATATTGCGAATTTTAATAGTAAAACTGTAAATAATGGTTATTTGTATTAACAATAACCACAAAAGAATAAAATAAAATAGCAAAAATACATAAAATAAGTTTATTTTCTAAATACAAACAACCTACAAACTATACGAAATATTGGCAAAATTACCTTTAAATACATAACAAATCTAAAACAGCTTTTGACAGTACACTCTTTTTTTTGACAGGTAACTTTCGTAGACCTGTTATGAAGGGATCTGAATGAAGAAGAAGCCTATTAATTAAATCAGTATTGGTCAAAATGCGACTCATTTTTCGCGTGTGATTTCTCCTAAATGATTTGATATGTTTGTTAGTTACTTCAGCTGCTTCTTCAGACAGCTCTCCGATTGACAATAAAACGTGATCAATAACATTAGCACCATGAACTAGGACTTTGTGAACGGAAGCAGGCATGTTATACCACGGATACTCGGCAACTAATTGCCGAGCTGTCTCTAATGCGAACTCTTCGAAGTTCGTCTTATTAATGTTATATCCCGAATTCAAACATTGAAGTATGATCCAGCAACGATCTAGGAGATCTTTCTTGATCCCAGTAATTTCAGCTGAAATTTCTGAGTTCGAGAAAAACCGTCTGGTGGTATTACCATCGTTTGAGGTCCCGCTTCCGCCACTTTTGGGCTTATCCACTATAAGACCTAATCTTTCTCTAAATTGAGTCTGAATATGTTTTTTTTGCTGCAACAAGAATTTTGTCATTTTCAGATCTAGCTTGCCATTTTTTAACATCTAACTTGTATGCGACATGAACAAAATATTCAAAGAAGCGTATTAACGCGTGAAGAGGTGATAAACCAAATTCATATTTACTCTCATCGACTTTCTTGTTTAAACATTTGTCAATTTGGTTCATTTCGCTGGGCAAGGCATTACAAATATAACATTTAGACGAGGAAACACTTCTAAGTGCATTACACACTTTGCCATCTACCATAGTAAATTGCAAGCAATGAGTAACGCGGTATTCCTGATCTTCTTTTTTGAAAACAGTTTGCTGTAAGTTACTTATTTTCTCTTTAAAATATGCTTCTTCCTCAACTGATACTGCAGTCGATTCTTTCAAATATCGAAAGCGTACAGGCCTACAGTATCTAGTTGACTAAGGACGAGGATTTTTCCACAAAACTACGGTATTTTCTCCAGTATCTAATTTCAAAACAAGCTGAAGTGGCACATATGAAGTAAGAAACAAGCTACCGTCTTCAATAGTGGCGTCAGAAAAACACTGTTTATATTCAGAATGCCCTGTACTGCCATCGAAACCCCATTTCCCTATCAAAGCTATCTTATCCTGGGATTCTTTAGGTACCCTATCCAAAACAACCTTTTGAGACTTGAGAATCCGATTGGCTGTATGATCTAATAAACTTTGAAGTTCGACTTCGGCAGATGATTCGCTAACAGTTATATCTGGAAGATAACAGTGTTTTTTCGATTCCACAACAATTTGGTAAGATGGCAAAATGCTTTTTGAAAACTTATTGTTTATAAATTTCTTTACTAATAAATATTGATGTCGAGTTAAGTGAGCTTCGACAATGAGCGATAAAACTTCGTTAGCATCGATTTCAGGAAAAGTTAATAAACTATCATCGGAAGCACTAAGCAATGAATGTACAAGAGAAGGATCTTGCTTAGACAAATTAGCTAATCTTCTCCTTTTTGTACGTTTACTGGTCTCGTCAAAGTTCATTTTCGGACGGCCAGACGATGAAGATGTTGATGCTTCAACTTCGTCAAAGTTCAGAGATACACGTACCTTAGTTCGCTCTACATCAATATTTTCAATTTCATGCAGCCAATCTGAACACATTTCTAAGAATTTAGATTTAGTACGATTCGACTTGGCCCAGTAATGAGAAATTCGTTTACATACATTCGTAATTCTAAGGCTTAAAGGTTCTAGGTTAATGTTTTCGATGTAATCAGAAAGGCATGATGTTTCAGTCAAAGTGTTCAGGACATGCTGTGATTTTTCATTTGGTTTACCCACTTTAGAGTACCAAATGTTAAAAATTGACATCCTCGATACAGAACATTTGAAAAATGTACCTGAAACAATATAAAACTGAACTTAAAAAAATGACTTTATTTTTATTCTACGGGCATACATACTTTGACAGCCCACTAACGTAAGAAGAGGCAGGAAGAGGCAGATGAAACTTATAGCCCTTTATAAGAATGTTCTCCTTATTCTAAAAAGATATGCTTCAAGGGCAGCAAAGTACAGCGAAATGTTGTAGGTCCAAAAGATATAAATATACATCACATTTTTTAAAAAGAAAACTACCCTCAATAATAAAATGATACAAAATAATATGTGCATAAAAAAAAAAAGGGGTTGATAATAAAAGTACATACCTTGCTCTTGAACATCCATACCTTCACAATACGTAAACACTTGATTTGAAATGGTGACACTCAAAAACAACGTGATTAAGTTTTAATGACTCACAAGTAGCGTTAATTAGTATCGCGATGCGCTCACTTCCGCTGCACAAAAGTGAATGATACCTTGACCTAATTACGTTGGTATTTATAGTTTTTGGAAGTATGTGAACTAGCTAATGACTTAATGAGGTGATCTTACTGGAGTAAGACAATGAAATTTTTCAATTTATGGCCTAGGGCGGAATCACAGTGTTATGTGCGTATTTATTGACGATTATCGCCTGCTCTGCGCCTCGGAGAGCACGTTAGGCCGTCGGTCCCGGCTGCCATAAACATCTATGGCAGTCGTTATTGTGGAAGTCGATACAAAAGATCCCACTGGCTCGAAGTGTCGCCGGTCTGTACTGACTGGCCCCCACACGATAACCAGATAAGATAAGATACTTCTATTTTCATGACTTAACAAACACATAGCAATTAGTGTGTTAAAATATGACATGATATTTTTTATGTTGTATATTCGTGTTTACTTCTTTACACGCTTAGCAGAAGAATATATTATTCAAGATGCATCTTTTTAGAATGATTATAAGAAATAGATAATAAAGAGATATTAACATTTCGATAATGGTCTTACGTGTTTGATCATAGCCTAGATTATACAACAGTAGTGAATGTGACTGCTGCACATATGATCTTTGGTTCAATTACTAGGCTGGACATAATTTATTCACAAATGAATTGATTGCTAAAAATAAAAGAATGCAATTGTTTACTTATATGGCAAATCTTTCATAGAGTTCAAGATAGATCATAGTGTGTTATTATCCCAGACCATGCACATTTGCATGAATCTGCAAGCGTAAACTAGTTACATATGATGTCAGGCTACAGTCTTTCTTTGTTGGATTACACATTGTACTATATAATTCAAATACTCATCAATATCAGTACAACAACATGTTATTCTATTAAGCAATTTTACTAATTTTAATTTATTTGTATTATGCAGTGAGGTGTTCAAAGCATTGAACAAGACTCGCGGGCTGTACCTGAGGTGGCAGGAAATCTCGAAGGCGCCTACCATCCCTAATAGTCCAGAGGTGGAATGGACTTCTACGGAGCTGAGAAACGCACTCCGTAGTATTGAGTGGGACCTTGAAGACTTAGAAGACACAATTAATATCCTTTTTAATAGCATCCCGGCGAATGATTGTTAGGCTATGCAATATTGATTTTCTATGGCTGTGCAATATTCTTCTTTATTGGAGACTTATATAGTAGGTAATACTTTAACTATAACTTGGATTGTATTGTCATTAGTATACAGAAATATGCTTGGTTAAACTAAAGTACCAGCTATTATGTGTCAATTTTTTTAAGAGATCTCTGTTATAAATTGATTAAGATAATATTGAGAATATTGTGCAGATATGTAGTTGTCTGCGAATAGACTATACATTAAAGTGACAATAGTAGTGGCAAAAGGTTTATTTACGAATTTGACATAGTATACCTACTAACATATGCAATTAGTTAAGCTGTTCATCTACTTACAATTATTAAATGCGAATACCGTCTATACGAAGACAACTGAACTGTATGTAAACATCAAAAAGTAACATGGGGACTTTAATTTAGCTGGCGAAACTTAAAGTGGGACACCTCTGCTTTACTCTTTGGGTATAAAGTGGTGTGTTATAAAGTATCAGAGTTATTTATTTTCTATTCCTTAGTTTCTTCAATAATAAAGGCGACATATATAATTTTCTTAATCTATTTATTCACGCATAGTAGAGAAAAATTCTTCAAAGTTTAAAATCGACAATAAAGAGATATCCGAAAGAAGGAGTTTCATCGAAGCGACCAAACAAGAAGTTAAAGTAAGTCTTCATTTACTTAATATAGATATGAGCTTGTGGACTTCATTAAAGTGAAGTGAAGTCATTCACGTCAAACAAACTGATAAAATGTGGTTTCAGACATCTGACGTAGCACGCAATGAAAGTGGATTACGTGTTACAAACTACTTTTGCGTAGCATTTATGGATATACTTTCAAATGTATAAACTTTTGTAATCACGCGAGTAGTTTAATCATATTACAACATTTTTTAAGTAAATATGATATTAAAGTACCTACTACGAAAGAGTACAATGGCAGTATGATACTTGTTAATTGTTTACAGGTCATGAAGAGCAAAATGAGTTTAAACAGAAATCGTGACAATGACGGTACCGCTCGAGAACCGTTACTTGGTGAGGAGAGTCCAATACATTTGGGCAATGTATGGACGTCCACGCCAAAGTATACGAAGTATTCAAAACTAGCGAACCAGACGGATAGTCCGAACAGGTTCGACTACGACAGTGACATAATGTCGATGCAAGATAAAATGCTTACCAGTCAAAATGACCAGCTCCAAGTGATCAGCAACTCTGTTGGCTCATTGAAGACGGTCTCCAAACAGATTGGAATAGAGCTTGATGAACAGGCTGTGTAAGTATTTTATATATGTATTTGAACTACCTTTTAGTTACTTTAATTCATAACTATAGGTGCGCCTATAAATATGAATTCAGTTCATATGGTGTTTTATGAGTTGGTTTATTATTTATATAGTATCATAGTTTTTTATTGAGATTTAGAATAACTACTACCTTATTAGATTGTAACTGTGTATCTAATAGTGTAAACATTTTCTTACATTTAATTAATTAGTTCTGTTGCGGATTTCTCTGTTGGCCATTTGCTCAATTTGCGTCATTACACTGTATGTTGCTAGTATATACCTTGTACTATGGTAAATCACATCAACACATCAGATCACGCACTTATTTATGAATAATTGCGTGGTTTGCGGTCGCCATTTTGTCAATAAACCTTCAATACTAGAACGTCCCCTGGGGCGACAAATATTTACTTAGCCTTATATAGCTGTTTGTTAAGTCTTGACAGTTGGGTACGTCTTGTTTATTTTCAACCATGTTGTCTTATATGTAAGTTCGGCACTGGACGTCACTCGCTGATACCATAGATTTCTATGCTTTTAGAGATGATACAAATAAAATTGTTAAGCTATCAATTATCACGTCTTCATGTGTCTTGACTGGGATAAACACAACTAAGTTTTATGGTACCTTTTAGACAAATGTTCTATAGTATTTTAGACCACATTGCTATCGTGATTGTTTATAAGTGCAGGGTCAGCAAGGTCGACTTGCTAAAGTTTCTGTACAAAGTTTTCAAGCCACTTGTTCCAAAAGTGAAGCTCATGAGTCGCTTGCCAATTCTGGCGATGATGTGGAGCCTAGTACTGAAACTTGTTTATTTACTCAATCTCTAAGCAGAATTAAATTTGTATATAGCTTCAAAGATGTGTAAATTCATACCTATGGTCTTTAGTTATGGTCAATTTTACACAAATGTCGATCGTCGTTGTCATATTGTATCTACATATAATGATTTAGAATGTTTGATTGTTCTAGGATGTTAGATGACTTGAATACCGAACTCGAAAATGCTGATTCTAAGCTAGATTCTACGATAAAGAAAGTTGCAAAGGTGCTTCACATGAATAATGGTAAGTTTCTTCTCATCTATTTAATGTATGTTATACATATTTTCTTTATAGTTGTAGGCAGCTTGCGTTTGGATATTAGATCATACTCATGACATTTACGCGATCTGTGGCAACATTCTGGTTTATTTAGGTAATAAGCTATTTACAGGCTAAAGTGAAACCTCTTACTTATTGCCTCACGTTCCAAAGAGTGTCTAAAGCCGTTTTCATCTTGATATCGAGATCTCACTTTTGTACACCGGGTAAACTGATAAAACATTCCATATCGTTTACCAAACTCAACTCACTCTTAATTGCAAAACATACATTTAAAGGTTTGCCAGAGCATTAATCGTTTTACTAAGAGATGTGATTACGATGCATGATGATCAGGTGCTATGGACATCCAACACTTAGAAAATTTTACAAAATTCGTTTAGCATTTCAGAGGTTATTGAGTAATAAACATCTAAGGTTTGAATTTCATAGTATTAGTAGTATCGTTCCCTCTGATCGAAGATACCGCAGTTTATTTATCGGCATTTTCGTCATTTTAAATAGGTATTATTACCTAGAATTTAATTTAATTATTTTTCTGCTACTAATATAAAATACTAATACTAGCTAAATAATAATATAAGCTACTAATATAATAATAATAATTTTTTTGTTTGTTTGTATCGCGCGCCTCTGTGCCGTGTTTTCGTCCCCTCACAAGTGCACAGTAGAAGGTCTTTTTATGTAGTGGCCTGCCGTTTCACACGGCGGGCCGAAACCTCGGCGTGGTCGCGATTGCACGTGAAAGCGATTAGCGCGGCTCCGCTGTTTATGGTTATATCGAGGAACACCGTGGTAGGTTTAGTCGGTATTACCGAGGTATCATTCCCCGTGAGCCCGACATAACCTCTCCGTCGCCCTGCGTAGAGATATGGGTCAAAGCATTACACAAGTAAAAAAAAATATTTTAGTTTCTTCGCGAGCGAATCCGCGGGCAAAAGCTAGCCTGCTATAAAAGTTACAGGCAATTTCAAAAGACATTGAGATCAACTTTACAGGTCGGGATTTTAAAAGTAGTGTCTTTATTTCATAGGTATTTGAAAAACATTTAACAGACTGTTTAAGTTTTTTCGTTTATAAAAGAGAATTTGAAGAATTTAACTATTTCACAAATAAAATACAACATAACAATTATTATTTGTGACTAAGTACATCAAAACCAGCACCTATACTAATATTAAAAATGCAAAAGTGACACAATTCAATGCGTTTGGTACGTTTTCAACACTAAAATCGTGAACTGATTTTGATTTAAATTTACAATAGAGATAGCCTTGAAGACGGATATACATTACTTAGAAAAATGGGAACCACGTTGCCTGCAATAGTTGGTAATAAGACGCCACCGCAACACTTGTGGTCTGCGGTTAAAGGTATGATTCACGAGCACGTTGGTATTTCCTTAGGTTAAATGTATTTCGATAGTTAAGCATCTTATAGTAACATCTATAATGTCACATAATGTGGTGTGACTCTGAAAGATAGAATAAGGAATAGTGTGATTAGAGATAGATGCGGCATGAAAGTGGATATATTGACAAGAATAGAAAAGGGTATGTTAAGTTGGTTTGGACATGTAGGAAGAATGGAGGAGAAAAGACTGACTAAGAAAGATTATAATGCTTGTGGAATTGTGTGCGAATGGAACAGTCGCAAGGAAAAGACCAAGGCGAACGTTGCTCGATCAGATCGGATGCGTTCTGGACAAAGGCCAAGAGGGAGGAATGTAATGAAAGTGAATGAAGCCAGAGAGGTGTGACAGGATCGTAGCAAATGGAAATCCGTAGTCTCTGCCCACCCCTCTGGGAAACAGGCGTGAATATATGTATGTATGTTTAATCACACAGTTGCAAATATAGGTCCTACGTTTAGCTACGTTATATACAAGTAAATAGTAAACGGGTCTTGATGATTAGCTACAATAATTTTTGCTCGTTCGTGCTGGTTGATTGACGTGCTGATTTTGACCCTCTTGTAATACAAATGCGTATTCTGTAGTATGAAATATTCTCAAGATATTCGATTTTGAGCAGTGGTAACCTAGAGCTAGTGTAGCCCTGGACTACGGCACAAAGGTCTCGAGTTCAATTCTAAAGATTCAAGCATCTCAGATCCTTTGAGACTATACACGTATTTGGTAAATAATTATCCCTCGCTTTAACGGTAAAAGTAAACATCTTAGGTAAGTTGCACAACAAGGTCAGCAACGCGTAAGTGATGCCTCCGGTGTTGCAGGCGTCCATAAGCTACTGACCATCAGGTGGGCGTAAGGGTAGGCATGTTTCCCACTTCAGTAGGATAAAAATATTTGCTTCACTGAGAATGCCAAACAATGTTCTCGAAGATGTGTGAAGTCTGCAAACTGGGTGAGCGGGCTTATGGCCTTACATATCCTTACTGAGACAAGGCCCGTGCCTAGCAGCGAGACAGTCCATACCTACTCGACACTTCGGGAATTTATATAAATTAAGGTACATAAAATGAGAGATTATTGCTCCCTTTCACCAGATCGCCAGTCATTTTAGTGTACCATGGGACATACAAACGGGTCAATGACAAATAATCTTTAATATACGTACATCAAACTTACTCTCGCATCTATCTATCCGTGTAGAGATAGACAGAGGTGTATTATACTTATATCTATCCAATCCACATTTTGCCAACTATACATTTGATCCCATGTCATAGGACGCGAACTTATTATCGACGAACTGGTACAGTTTAAGATATCGTTTGCGATAGGAATTTGTTGACAGAAAAACACAAAAGAACTTTGACCGTCCCAGAAACCGAAGCCATGTTCAGCAGTCGCATTTACTACCCCTCTCTCCGAGGCAGCCTATAGCAAGCTCGGATTTATATTTACAGTTAGCTTAGTTACTGCTCTGTACTTTAATCTCGTTAAAAGTGTCAACAAGGACTATTAAAGTTGTACAAGTTCCAGTTGGAATGTTTAACTATTTCTCGTCTATTCTCGAAAGTTCTTTAGTCGTGAGAATTGGCTTGGTGCATTAATAACGAGTTCGCTCTCTGTATTTAGTGCTAATAAGATTCAGTTAATAGGGGATTAGAAGAATAGAGGACACGCCTGATTAATCACATATGATACATAATACTGGATTTGCTGTTCTGTTACCATGGGACAGCAAAATGGTTAAGATTATAATCAAAATGGCAAACGGTAATTGTAAGTTATTACTTACAATTACAGTCTGTCTGCAGGGATCGCATGAAATATGAAGAAACTACATTGTAAACTTTCTGTTCGGTCGGCGTTTGGGATGGACATTTACATGGTCGACCTGTTTAAAGCTGTCTCACTGGTTCGTACGGAAGTGCGCTGTCGTGATTTTTTATATAACTAGCTGCGCCCCACGGTGTCACCCGCGTAAGTCCCGATCTCGTGTGAATATCGGGATATAAAGTAGCCTTTGTGTTAATCCGGTTTTCAGCTATCTACATACCAAGTTTCATCGCCATCGATTTAGTAGTTTTTGCGTGAAAGAATAAAACATCTATCTTTCCATCCATCCACCCATCCTCAAAAACTTTTACAAATTTATAATATTAGTAGGATTGTTTATTGACTAAAAACTTTGTTTGTTTCAGATCGGCGCCAGTGGCTCGCAATAGCAATACTCGCAGGCCTTTTAGTGATAATATTAATATTGTTTGTTATAATTTGAACGATTTTAGTCAGTTTCTAGTGTAAATGGTAAATCATGTTCGTAGCTAAGTGATATATATTCTTGTATGATAACGTCTAATAGTACTAAATACTTCATAATTTATTCTGTCATTCGTATAGATAACGATTAGGATTGTAACTGATTTGTTAATGAACTATTGTTTCGTTCCTTCGCCTCTATAATTATTTCATACAAATAAGTGTACAGTTTTTTGACTGCTTTACCGGACACCTTACTTCCACGAGTGAACGAATAAATACCATATTGTTAGTCGTCTAATAAACTTCGTAATATACTACCTAAAATTATTTAATATGTTAATAATTTATTTACTTATCAAATTATATTACATCCCTATTTTATACACTCAAGAGGAACTCACTGTATAACTTAAAGTAGTATGGCTGGCTGCTAAAGTAGGAGACGTACTATTTTATTAAAGTTTTCATCTCGAAATCCAATATCACTTCAATAGTAACCATAGTAATCATCTATTATTGCTATGGTTATTATAGAAATATCTAACATTCCTTGTGGAAAACAAGAAATAAGATTAATCATAAGATTTTACAGATTCCAACGCTGATGGTTACGTGCTACGAGCTTGGCTCGCATCAGTTTTTCTTGGGTCTCTTTCTTAATGCAATCCTTCGAGTCAGATTACTTGTAACTTGTTCTTTTCTACAGAACGTTTCGGCTTTAGTCAGAGTACGTTTACTGAAGTCTTCCCCTTCTTACTTAAGTATAAAATAAAAGGCACTAATTCACATTTTACGTAATTGCTGCCAGAAAATTCTAAACCTGGGTTTATGTCCATGAGTTTTAGACATAAGCTACTTTTAAAATATTTCAGTTTCCATCTTGTATAATTGGCATTTATTATGATGTTAGTCTACTTTATAAAGAAATTGAGATAGTATAAGTTTCAGTGTCATCGTGGCTATTGTTACTGTAGTATCCGAAACGCTAGCATATGCGTAAATTAAAATTTGTATAAGCAATCTGCGGAAAATCGAATAATGTTTTTCAATTTTAATGCGCATCGTTCGCGAAAGTTTAAATAATAATTGAAGTAATGGCATTATGGTATTTAACAACTAGAATATAGGTCATTGTTGTACCGAAATGTGCAGTTGCAAAGACTTTCGGAACTAAAGATGTTAGAGTAGATATTTTTATTTCTCCTAACGCCTAGGTCTAAGCTGGAAGGCCTGTCACCTTCCAACGAAGTTTATGTTATATGTGTGCCAGGAAGCGTGTATATGTCTCACAAAGAACGCTGTACTGTGACATTTGTTAAACTAGTAGACACGTCTAATATTTGACAATACTGTTTTTAACACCGATCTTGTTCTTGAACCTTCGATAATATCCTTACTGTCAACTTGTCCTGTCTTCTATTACCTTGCTTACAAAAATAAGACTTTATTTTGTAAGTCATTATTTACGTAGTGATTGTTGAAGTTAGTAGATAACCTTCGCTGTTATTCCAAGTGCCTGTCTGACCTTAATTTGAAAAATGATTATGACTGATAATTTGCTGGTGGAAACTTAAGGTCTTCTTAATAAGAAGTCATACACATGTTATTGCTGGCCGTTTCTACATTTACCTATTTCAAGTTTGAAGGATACAAGTAGATAAGATATAAGAGAAAGATAAAGAAATATTTAGTTGTGTTATATAAAATGTCTTGTATTTTAGTGAATACCTACTTGTTATTTTCTAACTCTCATATGTTTCTCCTTTATTTACAACGTTCATATACAACAAAAATATCATTTATAATACAAAAAGAGTATTAAGATACTTACTTATCGATTCGAGAGGCTAAAGCCTGGTAATACGCCAATTTTGGTGCACCTGTAGAACACCTACTCAAAACATAATGTGAATTTGTCTTTTTCCTCCTTTACCTGAATATTTTGTCGATCGAATGTTTCACTAACATCACAGAAGTATATTAAGGTCGACATTATCAGTCATTAACTCATTATTATATGAAGAGTTGTTCACAATTTTTATAAAAAGTAATTTTGCTGTCCCGACAGACGTTGTCCTGTACAGGCAAAAAAAGAAAAACAACAAATCTAAACCATCCTCGAATCCACTTGAAACACACAAAAAAATTCATTTAAATCGGTCCAGCCGTTTAGGAGGAGTTCACTGTCAACACACGTACAGAAGAATTATAAATATAAAGATAAGTTATGCTTATAGTATAATTGTAATGTTGGTTTATTATTTTCTCAGTTTTGTTATTTGATCATATATTGTTATTTAATTCAATACACGCTGTGTATTTCTACTAATTAATACTCTATAAAGTATTGTGAGTTATCCATTTTAAATTATTTTACTTCATTTATTATTGTACATAAATATGTATAATATATTGTACATATAATATTCCAGGTACTTATATGGAAACGTCCAGCATAATCCGCATGTTCAGAGTCTAATCGGGATTATACTATTACGCAGAGTTAATTCGTGTCGAAATACATATATTACCTGGTTCCTAAATGAGTTTTTATGAATTACGACAATACAGCGATAGAACAACATACATTAAATAGATTTGGGTTGATGGCAATGAATTTTTGAATTAGTTGTCAAATTATATCATCGTTTTACAGACGAACTTATCCACCTGTAATACGTTTTACATCTTATCTTATGTGCAGAAGTAAGACAATCTTTAAACGTTACAAATATCTACTATTGTAAAAAGTATCCACCAGTAAATTATGATTATTATAGAGCATAGTAGTATATACAACAAAAGTGGCTACTAACCGATAATAATTATGTTTTGTGTAGTGAATGTTGTTACAAATATTGAAATAAGGAGTACCTATGGCAGGCGAGGTATACGCCCGGAGCTCAACGCGAGTTCGATCAATGCGACGCGCGACGTTGGTAATGCTAGTTCCCGATTTATGAATAAGTTTAGTACCGAATGCCTAACTTAATAAAATTGTACATATTATAATCGGCGCGCCGCAGCGAGTCTGTGAGACATGGGGTATAATTTTAAGGTGGTTATATTAGTTGATCTCCAAGCGGTACATTTTTAGTAAGTATACATAGTTCTTGTTTTGACTGTGCTATTATTAAATGGTATAAGCAAACATATGATAACTATTAATCAAGTTGTATTTTATTTGGTTTAAAGATAATTTATTCTTAAAAGTATTTTACAATTAACTTATTTAAGAATATTACATAAAAATATAACTTTACAATCAGAGTGTGCTAAAACTAAACAGATTATGGGTGAATAAATAAATTTTACACTTCACAGTAGGTAGGTACCATCATAACAAGACACGAGTTTATCGTACACGAATATACACGAAGCTCGAGTTACTAGACGTGGCTTGACGAGAAAGTTAATTATTATTATCTAGATACGTCTTTATAGATTTTAAAGGTTTTTATAGTTTTGGCATGTTTGACATCTTTTGGCAATTTATTGTAAAGCTGCGCACTTTCAAAAGTAGATAATATTTCTTTATCCGTAATTTGTTCTGGGTGGGTAGTATTAGCTTATCCGCGCTCCTTAATATTTTAGTTTGAATGCTTATTTTTTCAGTAAACATTAAATGAGTGTGTATGTCTTTATTGAGTAATTTTCGTATCAGTAAGCATGAATAATATTGATAGGTTTTAGTTATGTTTAATAGTCTGGTTTCTTTATATATTACTACTCTCGGTGTCAGGAAATCGTACTGGAATAATGATTTTTTAAATTTATTTTGGGCTATTTGTATAATATTAAAGTTGGTCTTAGCAGCTTATCCCATATTTCTATTAGATAGTCAATATGTGGCTTCACTAAGAAGTTGTAAATAATATAACGAGTTATTTTACTAAGACAGCGTACTATACCACGAAGAGCTCTAGTAAGCGATGTCAGTTTTCGTTTTATTTTGCTGACATGTGTTATCCATGTAAGATGATTATCTAGAGTAAGACCCAAATACTTTTGACTATCTGTTCTACTGATAATTTGACTATTTATTTTCAATAGCGAATAATTATATTTTTCCTTTGTTTTTGTTGCAAATATTACAAAGTGTGTTTTGGTGACATTGATTGTCAGTAAATTCGCTTGAAACCAAATATTTAAAATGTCCAGGTCATTTTTAGCATCTTGCATAATGGACTCGAGGCTATGACCAAAGTAAAACAAGCTAGTGTCATCTGCGTAAAGTGAGATGTCTCCTTTGAGTTTTAGTTTAGGTACTGATATTATTTATATACATCAAAAATAGCAAAGGCTCTAGAATGGAACCCTATAGGACGCCGTATGTAATACGTTTTGGATCACTAATATGCTCACCTAAATTAACAACTTGGTAGCGCTCGTAAAGGTAGGATTCTTGTATTTTGAATGCGCTACTAGTGATGCCAATATCGTTTAATTTATCCAAAAGTATTTTGTGGCTGACGGTATCGAATGCCTTTTTTTAATCGATAAATATGCAATTTTACTTTCGTCGATATTATTACGCAGTTTAGTGACTAAGTCTACAGTGGCAGATAAGGTATTAGATTTTGGTCTAAATCCATATTGTTTTTGGTATAGGAAGTTTATATATGTTTCTAATAGACAACAGATATTTTTTCAAAAACTTGATACAGGGAGCACAGATATAGGGCGGTAATTGTTCGGATCAGATTTGCTACCACATTTATAAATAGGAGTTACTTTGGCAATTTTCAAAGAAGATGTAAATTTACCTTGTTGTAAGCAATAGTTTATACGGTGAGTTAATTCATTAAGTATTAAGTTTTTCACAGATTGTATAGCTTTTGTGCTAATATTATCGATGCCAGAACTAGTGTTAGAATCTAGATGGTCTAATACTTTAATGATTTCATTGATTGTGGCCGGTTTTATTATTGAGAGTCCATGATTTGTTTTAACTGCGCCAACAGTTGCACTAGTTTAGACCTTATTATTATGGTACCAAATAGGAATGCCTTCAGCTAATTTGGAACAGACAGTTAAAAAAATTCGTTGGAGCAGTTGCAAATTTCTCTGACTTCCATAATTATGTTGTCGAATTCTATTAACTTTGATGTGGGTGTTTCTGATTGTCTGTTATTAACTAAACTGTTTATTAGTTTCCACATCTTTGCTGGTTTATTTTTATTGTCAGAGAATTCTTTGCAGTAGTGCTCCTTCTTCATTTTTGTACCATGTTAGCTACAATGATTCTTTGACGTATAAAGTTGTTTTCAATTGTTTTATTCTCAGTATTATTAATTACTTATACATGTTATCACTTTTATACTTTCGCGTTGCATGATTTATAAGTATAGCTAAAAACGGGTATTAACGCAATCATTCTCGGTATTTGGATACCTTTTTGAAAGTCTTGACGTTTCGATCAGGTTGTACTGGCCGTGGTCACAAGCAGACTGGCGCGGCGATGTCAGGCCTCTGTTTGTTTTCTTTATGTACCACTCCCACATATACTAAATTAACCATGTCCGTACTCTAAGACTTAGTCGCTTGCAGATTAAATAAAGGCTATGTTATTATAATCCCTAGATCTACGTCGCAGATA
Organism: Catocala nupta; assembly: GCA_963675205.1. Taxonomy (NCBI): domain Eukaryota; kingdom Metazoa; phylum Arthropoda; class Insecta; order Lepidoptera; family Erebidae; genus Catocala; species Catocala nupta. The sequence continues at coordinate 14,151,069 of OY776078.1, forward strand.
GTTTGAAAGCCTCTTAGCGAATAAAGTCTTGTGCTTACGTATTTCAATCGCTTCATGCACTATTCTGGGATAAAATATCAAGGTAAGAAAAACATCTACCGCACAAACGAAAACCTGATATCGTCGCGCCAGTCTGCTTGTGACCATGGCCAGTGCAACCTAGCCGAAACGTCAAGCCTTTCAAAAATATGTGCAAATACCGAGCATGTTCGCCTTAAATACCCGACTTCAGTTATATTTTTACACGTGTTGATATATGTATATCGGGACATTACATTTTTGTTACAATTCTGATAAAGCTAATCGTCTCGGATAAGATTCGATAGCGATCGTCAAAAATAACTTGTAGTATATTATTTTATTACAATAAATAACTTTGAGGGAAAAGTTATTGTTATCGTAAATTTATTTACTCATTTAAGTTGGTTTCTTTATATTTTGTATAGGCTACGGTACTGAATACAGACGGAGGTAATTTGTAGACTGACAGTAACAATATTTTTTATTAGCAAACCAGTCATTCAGCGCAGTTGCGAACTTAATATGTAGGAATTCAAATAAGATATTTTTAGACGTATTGCCTGTTTGTTTGTTAGCTAAATATTATGTAATTTTGAAGTACTACCTATAATTTAGATGTATTTCCTGTTAGCAATCATTTCTTCTGTCTGTATATGTAAATTTAAGTTGACAATTATCGCTTTCTATGTAAAATTACTAGGTAACAATTATAGTTAGTTTCATGAAAACATAAAATGAAAATTTTTAAACATATTTTCGTGTTTTGTTTGATCATCCTAAAATAACCAACAAGCCCGATAGATGTGTGTAAATGAAAATTATTTCCTGCTGTCTTTATTTTCAATTTTACTTGTTGTGGATTTATTAAAAAAATATACATACATACATTCACGCCTGCTTCCCAGAGGGGTAGGCAGAGACTACGGATTTCCATTTGCTACGATCCTGACACACTTCTCTGGCTTCATTCACTTTCATAACATTTCTCATAGCCTCGCCGGTTTAAGGTGCGCTTAACCTGGCCTTTATCCAGAACGTCTCCGATCTGATCAAGAAACGTTCGCCTAGGTCTTCCTCTTGCGACTGTTCTATTCACACTAGCCTTATAAATTTTCTTAGTCAGTCTTTTCTCGTCCATTCTTTCTACACGCCCAAACCAGTTTATTATACCCTTTTCTATTCTCGTCACTATATCCACTTTTATTCTGCATCTCTCTTCCTTATTCTATCTTTCAGAGTCACATATATTTCTCAGCGCTCTCATTTCTACAGCATTTATTCTGCTCTCATGTTTCTTTTGCCATACCCAACTTTCACTTCCATGCATAAGAGTAGGCACTAATAGTCTTCTATGAACAGCCGAACGTGCCTTTTCGGATACATTTCGACTGTTCATAAAAGCGCGTAGAGCGCCATTCACTTTATTGCCAGCAATTGCTCTCCTTTCAATATCTCCCTCATGTGTACCATCCTTTGTAAACAAAATACCCAAATATACAAACTCTTTCACTTGTTCTACTTGTTCTCCATCAATCATAATATTGCACATCGTCATGCAATCCTCCTTTTCAAATACCATTACTTTCGTCTTGCTTACATTCATTTTCATTCCTTTGCTCTCAAAATAACCATGCATAAGAGATACTATATAGTATAATTATAATAATGTCAGCCCTGTATTAAACTGTCCCAATGCTGGGCACGGACCTCTTCTCAGTGTGAGAAGTGTGAGAAGTGCGCGCCCTACGATCTAACTGGGGACCTCTACGAGGCAGTCCAACGGTTTCCCGGTCTCTCTCTGTGTGTGTGTGTCTGTGTGTTCCTGTGTGTCTGTGTGTGTGTGCGTGTGTGCGTGCGTGCGTGTGTCTGCGTGTGTTTTCTATTGTCATCGTGGTATGTTCAAAATATATTCAGTAGCCTCATAATCTAGTGATTTCAGGTATGCAACAACAATTTTCTTAATTTCATTGTCATTGAGCTTTGTAGTTTTTATTATTTTATTAACATTGTTGTATAAGAGCGGTGCTAAAAATTGGTACTATCTTTGTGCGAAGGATGTTTTAACTCGAGGTATTGGACACCGAGTTCTTTTGGCTAGTTCTGTTGAGTTAGGGGCGCTCTTTTTGTGGTATCTTCTGACTACTTCATAAATATAAATATAATATATTTCGTCCAATATGACGCCCAAGTATTTAATTTGTGTTATGCAAGACAATTGTGCTTTTATAGGTGGAGCGCCTTTTTACGAGGTTGCACGTCAGGTGTGGTGTGGCCAGATCCGAGTTTGGTTTTCACCGATTTGGTAAAACAGGTGTATTTTGTTTTACTAGTCTTACAAACATAAAATGGCTACGTCAAAAGACCTATAGTTAAATTATGAATACTACCAGTACACGGCAAACAAGAATCAACAACAAATCAAGTAAATACTACATCAAGTAACAATATAAAACCACGTGCCAAGCGTATACAAAGTTTGAGTTACATAACAATGGCTTTAATATTCTTTATGGCCCGGCCCTATTTTCCAATAATAATAATAATAATAATCTATTGGCAAGAAAAAAGTACAATGCGGTGTATTTTACAATATACGACTTAATAAACTAGATACATGAAATAACAAGAAAACACATTGCTCAATGGCCCCCGAGCTACATGTTAACAATTATTATGAACTAGGATTTATCAAGAGTTAAGGTAAGGTAAGTACGATACCTAAATTATAAACAAGAGATGAAATGGTAAGAAACCTGTGGAGTAATCGATTGTGGTTATATATGGATTGTGTATGTGTGCGTGTGTGTTTATGTGTGTGAGCGCGCGCGGGTGCATGTGTGTGTGTGTGCGCATTTGTGTGTATGTTTCTGTGTCTGTGTGTGTGTGTGTGTCTGTGTTTTGTGTGTGTTCATATTATCTATATGGTGGATTTAGCGACTCTTCTGTATCATAGTTTAGGGTGAGCAGGTATTCTTTTATTTTAATTTTACAGTGGTTAAGTAAGTTAAGATGGTGTATATTTAGCTTTTTATGAATTTTGTTGTAGAGTAAAGCGCTAGAGTATTTGTAGTGTCGTTGTGCGGAACATGTATTTGTGTATATTTTTGGGCATATTGGGAGAGGTCTTCGTCTAACTCTAGTGGGTAGTCGACATTGAGCATATTTTTTTAATGGTAGGTTGGCATGTTTTCCTGTAATTGTGCGTAGAACGTACATCTGGTGCACTGTAAGTATCTTGCTCTCAGCGTATAAATCACGTGTGGGGTATTTAAAAGGCTTAATTAACATAGCTTTTATCACTGCTCGTTGTGCCCTTTTTGCTTGAATTAGTGTACTTTTTGTAGCGCTTCCCCAAGCAGAGATACAGTAAATTATAATGGATTCACCTAAAGCTTTGTATACTATCTGGCAAAATGTGACCACGGGCCGAAGTCCGTAATTTTTTAAATAGGAATGTAAGTTTCCTCAGTCAATTGGAGACCGTTTGTATTTGGGGATGCCACGAGAGACAACAGTCAAGTTGAAGCCCTAGATACTTAACGACCATAGCTCTGGTTAACAACTGGCAGTTATGGCAATCCGTTGTTCCAACGCATACGTGGGCTTTTATTGTGAAAGCATTTGTAGGAGGGAGTGAAGATAGCCTAGCGCCAAAAGTTACAAAGTTGGTCTTTTTAAGGTTGAGTGTAAGGCTATTCTCAGCTAACCAGGCCATCACTGTACCCAACGCTGTTTCGGCTTCATCCTTGACTGACTGCCAGTCGCGGCCGACCGTCAGAATCACTGTATCATCGGCGTATGCTATTATACGGGAAGATGGAAGAGAAAGTCATTAACGTATATCTGGAATAAAATAAAACTGAGCAGGCTGCCTTGAGGTAGGCCAAAGTGTAAGGTTTTTTCAGCGCTAATCATCGATCAAATATACCAGTATATTTGATCGATGGCGCTAATTAATTCACCTGTCTTTACGCGTTGAGTCCTATCGGATAGGAAGCTCTCGAAAAGCTGTTGGACAGTGCCGCGTATTCCCAATCTCTCCAATATTTTAATCAGGATATGGACAGAGACAGTGTCAAAAGCTTTGGAGAGGTCTAGGAAAATGCCTGCACATCTCTTATTTTGGTCTATTTGCTCACATACAAAATCCAATAAAGAATTCACGGCATCCTCTGTAGATGCCTTCCTGAAACCAAATTGGTGTTTGGATATAGTTTGAAATTTATTTAAGTAACTAATAAGGTTTTTGTAGATTATCCGTTCTAATATCTTGGAGATTGCGGGCAGGACTGAAATAGGCCTATAGTTATTAACACTGTCTCTGTCGCCTGTCTTGTATATTGGGTGGACAATTGCTCTTTTAAGAGATCTAGGGAAAATACCCGTAGAAATTGCAAGATTGCAGATGTGGGCTATGGGTTGGGAAAGAATGTGTCTCGTAGACTTAAGTAACTTAGGGGAGATGTCATTCCAGCCAGGAGCACTGTCAGTACGAAGACCCTTTATTAAGCACACGACCTCTTGGGCATCAGTTTCCAACAAAACTAATGAGTTTGAAATAGTGGGTGGGTTATTAGTGGGTTGGTATGATAGAGCGAGATGTTGTGGTATTTGTCTTGCAAACATTTTACCTACATTAGCAAAAAATACATTTACTGCATTGATGGCATTTACTGGCCTAGGTTGTGTTTTTAAGAGCTCTGACGGTACGGAAGATTTGGTGTTAATATCTCTACGGTCCGTGTAACATCCCACATTTTTTTAAGAGAGCTTTTGGCTTGTTCAAATGAAATTTTTCATGATCTATTTTAAGCTTTTTGAGCAAATCGTTACAGAAGTTACGATAACGCAGATAAGTTATTCTTAAGACAACATTCGAGGGTTCTTTATTAGATTTTCTGTGCATATTGTCCCTATTTCTTATACACTTCAACAGGCCAGGAGTAATCCGTGGTTTAATTATTCTTAGTTTGGAACGTATGGGTCTAGTAATTGTGTTTTTTGATAAAATAGGGGACAATATTTGAAGTATAAGTAGTATCTGTAGCTTTGTCGGTGTCATTTAGAGTAGAAATAATAGAGAAATCGCAGCTTTTGATGTCCTCAACAGCTCCAAATATATCAAGGCGAGTTTTTTTTACTGTAGCAATGGTTTTTTGGAGGGTTTGAGCTCTAAGTTCAGAAGGACTGATGAATGGTCGGTAATTGTAGTGTCTATTATGAGCGTGGTTACCTTACTGTTAGACCTTAGAAAAACGTGGTCTAAACAATTTTTTGCACGCGTGGGAATCAAGTGCGCAGGGAGGAAGCCGTGTAATGCCGGAAAATTAAGGTATTGTTGGGAATGTTGATCGTTATTATTTGCGGCAATATTTATGTTTATGTCCCCTATGACTGAGATGTTGACGCGGTGTTGGTAATTAGTAAGTGTGTACTCTAGACTACATAAGAAATTGTCTATGTTCTTTTGTGATGGGGGTCTGTATATTGCTATAATGGATAGTTTGTTTTCTATATTGCAGATAAGACAACACGCATCTTTAAAAGGGAGTTTAACTGTAGTATGCTTAAGTGTGTCTTTAACATAAATGACTACGCCATCATTTTGATTGTCTGATGTGATATATAGCCTTTCAGAATAGGCAGCATTGCCGTTTTTTTGAGCCAGCTTTCGGTGAGTTTGAGGACATCACAATTTATATAGATTGCTACCAGAAGACATAAAAGGTCATTGAAATTTCTTGCTATACTTCTAATGTTGAGATGTACAATATTAAGACCGGATTTAGGCTGTAGTATCTTAGCGCAATCGTCTATTGAGTATGTACGCGAAGAGGACACATTTATGTTATCTAATTGCGTATCTATGTCCCTTAAAGCCATTGCAAGTAGGTTATTCTGAAAATAAGCCCCGAGGATGTTGACAGTAATGTATAAGACATCATAGTGCGGTTACAGGCTAACTCAGATGGTAGTTGTATTTGTAAGAGCATTAATTGAAATGAGGGATGATGTATGCTTGTAATTTTGATAAAAAATGTGCATAGTATATATAGATAACACAGGTCTGCAAATTTTAACTCTTATTTTCCTTTTTTGGATTTGATTGCTGATCTTGGGGTATTTTGGTGCGCTGATTACGTATATGTACTCGGATTTGTTCTATCACGCTCAGTTTTTTTTGTAAATCCTTTTGTATGAAATCGGAAAAAAGGCCAATTTTACTGATTGTTTTTTTGTTATTACAATTAAGAAACAATTACATTACTTTAAATTATTAAAAATACATTCAAGGGACAGTAATAAATAAATTAAAAATATTAAATACTTTATTAAAAACTTTAATGTTATCTTGCTTTTTTTTCACCGAAGCTGTGTGACGATTGTGAGATTTTCGCTTGAAATTCCGACTTCGATCATCTCGCTTTAATAGCCAACAATAGTCTGCCATCATTATTTTATTCCACTTTCCCTGATAGCGACGTTCCATTTCCTTCAAATCAAATTAAAAAAATTCAAATGTGGTAAGCACAATTTTTATTCGGGACCCACTGTTTATCTTGATTGGCGATTGATAGGCCGAAATACATATGATAAACATTACTTATGAATTCGGTTATATTACGCTGCTGTTTTCTCAGCGTAAATTGCCCACAAATGTAGCAAAAATTGTCCGGAGAGTTTAAATACTTAAGCGATGACATTTTTCAAGTAAGCGTTACGAAATGCATTGATGTACTGATTTTTTAAAAACAATGATTGTGTTATTTATACAAAAAAATATTAATCTACCCTCATTAACTATCTTCTCACGATTTAAGTTAATTTCTATTAAAAAAAAAACACAAGAAATGAGGTCTTTAGCAAATGACTTAAAAATCCACCAGTTTTTGATAATAAGGGTATGTCACTTAGTAAATTAAAAGTTTTATTTATTTAAATTTATGAGAACTCGTTCATTAATGACTACTTCAACCATTCAATGTGTTTTTTGTTCAATAAGAAACGATTAAAATAAAATATTAATTAATAACTAGGAAGGCTTAGGCAATTTTGGCAAAACTAAAGGATGATTAGTAATTAAAAATTCTGACGTTATGGAATTTTTTAAATATTTTCCCGTAATAAGCGCCCCAAAATATATCCAAACTAACACTGATTGCTTCGGAGGATAGCATGCCAGCTTGGTTTGCTGCACTTTATAGTAGGATGGATAAATATCCTTTCTACCTTCCCGAATAGCTGACTCTCGTAAAGTGATGTATTGCCACTTTGATAATTTTAATGAAAGGAGTAATCCAAGTGCTTTTTCTGGTGTAAATAAGATAGTTTTCACCGGTTGCTTAAGCGTTTCCTTAATTTTAGAGGCTGCTTCAGGATGTTTTAGCATATATTCGATTACAGATGCGATATCCTCACAACCTTCTTCCTTAAAACGCGCTGCTGCTGTATATGCCAATTCACTGGGATTGTCAGTTTTATGCTCATCAGATCTTCTCTTCTTCTGTTTGCTTTCCAGATCTTCGAATGGTTTTCGTGACCTCTTTGTCATTGTACCAACAGAGTATGATGTTGAGGGTTCTGGAGAGATTGATCTTGATCCCTCAGCAACAGTTGGTTCTTGAGCGACTAAATTTATACAACTTGGCCAATCGATAGTTGCTTGCAGCCAAATTTCGTATTGTTTTCTAAAAGTATCAAGAATTCGGTGAGATTTTTGCCACCTTTGTGATGCAGCTCGTACAAATCTCCGACAAAATTCTTTTAGAGTCACTTGATCTTCAACGGAAAGACAAACGTCTAGGCGGGATATAACTTCACTAAACAATACCTCATGATCAAATGAAGTACTCTTACATTTTAGAAGAACGAATAGGTCTAAATTGGTATTTAAACTTTCCATTATAAAATTTCACAGTGATATGTTATGGGTAACAAAGCTTAGAATAAACTAAATTATGATGCAAAGTGTTAACCATTTTATATTTCAGTCCAACATTAGTTAACGACCTCATTAGACAGTTGTCGAAAATATTTCTTAGAACTCGTAACATATCTAATTAACTATTTAAGTTACTTATGTACTTACCTGTAAGATTTTAATTAGTGTAATCCGTAGTTACCATTGTGCGACATTGCAAATCACTTAATCTCTTATTCAGAACTCATTAGAAGGCTAATTTATTATTCAGTAGTTTACCTGTATGCAAAGTTCAGTAATGGTATCCAATTAACTGTTTTAAAACATATATACTATGTTAGGCAAAAATAATTTTCTTGATATTTTAACAAATAACTGGCGAAGATTTAGTATTATATGCATATAACGTGTTGTTTCTTTACTTATACACCAAAACAAATCGTTTAATGTTAAAAAAAATTAATTAAAAATGTGGCATGCCACTATACATTTACATTAAATACAAGTATTTACAGTATATATAATTTTAAGCACATTGAGTTGTAATCATACAAATTATAAGACTTAAATGATGTTTTATTAAAATGTGTGATAATGCAAGAAATAAAGAAAGCTGTGGGATAATCCTTATAAAATATTATATTTTATGTATTTAATTAAATTTAATAGGTATAATGATTGACACAGAATGCTTAAGAACCTGTTTTTTTTTATTTAATAGAATTTTAAATAGGACTAGGTATTGTCGCAGGCACTCGTCAATTTCTTCTGCGTTCAGGTGTTGCGGCAATCCAATCCCAAATCCAGGAACAAAAAACCCAAATTAGTTCCGTCCGTGTATCTCCACCTGATCATGTTCTCTATGCTCCGGCATATCTGAGTCTGACATATAGTTTGAAGGCTTTCAGATCACCTCTGGTGATCCTTAATCAGGCGTTTCAGGTGATACAAATATGTTTAGTAGGGATATTCCTTCCTTTCAAAGATCACATGCCTCACTTTTGGTGGCTCCAAGGTTAATGGCATAATTGACAGAACTTTTACGGCTCTTCATATATTTAATAATTCCACTATTTAAGCCTCAGCTACTAAATCTCTAGGAACACTAAACTTCGTATCATGTTTTCAGATGTCATCTAATATTAGTTTGACATTTCTAATTTTAGATCATTTTTGATGTATATGCCGTACAGCAGAATGCAGAAAGGACTAAATTGAGTAACTAAACCAATTTTAATCCTGTCTCACTAAAATAAGTTTAGATCTGTCACTTTTAGCGATTTCAGAATACGAAATGTTGTTTGACAGGACTTAGCTAAATTTTAGAGATTTTTAGCTAAGATAAGAGAATTTTGTGACAACAGAATTGCCACCAATGTCTTAGTTTATATACAATAAGCTACAACAACAAAACGAAATTTTTTGGAACAGGATACACTCATCGCACATGTCAATAATTATTATGACATAGTTAAAAGATTACGAGCCATGACTACGTAAAGCATACGGTTACTAACTCAGTTGTTTTTTTAATCTATTAATAGGTACATTGTATTTTATAGGAGGTATATCAATAATTATATTGTTAGCTTTAACTTCTGTTAAAGTAGGTATTAAGCAGGTCCAGATAATTAATATTTCTTAACAAAACTTCAGTTGACAATCAAGCTTCGACTATTGAGAATCGACGCGGCAGGCAAGCGCGCTACTCGACGCCGCGGCTACCGGCAGCGCTCATACACGCAAATTCACGAAGCTGACCGGAATAAACCGAACGCCGCCGCGCCGCCGCCGCACTGTGGGCTGAAAATCGACCTCCATAGACATAGAAATGAAAGTTGCTAGATGTTCGTTTTGTTGACGGATATGGCTTCTATTAGCTATTATACACATAATAATGTCATCTGAGGTAACTCCGCACAAAAATGAATTTATTATAAGGTTTTTTCGAAAAAAATGTATGGAGCTAGCATGAAAAATCTGAATATCTCTGAACTTGCAAGGAAAACCGTAATATCCTCAGAGATGGTTATAGGACTAATTATTTGTGATTTTTTGACATACTTCATATAACGGTACCTGCTGCAGAATTTTTTTTAAATATCATCTTATTTTTAATTAATTTTTTTTAACATTAAACGATTTGTTTTGGTGTATAAGTAAAGAAACAACACGTTATATGCATATAATACTAAATCTTCGCCAGTTATTTGTTAAAATATCAAGAAAATTATTTTTGCCTAACATAGTATATATGTTTTAAAACAGTTAATTGGATACCATTACTGAACTTTGCATACAGGTAAACTACTGAATAATAAATTAGCCTTCTAATGAGTTCTGAATAAGAGATTAAGTGATTTGCAATGTCGCACAATGGTAACTACGGATTACACTAATTAAAATCTTACAGGTAAGTACATAAGTAACTTAAATAGTTAATTAGATATGTTACGAGTTCTAAGAAATATTTTCGACAACTGTCTAATGAGGTCGTTAACTAATGTTGGACTGAAATATAAAATGGTTAACACTTTGCATCATAATTTAGTTTATTCTAAGCTTTGTTACCCATAACATATCACTGTGAAATTTTATAATGGAAAGTTTAAATACCAATTTAGACCTATTCGTTCTTCTAAAATGTAAGAGTACTTCATTTGATCATGAGGTATTGTTTAGTGAAGTTATATCCCGCCTAGACGTTTGTCTTTCCGTTGAAGATCAAGTGACTCTAAAAGAATTTTGTCGGAGATTTGTACGAGCTGCATCACAAAGGTGGCAAAAATCTCACCGAATTCTTGATACTTTTAGAAAACAATACGAAATTTGGCTGCAAGCAACTATCGATTGGCCAAGTTGTATAAATTTAGTCGCTCAAGAACCAACTGTTGCTGAGGGATCAAGATCAATCTCTCCAGAACCCTCAACATCATACTCTGTTGGTACAATGACAAAGAGGTCACGAAAACCATTCGAAGATCTGGAAAGCAAACAGAAGAAGAGAAGATCTGATGAGCATAAAACTGACAATCCCAGTGAATTGGCATATACAGCAGCAGCGCGTTTTAAGGAAGAAGGTTGTGAGGATATCGCATCTGTAATCGAATATATGCTGAAACATCCTGAAGCAGCCTCTAAAATTAAGGAAACGCTTAAGCAACCGGTGAAAACTATCTTATTTACACCAGAAAAAGCACTTGGATTACTCCTTTCATTAAAATTATCAAAGTGGCAATACATCACTTTACGAGAGTCAGCTATTCGGGAAGGTAGAAAGGATATTTATCCATCCTACTATAAAGTGCAGCAAACCAAGCTGGCATGCTATCCTCCGAAGCAATCAGTGTTAGTGACCGATTCATCGGCAAGAATAACCCTTCAAGCTTTACTCGACATTACGGTCAAAAGAATCCTCCAAAGTTTTCCTAACGATGATGTGCAAAATAAGGATTTAAAATTGATATCTAAATGGGGTTTCGATGGTGCGTCAAACCAAAGCCGATACAAGCAGAAAATGGATAGCGATCAAGACGATTCAAGTATTTTCATGACTTCCTTGGTGCCACTAAAACTGACTGATGGAGACAATACTTTGTGGATGAACCCAAAACCATGCTCAGCAATGTATTGTCATCCAGTTCAATTTACTTTTGTGAAGGAAAGCGAAGCAGTAGTCATCGAACACAAACGACGAATGGATGAAGAAATTAAGGCTCTCATTCCTACAGAGTGCAATATATTTATACTTGTATTTAATGTAAATGTATAGTGGCATGCCACTATACATTTTATTTACATTTCTTAGTATAATAGGTTTAAAGAACCTACTGTGTAATTCATTTTATGGGCTCTTCTATTTCATTGCCGGCTAAAATAAATTTTGATATTAGGCTCAAACCGATGTCTCCAACAAGTTAAGCTTCTCAGGTACAAGTAACAAATCAGCACCATAATAATATATTGAATGTAAGCCAAGTATGATTCAAACAAAAAGTACCTACTGAAACTAACATTTACCCTGCCCTTTGTGATTTGTGCCACTGATTAATAAATATATTAAATGTTAACCTACACCAATGTTGTTGTACTTCTTGTTTTCTTTATGCAATATCTTTACTAAAATATTATAATTTGGTACATTTTCATAATTATTATAGATTACAGTGATTGAGTTTCTATGAAACATTCTTTTGGAGTGATAGGTATGGGTAGAAGAGAATAGAATAGAAATTCTATTTCACTTTATTTCCAACTGCTACTTCCTTTATTAGTTTATATCATTCATCATTCAGCAATAGGAAATTGATAGTAATGAAAAAGGAAAGGTACTTGAAAAGTCTTTATTTGATAAGTGCATCTTGTAAATTTACTAAAACACAGGCTGTAGTAATAACTAAGTCCAGAACCCTTAATAATTTAAGTTAATAATCGAGTGCATCTTCTGATGTTGCTGTAGACACAGTAAACTTAATTGTTGATACACATTTACACCAATCTGAACCATTTTACTTCTGTAGTGTGTAACATGAACTTGAATAGCTTTATGTTCCTGATGTGGCACAGCCTGTACTGCTTTATCATAAAATGTCCCTTCAGGAGGAGGCAAGACATGAAGGCTTGTTTTCTTCAATCAGTATATCTAAAAATAAAATTATAAAGAATATTTAGATAGTTACTTCCCCAATATTAGCTAAATTAGAAACATTACATAGGTAGTAAATTAAAGTAGGGATAATTAGTAGAATATACCTGTACCTTGATTGAACGAAGACGTTGAAGGGTCAACAGAATATATTTCTTCTAGAAGCGATAACTTCTGTCGTTTTTTGAAGGCAGGTCGAGGTTCAGTTGGTGTGGCTTTGTGTTTTCTATCCTGTTGACAATCAAACCTCGACGGTACGACGTTTTAGGCGTATTCTTTGACTGAAACCATTAATTAGTATTGCATATAGAGTTCTCCATGTCATTCTCCAACTGAAACAAAAATGATTTGAGCAACATAACCTATAGAGAAAATAATAATAAATATAACTAATACTTTATTACTGATGTTAGGTTTATCTAAACTTAGATAATGGTGATATTCACACATATACAGTTGACTTTTAGTTGATAATGACTTAGGATCTCTCCTCGCCAGTTGTATCCACAGAACAATAATACTCTGGTTGTATCCATGTATTTCTTAATTTTATATCCTTTGGTAACTGGATCCACAGCTTTTCTGGCATTTTAATACTAGTGTTTTGACACTCCGGCACAATACACCAACGATGATTGCTGTATACATTGAACATCATAACAATATAATAAAATTATTCTATTTTCCATACAAAATCTACGTGTTTACTGCTTCAGCCACGTCACAGAAACAAACGTCAAGACGGAACAGCGTTTTCATGCGTTCATAAAAAAATTGGTTAAAAGTATTTATTTTAAAACTTTTAACTACGTACTTATTAAAATAAATTGTCATTTTTAACGACTTATTTGAGGATAAGGTACTCTTAAAAAAGTAATACAAAATTAATGCAAATAGCATAATTTTAAAAAAAATGAGTCTGCCAGATACATTCTCTTGTGCAGTATTTACTTAACTTAGAACGACTAAAATACAATTTTACTTACCGTTTATTATTTATGAAGTGTTCACAAACAATTACACGCATTTAACAAAAATAAAAGTATTATTTTAAAAGGGTTTTTTTCATTAACTCGCTCACATTCATTCTTTATATTTATGTAGTTTAAATATGGGTAACACCGCCTCAATTCAATTTAGGATTGTCAAACTCGAATTAGGTGCTGTCTAAACGAATTGTAAATTTAGTTCGATGGAACAGCAGAATGCCCTACGCGAAATCTCTTAGCTAAAATTACAACAGAATTGGCACCATTATCAGGCTATTATGAACTAGGTACTTAATATAATGCTAGTTAACGGATCTTACTCGCAATAAAGTATTGAAAAGGTAATATATACCTATATTGATTGCCCGACGCGACGTTTCGACCGACATGCATGGATCGTGGTTACGGGTTGATTAAAAAAAACGTTTGTTACGAACTACCTTCCTTTAAACGATAGTTAGCACGATTTACTTGATCGTCGCGTATTTCATCAAGGGATATGAAATTCACAACAAGCACAACTGGGTTTGCCAACCGTAGGTACTTCATAGTAAAGTATTGTACGTGATTTCGTGTAAACGTAATTTATACTTTAGTAGGAAATAAAGGACGTGAAGATACTTTATTTTACCTGTCCGCTTTTTTAGGTTTTATTTAATTGTTAACTTAAGCAATGCTATAAAGATTCCCTAAATTGAATAAAATCAATTGTTTATCTATCTTAATATATACATATTTTGTAAAAATCCGATTAAAACTTTCCTTAATAATAAATATTTGTTAGATATAACTAGCATCAACAAAAATATGGTAACCAAAAGTACTTTACCAAGTTATTTTCAGATCATGTACTTTTTTACCTAAGATAGTAAACAAACTCTATTTGTTTAAAATAAAGGTGGCAACCCTAATCACAACTGTGCCTTACTAGCTTTCAGGCCCTTTGAAAAAGATTTAGTCAAGTTGCGTCTAGTGATCAAATAATACTAGAAATTGCGTAAAATCCAAACTAACAAAGCGGTATAAACATAGAAATATATTAATATATCTATGGGTATAAACAAATAACAGTCTTTAGTAGTCTTTTTATAGAATAATTATTATGATAGGTTACATAATATCTACCTAACTATTTTTAGTAAAATGTTGCTATTATTTACTAAAACTCCATTTCTATCGGCATGTCTATCGTAAGTTTGTAATTCAATTCAGAATAAGTAGGTAGCACAGAGATAATGATAAACGCTGACGAGTCCGACGACTGCGCTATATCTACTGCCTTGACAATAGAAGTTACGAGAACCGACCAGATGTTTGACTATAATGTCATGTAGTCATCGATCCATAGTATATTTGATCGATGCATGTAGTACAATAAAACGTACAAAGTAAAATATAAGTACAACAAAACGTTTTGTTTAATACATTGACATTTGTTAAGCATACATATTTTTCATATCATAAGTAATTTCTTATTAATTGGTATCAGTAGGTAATAAACAAATATTGAAATAAACCAAAAGAAGGGTATGAAATAAAAACACAATGTTTTTGTAGACTTGTATAAACATATAAAAGAGCCATCTAGCGTCTCATCTAGCCCTATATGTAAAATAAAATGATAGGTAGATTACCTATGTGTGATGTAAAAAATACTGAAATCTGAAATCAATATCTTTAAATCATAAAATAAATGCGTTTACCTTGATGCTCGTTAATTAAATATGTACAATGTTTATTTATAATAACATTTTATGGTCAATTTTCTTCCAATAAAGCATTTTGATTGATCTTAATATTAACATTGGAACTCATAGTACCATCTATGATCTATTTTTGGAACTGTTTACTTTTTGTTCTTATTGGTGCCCCATGGTAGGGTTAAAATTAGAAGAGACCAATGGGTAGGTCTTTTCGTGTAGTGGCCTGCCGTTATACTATGGTTATACGGCGTTGTGATTGTGTAAGTGATTCGCGCGATCCCGCCGTCTCTGGTTATGTCGAGGAACATCGTGGTAGGTTTAGTCGGTATTACCCGTATTACCGGGAAACCTTTCCCCCGGTGAGTCCAACATAACCTCGCCGTCGCGTCGCCCCGCGGAGAGGTATGCTTGAACACATCCAAAGACGTAAGAAAAATTTAGTTATTGCATACGGAAATGTAATTAGATTGTTGATAGATTTAACAATTTCTAAATTGTAATTCGGATACTTTATCCATTGGGTACAGAGGGCTTTTTATAATTATATACCTTTGGTAGATATTAGTAGATAGTAAACATTTAGGTTTTTTGTTGTTCAGTAATAAGCGATATTTGTGTATATTTAATATTTTATTATTATGATGAATCAACGCTGCCGGATCCCAAATGGTCATACATCTCTGGCATGGGATCGTATTCTTCGGAGGATCCGTCGAAAATCGCCTTTTTCATTTCATCCCAATCGTGAACTTCTTCAACAATAAACAAACTGAAAAAATAACATGATGAAATGAAACACTTAACTTAAAATTTACAACGCCAATACGAATTTGTATTCAATGAGCGGTCAAAACAAAACAATGGTGTACCTATTTGTAATGGCATTTTATAATGTTATTAACTTTTTTCATTTAGTTTTCTAACATAGCCCTCTTGATACATTATAACAAGCACATAGTGTCGGATTAAGCCAGTGCCATTGCTTTGGCTGCTGCTAGCCACTGACCATAAGGCCTACTGAATTGCACCTGTTTGCCGAACAGTTATTTATAAAATAAAGGAAATATAATGAAGGAAGGACCATTTTACTTCAGTATATTTTTATTTGAGCTGTTACGCTATTAATCATTATACGTATATCTTTACTTTAATGGATGTCGTTGAAGGAATCATTTACTTCATCTCTATCCTGGTTAGGTACCTAATGAGAGATTCCGTACCGGATCGCCACAAAAAAGGAGCGCTCACATAGAATCGACTCAGAAGGCCTCATTTTCTACTCTTTCTTCCTTGCCCTGAAGTCTTAGCAACGTCATTTAAAGCATTGCATGCGCGAACTGCAGACTCTGTAACACGCTGTCTTATCCTTGCGTATGCTATGAAAATACTTTAAGTCTTCTTGATACTACCTCTGGGTTTCTAAGCCTTTAGGATCCAGGCTTACTGTATCGTGTAAAAGGGACAATTGGGTGTACGCACCTCTAATAAATATTAAATTAGAGAACTATCACGTAGCCATTAGCAAATAGTTACCTGCTAACACATGACAGGAAGTCGCGAAGGTACTTGCCGGCGAAAATGTGAATAAGGCTGCTGTAGCCCGTGCAGTTGGACCATTGCGCATCCGGGGCCATTAGCATTCCGACGACTTTACCCTTGCATACCAGCGGAGCGCCGTACATCCCCTACACATAATAAATGATTAATAAACAGATCACGTCTGGACTGAATAACACAATGATTATTGTCAGCTTCAATTAATTTTGATATTCGTGCTCGACTATATTTATGGTGGATATCAATAAATTTTAATGTAGGTCACTCTCTCTACCCTGCGGCAAATATACAAATATGCGTCATAGTTACACACCTCATACCACATAGTTATGCACAAAACAGTGCGGTATTGAGTCAAGTTTTTTGATGGAACGAGATCAAATTTTTACGTCACCTGGCATGTTTCGAATTCATTTTTCTTACCATCGAAGCGCGGAATGGTTTAGGAGATGTATTACATCCACATTCCGCCAACTGTAGTTTTTAGGTCTAGCGTGATTAGCGTTAGCATATGGTGATAATATAGCCTATTACTTCACGAGGTACAGTTCCAAACTCCGTGTTATATTAGACAAGAAAAATCTTATAACCTGACCCCGGCTAGTTAACACCGATACTTTACGACTCAAGTCAGGTAAAAGTTATTTATTCATTTAGGTCACAAGCCAACACTTATGAACGTTGAAATATAGAGGTGAGTGAGTTTACTAAGCAACATTAAGGTTAGTTGCTAGCAGGGGCGTGCACAAAGATTTCTGGTAGGGTATGCACGCCCTACCCGAAACCTCTGCGAAGGCACTACATTTCATTTATAAATGTTTTTGTGTGTTATATTGTAGTATTTAATAAATAGATTTCGATTATATACAGGGTGATTTTGAAATCGTGTAATTCCTTTTAACCACGCATTCTACTGGTGATATAGAATAACCCTGACCATATTTTTATTTAATTATATTTTTTTTTTTGAAAAATTATTATTCGGTTTTTTTCGTGAAATGGTGTCAGATAGTCATATGTTAACCAACCGAGGCAATTTTAATTTTTTACTAATTAAAATAAAAAAACATATTAATAATTAATGTCGTAAATAATAACGGGCGGTCCTTTTTATTGCCCCTTATTATTTACGACATCGGTTATTGTTATGTTATTATTTTTAAATTAGTAAAATATTAAGATTGTGTCAGGTGGTTAAAATATGACTATTTGAAATCATTTCATGAAAAAAATCTGTACTCTAATTTTGCTGAAACCATTATTCTAATTAAGAAAAAATATGGTCAGGGTTATTCTATATCACCAGTAGAATGCGTGGTTAAAAGGAATTACACGATTTCAAAATCACCCTGTAGATTTCCATTAGCCAGCGGACTAGGGTATGCAGTGCTTATTTGCTTGTATGAAGCGCACGCGCCTGGTTGCTAGGTTCTGACAGAGGGTTGAGCTTATGAGAAGAAACCTGCATGAAACTCACGGCCAATCTTTTAAATCGCTAATCATATATAATTTCAGTATTTTATAACTCATATCGACAATGTGTTGCAGCCATTATACCATATACGTACCTATGTGTTACTGACTATAAAAAACTAAAAAGAATTACTTAATAATATAATTATAGACACTGTATTGATACGATGTATTTGTATGTGTATGAACACTTCGGAAGCACATGTTCCGGACTGTACTCACACTTGGGGGAACATGGATCTATAATCCCTCACTTCGCTTTTTGATGATTGATTAATTGTATATGCAGCGGCATATGTGGGTAGGCAGGCGATTGAGTGCTTTACATATAAACAGCGTGTGTAGTGAAGTCTCGGGTTTGATTCCTGGATCGGAAAAAGTGTTATTGGGTTTACTGGTAGGGGATTCTCACTAGTAATACGGTCTTTAGAAGTGTACGCTAGACGGTAATATGTAGTCGCTTTTTATGTGGTAATAATATCAGTCGTCATCAGCAGTGTTTACAAACTGTCCTAGTGCACGGGTCTCGGCTCAGTTTGAGAAAAGTTAGGACATACTCGTAGTTCACCACGCTGGCGCCGTGCGGTTTTACAGACTTCATACATACATTATGGTGAACTCTCTGACATGCAGATTTTCTCACGATGTTTTCCTTCACCGTTAAAGCGTGGTAATTACGAGAACCTCAAAATATAGTTTTCGATGTGAGTGGTATACCTACACTTTTAACGGCTTATTTGGGGATATATAAGTCCATGTAAGTACGTATGCATGATGATGATCGTCATGTTAGATAATTGGAGCATGCACGTTGAATTAGTTTTTGATGTACCTAAGTACTGTACCAGTATATAGAGCTATAAAGTACTTAAAGCATGGACTAAACAGTACAAAGTTAAAAAAGTAGCAAAGTTGTCTACCTTTTCTGTAATATATGTATATTGTTTATACAGGGTGTCCGGTAATTAATGGATAACCTGGAAATGCCTTATAGTGGAACTGATGGCCGTTCAGGAAAAATATTTAAAAAAATTATCCTAACTACTACCTGAGATATGGTTTTTTTTTAAATTACCATGTATAACTTTCTTGTATACTACGACCATAAATGAATGAAATTCATCGGATTTTTGTTGTTTTATTATTAAACACTAATTATGCTAATAGATAGACAGTCAAAAGTATGCTATGCTTATATAGCTTACACTTTTTAATATATATATATTTCTAAATCTTTACTATTTTTCCATTTTTCCTGAACGGCCTTCAGTTCTACTATAAGACATTTCAAGGTTATCCATTAATTACCGGACACCCTGTATACATACAGGCTTGTTCTAATATAGATTGTTGAGTGCACGGATGTCGTGGTGGATTAAGTGGTCGTGTCGCCACTGTCACTGCACCGAATGTTGTGGGTTACAATCCCACACGGGCAAACAGTTAGTGTGATTCACAAGTGTTTTTTCCAAGCCTGGGTGTTCTTTGTGTCTCTTGTTTGAATGTTTGTCAAGCTGCCCGCGAAACAGAAATTATTCCCAGTGCGGGAGTAGTCTATACCAATACTATGTATGTATAAAGAGAAAAGATTTGATTTTTTGTTTGTTTGTAATGATTTAAATCAATAACTACACAACCGTTATTAAACATTCTTTCACATTCACACATTTCACCATTGGAAAGCTGTATTATCATCACCGAGTAACATAGGCTATATTGCATTGAAAAATATTTTTCAATGAAACCTTCGCTCGGGCAAAAGTAGGTTAGGTTTAACCTACTTTTACCCGAGCGTAGACGCGAGCATAAACTAGTCTTTTATAAAGAAGATTGAAATCCCAGAGCCAGCGGTCATGCGTTATCTTAGCAAAGCTGAAATTATACAGTGTAGATGTACTATCTGGAGAGAAACAGCGTAACGTATTTGTTTATATTTCGTTTTCTGTCTTTGAGTTGAATCGGTGTCTCTATTTAAAAATAGGCTCTGACGCCTAAATAATATATAACATGTATATGTTATATATTATTTACGCGTCAGAGCCTATTTTATATTATTATATGTATATTATATCTAATTGTAACTGGTCGATGTCTGTTCACAATGAATAGGTATATAAGAAAATTACTGAGAGTGGTCTATCTAAAAACAATAGACGCCAAAACAATTATTTTAGATTTCAGTCTGTTTGTCTGTATGTACGAGCATTGCGTATGAACAACTGTACGAGATTGAATGCGTATCACAGTTCTATTGCTGTAGATCTAATTTAAAATCTTGATACATCACCTAGAAGTCCAGTATTAATTATATGAAAATTGTCTGATATACCTACCGCCTGGCAGGCGTTACAACAATAAATAGTTGAAGGGACAGTTCATGCCTAACAAGTTGCAGGCAAAACCTAATTATAATATAAAATTTAGGCTTAAGTAAGCTCAAGTTATTTCAGTAGTAAATCTGTTTCTTTTTTGGATTATAATTTAATTTGTTGTATATCTGTGTCACTATTTTATACTGAAGACTACTTTTACTTTTATTTTTACTACGCGTTTTAATCAAGCCCTCGGCCAATATAAGTTGATTGGAAAACTGTTTTCAAAGGGCAGCCCCTGGCGTGCGCGCTGAACCAAGATTGCTAATTTACTGAAAGATTGAACTGATATATTAACCTACACCTCAATCTATTAAAGTTAATATTGCTACTGACTTCGCACAGTAGCGTTGCGTGAAAGCCCGGGGCGGAAGAAAAGTTTGCCGCTCTCTTATTTAGGTATTTCAATTTAAAAGACTATACCTAATATACAACTTTTTGGCAAGAACAGTCATTTTTATTGTGTATTGTACAGTTCTAATATTTTCAATATTACGTATTGTGAAATTTTGCCGCTCTTTAAAAGTGCCGTCCAAAGGTCATACTCATAGCACACATATCAACTCGGAAAGGGATCGTTACCGTATCTCCTTTTGCCTCGCCGTCAAAAAGGCGTCAACCTAACGTAACCAAGCTGGATACTTTCTCTCTTTTTCAATGATCCCTTTTCATCGTTATTTTTGTATGAAATCTAACCTATAAATTCAACAAAATACACGCGTAACACGACTGTTAGTTATCTTGTGAACGACAGCACGTTCGGCAACAGTAGTGCACGGAGAGACGTAAGCGCGGAGACGACGAGCCGTAAACGCGGGGACGACGAGCCATAAGCGCGGGAACGACGAGCCATAAGCGCGGGAACGACGAGCCATAAGCACGAGGACTGCAAGCTTGTCCCGAGGCGAGGCGATTACGTTACGATTCCGATTAGTGCGCGTTGCAGTAGGGAGTTTTGCAGTCTCATACAAAGAATACTGCACGGCTCGAGATGATACGAAGCCGATCCGTTTTCGAGTTGATATATGTGCTATGACTTATGACCTCAAAGTGGGCTGCCTTTGCCGCCCACTACGCTATGCCACTGACTTCGCAATCTCATTCGCAATAGAGCCTACTGTACTCATAAAGTCTTGTACAAATTATATTTGTTGTTATACACCAATCTGTTTATAAACATCAATGTTACTCTATCGTCAGCTGAGGTCAATGTTCGATAATTTACTATAAGATTCAGAATGTACGTTTAGCACAGACGATGCGAGTGAATCATATCAATTCAATTAGATTACAGCACAGCGTGCTACGTTTGTACGTATGAGTAGTCACTCGTTGCATGAGTCTGTGAGAGTATTTATTATACATGAGAGTATTTTTGTGTGAATATGCAGCGTGTTTGGGCGCATACAGGTTAAAGTTGAAGACGGATAGTTAATTCATGGATACATGTACAGAAATGTAGTTCTTGGTACATACCAGTACCTGACTATAAACTTAGTACATCCATATTTACAAAGAGTTCAACTACTTACTGCTGTAATGCTAGCGATCCTAACTAATATTATATATTAGATGCGAATGTGAGTTTGTTTGTTATGCTTTCGCGCCTTAACAACTCGGCCGACTACGACGATTTCATAAAATTTTGCACACACGTTGTCAGAGGTAGGAAGGCAGAAAGAGCCATGACGTGTACAGAAAAGGATATAGAGTACCTTTCACACAGAGAAAGTACTGTTCCCGAGGGATATAAATGTACTCACGAGATCTAGATTAACGTGAGCGAAACGGCGGGCAAAAGCTAGTATAGGGGAAACTAAAATATAGGTGATAGGGGATAAATTAATTGCATTTATGATATACAATATATTGTACCTTACAAAACCTGCACATTCATATAGGAAAAGCGACGGACACAAGCCGTTAAGAGACGCATTGTATTATAATATTCAGTACCTACTTAAATACAGTTAGCTGTACTAACTTCTGTTACCGAGCCAGTGACCAGGAAAATGAGTACAGTTGCTTGTGGCATTACATTGTGAGTTGCATGAACTTAAAGCTAAATTGTGGCGTAAGTAATTTAATTATAGATAAGAGTTGTTGCTGTAATATTCAACTAAGTAGATGCCAGGCATTTTCTTTTACGAATGTATACTTATATATTTATTCAATAGATAGAGCTATAGATAACAAATGTGAATACCTAATAATATAATAATAATATAATATACATAAATAAATAATTATTTATGTTAATTTAGAATCTGGTTTAGAACAGCATTTGAAGAAAAATAGTACATCTTTGAAGTGTAGCTATGATAAAAAAGAAAGTATTACATATACTTATAAATTAAATGTACAATTATATAATTACTAGCTGACCCGCGCAACGTCGTCTGCTTCACATAAGAGAATTTTCCCTGTTTTTGCAACATTTTGCATTTATGCTCTGCTCCGGCCGTAGCGTGATGTTATATAGCCTATAGCCTTCCTCGATAAATGGGCTATCCAACACTAAAATAATTTTTCAATTCGAACCAGTAATTCCTGAGATTAGCGCGTTCGATAAATTAACCTACAGAGCCATCTATTAACAATTCATCGAACTTACCAATAAATACACACTAATATCTTTTAAGTTGGACCAAATTACAGCTAGTTAGGAAGTTTGATTAAAATCGCTTCTGTAGTTTCAGAGTTTATCTCGAACATACATCGTGACATGAGTTTTTTTATATATATAAGAAGATATGTATGTTTATATATTTTTAACGTCTCTTACTAGGAATAATGTGCCGCGGGCGACTTTATTGACGTACGACGTTAAACAACGGATACAAAGAACACTCAGATTCGAAACAACCCATTGCGAATCATACAAATTGTTGTCCCGCTTGGGAAACAAATCCACAAACTAGGCGCAGGCGAACACTTAAAACAGTTCGCCAAAAAAGACTCTTGTCTATAAATTATAACTCAATATGTTAATGCTTCTTACCATTATTATAAATTGGTAACAAATTGAGCATTGCGTGTGATAATTTAAGAAGCCTACGCTGCCAATAATAGTACTCCGTTTTTACCGTGAGTCTCATACAACATATCAAGCTCTTTGGCATGGGCATTACAACCTTTGCAATTTTAACATTCTAGAAATTGGATTCTCGCAACATTCTTGGAAGAAATTTCTAGTGCAAGTAATATCGTGCTGTATTGCAATTTCGTTACGTAGGTAAGTCTGATAGGAAATAAATGGAAATAAATCCACAATGCATGAGGCCACGATGCTGGTAATAAGATTGCGTTGCTCGCAATCACAGATTGGCATGGGACACAGACATTTCATTTCAGTGATATGTCAACCTATGGCCACATACTGGCGTCTTATTCTGCACGAAAGCTAATATGATTTTACGTGTAGTGATATCCATGGAGAGTAATCATACGTTTATTATACTATTTATGTAAACCTTTGTGTATAGCATATTATTTATTTTATGACGGATTTATTTTAAATTACTAATGTTTTTGTATTATATCGTCATTAAGACTTTAGGAACAGTTATTTCCCTGTTGAAAATTGGAATTGCGCAGAAACTGAAGCCGTATTTGGATTTGAGAGTTGCCTACATCGTACATAAAAACGTCAAAAACCTTTTGCTGTGTTTCTTGAGGAACCTTGTGCTACCAGAAGGGTATCAAAATGTTCTACACTTCGTAGTTTTAACATGTAAATAATGTGAGCCCACTGAGACAAAGATTCAATGTAACTTATATGAACTATGTTTTTAAATGCGTTTAGTCTTTAACGTGTGTGCATATATAATGCGTTTAAATGCATTTAGTCTGATAAATAGATATAAATTACTTTATATAGAAATAGAATATGCCTTGTTCAATCTTCATCCCTTGCGCTACAAGCACAATGTCTTTTATTTTAAAGAGTTGGCATCACACGGCTTATTCCCGCCCGCTCCACTACTTTGTTCCCTAGCGCCCCAAGACTAAAATAAAACATTATTATTATTTTGTAAAATCGTTCCCAAGGGCTCCAAAACCTTATGCAAATTTATTTCTTTAAAACCTCTGATCTCCATACATTTATTCCCAAGAGCTCCAAATTATATTACAATATTACATAAATACCTACTTACTAGTAGTAGTGTTCCCGATAGCTCCAAAACAAACTGTATGGTTAGCAGAATTAAAACATGAAATAATATAATATTAATTTTTTATAAGGTAGCGTTGAACATGGTTTTATATAGAAAGTAGTAAATAATGAGATTTTGTTTTCTTTTATTAACCCCCGACGCAAAAACGACGGGGTGTTATAAGTTTGACGTGTCTGTGTGTGTGTGTGTGTGTGTGTGTGTGTGTGTGTGTGTGTGTGTGTGTGTGTGTGTGTCTGTCTGTCTGTGGCATCGTAGCTCCCGAACGGATGAACCGATTTTAATTTTGTTTTTTTTGTTTGAAAGGTGAATTGGGTGAAGATGGCCGCCACCACAAAATGGCGGATTATATATTTTTTCACAGCTCCCTCAATATGGGTATCAAATGAAAGGGCTTGACAAGTAGAATACTATACACTATGATAAATTTCAAATCCAAGATGGCCGCCACCAGAAAATTACAAATTTCCACAAATTAAAATTGTTCAATATGGGTATCAAATGAATATAGTGTCGGGGGTTTTTTAAATTTTAAATTTATATATAAAACATTAATTGCTTAAAATTACGTAGGTAACAATTTTAAAGTGAAATTGGTAAATTACTTACATAATTGTAACTATATCTACTTACGATAATGAAATAATCACAGCTTATGTAATCACAATCAATATTATAATAAATCTAAATTAATAGTAACAATTCGAAATTCACAGTTTCGGTAAACACAATTAGTCTTATACTGTTCCTACATATTAAATGTACGTACTTAAAAATCAAAAGTCCTATATATTAAACATATCAGTTTCAAAACTGGGAATTGAATCTTTTTGCTATCTACTCTTTAAATAGTAATGAATAGTTTTAAAATGTCAGTTTTTGTAATAACAATCAGTCTCATGGTACACATAAACCTTTAATATAGCTTCAAATAAGAAATAGAAATACTGTTGTAGTTATATATAAATTCAAACAGTGTAAAATCTTAAGTAAAATGTAAATAATAATTTATGTTATGCCGATTTTACTATAAATATAACCTTAAATGATGTACTAACTTACAAAAGGTTACATAAAAGGTAAATAATTTGTAGTAATTACAATTTTGAAAGTTGTTCAATTGTCTCCTTAATATAAATTTTACTGTTGCCATAATCTCGTAAAATAATTTTAATTTTAAGTCTTTATTAAATGACTGACAGCTTCGATTGTTTTTGGCGCAATGATATTTAATGAAGTAACTCAATACTTGCCATATAACAAATATGAATTCCAGAAATCAAGGGTTTTTGATTAATTGGTTATTTATTCTCGTCTGCCAAGCTTCCACTACGTTTATAGTGCGGTGTCGTTCTCCTTCACAAGTCCATATATGTTTAGTGAGTGATGCGTTATCAAGCCAATTATTAACAATTTAGTAGTAACATTTTGAAAGAACCTTGTTCAGCTGCCATACATTATTAGCCTAAGAACCAACAGCCACCAAAAAATTATAAATATATGGATAATGATGATCATATTCAATTAAAAGTAAATACAAGTCACGGATACTTCTGAATCAATAGGCATACCAACCAAAATACTTACGGATTTTGAGGTTATATTATTTGTTTAGTGTGTCAGTTTGACAATGTAGTCCGCAACAGAAATATTAGTATTTTAAAAGTGCCTATCAGAGCGCTTGCATATAACATGTTCTAGATATTTTTAAACATACTACTGCAATTAGTCAATCAACTACACAAGTGGGTTTTTTGTAATAGTGTATCATGATTAGTGTCTAGATAACATAGTTATGGCTATATAGGCATCACTTTATATAAAAAATAATTTATAATTTATAATAATAATAATAATAATAATATAATAATATTCAACCACATACACACAACACCATCTAGCCCAAACTAAGCAGAGCTTGTACTATGGGTACTAGACAATGGATAAACATACATATATACTTTTTTTTTTTTTGTAAATTCATATTATACATAGTAACACCCAGACCAAGACAAACATCCATGTTCATGCACACAAATGTTTGACTTGTGCGGGAATCGAACCCGCGACCTCAGGCGTGGCAGTCGGTCACACTAACCACTACGCCATCGAGGCCGACAATATATAGGTATATCATTAGTAATTACAGTTAGTAATCAGCTAAAACAACTTAACAATTGCGGAGTAGTCCATTGCTGTATGCAGCGAAGAACTGCCTCGTCTTCTAATACCATGCAACCAGAAGCTGAGTCGCAATTAATGCAAAATACACTTTGTAATTCCATTTTACAGTTAACTTAAGTCCGTGTTGTATGCCACGTTGTCGTGCCAATAGATCCTTATGTCACAGCCAGAGGTCTTTAATTTGTAAAGAATCAGAGTCAACTTTTCAAGCCAAGTCGTTAATAAAATCCTTTAACATAAAATGCCACAAAATAAGGTATGTAGGTATACAAGGAAGTCAAGGAATGACAAGTCAGACAAGTGCTGTTTGGAAAACTCCCGTATTACTTTTTGGTTTTTGGTTGACTTGGATCAGTGTTGCCATGCTTGCACTATAGAAAAGCGTAAAATACCGAGATAATGGTATTTATTATGGCCTCTTTCATTATATATAATTACTTTTTACGAAGCTGGATATATCTATAACGAAATTAAATAATTATATTCATAGAATGGTATTGGTATTAACTAAGTAAGAAAAATTCAGACAAACTAAATAGGGAATAAATTCTTTAATGAAACCGTACACATATTGTTATAATTCTAGGCATGGCAGCACTGCGTGTCGCAGATTTAACATAATGGAGGCCGGTGTAATTGAAATCGCGAAAACACTTTTTAAAACGATAACAAGATTCTAAAGTGTCCGTGAGATTGTAATGATTGATTATTAAGTCATAAAATAAAATATAAATTATTGTTTAGGTAGAATGTGTGTTGATTCATAGGCTAAATTTTTCAATGTCCTTTATCATTTAATGGTGAAATCTCCATAATAGCTAACGGCTCGACGATATCGGCAACAGCGATATTTTGATCTTCACTCATCGTGCACGAGTCGACTCACATATAATTATCTGTCAAAGATTCACGTACACTTTGCAAGGGCGCAAGGTCGACTATTTGTTTTACACGTCATTAGGTAATGTTAGATCGTAGAGAGTAGCTGAGGGGTGGGGGTGACGCAAGTAGCCGCATTTCTTTCCTTCATTATTACGTTTGGGATTGTTTTGCCTACGTTACTTTGAAATCTTTGGAGCTCGTGGTAACGATTTTTGTATTAAAGTATTGTCTATTTTCTTGGAGCTGCTGGGAATAAAATCTCAAAGTACCTAGAGAAAGTTTTGGAAAGTTTTAGGGAAAGAAATTGGAAAATGTGGCTTTATTTATAATTTTAATATAAAAATCCTTGGAGCTCCTGGTAATGAATGTATGGGAAAATGAAATTTGGAGAACAATAGATTTGGAATGCACGGGAATCAGCCCATCACGGCTACTACTCATTTTTCTAGTGTTGTAAGCAACCATATTCATACAACGTTAATAACCTAATAACAGCCGCGAAATACGCGTGTTTGCCATTATGTTTGAATGAAAAATGATATTTTATGAAGTCATATAAACGAAATGAGTAAATAAAATAGTCTTTAAGTTCAAAGTCAAGTACAATATTAAAAGCAGTTAGCAAGTTATTACACGTTCTTCTTGGAATTGGCTTGACCTTATTTTCACGTAAACATATTTATCCTGTGACGTAGACTTAATATTTGGGTCAATTGCAACAACCAAATCCTGTATTACTTTTAAATAGGTATCCCATGTTAAGATACGTTATACAGGGTGTACATAATTAATGGATAACCTTGAAATGTCTTATAGTAGAACTGAAGGCCGTTCAGAAAAATGAAAAAGGAATAGTAAAAAGATTTACAAAAAAATATATTAAAAAAGTGCAAGCTATAATAGCATACTTTTGACTGTCTATCTATTAGCATAATTAGTGTTTAATAATAAAACAACAAAAACCGATGCATTTTATTCATTTATGGTCGTAGTATACATGAAAGTTATACATGGTAATTAAAAAAAAACACATATCTCAGGTAGTAGGTAGGATAGACTTTTTTCATATTTTTTCCGAACGGCCATCAGTTCCACTATAAGATATTTCCAGGTTATCCATTAATTACCGGACACTCTGTATAGTGCTTAGTGGGGTCTTGTAAATAAATAATCATGCTGTGTGGGATTAGCAATCATCTCTCCGTAGGTAAACCAAACTGTGGCAATGGTGTTTGGTGACCATTTATATCGCTGCACGTGCTTTACATACCAGTAAGTTTTACTCGTTTGCCTAACAGTGAGATCAGTACAATATAATAGAAGTCAAAATTACTAATAATAAAAAAATAAAAAATAAACGTGTGGTTTGGTTTTGACTTAAGTTTTTTGTCCCAATATCAATTTTTCCGTGAAGCCTTAGTTGGATATTCTTTGTATCAAGGAAGAAAATCCACGTATACATTTAATTTTAAAATTCTGTTTCTGTTAAAGTTTAGGCTATAGGTGGACATAGCCGAATAATAATTTTATGTGTAATATTTTATGTATTCGTATAAAGTTTAGTTTTACGAGTGCATCGTAGGCTTAGTTACTTAAATAGATTGGCGGTTGTTTTCTTGTTATAATCCATACTAATATTATAAAGCTGAAGAGTTTGGTTGTTTGTTTGCTTGAACGCGCTAATGTCAGGTACTACTCGTTCGAATTGAAAATTCTTTTAGTGTTGGTTAGCCCATTTATCGAGGTAGGCTGTAGGCTACATAACATCACGCTACGATCAATAGGAGCGGAGCAGCAATGAAAAATGTTGCAAAAACAGGGAAATTTGTCTTATGTGAAGCAGACGCAGTTTCGCGGGTCAGCTAGTAGCTATATAAGTTAAAAGCAGTAAGAGACCGTTGGACTGCCACGCAGAGGTCTCGAGTTCGTTCTCTAGACTCTCTCACCTCTGACTTTTTTAAGTTATGTAAATATTAATTAGTTAAATATCATTTGCTTTAATGGTGAAGGGCAACATCGTGCCAATACCTATCTGAAAGTCCTCTTTATAGTTTTCGAAGATATGTAAAGTCTGCCAACCCGCACTGGGCCAGCGTGGTGGACTATGGCCTAACCCTTTTCACACTGAGAATAGGCTTGTGCCCAGCAGTGTGACACTTTATATAAGGGACTGATATTATTATTTTATAATATAATGTATGTAGTAAAAATCAGCCTTCCTACTAGGAATACTGATTTTTATACTATATGTTGGTATTGTTTGATTTGGATGACTATTTTCAGCCGCTTTGTCGTTTTGTTTGATAGCTCTGAAAAGTCTAGCAGCTACAATATAAAAAAGAATGGCTTATTTTCAAACTAGCGAGTATGCAAACGTTGTTTACGTACATGTTATAAATATACTGTGAAAACATATTTACTAAAATAACCTACGTTATTTGACCGTTCTGGGATTTTAGGTTATTTGTTGTAAAATAGTTTTTGGGCCCATGTCCCCGTGTAAGCCCCCCAAAGGGCCGGGTATTGTCCTAAAGTATTAGGGAAATACCAGTGAAAGAGAAACAAATAATATAATAATTGTGTAGGTAAAATCAATATCTATGTATATGTATGTATAGTATTAACTTCGTGGTTGCCGAGGCAAAAGTGTACGCTTCTGTTGATAAGAAATGGCGAAGTTGAAAGTTGAGGCCCAAGTTTGATATCGGGTGGGCAAACCATTATTTGGTTTTACTGCTGGAAAGGGAATTTGTTTGGCAGTGTATTTGATAGAAAACTATTGGCGCTGCTCCTGTAGCGTACCTATTACGAAACGTGAAGTATCTATTCGTTTGAGGATATCAGGCTCAAATATTTTTGTTTACATTTATGATATTATTTTTAACGATATTAAAGTTATTATTAAACACTGATAACTTACGTGACACGGCTGCGCTCTCCGGTCCGGCTGAAAGATAAAAATCGATAATATGTTTTTTTAAATAGCTCATGGGATGTTCACATGTGTGTTGATAAACAGTTCACCCAATTTCTCACGTTTATTTACTTCGATCGGATGTTATTACTACGTGATATATTATTATTTAGGCGCTTAGTAATACGTAACTTCATAAACAACATTTTAAATAGATATTTAATTAAAAAATTAAATAAGAAATATGCTTGTTATATTTATATTCCGAGAGTAAAGAAACATACGAACCAAGCGGTTGCGCTCGTCAAGGACAAATATTTGACCATAGCCATTTATTATCCTCATGGTATATCATAAGGCTTAATGCGGCACCCTTTGCTTGGAGCATATGTTCCGTGCCTTTTCGGTAAAAGAGGTAAAATAATAGGCTCTCTATAAATGTAATTTTTCTAGTCCTTACATCTCTGACGCATATGCAAGCCGATTTGTCGAAGAACCCGAGGAAACCCATATTGCTAAGAGCTTTCTGGAACTTGATGGACAGTGCTTCACACCACAGACTCTTCCTCACTATGTTTAAGAATTGCACCCTCACGTTCCTTTGCAGTAGGTACCTATTTACCGGGTATATTTTATCCTAGAACAAAGAAATTATTAGGACTGTCAACATAAGGTTTAACATATTTACATATGTATGTGTTGTTTACTTAAATTACACTAGCTTAGACCAGTAAAATTCGTGTAGGTACCTAACGATAGAGCACGCGCTGGAGGATGTTTCTATGACGCCGTGACATTTTATTCCGACTTGAATAAAAATCATAATGTTATTAACTTTCCAAAAGTTTCAAGGCAATTAATAGTGTTACTCAATATCTAAAGGTTTATTTAGTGGTACGATCATGTATCTCATAGCTTCGTAGGTTATAAGACTAGCATAATTATATGTTTAACGCCATTTGCAAAGAGCATGATTGAGAGTGGTTACAAACCGATACGTTGGCGTCGGTCTATACGGAGATAGTAGACCCTTCAAAGTCAATAGAAGCGTTTAAGTACCGACTACAGTTCTGTGTCAAGAGTACTTTATGCCGGGCTTATGACAGTCAATAGTTGTACTAAAGTTCTGGCTATAACTGATTAGTCTTAAGAAGATTAGGTTACATCTACCTATTTGTATAAATAATATAAAACTAATTAGTTTAGTATTAGAGTAGAGCTCATATCGGCCAATCTGAGGCAATGCAAGTCGGGCGAATCGTCGGAAAGTACCTCTTTGGACATTATCATGGCTTAGACCAATATTTATTGGTTATATTTTTGTAATGTTAAAAATTACTCAAGGCTTTAAATATAAGTTAGCGAACGAGTCTATATTCACCCGCATGGTATCGTAGCCTAAAGTTATCATGCAATCATCGGCAAATATTTGATCCGTTGAGCTACAGCTACAGGTTTTAGGGGAGACTATACTGTGTCTATCGAAACTCATAAAATAAAATAAAACTTCTATTAATGGCATATTTCATTAATAATAATAAGCTTTATTGTTCAAAATTATATGAAACAAAATACAATAAAAATTAAGGCTTAAGAATATGCACTTGTCTAGAAACTCTAGCCCCTGAACTAGGTATATATACCTGTATTTCAGTAGTCAGCGCCCCCCGTATTAATGTATCCATTGTAAGCCTCTATCATCTTATAAATCATAGGGAAAATAATACAAAAAAAGAGAATAAAACAAGAAAAGAAAACAATTTCAATATAGGTTAGTATCAAGTGTGTGCGTGTGTGTATGTGCGTGCGTGTGTGTGTGTGCGTGTGTGCGTGCGTGCGTGTGTGTGTGTGCGTGCGTGCGTGTATGTGTGTGTGTGTGTGCGTGCGTGCGTGTGTGTGTGTGTGTGTGTGTACATGTGTGAATAATAATTATATACGATACTAGCTGTCCCGACAGACGGTTGTCCTGTATAGACAAAAAAAAACAAATCTAAACCATCCTCGAATCCACTTGAACACACACAAAAAATTCATTCAAATCGGTCCAGCCGTTTAGGAGGAGTTCACTGTCAACACACGTACAGAAGAATTATACATACATATGTATATATAAAGATTATTTAATTATTTAGTTTAATTGCGCCATTACTAAACTATGTTATTATTCTATATGAGTATGACGTTATCTTAAACGTCCTTGTAATAGGTCCTCAGTATTACGGTAATCCAATTTTTGAAGATGTAATTTTACTATCGATTTGCAATGATACTTATTGTGACAAACTGAACACTTCGACGTTACAATTATTACCTAATTAAATTGTCTAAGATATGCTAGCGTATCTACTCTCCACTTTTTCATATAATCCTGTTGAAATCTCTTTAATAATAATAATATTTGTATCTGCCTCTGTCTCATGTTGCTCTCGCCTTCCGGGCCGGCCATGATGTCGCTTCCTGCTATTCGAAGTCCAATGTGTTATCTGCTCGTTACCCATAGCTCGATTTCTGTTATTTCAATTAGAATAAAGCAAGCTAGCCTATCAATGTTTTATTAATTAACCAACTTGAACTCGCGACTCCGCAACCTTTTTCTGGGATGTATATTTGAAATAATGTACTTGTAAAATAGTGACAGAATTTTCCAATAGGTGCATTGGTTTCAGTGAGTATCTTCCACAAACACAAAATTTGCACTCTTTATAATATTAGTTTTAGAACTATAATAATGTCTATTCACTAAAATAAAACTGTGAAAACGTGACAGGCACACACACATCAACATTTCTAAAACGATCATGCATTGTCATCACTGACGGTACCAAGTCGTCTGACCGTCTGGCTGTTTACGTAAAGTATGCACCATCAGTACCCTTATCTCGTGATAAGGGTACTGATGGTGCATACTTTACGTTTAATAATTGCGTCACTTATTCGTATAGTGAACACTATACGATTACGTACTCGATTCTATAACTATAGTTGACGGTATCACGAATTCACGAACCCTTAAAATCTACTCTCGTATACTCGATACGTTATTATATTTAAACAATACCAAGTACACAATGAATTGAACTAATATAAACGAACGACACGTTTAAAAACAGTTGTCATTATAATTGTGATGCTATTTAGAGAGCTAAAAAGTAATTGAATAAAGTATAATGTTATAAATAGTGTTTTAAGTAATTGAAAATAATAATTTATCTAAAATGACAATTTTATAGTTGAATAAAATAAATAAAAATATTTTCACGCTTCTTAATTTCTGAACGTAGCCATTTTGTTTGACAATTTGACATGACACCGGTCGCACGCGCCTAAAACTTTAGAAAGCTTTCGCGCGTATTTATGTATTCGGAATAAAATTAATTAATAACTGATAATTACTGTTTGTCAATATACATAATACCATATTTGTATTTGGATCATTAAACCATAAAATCTATATAAATAAAAATCAATTGTCACATGTATGACGGAGCATCACTTAAGAACGATTCGACCGATTTGGCTGTTTATTTTTAAAGTGAAAACTTCTTTAGGCGCGTTGAGCACTTTTTGGGGGAACAAAAATCATGGAACTCGCGTCATCGTCACCGAACGCTTTCCATGAGCTATATGTATACTGTGTATATATGTGTACTTTTTGGGTAAACAAAAAGCGTGAAACTCACGTCATCGTCACCGAACGCTAGTTACTTAGTTTTCACTTCTATCAGCAGTCCCTAAACTGCCCCGCATGTTTTTTTGTTGTGTTTGTAATTGCCACGACAAGGTTTGTACCTATAAACAAAAATGAGCGAAATAGCCGCGGGAAATGTCGAAAATTTGAATGATATTTTTATATGGAAAATTTTATTGACGTTTCGATATTGAATTTAATTAGTTACCTATGTGAAATATATTTTTGTATAGATTGGCAGGACAACGACTGTCGGGCCAGCTAGTGTTTATATAATAATTTGCTCAGAGCACTTTGCCTTATTTATTTACGTCCATCGTGCAGAGCTGAGTCTATTATTACGTAACTGCTCCGTGCCAGGAAGTTATATATAAATACGGTGGTTATTAGTTCATTTCAGCTGCTTTGCAAATAGGTTAGCCAGCTGAACACTTAACTGGCGTTTAGACAGCTAGACATGTTCAACAGTCAACGTGTATATGTAGAGCGTAGATATAAATTATATATGATTAAGAGAATGCATTCCATTGATTAGTTAGTGTAGCGCACAAAGAATTTCGATTAAGGTGGCCTATCTTTGGCGCAGAAATTTATATATGCGCAAACAAAAGTGCAGTCTCTATACCCTTACGCTTTTAGTCCAATTGGACGGCAATACGACATGACACGAGAGATACATACCATATAATTATACTGTATCTATATACGCTGGTTAGCTACAACCGTTGAACAAAATATTACTATTGCTTAACCAATAAAACTAGTTTTTGTAAATTTACTCATATTCAACGCATATTTTATATTTTATACTATCAAACCATACTAGCAAAGTCTTGATATGCAAGTGTTTAGCACAGAAAGTTGCTTCGCATGCATTCATATGCTAGAGATAACACACTATGCGTGTTGCCAAAGTTGATAAGTTCAAGTTCACGGCCAAACTACAATATACGGGATTGTTAGCTTCTGAATGTTTTTTTAATTATTATCGTTACTCCTGCCTCGGGACTACACACATGGAATCTATAGCTCGTCCTTCTCTTTACGAAGAAAATAAAAAGAAACGACACATGTGCGCAGCAAATGTTAAAACATGTGCATCCCGACGCTATGGACCAGTTGATGTATGCGTCAAAGTCTTGTATGTTCTATCGAACCTTTTAAAATGAGCTGCAAATGGGTTTTAATTTGTATCGTGTTGTAGAAATTTTATTTGAAGACCTGTTTCTTATTTTAATTTATCGTAATAATAAAAGAGAAGTCTTCATTATTTTTCTAATGGATAGGTATAGTTAGTCTATTACTAACAAGGGAAAACACACACGAAGTCAGCTAGCAGTATAAGTACCTAAATAAAATTATCTTATTAGTTAAAGTAAACTTTCAAAGAACTTTTTTATTATTAAATATTAATTCAATGAATTATAAAAGCTCTTTGAAACTTATTTTCAGCGTGTCGTCAATATGCGATGGATAAAAATGCAAAGTCAACCCGGGCTTTTATAAGCTCAGTTTGGGTTTGCATTTTGGACTATTGATAGGTACAGTATGATACAGTTGTAGAGGAAGTGCAGCATATTTGGAATACTAGTTTGTTTTTTGAGAATAAATTTAAAGAGAAACGGGATGGCTCAATAAAAAGTACATTAAATTATTGGAAAATTATTAAACATTAATAATAAAAACAATCAAATAGAACAAAGACCAGAAACCTTGTCAAAATGCCTATCAAACTAAAAAACTCCAAAAACGAGATTTGACTTAGGGGGCAGGTAATTTGGAATATAGTATTCCAAATTATAGTCACATTTTTTCTTTGACAATTGCTGACACTCTTTCTTAGAACTTTATGCGTACAATGAGATGGTAGTGACAAGATTGTCACATAATGCTGTTTTGCTAGATCTATCAACTCTTTGTTCTTGGTGTGACTGTAATGACCATCGAGAATCAAGAGCACTGGAGATGCCTCTGTTAGTTTCACGTATCAACGAAGTGTTGAAACCATTGCGTAAATAAGTGAGTTTGGATCCATCCCGATGGATGTCCTTTTTCTATAGAACCAACTGGGGCTCCTCTCATTAAAGCATCAGACATATTTTTACGCGGGAAAATTATCATGGGAGGGGCAAATATTCCTGCAGAGCTCATACAAATCACAATAGTTATTAAGGACCTTCTTTCGGCTAGCGTCATTGCTCCGATTTGTTTCTTCCCTTTTTGAGCTATAATTTTTGGAATTTTATTTTGGAATATGGAGAGACCACTCTCATCAACGTTAAATATGTGCGCAGTAGGGAAAGACTTATCAGCCTAGATTTTTTCAAGATTGTCGTATAATTCATCCATTCTTTCTTAAGTAAATCCGTTAGGTCGTGCTTGAGAAGTTCCAGTTGGCTGTCTTATGGACAACATTTCCTGATGTCGTTTTAAAAACCCTTTTAGCCAGTATCTCCCAGCAAAGCCATCCTTAAAAGGATTTTTTATATTATTTTTAGAGCTAGTTGATATGTCAAACGGTGCAAATCCGTTCTGGTCAGCCCATAAAACTTATTCTCCATAGTTAATATGTACTCCACCAGCAGGTTTTCAATATCTTTACCGGAAACTGGCCTTCGACCAATAAATTTATTCGTTATCGATTCAATCGGAGAGTCTGTATCATTGACTAATCGAAAAAGTGTTGACCTGGGAACGTTGAAATGATTAGCTGCTTTTAAGAATCCCATTCTCTTTTCTCAAAAAGCGGCAATAGCAGCGGCTATTTTCTCCTTTTCCCACCTCTTTCACTTCTTGTATTTGGGAGATATTGCCTTTGAAAAATGTGCATAAAATTTGGAATATTCCAAATTATGCTCACTTTCAGTATTCCAAATTAACAACATACCATCCTAACCAAAAATTCAATGTCACATTTTTAATTCTAGAAATATTCACAAAATCAAAGTAACATCATAAACTAACAAGGTCACTTAAAAGTTTAAATAATTACAATGGAGATTTAACGTATTACAGTAAATGATTATCAGTTATCACTGATTGCATTCTTATCGAAAAAGTTTTTAAAGCAGGCGACTCGTTCCCTTGTGGCTTGTAGCCGGAATGTCAAGATGGCGTCCTGTTTTTAATACTCGATGGTTTCATGTGTCATAGGACATCATGTTTACGGCAAATAAACACAGATGACGTTTATATTGATTTAGATATCGAAGTATTCCAAGTTACCTGCAGTATCCCAAATATGCTGCAGTTCCTCTACAATTCTGTCAAAATTATTTAAATAATAACAATACTCATTATAGTTCATGTTCTTACAACAGTCTACAGAAATTATATCTACAAATGTACTATTGGTTGTACTTAATGCAACAATTTTAGTGAAATACCTAGAGCAATTAGGATACATTGTCACCAGATTATATTCATTATAATTTATACCATATTACAATATGATATTTTATCCATTTAGTATTACGAATTTACGAAATGTACAATAATCATTGACGCGCTGCATAAAATGACGTAAGTAAATATAAATGTATGTATTTACCCCTTTATAGAAGAAGTGCCATCCAGCCATAAGGCATTCTTCTTGTATATGTAGTGGTTCTTCCTCTGTATAATCTATTAGGATGGGTCGTAACGGAATTTCCACCAATACATCGGGGATTTTTCGCTTTAGAAGCATAATTGCGCAAGATTGTGACATCAGGTAACCTCTATTTACCTGTGCTATTTTTGTCACTGTAAAAATACAAGATTATAACCAATGTTTATTGGTGTGATAAAATAAATACCGAGTCATTTGAAATACCTGTCGTGTATCCAGTTGATACCGTGTAGCGCAACTAACAACTAGAATACACTCATACATATAAATTGATGAGAACCCTCTCCCTCATAAGTGAACTAGCCATAGACATATATAGCCGTATTACAATTATAGTAGCAGGCCCTCTTCGTAACAACAGCAAAATAATGTGGTAGGTAGCCTACTTCAATATTACAGCGTCGTTAAGAAATGTAACTGCGGTTCATTTTTATGACCCGCAGTTTTGTTTTAGATTGGGCGACGTTGGGCGAAGTATAGATAAATGTAGGTTACTGCCAAGAAATTATAAGTAGCAATACGGATTCTGAAACTAAGACTGGTACTCGGTTAGACCCTAGCTACGAAAGTTGGGTATAATACACCTCTTTTAACTCGTTCGGTACTACCGGCGCGCGGCGTGAATAAACATTATGTGTATTGTGCAATTCGACTGCAAATAAATTAATATCCTTAAGAGCTTTATACGCTTTGTGGTCTGTTGAGAGTGACAAAGTGCCATATTTTAAGGATTTTAAATTTGATAAATTTATGCCTCCTTTATTTAAAAAATGTAAACTAAACTAAAATAACAAACTCACTCTATAGATTTCGGTAGAAGTGTATCATAAATAAAATATTATTATAATATTAATTGTAATACTTTTACTAGACAAATTGCGCATTTAAAATTGTCTATCCATTATTTACATAGTAAAAGAAGTACAAATCTGATGTTACACTTTTACTTTAGTCTATAGTATATTATAGACTATTTAAATAAAGCTCTAATAAATTAACACATCAACACGGAACGAGCCACGAGCCTGATTTTCCTTAAGAATATTATAAATAATTGCTTTTAATGTACGGCAAATGGCGATTTAGTTACGAACAATCAGAGGCATATTATACCTACATTCCATAATAAGTACAGGGCTATATTTACCAATGACCCTTTGTTAATGGTTGCGGGCACACAATAACAATCGGTGCATAAAAGAAAAAAATATAAGGAATATAATTTGATCTCATTCAATAATACAAACCTCGCCAAACCGTACTCAAAATGAATGAGATTAAAAACATTTTAACATGGACTTATTGCATTATTAACGGTGACGTTGAAGTTGACAAACAGGGCGTGATTTTTTTTGCTCTATAGAAATCTATAAATTTCCCATAAATATAATACAATTATACAGGTGCTGTCCAATTTTTATAGCAGCCCTAAGAGTAAAATAAAATGTTAATAACAACAATCGGCGCTATTTGCCCCGGTTCGCGACGAAACACTTCGCTACTGGCTGCGAGGTGCTCAGTGAGGAGGTGGCGGAGGCTTTAAGCCTTGACGGGACGCGACGCCGCCGGCACCTTGGCGTCGCGTCCCGTTGCCACGCCCCGTTGCCATGCAGACGGCAGCCCTAGACTTTTCAAACAAGGCAACAGTCATAGTGACAAACGTCACACAAATTTTTAATAAGTTCATTTTCTTATTTCATTTATAATCATTGTAAATATTTAGCGTAAGTTAAAATTTTGTTTGGTTATGTTGCAAAACTTAGGCAACAAAAGTGATGTGGAAGTGAGTGCCGGTCAACCTGCCACATCCCTAACGAATCTGGTACGTTGCCCTAATTGTACGCAGGCTCGTTTTTTTAAAGGTAAGGGAGCTTGAGAGTGCATTTTGGTAAAGTTCATAAAAACCAAAATGTACCCTCAAGTCCCAGCACAATATTACTGATTAATCCCTTATCTTTAACACCCCAAATTCCCTTTTGGCAATATTTAGAACGCATGGAAAATTCCATTCCGATTTTAAAAAGAGTTCCTCGAGGCGCGAGACCTTCTGTGGCTCAAAACTTGGTTCACTGCATATGTAGGTCTTGTCGTTCGATAGAACTCTAAAACAGCTTGGGAACAATTACTTACCTTTTCTTATAGGATTCTACATGTTAAAATGTTCAGAATACACAAAAATAATTAACAGCACAAATTAAAGATAATTGCAGTTTTAGTTATAACCATTTAGAACCAAAAGATGCCACCTCCTACAATAGCAAATCATTGTACCAAAATGTAGAATCCAAATTAAGGGAAGGTGACATTAGAGGCACATCTAGGTTATTGTTCAGTAGCGATGTGGTGGCGCCTTGCTCTGCAGAAACACTTGCGGGTCTGCAGAGCAAGCATCCAGCGCCGACTGATGGTCTCTCCTTCCCAGACACACCTGACGCTGACATGGATTGTCTCAAGGTGACAGCCAAGGACGTGTGTACAGCCATTTGCTCCTATCGAAGTGGATCTGCTGGTGGCCTCGACGACACCGCAACATTTAAAAGATCTTTTGTGTTCCAACGCCGGGGAAACTGGTAATGCACTTTTGAAGGAGCTGACGGCTTTAACCAACTTAATGCTCTCCGGCGGTGTGGTGAATGACATCATCGATATTTTGTACGGGGCAAATTTATGCGCTCTACGTAAGAAAGATGGTGATATTCGTCCCATTGCCGTGGGGTGTACCTATCGTCGTTTGTCAGCCAAGCTATGTTGCAAATACTACAGTGCCCTTTTACGGAGTACGCCAACCTTAATAACATTATCCGTCGTGCTCTTGTTACCGCCGGCGTGCCAGCTCATCTTGAACCTAATGGTTTGGCACGTGACGATGGCAAGAGACTGGACGGTATGTCATTGATGCCTTGGAAGATGGGTAGGCCCTTGGTATGGGTCGCAACGTGTGTAGACACCATTGCGCCATCACATCTTCCCAGCACGGCGGGTAGTGCTGGCGCTGCTGCTGCATCCGCGGTGACTCTCAAACGGTGCAAATACAAAAACCTGGCAGGGGATTATGTTTTTGAGCCGTTTGGGGTCATGGGGTCCCAGTGCTCGCTTTCTCTATAGAGACATAGCGAAAAGGTTAACCGACGCTTCCCATGACCAGAGGGCTGGCCTTTATTTCGCGGAAAGAATAAGCAGTGCCATTCAACGCGGCAATGCTGCCAGTCTTCTGGGCACAGTACCAGTCGTATGTGATGCGGAGGAATTCTATGACGCCTATTAGACGGTTTTAGTCTTCTTTTACTTTTTTATTTCTGTTTTATAATACTTTAGATATAAGTTAGTCTTAAAGATTACATAAATACATACATAAATTCCCGCCTGTTTCCCAGAGGGGTAGGCAGAGACTACGGATTTCCATTTGCTACGATCCTGACACACTTCTCTGGCTTCATTCACTTTTTAACATTCCTCATACACGCTCGCCAGTTTAAGGTGCTCTTCTGGCCTTCATCCAGAACGTCTCCGATCTGATCAAGAAACGTTCGTCTAGGTCTTCCCCTTGCGACTGTTCCATTCACACTAGCCTTATAAACCTTCTTAGTCAGTCTGTTTTCGTCCATTCTTTCTACATGCCCAAACCAACTTAACATACCCTTTTCTATTCTCGTTACTATATCCACTTTTATGCCGCATCTCTCTCTAATCACACTATTCCTTACTCTATCTTTCAGAGTCACACCACATATATTTCTCAGTAGTTTTAAAGGATTGTGTTTATATTATGCTATATACTTTATTATGCTTTACTTTAAATTTTTGTAACGCCATTTCTGCCAGATTTTGGTAGAACTTTAAAAAATAATATTGCATTATAATGTGGTTCTTTAAAATATTTTCCCAGTACGAACACGCATACTGCGTACAATGGCTCATAAAATGATCAAATAAACTGCAGCGCAATTTGTATAAACTCTATTTATTCAATTACGTTGGTAATAATTACGTAATCTACACTAATATTATAAAGCTGAAGAGTTTGTTTGTTTGTTTGCTTGAACGCGTTAATCTCAGGAACTACGGGTTCGAATTGAAAAATTCAGACCAAAATGAGCAGCAATGAAAAATGTTGCAAAAACGGGGTAAATTCTCTTATCTTATATGAAGCAGGCGAAGTTGCGCGATTCAGCTAGTTTTATTAATAAAATAAACGTACAATTTATTTCTGCAACCACTTTGTATTAGTTTAATAGACTTGTAGGATTAATTGATTGATATTTCATTATCGGCTTACGGAGAATTTCAATTTAATATCGGCAAGCTTTAAAAAACAAGGTATTGAAAATATAAATGCAATAGAGTTAAATTTTCATTGTTGAGTTGTTTAAATTGCCTGTGAAGTTGCGCTTCGGATCACGTGCGTGGTATTCCAATAAGTATCTATAAATTAATAAGCAAAGAAAGTTTAATACCTACCATTTTCTCCTCTGTTAGTCAACCGATTTGTTTTATTTTTTGTTGAATTGCTATTGGCGAGCTTTCGTTTTATCAATAAAGACATTTTGAAGCATTTCCTTTTTATTTGTTTTATGAAGCAATAGGTACATGCATTGTGTTGAGGGTACTTTATGTTCGTAAAATGTGTCTGCACGGATAGCGTATTGGGTTAAGCATTGCTGGATTAAGGTCGCATCGCCACTGCCACTGTTCCTAGTGTTGTGGGTTCGAATACCATACGAGACAAAACTTTGTGTGATGTACAGATTATTGTTTCAGGCCTGGATATTGTTTGAGTCGGTCATCTGAATGTTTGTAAAGTCTCCTGATATAAAGGAACTAAAGTTAACGCGGAAGGGGTTTTAAAATATTAAGTCTCTCGCAGTACCTGCCTAGATCCCTCGTGCAGAGGGATCTTAATCAAAAAACTATTAGCCTAATTAATTTATTCACATAGTGTTATGCCTAAATACCGAAGAGGTGTAAGAGAATTACTAACATTGCCATATCTTTAGACCCTACGCAATAAGGGGATATCTATTAATTTAATACAGATAGAATATAGAGAAGGTAATAGATTTCCCCCCTGTGCTCGAGCATAGTACCATGCTCTGTCCTGCTAATGTCATAAATATCATCAACGAAACGTATCCTTTGATATCAAAATCGAATCGAATCTGATTTCAATTGTCTTTTTGTTCTGTTCACATATGAGGTTTATGAGGCTAGATTAGAACATTAATGTGGCCCCTGGGTTAGAATTTAATTGTTGGATAACTTTTAGATGCTTATTAAAATATACCTAGCTTCTGAGCGCGGTTCAGCCCGGGGAACGCATACCGGGATAAAAAGTACTCACTAAGCATGTATTTTCTCATTTGCCAAGTTTCACTCAAATCCGGTAAATGATTACAGTGGATTAACACCTTTATATATTTTATAATATTAGTAGGACTTAGTCCTCGCACTAATCGTTCAATGGTTTATTCTGAAGTCATAAGAAAAAAAACGTAACTGAAAACGTTTTCGTAATTGAGTTTTACGTATTTAAAATCAGTAAAAATAGACGCATTTTTTAATTATATTTTTATATCTAATATAACAATATTGGCAGATACATCTTTTTTCCTTATGATAACTGTAGTATTAGTCTCATTGATAAGCGGTCATAAACTCACAATACTTATGTCTATTTCATTAGTTTTTTGTACTTACAGTTAGGCACGAGTATCTTAGTAACTTGCACGCGGATGCCTCGCCGAGGGTGTCTGTAGTTGGTACCGGTGACGACATTGATTGGTCTCGTGTCACGTATCTCAGCCAAGGGGTTCGTGACGCACACAGCCGCAGTTATCACTGCTGTTCGGGATACCAGGGAGCCCACGCACAATCCTCGGTAGCGAGATGGAAAATATACCTGTGTGTGACATTTACTACGTTTTTATTTATTGTATATTTCTTGACTGTTTCGATGACGCAAAGATCTTGAGAGCAACTTCTGTTTATGCGGTCCCGGGTTTTATCACAGAATTAGTCAAGAAATCGACAGAAGCAGAACGGGGTCGTGAGATATGTGAACCAGTGCAGTTCTATAACGGGGGACCTAAAACATAGCAGGTCAAATGTAGGTATAATATTTTAAAGTATCGTTTCGAAGAACTTATGCGTAACGATACCTTTTCAAAATATTTTTTTGTGGGTGTTGATTTTCACACATAGTTGTTATTTGCATGCAAAATGACCCCGTCTAAAAACGTGTGCAAAGCGACACCTAAATAACATAATTATTTAAAAGCAGTGTAGTTACGGATTTAGGCATCATACTACGCATGATGTGTTTAAAGGAGTAGCATGATGTTGCTTCTAATTTGTTAATGAGTTGGCTGGCCCAAAAGAGTAGTACCCAATATTGTACCTGCGATTCGCCCAGTAAGACAATCGGCAGATAACATTACGTTACTCTTTCATTCCATTTTAAATTACTATTTTCGACTACGAAAAAAGGAATAAGCATCGTGCGAGTAATACCTCTAGCGGATGGTTCTTTGGTTCTTGTTTGCCACTTTTGTTGTAAGAAATAAGCACTAACAATGAAGTGTCGCCGGTCTGAATTATTCTTGCGTCGCGGGAAACTTTATAAAATAGCCTATCA
Organism: Catocala nupta; assembly: GCA_963675205.1. Classification (NCBI taxonomy): domain Eukaryota; kingdom Metazoa; phylum Arthropoda; class Insecta; order Lepidoptera; family Erebidae; genus Catocala; species Catocala nupta. The sequence continues at coordinate 14,195,834 of OY776078.1, forward strand.
GCAAACACAATGAACGGACAAAGTTTTGATGAAGGTATGTAAGGATTGCTTAACAGTCGGCGCGGCACAGCGATCCAGAAGTGAGATGACCATTTAATCCATCGGACAGTTTTCTTTCGTATACGTGCATCGTATTGTATAATTATTTAATTTTTTAATAGAATCTATTATCTAAAGAGAAGAAATTTTACGAATGTTGATGAGACAAAAAAGGTTTGTAACATAACGACCCGGGAAAGTCAAGGTTAAACGCGCAAACTGTTTGTGTTTTTTTGTAGCAGCACGGTTTCTTAAGCACCGCGCCGGTAGACGGCAATAGACTTGTTCTACGTCGGACAAAAACTATATATGGTAAAGGTTTAAACACATCTGCCTTTCATGGATGTAGGCATATGCTTTTAAAATCTGCAGATAATCCCACAGGCAGCATCGATTATTATAATTGGGTAGGTACAGATTAAAATCTGTTATTAACTCGATGGCGTAGTGGTTAGTGTAACCGATTGCCACGCCTGAGGTCGCGGGTTCGATTCCCGCACAAGACAAATATTTGTGTGCATGAACATGGATGTTTGTCTTGGTCTGGGTGTTCCTAGGTATAATATGTATGTAATTAAAAAAAAAAATGGTATATATGTATGTTTATCCATTGTCTAGTACCCATAGTACAAGCTCTGCTTAGTTTGGGCTAGATAGTGTTGTGTGTATGTGCTAGAATATTATATTATATTATTATTATATTAACTCTTCAATAACAAGACCAATTAGCGATTATTCAATCGTAAATAATATGTAAATAATGACACTTAATTGAGTATTGCTCGTATTTGTGATTAATTTCAATGTTTACGATTGTTTTTGTATGACTAAATCTCGATACAGTATTATGTTCAGATATATTTCAGAATATGAATATGTGTAGAATTTAATCTATGTGCTTTATAAAACTGTAATACTAAACATGTAATTGCGCACCGAAACTAGTTATTTATAGTAGTCCTTTCTTAGTGGTTACTAAGTAGAGTTTTGAAAATTGATCCTGTTGGACTGAATAAATATATTTCAGTAGAAAACGTCGTAATATTTTGTTTACATTACATTGAAAGACAGCTGTATCAGCATTTTTGGACATTCATTCGTTTAGGGGGCAAGATTAGTATAACATTTGGTATGGACAGGGTGACTTCAAAGTTAGTAATATAGATGTGTGTAATATTTAAGCTTCTGAAGAACTAACAATTAACAAGTTCTAAAGTCAGCCCTGTGACAAAGTTGGCATTTACATTCTAGGTTCAGATTTTGCACGTGACAAAATGTTATTGGGATTTTCGTTGAACTTTTTAAATACCGTGTTGCTTAACGTCTGTTTTGAGGCCACGGGTGAGGGTTATAGAAATAGTAGACTTTTCAACACGTAACTAAGAATACCTTAAACCTAATAATCGGTAACCAAGATGAAACAGTTTATAGAACTTACTAGATAAGGTACGGCACCCGGTTTTGGTTTGAACGGGTCTCGGCTGCCGCATTGTGTCAAACAGGAGGCTATGAAAACACATAATTATAAACACTTATACAAAATATATAACTGAAATTATTTCTTATTTGTTTTAACAGTACCTAAACACAACAGTATAGTACATTTGTTCATTGTGTAGGATTAAACAAAAATGCTCCGATTTTAATCATTTCTGTGTAACGCTCGTTAACTCTGTCTTCAAAATAATGATAACGTAATCTTTTTACTGGTTGCTACTGATTAAGAAAACGTAACATGAAAATAAATCACCAGCGTTTTTGTGGTTTCATTATATATCTATAGTTAAAAGATGAAGCAATAATAGCCCACTTTTTTAAGTAGCTACTTATGTTTGTTTACCGCTATCTGGAGCACATTTAGCTCCCCGAATCCGAAAAAACTAATAAGATTAAAATATAGATACAAACTTACGCCTGTAATAATATCCTTAAGCAGAGGGCTATGTTCATATTTCGCCTGCTATATGTTGGTGAGCGATTGGATTGACGCTACCCGGCACATTGCCAGCTGAGTATTCCTGAGAATTCTACCAGACAACGAGCAACCTATGACTACGAGAAACCTAATGTAAATTTGGTAACACTTTATTTGACCTGGGTATCGAATACAGGCCAAATATAACAGGCAGGCAACTGGCATCACGAGACTAAGAGGGTACTATGTATTTTAATTTAATTGAAATGGGTCTGTTTCCAATTACTTTCCAATTAAGGCGAATGCAATTAAATATCGCATGAAGTGAAAAATTACAAATAATGATGTAGAATGTGTTGTAACAACAAACGCCGCACATTACCCGCTTTAATTCACAAGTACACTACTCATTATATATCTACCTGAGATTTCTTTGCACTTAGAAAAAAGAGTAAGTGAAAGGAAATGAGTGTTTTTAAGTTTACCTAGGTTCAATTGCAGACTACGTTTCTACCTGGCTTATTAATATAGTATGTGATACAGACACCTGGAAGGAACCTAAGCTATTATCCGCCGTTTAGATCAGATAATTTCTGGAGAAAGAGGACTTCATCACTGAAGAGTTTGCAAAAGTGCACTGAACAAAGCAATATATGTATGTGCCTAGATTCAGTGAGTCTGGTCACTCATACGAAAAATAAGCTGATAATATATGGATATTATTAGCTCGTGTTCAAGTATTTCCCTCTAGGTAAAGACAGAAGACATCCACAATTTGCTAGCTTTTTATGTCCACGTCGTTTTGGGTGAACCTATTATAATCTAACGGGCACCACACACCATACCTATTTCCAAAATCCTAATAGAGAAATCTCAGAGTGTATATAAATAGAGCGTAGGTAAATATCACTTGGCGGTATATATTGCACAGAACGAACGCAGCTTTTGCAACTATGCACCAAAGGAAAACATATCTCTGTTTAGATATCTTCTAAATAGTTATTGATACACAATACTATTTGTTTAGGCCTAGGTCTAACGGCATCCTGCGTAAGCGACTAGATGCGACAAATATTACGCATCACCTACGTGTAAGGTCGCGTGTCGCCGAACGTTGACACTTGCCTGACACACCGTAGCGCCACCTACCGGGTTCAATTGTAAATATATGAATTACCCAAGGATATATAGATACTCAAACAAGCACGAGGTCCAGCCCTTTAGGCAGAAGAATTACATAAATAAATTTTTTGTCTATTAATTTGAGAGCTTTCAGCCACACACAGCCATGTCAGCTCCATCATACCCTAAACTGATTAATTATTCATATTGTACCTTAAATAAGTGAACCTTATCAATTATCTTATAAGCTAAAACAGCCGTTTCAGATTGGGGCTTATTTAAAATACTTACGAAGGATATAAAGTTATTTAAAGGCCAAAAACAACTCAACTAACAAAGTAAGTACAAACTTTTATAATCTCCGCATCACAATGAAATTGATCCGCTGAAAACTTGTGTGTTCGTGACAGTGAAAACATCTGTTGTTTTTTTATTCCATTAGTATGGCGCAAAGGTTTGACAGGCACATATTCTCTTTGAAATGCCGGCCAATTCAAAACCAAATACATAAAATATCATATTTGTGGCCTAATTCTCTCTCTCCTCCATCTAGCCGTATTATTCCCAACTGTATTGTGACTGTCTTTCTAGTCTAACTGAATAGTGTTATTATTACTCAGTATTTGAATTGCACAAGAAGATATTATTAAAGCTATTTGATATAATGTAACTGAATGTAATATTCATGTGTACACACACATGTGTTAATTACGGTGCATTTAATTTCGGTTCTGTTTCCATATTAAATTGTGAATAGCACGTTACAGACAAAACGGTAATATTCTTTGTCTGAATGAGTTAACATATTTACGTGCTGCAAAATATTGCAATGAAATGTCTGTTTAAAAATGGAAAACTTTGTAGCGTAAGAACCAAAATAGTTTCTTTGTTTCCAACCACCAGTCATGTTCATTAGACATTGTTCACTGTACAATTTATTTATTTTAACAACACGATAGTGTATCCGAAGGTTCAGACAGAACATATGATTTGACGCAATGTTTAGACACCACAATTTAGGGTGAACCCAACAGTGTCCACAGTGCGAAACTCTCCTGTTGCAAATCAAGGTTTGCTGCTTTTTGCCCCATCTGGCAATAATCCAAGTCCTAAGATCGGTATTTAACATTATCGCCACTAAGCTAGAAAAACAGTATAATAAAAGATTATTATATTTATGGACAGACTTTGTTATATTTATAGCATACTTGCCGTACGAAGTCCATTTGCATTGTCTAAGAACAGGCAGCTCCGGCGGTTGGCACCTAATTATTTATGACAACAAAGAATTTTAAATGAATATGTAAGTAGGTAGATACGGAAGAGTGAGGAACTTAAAGGGTATGTGCCGACCAGTACCTAATGACAATAAGCTAAGGTAAATTTCTTAGTACAATGATTACTAAGGAAAGGGTACATGGCAAGCCTAACATAGTATCCTGCTAGAAAGAGTAAAACTAGTTATTCTCGTATAAAAAGTGTTTTGTAGGAATAATAAACGGTTTCATGTACTTTAATTATGAAAAAATATTTCTACTTATTCATGACAGCAAAATCTTATGCAGATAAGGCATGTGTTCGTCCACCAATCGGAGAATGGCTATTATTATTGTTTTTAGTTTCTTACATAATTATACATATTATGCAGTTTCTGAAAATAAATGGTACATGTCAAAAGCAATATTATTATTCTGCCTCTTGCGAATAACATAAGATGTTTTACTATGGAGTTAAAAACTAAAGTTAAAAATATTTCGTCCATCCGGTCCTCGGTATTTTACTCCGTTTTGTCATTTTTATTTAATTGTGATGTTTTTGTTTACTATCAGTCACAGCCATTGATTTTTAAGCTATACATTATTTGACTGACCTAGTAAAATAGGTTACTCATTTAAGGAGTTTAAACATTATACAGTATTAGTATTCCCTGCGCGAGCCATATTATGCTGACGCCTTCTCAGTAAATATTAATTTAATTGTTTGTAGAGGTTAGTACAACGTGTTCAGTCGAACATGCTGTAAACCTATTTGCCCTTGGAATATAATCTACCTACAACTATTATAAACAGACACACCCTCCAAATTAGAAATTACTTATAATCATCGGTATCCCTTCACGGGGTAATTACTTCATTTTACAAAGTTTGTAAGCACGAATTCAAATTAGGTACACCCACACTCGCAATGTTACTTTGTGCGTATCAATTATGACATTAGTCGGACTCAAGACAAAATCAAACGGAGTTTTATAACATTTGAACGACGAGCACGAAGACCAACTAGTGGTGCGTAAAATTTTTACTCCGAAATCGCCGTTCGTGCTGTGATGCTGTAGGTTCAATTTCTTTAAAACCCACAGCATATAGAGCTTATACATTCATGTTGATCCATTTAAAATCCGACATTTGAGGCACTGTAATTGAAAATTGTAACCCCAATGCGTAACGATTTACTATTAATTTAATGCACTGGATAATATTCATTTTTTACGCGTGCCCAGTAAAGGAAAAAGAAAATAGGATGTGCAACTTAACGATCTTATCTTTTTTTAAAGATAAATAGTGTGTTTAGTTCTCGCGTTACGATTCTTTTCTGTTTGTAGCACTAGGATATCACATCATATCGATTTAAAATCGATTCTTTAACACCAAATTTATTTGAAATTTCCTATTAATTCTATTTCTGATTTACGTATTTGGCAGTATTCAAACAAACACTGCCATGAAGTAAACTTTTACTTTGGGTAATAATCTAATTAAATCGTTTTAGTTTCGTGTGGATATATGATACGAGTACGAACGCACAAGTTATGTATACGTGGCTGTGATCTAATTGTGATATTGGTTGCACTGTTGCACTCCATTACATGTACATTATTGTATAAAGAAAAACCAATGTGCAATCATGTATTAAAAACTGAAATCAAAGACTACAATTATGAGACTGGTTATATCATAAATATGTTACTTGATGCACATAATAGTCTTATTTCAGTACGAACAAATCATGTAGTTCGCGTGACAACGTTAAATAATGGTCATTCACAATAAGTAGTAACCTATAGGTACACATTTTTATTTGCATTAAATTAACTTCATAACCTTCTATGTTTTCAATGCGTAATTAAAGAATTTAGTCGAAACGCGCTAACGATAAAATGTTTACGATTGCGTAAAAATATTCCATGTTATATACAGTACCAATCGAAAAACATACTTTTTTGCCGAGGAAAAAGGGTTTACAAATTTTAAGGCAGAATTTAGGTCAAGTGGCGTATCATATGGATAAGCATTCTATTGTATCGTATTCTTTTAAACTCATAATAATAAATGTCCAAACAACTATATCTATTCTCTGATGTACGTATTTGACTAAGTAGCACAGAACTTTGAGATCAATCAATATTTTTATTACTTGCTCATCGTTGTCTGACTTTACACGGGCATTGACTATTTTGGAATAAATTCACATGGATTTAATATGTAGGTACCTAGTTACGTTGGTAGTTAGTTACTGCTTAATAATTTCATTAATTACTCATTCTAATTTATTAATATAAAAATGTCTTTAACCAGATTTTCTTCTATTCTTCTACTCTGATTTTTATTTATGTCAGTGTAACATCTGTGTTTTCTAACTGCGGAAATTAATAACGTAGACGGCTTTAGTACCTGTTGATAGTCGGCACGCAGGCAGTTGACAGCCTATTCATGCCACGATACTGAGCACACTATAGTGAACGTGCTGTATTAAACATTGATCAATATACGATAGACATCTACTGCAGCTTTCATGCCGTGATAGAATTATTATCGCTCCATGAAATTTCTATAGTCCACGGCGGTGTTCAAGCGATATTGGCCTTCCAACATCTCCACTAAGCGTACGAGTCTATTGGTGTCGAATTAGTTAGTTGAGCGTGAGGTTTCCTCACTTAGCTTCGGAATAGGGCTTTGTTAGTGTGTAATTGACATGAGGATAGACAGCTATTCAAATCACCTCAGCACTATTTGGGAGATGGTGTGTATAGAAACTAACGGAATATTGTGCTCACTTATACATGTATGTGACGCTTGTTTATTACGCTTTCACCCCTTCGCTACTTGACCGATTGTCATGTAATTTCGTATATACACGTTTTCAGGGGGACAAAAAAGGACATATTTTATTCAGAAAAAAGAACTGTGCCCGAGGGATAAGACAAGATCTATATAAACACGAGTGAAATTGCGAGCAATATCTAGTAATTATATAAATATTTAAAATTATTATAGATATCAGTCGTAAATATTTTGATATTGTTTTGAATAAAGGTAGCAAAGCTCTGGTTATGTTGAAAGAAGGAATTTTTATTAATTCTTTATAAAGTTATTGCAACAAAGGCAGTCTATTTTGGAACTTAGTCAAATATTGAATTGTTACATTTAGCTACAAAGTGGCGATAGGCGTAGCTTTGGTTCAAAATTGGGTTTGGTTACTTTGATTTAAATGTTTGGTATTTTCCAGTCAAAATGAGTAGATACTCCTAGCAAGTATTTGTAGCGAGTATGCACTTAGAGATATATTTTTAAAAGTAGTAAGCATTGAGAGTAAACTTATTTAAATCGCAGTCTGTGGAATATGTGTTATATAGCTTCAGCTCGCTACCATTTCAGCTTGCGCGTCCCTATGGGTATATCGATTGTTTTGGTTCTATCTCTGGTTACCTAATTTCAAGCTATAGCAAGCATAGTAGTAGCCGTTTCGATAAATGGATTAATTAATTGATTGATAAATCGCTAATCGACTTATAATTTGGTTAAGTTGTAGCCTGAGTTTCCACGCTCACATCCGTATATAATGTGTTAGTTAAAACGTTCTTATTAAAGACTTGCCGCAGCTACAAGCTGTCAAAAATTGTCTTGTGGCTTTTGAGAAAATGCTTAATAGACTCGTTAAATGTAATTTGACACTTACACACTACGGAAATGAAGTATGTTGTATTTATCTCACCGCCTATTGCCTTGGCACCTTCTTATGATACACCTAAATTACCTAATAAAAAGAGCTCTGTATATGTATTGTTCCACTGCTTGGCACGGGCCCCTTCTCAGTGTGGGAAGGGTTAGTTACTCCTATTTGCTTTTACATTTAAATTGTAACCTGCGTAGGTATACGTTATTTATATTACTTAATAAAGAATTGTATCCAGTGTTGTAAACCACGATTGTAACAAATACTAAAGACATTTCAAGATGACTACGATGCATATACCTAATATGCATATACAATTTAAATGATGGATTACAAATAATAAATAAACTTATCCAGATTGCCTGGACATCTAAATAGAAATTTACCGTAGCCGACGGCTACGGTAAATTTCTATATAAATATAATATTAAAATACTTTATCAATTATTATAGGTATATTTTCTGTCAGTCCATATAATAACGTCAATACTATATCAACCGTTTCTTAAAATTATAATCTTGAATTATTTTCATACACGTATAAATAATATTTAATATACAGAAAGCCTTTTGAGTAGATATGTACCCACTTATACATGAATCTACAAGGGAAGATGTTTATCGGAGTAGCTGCCGGCAGCCGCTGGCCTTGACCAACTGAGCTTGGAGGATCGCTTGTTGATGGACACGAGTATCAAGTTAACGTTACTGTCTGAGCTGCTTAAAAAGCATTTTATACTACTTTATTCTTTCAAACAACAATATTTAATATGTGTACTAATAATAGCAAATAATTTTCGTTCATGAGAGACTTTGGAAACGTCGAAATAATGGACACAAAGAACACAGAACTTTTGTTAATTACATCAAATTTTTATCGAAGTCTTAAACCACAACTCGGTGAGACATAGTAGCGAAAACTAAACTGTGGATCGCACAAATTTTTGTCTCATGTGGGATTCGAAGCCACAACACTCAGCGCAGTGGCAATGGCGAGGCGACCACATAAACCATTACGCCATCCGTGCACTCAATTATCTGTAGTTTAATTTTAAAAAGCATATCTTTGCTGAATCTTCGGTACTTTGGCGAGACTGTTAAATCAGTATTCGTGACAACAACCCATACCACTTTAAGGCAGTCTAGTTATTTTATTTAGATATTATAAATAGATAATAAAATATAACTGCCGAAAAATATGTTTACAAAATAAATTTTTTTAATTATCTTTATCTGCATATTAGAACAGCATCTGCGAAGAAACCTCTCTTCTCCTCTTAAAGTCTTTCTTTAAAACTGATATTACCAAATTACTTTTAAGATCATTTATGTGAGCCTACAAAATCTACGCGCGTCTATCCACGTATAATTTTATTATACATTTAAAATGATACGTAGCCGCGCACTTTTTTGCGCCCCAATAAATAAATGCAATGTACGATACAAAGCGGTTATGACACAACGTTTTTTTATGCGACTTACCTACTTGTTACTTCTCCCTCACAAAACACCGTTTCTCGTAGTCACCGCACAACACTGCACTAGATGCTACTCGCATCTTTGTTCGCGCTCATTATGAATAACTTTATGTACTATATGTAGTTGGAACTTGATCTAATTTTTCCACAGTTTTCGAATACACCTTGCTGTAAAGGCTCGACGCTACTTCCGTTTTCAAATAGCGTCAGCATCGATTTCTGCGTATTTCGGCGGTGCAGTGTGCACTGAAACAAAATGTATAATTTCTATAAAACGAGGTCTTATCCTCGATTTCATCCGTGTTTAATCATATTTATACTCAATATTGTCTTCTGTTTACGCGAATGTTATTCATTGAAATTAAACTACTATATACGGATTTTATCGCGTTGTTTATTTATCACTGTATTACAACATTTTGAAAATATTACACTACTACTATTCATTTTATTTTACTAATTTATAAGCTAATAAAATTATTTAAACTATTTAATAGTTTAAATAATTTCCCTGACGTTTCGGTTGTTTTTCCGTGACCATGGCTGCTGAAAAGCAACCGAAACGTCGGGGAAAGTGTAAACCAAAAATAAATAGATTTAATAGTTTAAATAATTTTATTAGCTTATAAATTAGTAAAATAAAATCAATAGTAGTAGTGTAATATTTTCAAAATGTTGTAATACAGTGATAAATAAACAACGCGATAAAATCCGTATATAGTAGTTTAATTTCAATGAATATTTATACTCGTCATTTGTTGCGTTCTTTGGGTTGTAGCTTAATGATGTTATCTAGGCAAAGCCTTCTTTAATATAAACGGGCCCATCTTAACAAATATTTTCAAGTAGGAGTAGTACTTAGTGTTAGAGATGAGTTGGAACCTTGGAACATAAAAAGTCTTTAGCTTTATGATATTAATATAGATAAGTTGAGGTAAAGTTATGAAATAAAATGTATTAAACATTTTCGGGTGGAAATGTATAAAGGTGTCGATGAGCTTACAAGGTGTAAAAAGGGAATGGATATCGTTGGCATAGCAATAAATAATACAATATTATTTATCAGCTGATTAAGTGCGTATGATTTAATGATACTACTATTAGATCAGTAATACGCAATACGCTTATTTGCATTCGAATGATAATAACCGAATACAGTTGTGAACAGCACATAGTTATGTAGATTTGCAGGACTTTTATTTAGACTGCCAATGCGTTCGAATATATTTGGAATGCAATTTGGCACATCGCTAATGTAAGTAAGCAATCTAGTAAGGATGGAATTTAAATATGTAGAGCGTAAAAAAAGGTGTGGTCATATTTTTGGATCGCAATGTAGATCTGAAAAATAACCTATGTGCCCTATCCGCGGATATTCACTTTATTACAATTTCAAACAATGTTTTTATTACTGTAATACGTTTGTTTCTATGTTAATAGAAACAAACGTAAACGAAATCATCACTAGTTATTTTCGGGTTCACGGCGGTCACCGAGTTAGCTGTTAGTGTTGTTTAAGTATCGATTAAAGAGTGCTGATCAATATCATATAATTTCTTTTTTAATCGACTAGTCAATACTAGTCGATTAAAAAAGAAATTATGTATCTTAGTGAAAATAAGTTTACGGATTTCTTTGTCGCAGTTTTCCATTACACAGCGCGCCTACATTACGTGACGCTTAAATATGATCACACCTCGTTACTCGCTGTATAAATCTTAGACCTGTAGCGTACAGTCGTAAAATTGAATAAAATTATATCACTAGCAAACGTTCTGATTGCCTCACTGTACAATATCGCGTGAACATCGTTATCGAATAACTGAAGTTACAATTTATGCTTTGACTTCACGGTTCGTCGCCCGTTTGGTAATAGGTATATCTAACAAAACATGAAAGTAACGAATACAAATCGAAAGTAAAATTAACAAAAAAAGGTAATAAAAAATTTACAACGCACGGAAACATTATTAATATCTTTATTTGGTTAACTTTTACACGGTGATAATATAGGTTTATAATAGTGAAATATATTTTTAAAATCGGTTCAATAGTTGTTGAGTCCTTGAAATCCTTACAAGCAGTCCAAGCAGACAAACAAACAAAATATCAAATCTTTCCTCTTTATAATATTAGTATAGATTACAAGGAAGTACTGACAAAATCTGCAAGTAGATTTTCTGCAGACAACTATGAACCAACTTTATCAATAGAACAATTTTCAATAGCTGCATACGAAGTCGTGGCAGGTGGTCAGTCGCTGATGTAATAAGTACAGCCAACGCAAAGCGTATAGATCTTACCACCAACTACATTATCTTTATATATATAATTCTTCTGTACGTGTGTTGACAGTAAACTCCTCCTGAACGGCTGGACCGATCTGAATGAGTTTTATTGTGTGTGTTCAAGTGGATTCGAGGATGGTTTAGATGTGGTTATTTTTTTTCTCGCTTGTGCAGTACAAAGTCTGTCCGGACAGCTAGTGTATTATAAAATTGTAACGAATCTTTGTCCGTATGTAGTGAGTATTTTTGCAGTGCTTTTTTAGTCTTTGTCATTGCAGAGTACTTTGAACCCAAATATTGTTTACAGGATGTTTGTTTGACATAGTGAACCGCAAAAATCAACGCACGTTTTCTTCAATGCCGCTATCAAAATTTGACAGATTGGCTTTAATTCAAAACCAAAGCTTCATCTAATTTCATGCAGCAAAACCAGAAATACCCATGGTTTTATCAACTTGAATGACGTTGCGGGCTAGCCTTGCTTACGTGAAAAAGATACATCATAATATCGTATCATGTAGTGTAAGGCCCAGGACATGATTTTTCGCAGTATAGCATCTCAAAGCATCTGTAACTGACTCGAGCTCTTTTAAATAGCCACTGCAAGACTGTATACACATCACAAGATTAGATACCTGCCTTCTTCTGTAGGGTGGAGGCACTCAATCGAGTTGGTCTAAATACCATAGAGCAGCAAGGTTATGCCTCTGTACTAGACTAAACTTACATATAAATGCAAGAAGATTACGCATATACAAATGGAGAAGTACAAGACAGAATTAATCCATCATTGTTGATTTAACGTAACGTACTCAAATAATAGTATTGTAAAATAAATAAAATAAGCAAACCCGGCAGTCACAAATTAGTATAAAATTAAGCCTCTATGATCCTGGCAAAAGAAAATGAGAAAATTTTCATCCAATATTGCATCGAGGCTTAACTTGCCATAATGGACAGAATTGAAGCTTACGAAGGATAATAGAAATTAATTATATTTTAATCTTTAAGAAATTTTTCTTTTTATTTGTTCGTTAGGATTAAGGATATATCTACGAATAAAGATATTACGTGTTCTAATCATTATAAAACATACTTAAAATAGAGACAGGTGTCCGGATGGGCGGGAAAACGGGTGGTTGAAGGAACGGACGAGCGACCAAAGGCTCGAACAAGTGAACGATTAGGCGAACCGGAATATGTACACACGGCTACACATCAAGTTAGACACCCTATACATATACGCATAACTACTATAATCTAACGCAGTAAGGTATAGATATAAACAGGCATAATAATTATATTTATCAATATATTAATAATAAATATATTTTACTTTGTAAGCACGTCGCTTACAAAGTAAAATATCGATCACGATAGCAATATTTTTTTTAATATTACATAATATGTACAGTAGGTAAAAAAATATGTAATTTTTCATTTTTACAATTATGTAGTTTAATTCTAAGAGACGAGTCGCGCCAGGCAGAATAAATTACCATCGCACTAGGGTTGGTAACCATAACTATATTATACACACAAAACATAAAACACGTAAGATATGTGGATAATAGTTAAATGAAAAATATATTTATAGCATCATAAATTTATAAAAAATTGTGAATTCGCTTTTGAAGTTAAATTCATATAAAAATTGTATCAAGAACACTTTACTTTATATTCTAATACAATTATATTTTGTTGAGAATAATTATTAATTGATAACAATCACCTTATTGATCTCAGAGTTATTTATAACAATTGCGTTATCGATAACCTGTGGAAAATAGGCCATACAGTTCTATAATAATTGTAGGTCATTCTTTAGAATTTAATATTGTCTGTCGTACATACAAATAACCTATAGATAAATAAATACTATCCGAACACAATACTACGTTTCCAGATTAATACTCGTCGATCATTTTAGAAAACAATTTTCGCTCGCTTTTCAATCAGATTAAAAAATATTCTTCCAAAATATGACAGGCTGTTGTGTGAATAAAACAGATTAATTGTTTCTCCTATTCAAGTTATAACTTTTATCGATAATTAAAATCAAACTAATTTATTATTATACGTGGAACCATAAATGTTTTCTTTTTTTTAAATGACGAGAGACAGAAAGCATGACCTGATAGTTTTTAAAAATAAATACATCTGCGAGTACTATATACAACTTAGATAATTTGATTTAATTATATTTTATCTATATTTATTATTTGCTGCAGTGCCATTATTTGACTTTGTTTTTGTTAGTGAGTATCAAATTAAGCCTGCGATAGAAATGCGGCGCGCTGTTGTCTGTGCTGTGTGTTGGGTTGGTGAAAAGCTACCTGACTCTATATTTATGTTCTATGTGTAAATATATTGTCTACTAAGTGTAGACAACATATTTATATAAACCCTATATATTTAAATAACCTTGCTTTGATTACCTCGTGCAGTGGAAAAGGTTATTTTTCTGTTGTTTGTTTTGTTTGCGTTTGAGCTTTACCGATTAAAATGTTCTGGATTCGTATGCAGCGAAATAAAAAGTACTAGTAATCAGGTTCAAGTAAAACAAATTGTCATATTCTACTGTTTATTTAATATAGACAATACACCAGTGAAGAAAACTGAATATACATCCAACATCATGCCTTGGAAAGCATGTAAAACCATGGGTGTCATGTCATAATTTAGAAAAATAACACACTCATACTCCTTAAAACCGACGCACCCAAGGTCATGAAAACCGACGCACTCATGCATTTATACTTTTATGAAAATAAATATATTCACTCTCATGAAAGCAGATACACTCACATTGATACATAAACGTGTGCGCACGAGTGCAAATCAAGTCGCTTAATCGTCAATTAGCCCGACGATCTCAAATCACTGAACTCGAACTCCAAATCTGCGCCGTACTTGCAAATGGGATTTTTGTTTTGGAAAAAGTCCCGGTCGCCACTGGGGGGTGGCGAACCAGTGTCAATTGGGACATTGTAAAGTGATGGTCTTTTTATTTTTCCCGGCAATTATAAAAATTACTTAAACCTGAATAGTCATCCTATTTTATTTAAAGTTCATACTAAAATTCTTAGCCATACCTACTTCAAAAACTATAAATGTCATTCCAAATACAAGTACTTGCCTTATGTTTAAGGGTGGCAACTGAGATTTTTCGTAAGCAACATCCCATTTGCCACCCGAGGTGGCGAATGGAATACTTTCTATTGAAAATTTCCCCTTCGCCACCAGAGGAAAGCATTCCTTCTTCTGGTGGGTTCTCGAAAAGGTTAGGTTATATTTAGGTTATATATAGCTATACCTAGCTGGTAGCCCTGGTGCCTGAACAAGGCATCCCCAACGTTGAGGGCTCCATGGTGGGTGGGGAGCCAGCAGGTGAAAAGTAAGATAGACCAAATGGACTCTGTCACAAAAAAAACCAAGGGCTTGACCGATAAGGGCGAGCAACAAAGGACCTCTGGACCCTTAGGGGGAGAGGTCAGCAATAGTGTAGGAGCTGCACGTGGGAGCACCTACATACCCAAGCTGCAAGCTCGTGATGGCCCCAGTGGCCGTCCGAGCATGAGCCAGGGGAGTGGTGCTCACACGGGCAGCGTTAAGAAATGGAGAGAGGGTAACCCTGGAAAGGGCTACCAATTTAGAGGGCGTGGCAGCCACAGAGCGGGTCTGACATGCAGGGAATACTCGAAGGGGGATCCCAGCGGGACACCCTCTGGGAGTGGGTGTCAGCCCTCCAGGATCGGGGAGGCCAGGAAGGAGCAGACGGGCGAGGCACACCCTAAGGGGGAGCCAAACTTGGCTGCACACTCCACAGACCATACCCGGGGCAGGAAGAGGCGCAGTGGGTGTGCCAACCGCAAGCGGCGTGAGTTGGCGCAGGCACCCGATGCAGTCTCGTCAAAAAGGGTCAGGGAAGTGAGCGACGATGCTGTTGCTCAGGCAGATGGCAATAAACGTGCCAAGACCCAAGGTGACTCCTACAGGGAGGCGCTGACGGGGGTTAAAATGGCCGTTGTTGCCGACAACTTCCCTGACGCTCTGCTTAATGCAGAGCTGGTGGAACCCATAAGGGTTGCCATTTGGGACCAGCTGGAGGCCACACCGGATCCTCTGCCGGCCATTAGTGTCGGTGCACTGCTTGGTGGAGCTCTGCACGTGACGTGTGAGGGTGAGAGAGCCGCAGAGTGGCTTCGCGGCCTCAGCGGTAAAACCGTTGGGGACGTGAAGCTCAGAGTGGTAGGAGCTTCCAAGGCCAATAAAGATGGCCTGGAAGACCAGGAATACCTGGTGCCTAGATGCCTCCAGGGTGCTGACCATGCTGCAGCGCCTCAACCCCTCTCTGAGGACCTGCGAGTGGAAGGTGCTGAGCACGCAGGTCGAGGAGACGCACACCAGGCGCATTGTCCTGGTGGACAGCGTGTCGGCTGCGGCCATAAAAGCAGGCGGCTTCTGTCTCCATGCTGGCATGGACAAAAGCACGTTCAAGATCCTTGAGGATCTGAACGTGCAGAAGGTGACAGTGGGTGCCAGCGTGGAGGAGGAGGCCCATGCGGTGACGGCACCACAGGTGGGGGACGGGGAGGAGCCCGTGAACCCAGTGGTGATTGAACCAGGTACGGCTCTCTACACGTCGTCGCCATGCGTGTCTCCGAAGACCGACGACATAATCGGACATATAGATTGTCTAGATCTGTCGTCGCCGGAGGCTGCGGGGGCGCTGATGGAGGAAGGGAGTGAGGGGGGCGGCCAGCAGTGCCTGCCACCGTAGACGCCACCATAGGCAGACCGAATGGCGGGACTAAGGTGCGTACAAATAAACCTTCATCACTGCATCGGGGCGATGGCCGTTCTGGCCCGCCACCTGCGGATGAAGGAATATGATATTGCCCTGATCCAGGAACCTTATGTTAAAGAGGGAAAGATCAGAGGTTTGGGTGGGACAGGAGGTGTAATTTATCATAACTGTTCCACTAATGATATAAGGACATGTGTGTATGTCAGAAATGGCATAAATGCAATGCCCTTATACAATTTTTGTTCTAGGGATCTTACGACAGTTAAGATAGATGTGCGAGGGAGCGGAGGGCGGGATATTGTAATCCTGACCTCTGCATACTTCGACTATACGGACAAGGAAACTGTATCTGGACAGATAAAGGACCTTGTTGAATATGGCAGCCGGGAGAACCTGGACATGATCCTGGGGTGCGATGCCAACGCACACCACACAGTCTGGGGGAGCACGGATGTGAATGTAAGAGGGGAAAAGCTACTGGAGTATGTGGTAAGTACCTCTTTACAAATTCTAAACAAGGGAAACAGGCCAACGTTCGTCAACTGTAGGCGAGCAGAGGTAATTGACATCACGTTAGCCACCAACAGGGCTAGCACTAAGATTGTCGAGTGGCATGTGTCTGATGATATTACCTTGTCAGATCATAATTACATATGCTTTAAGTATAGGACGCTGGTTCCAGCTCCTATAGCACGTAGAAGGAATCCCAGAAATACGGACTGGAACTCCTTCAGGAGTGACCTCAGTATAGATTTGGAGGATTCTAAGTGTAAGCTTAATTCTATATTAGACATAGAGTTTACAGCAGACAAATTGGTCCAGACTGTAAATACGGCCTGGACAAGTAACTGCTCTGAAAGGGAAGTTAGGCCCAAGAGGGTACCGTAGTGGACGCCAGAGTTGGTCAAGCTGAGGCTTGAAGCCAGAAGAGCGTTTAACAGTGCTAGGACCAGCAGGGACTATAGCGGTTACGCTCGCTGTTTGACCAACTACAACAAAGCTGTGCGGAAAGCCAAACGGAAGGCTTGGAGAGCCCACTGTGAAAACATCAGTACTATTCCTGAAGGAATGAGACTCTCCAAAGCTATCTCGACTGTCAGAGCACACCCATTGACAACCATCAGAGATGGCAATGGGCAGCGAACAGGGTCCGGTAAGGAGACACTAGCAATGATGCTAAACACACACTTTCCGGACTGTAAGATAATAGAAAAGGAGCAGGAGGACCCGATTAGCCTGGTTGAACTAGGCTACCGTACAACCAAAGCAGATTGGGACACTGCAAGGAAGGTGGTGGATGAAGGGAAGGTCGGCTGGGCTCTAAATGGTTTTCAACCGTTCAAGTCACCTGGTCCAGACATGGTTTATCCCATTATCCTACAACAGGGAGCTGCACTCTTGGTTCCGCATTTGTGCAGACTATACAGAGCCTGCATAGCTTTTGGATACATTCCAAAGATATGGAGGCGAGTTAAAGTCATCTACATACCGAAGCCGGGCAAAGAAGACTACGAAGAAGCCAAGGCATACCGACCTATTAGCCTTGAGTCGTTCTTCTTGAAAGCCCTGGAGAAGTTAGTAGATAGACATATCAGGGAGGGAGCATTGAGAAAATTTCCCCTCCATGGGCTACAATGTGCCTACCAGTCGGGAAAATCCACTGAGACGGCACTGCATTTTGTGGTAAATAAGGCAGAACATGCATTAGATAACCGGGAAGTATGCATTGCTGCATTCCTGGATATTGAGGGAGCTTTCGATCGGACCACCTTTGATACCATTAGTGTGGCATCAGCAAATCACGGCATAGAGCCAACCATTTGCAAGTGGATCGATTGTATGCTCAGAGGAAGAATTATTAGGTCTGAGTTGTTAGGGGATGAAATGACTGCAATGACCACCAAAGGCTGCCCTCAGGGTGGAGTACTCTCACCGCTCTTATGGTGCTTGGTGGTTAATTCACTCTTAGAACAACTCAACAAAGGTCCGTACTTAACGGTCGGATATGCGGATGACTTGGTGATACTTGTCAATGGAAAATTTCCGAGCACAGTATCCAGTCTCATGCAGAGGGCCCTGAGTATGGTAGAAAAATGGTGCAGTAGTAACCATTTATCGATCAACCCAGGGAAAACTACTGTCGTGCCGTTTACTAGGATGAGAGATCCGACTGGCTTGGGAACTCTATCCATGTATGGTACACAGCTACAATGGTCCACGGAGGTGAAGTATCTAGGCATGGCCTTAGATAACAAGCTAACGTGGAAACCTCATGTAGACAAAGTCATAATGAAGGCCCAGCGGGTCTTCGGTATGATTCGTTCTACTTATGGGAAGACTTGGGGCCTGAAGCCCAAGGTCATCAAGTGGCTATACACGATGATGATAAGACCCATAATCACATATGGAAGCGTTGTCTGGTGGCCAAGAACCAAACTAGCAACATGCAGGAAAGCGCTGTCGAAGGTGCAGCGATTAGCCTGCATGGCTATAACAGGGGCGTTCCCTACTACGCCAACGGCTGCGTTAGAGATCCTGCTGGACCTAACGCCGCTACACATTGTTGTGGAGTTTGAGGCGATGAAGGCGCTACATAGACTATCTATACATGGGCTGTGGAGCGTCAACATGCCAGTAACTCGACACACAAAACTGGAGATCTCGAAGGATCTTAAAGAGATTATGAGCATGGGATGTGACAAAATGCAACCAATGCACATATTCAAAAAGAATTTTAAAATAAAGGTCCCCACAAGGAACGAATGGAGACGAGGTCTACGATCCCCTGACAAGGGTTGTCTCATCTGGTACACCGATGGTTCCAAAATGGAAACAGGATCAGGCGCTGGTATTTATGCCAACGACTGCAAGGTGAACCAAAGCATGGGCAAATATGCAACGGTCTTCCAGGCGGAAACCTATGCTATAATTGCCTGTGCGCAGGAGAATATTAACAACAATGTCACTGACAAGATTGTTTATATACTCAGTGACAGTCAAGCTGCTCTTAAGGCTCTGAACTCCTGTAGGGTGGACTCAGCACTAGTCCTGAACTGTGTTAAAGCCCTTAACAAACTTGGCAGGAAAAACACAGTCAGGCTGGTGTGGGTTCCGGGGCATTCAGGGGTGCAGGGTAATGAGGAGGCTGATGTATTAGCCAAAAAGGGCTCGGAGCAACAATTTGTGGGCCCCGAGCCATTCGTAGGTCTCTCTGAGAGTACCGTCAAGGCAGCTTTGAATGCACATGGCAATGATAAACACAGGCTGGAGTGGATGGCCCTTAGGGGTCTGGAACACTCCAAGAAATTCATTGCAAACAGAGCCACGGGCTTTACCCGGAAGTTCTGCGGGTACAACAAGGGCCAAATACGCCTACTCACAGGAGCGTTTACTGGTCATTTTGGCACCAATGACTTCCTGTGCAGATTGAGATTGTCAAACAATTCGATCTGCAGAGCCTGTGGTGAACAGGACGAGTCCATATCACACCTACTGTGTGAATGTGACGCGTTGGCCGGACTAAGGATGGGTCTGATGGGATTGGCATATCCGAACCCTGAAGACTTCAGGCTTCTCCCTCTGAGGTGTACGCTGCGACTGATGCAGTACATTCATAGGGAGATAGCTCAAGGATAAACCTCGGGGCCGACACAAAAGATCCCACTGGGTCGAAGTGTCGTCTACAATGACTGGCCCCCGGATCAAGATAAGATAAGATAAGATAGGTTATATAAGGTTATTTGGAGGTGGCGACTGGGATTAAACTCAACCCAGTTACCAACCCGGTGGCGAATGGGATATTTTTTTGGAAAATACTCTAGTCGCCACCGGAAGGGGCAATGCTGGGAGAAGCGAATTGGACTAACCCGCCACATGTACAGGTGACTTGAAAAGCATTTATACTACATTGACTAATCACCAAACCGTTAGAAGAGGAAGAATGCTTCAAAATAAAAAAGAATAAGCACGTATTAACATTCGTCCTTATTCCATCCTTGTACTAAGTGGTCGAGAAATGAGACTTGGCATCACGAAGCTTGAATATTAAATGCGATTTAGTTCGCTTGAAAGATTTTAATAAAAAATGGGAATCTAGTGAAGAGAGAGTCTTAACTTGGAAGAAAACGAAGATACAAATTGTTTTATAATTAAATGCATAATTCGAGAGAGTAAATCATTCGACAGAGTCATCTGCGGTGTTGCAAAATATTGAGCACCGCTTCGATGAGACTGCAAAACTTTACTAGACTAGGAAGACCTCCAAAAAAATGTGCAGGTCAGACACAGTTTTATTTTGCCTGTAATCGTCACAAATACCTTTTATTTAATAATCTAAATAGAATTATTTAATATCTTTCAATTCCAAATAATTATAATTGATTTTGCTAATATCAGAGATAATACGGCATGGTAGCATTATATTTGAAATAAAAAAATATTTTATAAAAAAGAAAGAAGATGCGCTTTATTTTATGATTTTATTATTGCTTGAGTGCGTAATCTCATTCAATTTTCAAAATTCAAATCAATGATTTAAATGGGATAATGAGACCAATACAGCAATAAAAATGAATCTGTCAATTGTTGGGACGTCGTACATAATTGTAGAACAATTGTATCCGGTCGCCGGCGGGTTGCTACTTACAACTTAATCTCTAATATAATTTTTATCTATCTATAGGTACTATTAAGTAAATACATTAAAGATATTTTTAAAAGTAATTGCGATTGATTATTTTAGAATTTAAGCCCAAAACAACGTATTGCCGTTATAAAATATAATTAACAGAAATTTTATATTAATTCTTAATTGTTAAACTTACCTTATTGTAGTTGTAGAGCTACGTCTACGTCTACTACGTCTTTAGTTTAAGTTTAATCCAATTTCATAGTTTTGTTAGTTTGGTTCAACTTGAAATCTAAATATAAACGATTTTTACTGGTTCCATTTAGCGGAACCGAAGTTGATCCAAATAAAACTTCAGTTCTCGCGAATGAATTAAAGGTAAAGGTTAGGTTGAATAATACTTTTGGTCAAGTATTATTAAAAGCTATTTCAACGTTCACGAGCGTTCTAGCTTACTAAAGCTTATAGGTATAAGCTTGTAGGTAAAAGCAGCTTTAAGAGACAACCATAGGGGAAGCGGAAATTGCAGCTGAAATCGCACGGCTTTTTTTTTTCATCTTGCTCTGTTAGGTGGTTGCCGAGGGTTGTGGGTTCGATCTGTACACGGGACAAAACTTCGTGTGATCCATGAATTGTTGTTCCAGATCTGAGTGTTCTTTGTATCCGTTGTTTAAATGTTTGTAAAGTCCCCCGCGACACAGGAAGTATTTTTAGTGCGGGAGTTGTAATAATAAAAACAAAATAAACTGAAATCTTTACTATTAGGTGTGTGTGTGTAATGTGAAAATAGGATTGTATGTTCACGGAAGATCAATTTTTATTTTAAGTATTATTGGCTTCAATAACTAGGTGCTTACATTTAATCGCGCTATTTTAAATATTTTCTCACGAGGAATTACTTCAACGATAATAGCGGCAACGAAACGCGCGCATCCACTAAACAGTTCAAAACAAAATCAAGTTATACAAGTACAAAGTTTAAAATAAATGCTTGTCACGCAAACTGATTGTTAAATAAGATACCAGTTACACTGATTGGTTAGTAAGTAATTAGCTGTAATATTTATTGTCTTTACAATTACAGATTGATAAATAAATTAGGCTTTTTATGTATTTGGAGGACTAGGCCATTCATATATATAAATACATCCTGAGTGAAAATTGTGTGTCATACAAATTATGAATTATAAAACATTGCTTCAGATAACAATATGGATATGATAGGTTTGTGTCGTTTTTCTTGCCTATATGGAGGCTGGTAATTTTATACAATAACACTCTACTATATAAGAATAAAATTCATAATTGCTAATTTAATTTCTTGCTTTTAAACAGGAACAGTAAACACATATGTATGTATAATATATATATATATCTAGTTTCGTGCACTTAGTCGGCATAATGGGTCCGGTTCACTGCCGGTAACAATGAGAGGGTAATTTGAATGGCCTTGACCTTATTCCGATAACTGTGGATAGGTCAATATGCCTAGTAGCGTTATTATTATACACATGAGCTGATAGGAGCATTACTTCTTCTTTTAACCCTACTTTTAAATCTTATGAATGTCGGCAAATAGTAATTTAGCAGTAGCAGTTACTATTTTGTATTTTAATTTTTATAAGAAACTCAAATACGAAGTGACTCTGCAATATAAAACGATTACATGTAGTTGGATACAAAGATTTCAAATTCGGCGATGTAAAAAATATTGATCTGTTTTCTCTAAAAGATAATTATTAATATTAACGCAACGTTGTTGCAACGTTAATCTATTAGGTGTTGAATCTGTTGAAATGTCATAAATCCGCAGGTAAAATTATACGCTTGTAATATCTACCTATCTGTAAATACAATTATTACATATATGCCTTAATAATTACGATTATTGAATAATAAAACCGACTTATGTAAGTCTGATTCGGGCTGACGATTTATTTAATTGTTATCCGACAAATCTAAACGTAAAATGTCTAACAGCATATCATACGAGATGAAATCTGGCTATTCCCGGAAAAACAATAAATCTTGCCTAGCCGTAGATAGAGAGATCGGGCGGACTGAAGGGAAGGGGTGTGAATATGCGTACAGGACTGACTACTGAGTGTAGAGGTGCTCCCGGGTGCAAGAGCCCAAGAGGCAGATCAATAGGCAGGCGTCCTGCGTGTCCCCGGTCCCGCCCGGCGCTCCGCGCGCCTCCGCGGCATCGCAGCGCCACTCGCACCCCGCCAGCTGCCGGCACTTCACGTCCCACGGAACAAGACCCGCACCCGACTTCACGACTCGCGAACGTCCGACATGGAGGTAAGCACTACACCTCCATTTTACCACCGCTTTACATCCATTTGTGTTATTTTATACATATTGTGCTTTCGAGCTTAGCTTTTAAATTACATACAGCGAAAGTAGAAATATATTTTTTATAAAATCTATATTTCTTTGTGTTCGTAAAAAATAAAAGTGCAAATGAATTGTGATATTTCTAGGAATAATCCTCACTGTGGAAGATTTAAGATACCGTGTACATTACACCGAAATTACTCGATATTTTTTGTATTGTGCTCCTGAAAATAATCTTCACTTATCGGATTAACGAATCTTTATTCTGTATTCTAAAGTTTATTATTAATGAGCGTTTTCCAAATATTTTTTAATTTTATTAGCTTACTGTAATGTTTTTCTTGTTTTATATTGTTACATAATATTACAAATTAGTGCGCAGCATCCCGCCACAATCAGAGTGGGTCGCTAGGGGTGGGTACAGAATTTGTTTGTGTGCGTGCGTGCTCCGTAGTAAAGTCGACACTGATATCGCGTTGTTTATGCATCTTACGGTCTTCAAAATGGAAGCTCATTTCATAACTATAGCTATTTCTCGGTAATTCATTAATTCTTTAGGCATGTCTATAAATAACTTATAATCCGATGATGGTATATTGTATAGCTGTTAGCAGGTGTATTCCTATTTAGTAAACCTGATATGTACTCATGGACGGTAAACAGAAAACAATCACTTATGCAAGTGTCAGAAGTAGGTATAAAGTGTATAACGGGTTGACTATCGCAATGGCACTGGGTAGTGACCTCTGAGACATCCAGTTAATTTTAGCGTGGCGCCATCACAGAGTTACAATTAAAGTCATTGACTGAGCACTGGTCAGTTATCGCCGCATACCTATCATAATATTAGTCTTTGTGTCGATGAATTCTTATGATACTAATACCTATATTTTCTTATGTTTTGCGCAGTTGTTTACATACTGAACAGTTTTGTCAACACAATGCCGCGTCAGCGAACAACATTGATTATTGCTACTTGATGAGCCTTAGCGAATTTTCAAACAAATGTCATCGGCCTTTTCGTTTAAATTTTAACGTTGTCTTTTGTTTGCAGACCAAACACGTGTGGCGACTGGTGGTAGGACTGATCCTGCTGTCGTTCGCTGTGGTCTCGGCTGAAGGTGAAGTATGGGAGGAAAGCGAGCACGAGGTCCTCATACGAAGCGAGAGGGGGGCTAAAAATAGAGGTTAGTATTTAGAACGTTCGAAACTAACGACGCTTCCAGCTGCACTTGTATTATATTTAATAATTGCCGTAAAGTTGGCAGAGAACACGATTAAACAATTCCACTTAATAAGTACAACATTTTAATACTCGCGGCACTCATATTTTTTTATGCGAACTCTTATCCATAAATTACATTTCAGTGCGGTATTTAATTAACATAATCTGCCGCATCATATTCAGCCAAATAATTTTTTATTGCTCTTTCATATAAATATTTTCAATGATGAATTTTTTGGTGCTTGTGGAACTATATTGAAATACAAGACTATAATTTTATATTCGTCGAACATTGACTTTACTTGACTGAAATCTTAATATAGCACAAAGTTGATAGCGTGTAATTATTCATCTTGAGTCCATTTGTTTTCTTATTTATGTTGCTACCCTACTTCCAGTCTGCTTAAAATAAATCTCTCCGGTCGGTTGTTTGTTGCACATGTGTTTGGGACACATTCATAAATTCATAACATGGGATATTTTTTTATAAAATGCCGTTTAAAGAGTGACTGTATTGTTACAATAGTTATCGTTTATTTGTGCTTTTTTAGTTCAACTTTGTATGCTTCACGCTGTGAAGATTCTAGAAGACTACAGCTTTCGGCTTTTTTTTTGTGGGATTGCGCGTGGTTTACATAATATCTAGTATAATAATCTTATTGTAGCAGTACCTATTTATAAACGTAAATATTATTTATCTCGAATAATAATAGACAATATACTAGTTATTTACAAACAAATATATATTTACTTGAAGTTTACATTATAGATAAAAATTTAGGTGATATGTGTTGTTTTCGAGATATGATGTCTGAAGTAAAATAATTTGCTATTGAATGTATAAAAATGGCCTAGGTTAATATCAAATGATAGTAAAATTATTTACAAAAGTTAACATAACACCGGTTCTTAATATAACGAAACAATAAAGAACTTCTGGTTAGATGTATGTTATATTGTAGTCATAATATGAATAGCCATCACATCTTTCAATTAAGTTATTATAATGAGTAAACATTGAACACTTTATAAATACTTAACTATGTGAATGTAAATATTACACATTCAAGTACTAATTAACTAAAACTATAGGTATCTACAGTACACTAATGCCCTGTATTTAGACAATGATTTATGCCATGTGTAAACAATATTTTTAGGGACTTGATGTTTTAGGAATATAGGCAGAGTTTTGGGAATTGTAGTAATTTTATAATTTTTTAAACAACAGAGACTTGTCGCTACGTGCGTGGCGCTTGGAGCGAGTGCGACTCTAAGACCAACATCCGCTCACGAAAGCTGACTCTGAAGAAAGGAGACCCGGCTAGCTGTGAGAGCATTAAAACTATTCAAAAGAAGTGCAAGAAAGGTACATTCAGCAATAACATTCTAACTATAAGACAGCGTCTTATTTTATTAGTTTTGTGTCAATTTCATGAAGCCTTCAATTAGCCAATTTTACTTTGTTATTAGTGTTATTACATACTAACAATAGGTTTACCAAGGCCCAGTCACAATCGACTTTATTAAGTCTTTATCTTGGTTGAAGATAAGTAGGTATAACTAGAGATGGTAATCTAATTTAAATGTATTAGGACTTATAGGCAAATATGAAATAGGTAGGTAAAAGGTACGAGTACATGGACGCGGTTCAAACTATTTCTGGGCAAAATATATTTTCAGCTCCGGGAATGTATAGCTCAATGCGTCGTGAGTGTCGTGACGTCCATGTATTTTGTATATGAGTGTGCGTAATAATGTGATAATGCACTGGTTTGGTAGAACATTTGTAAACTATTGAATACCAATAAATCATAAGATGGACTTCACAAATAAACTGATCGAACTTTGAACATTATAGGTTCTACTCGTTTTGTATTTTATTTTTGGTTCAACATGTGTTTATTATCGTACTCTATTGTAGCTTGCCGCTATGAGAAGTCTTCCTGGAGTGAGTGTAGCCCCAACGGTGAGATGTCCAGGACTGATATGCTGAAGGCAAATAGTGACCCGAGCTGCGACCAAAGTAGGCGTATTACCAAAAAATGTAACAAGAACAAACAAGTTAAGACCTCCAAAGACAAGGGTAAGAAAGGTTTGTTGCTTGCTCATTACTCTATCTATTCTAATCCACAGTCTCTTTCAGACAATACTTTAATATCGAAATTATTAAACAGTAAATAAGTATACTACAAGGTTTCATCTAGAGATAAAAAAATATTCAAATGTTTCGGGGGGATCAACGAAACCTAAATAAATAATGTTATTATGACCCAAATCCTACGTGAGATCAGTATTGACAACCCTAGCAGTCAGCCTTTCGGGAATTGTGTTGATAGTTTGGCATCTTTCCAATCTTTTATACTATGCATGTATCTAGCTGCCTCATATCCAATATACTGGGTAACAACTGAATATGTTGAAGTATTGATCAATGGAAGCAGCATTTTTAGCTATATCCAGAAGTGCTTAACAGGGCTTTTCAGATAGGTTTCTAACTTATGTCCCTTGCATTTTGTTCATGTAGCAAACACAAATGAACAACACATTGTACAGCCTGGATTTGATACTCGAATTTTGTTAGTTGTTATTGACATTTTATTTACGATTTCAATGGACCAAACATGGTCCCTGTCAAAGCGAATAAAACGATCTCTGAATTACCAATGTTCACACCCGTGACGCTGTATTGTTATGAAGTTTCCTTGATCTATAACAAATGGAACAGATAGTCGGTATCTCGGTCCGTGGCTACATGGACCACGTGGATCATTACATACTCAAGCTGTAGGTTACAACAATGCATGACGTTATTATACTTACACAAGAATGCGTGACGTACTTGCCAGTTACGTCACTAACCGCTACGAAATAACAGTAAATGTTATAGTTTTATTAGAATATTTAGTACTTACACATGTTCTGATCTACTTACTTATAAAACTGTCCGTGTGTTTTGTTTTACTAATTTGTGGTTATTCGTTCGCAGGTCGCCGAAATCGTCAGTAAAATCGAATGATTAAATTGTGTTTAGACATTTTTATCGTAATGATGTTCGTTAATTGGTTCTAATTTATGTAATAGTGCCAAAATAGTGACGACTATTTAAAAATTGTTTCTTACAAGATTGCATTACTATTCATAAGCCGTAAATTAGCTACAATATAAACAGTACAATTAATCTCTTAATAATGAATTGTATGATTACTAGATAAAATTAAGTAGTACATATTCATTTTATTATTGCTGGTAAATCAAATAAATCTTTGATAATAAGATAAATAAATAAGTACTTAAATATTGTATAGTTTTATTTTGTATCCTTCTACCACAAAACATTCTTATACTGATCTAATCATCATTCAAACAAAATGCTTCCTTAATAATAATGCCATTTTCATGTACAGCTTATTGGGAAAACTTATTGGTAAGCCGGTACCGTAATCTGCATTAAGACTTTTGTTACCCCAAGGGTAACATTCGCACTTAGTTGGATCTTCGATAAGCATGCTGTACTGTAAGCCGTTTGGACGTAGATTAGATTTTTATAATGCCTACTTTTGGGTCCTGGAAGATAGCAAGCCTGCTCATTGTAGGAAGTTAGGAACATAACATAAGATCGTTTGACTACAAACTTCTTGCAGGTATCAGCGGCATCTCGTGTTGAAATCTGAATTAGTAGAAATCTCCACATGTGTTGAGTACTCTACCTTTTAACCTCATAGTTTAATCTAATTGTTCAACACATTACCATAAAGTATCCACTGGCTATTTATTTATCTAAGTAGCTGACTGTTAATTTTACGTATTTGAAGGAGTCTGAACATCCATCTACCATCCCCATTCCCGTCAAGGATTTATTTTGGCCCTAGGCACATACAAATAATTTCTAGTAAAATTCTGATGCCTACAATGTTTATATTTTCGTAATACCTTATGATATGTCATTTACCCAAAACAAATCCATTCGTAGCCGATAAACAATCTGTTCTATACGTTAAGGCTAATACTATAAGGTTTAAAGTGGCACGCACTAAAATCTGATGTATACGCGTTATGTTTTATGTGTGTATGTAGGTAGTAGGTGGTAGACTTGCCTGAGATAGAAATGTCACTAGATAGGGTCTGTAGATGGCAATTAACTCGACAACATATACAATTTAAACAAATAAAGTGAAGATACTACATATTCACTTCACACACAAGAGCGATATAGAATCCTAATCCTAAATAATACTCTATATGCGTTTGTGAGTTTGTTCGTTACGCCTTCACCCTTAACTTCTCGACCGATCTTCATGAAATATCGCATCATCATGAAATTTTCACGTTTCAGGGACGAAAATCCTTTTATTAACAAAACCTAACCTACCTACATTTACGCGAGCGTAGCCATCGCCGAATCTATTCTCATAAATGCAAAAGTTAACTGACATTCGTTAGTAATAATTTAAAACAGTTTAAAACATACCGTACTATACTAAGATATGTATGTGAATAACACACAACAGTTTACGTCTTATGGTAACACATAGTGAACCAAAAAAATTCAACACTACACTGGCTATAATAGAACATTTTGCGTCCTGCTCCACGTCTTACCGAGCAACGTAATGTTTGTCTTTTAACACAAACTGCAATATTAATTAATTAAGTAAATAAAATTAATAACAGCCCTGTATTAAACTGTCCCACTGCTGGGCACGGGCCTCTTCTCAGTGTGAGAAGGGTTAGGCCGTAGTCCACCACGCTGGCCTAGTGCGGATTGGCAGACTTCACATATCTTCGAGAACACTATGGAGAACTCTCAGACATGCAGGTTTCCTCACGATGTTTTCCTTCACCGTTAAAGCAAGCGATAATTAACTATTTAATACGCATATAACTTCGAAAAGTAAGAGATGCGCGCCTTGGGTTCCAACTCGAGACCTCTGCGTGGCAGTCCAACGGTTTCCCACTAGGCTATCGCAATATGTTACACAATATTCATACTATACTAGGTATACAGGTAATATCATGTATAATATCAGCCCTGTTTTCAAACTGTCCCACTGTTGGGCACGGGCCTCTTCTCGGTATGAGAACAGTTAAGCCATAGTCCACCACGCTGGCCCACGCTGGTTGGCAGACTTCACATATTTTCGAGAACATTATGGAGAACTCTTGGACATGCAGGTTTCCAAAATCAGAGATGTGCGCCTTGCGATTGAACTCGAGACCTCTGTGTGGCAGTCTAACGATGTCCCACTAATCTATTGCTGCTGTTATACTAGGTATAACTTTCATGAATGACCATGAAGGGACCTAATTCTTTAGGATCTAACAAAAAGTCACAACAATAGTTTGCCCACTTCAGGGTTAAATCCAGCATTCAACGGTAATGGTAAATAGGTATAACCGCAACGTAGGCATACACACAATCAACGTACATAGTATTCATTGGTAACGAATTAAAAATTGATGAAAACTTAACAAGAAGAAAAGACATTAACATTATTAATACATAAAGACATAGAATGATTTAAGTGATGGTACTTTGTGTCCGTTATTTGCGTGTTTGTAAAGTCTCTTGCGTCACAGGTCTGAGTTTGATCCGGGAAGCGTAAGGGATATATCTTTTAAAAAGAAATAGAAATTAAGGAATTTTTTATTTTTTTATTTTGCTCGTCAAAATGACCACACTCCGCCTGATAGTAAGCAGTCGTGTGGTCTAAGAACAGTGGCCTCCACATCATCCTGAAAAGGTGCTTTTTCACGCCCCGCTTAAAGGAGCCAGGATTGAAGGAAGAAGGAAACACGCTTACTATTGGCCATCTTTAAGCACTTCTGTGTAGACAACCAATAGCCTCACGGTGAAAACAACTAAGTAGGTACTATTTTTAATAATTTTATTTAAAACGGAGATGTTATCTGACAATTCTATACATAAATGCATGTATAAAAATACCCATGACTATGCAAATTTGTCAAATTCAAAAATCATTAATTAATTTAAGTGACAGATTAACATGTATGGACGATGTATGGACGTTAATGTATCGTTGTATGAACGTTAATGTATCGTTTTATGAACGTTATTGTATCGTGGTTAACTGGTTACTGAGGTTTCTAAAGTTACTGATGTTATGCGTGGCTGCTATACCTATACTGGTTGGCGATAACAATCATGTTATCGCATATCTACATGTCAATAGTTTATATATGCGTATCCACAGAATTATGAATTATGACTGGCTGATGCATACAAATATTTTTGAGCTGGCCAGGCTATAGAAGAAAACATTGCAGCCATATTGCATTTAAAAAATGTTGCTTAGACAAAGCAGATGTTTCATTTTTGGCTATGAAATGTACTATAAACCAAAAAATAGCAAAAAGTACCAGTAATCGGGCGAAAATATTATTTCCTGAATTTAAGTCGAATTACATTAGCGCTTAAAAATAATAGTTTTTATATTATTGCAATTATATTCAATATGGCGGCGGTTGTTTTCGGTCATATAATTTTGTATGCGTTCATAAATCATATCGAAAGTACGAAAGTACTATATAATAATGTAAATAATATATAATCAGGAGATTCGTAGAATATCTTAAGTGAGCTAAAGAGTCTACCCAAATGGAGTCACTACCAGCATTAGTGGATAGCGTAAAGGCCATACAAACTGAGCTTACCGAATTCAAGGCTATAAGAGCGGAATTCTCGGATATTAAGTCCTCCATTGAATTTGTTCATGATGCCGTAGAAACTTTATCAAGCAAAGTATCTTCTTTGGAAAAGGAAATGGCCCAAATTAAGAAGACAAAGGAGGATTTGTCTTTGTTAAGCGAACGTGTTAACAAGCTAGAGAGCTTGCATCGAGAATGTGAGCAGCGGTCCAGGATAAACAATATGAAATCAAGGGAGCGCCGATGTCCAACTCAGAAAAATTATTTGATATTATAGCCAAGCTTGGTGACGTCATCAAGTGCACAATTCCGAAAGACCAAATCAACTATATTGCCAGAGTGCCATTGCGTAACGAGAAGAATACTAAAAACAGCTAGTTACGTGAAAAATAACATTGTGGTGGCCTCGAAAAAGTACAAATGTCTTAAAGCTACCGATCTAGGTCTTTCGAATGAGAACAGGATTTACATAATATTGTCTTATGTTTACGCGAATGCTATACATTGAAATTAAACACTTTATACGGATTTTATCGCGTTGTTTATTTTACTTTAAACATTGGTATTACATAATTTTGAAAACTCTAACACTACTATTATTGAAATTTTACTACTATTTAATCTATATATTTTCTAATTAAAACAATTTATATTTGAGTTTACACTTTGCCCCGACGTTTCGGTTGCTTTACAGCAGCCATGTTCACGGGGAGACTAAGATGGTAGTTGTCCCAACGTTCTGAAGTGTAGCTAGTTATAGTAGCTAGTTATATAGTATAGAAATAACTAGCTACACTTCAGAACGTTGCGACAACTACCATCTTAGTCTCCCCGTGAACATGGCTGCTGTAAAGCAACCGAAACGTCGGGGCAAAGTGTAAACTCAAATATAAATTGTTTTAATTAGAAAATATATAGATTAAATAGTAGTAAAATTTCAATAATAGTAGTGTTAGAGTTTTCAAAATTATGTAATACCAACAGGATTTATATAAACGACCATTTAATGTTTGTGAATAAAAACTCCTAAACAATACCAAGTTACGAGCCAAAGTACGTGGTTTTGAATACGTGTAGGTCAAGGGATGTAGAATTCTCGTTAGAAAAATCTGACCTCGCCGATACATCACATCAAAACAGAGCAAGAACTATACAAATATTTTTTCGTAAATATTTCGATGCAACATACTGGCACGTTCGCTGTACACATTGGCCTATTAAGGTTGAGAAACGCAGGTACCATTTTTTTGCATTCATTTAACGCTCGCCGGCATTTTGTTCTCTTGTCGCTTGGTGTCAACCGGTCAGCACATGTTAGATTTTTTTAAGTTTGAACATTATTTACAGGTCATTAAGATCGCAATTCGCTTTTCTATGCTCATACATTTAAATAATAGTAAATTTATTTTTTATTTTAACGCCTATTCTTGCTCGTTAGTTTATGTACCTAATTTTTATTTATTTATTTTTATTTATTTATTCATCTCTTACTTACAACTATCATTACAGGTATAACCCAATGCAATAGTGAAGATAACAATAAACATACACATATCTTATTTTCTATAACTTATTACATAGAATGTTATCCTTGTGAACTCATTCAGTGTACAGGTAAAAATATCTGACTGTTCAGCTACCAGGTTAAGAGTGCGAAGCGCCCGTGTCAGGAGCGCCTCATTCAACAGATTAGTGCGTCCACTAGGTACGGCCAGCAACTGAGGCCGACGTCGCCTCCACACATATCTTTCCGGCACACTTAAACACATTAATTCTAAAATGTTGGCGTTATGTGCCTTGCCTCTAATTAATTTAAATAAATATAGGACAAGTGCAAACTCACGCCTAACTCTCAGCTCGTTGTATCCAACCATGCCTAATATAAACAAGGTTGGATACATAAGCGGGTAAAACGGGTATACTCCATAGAGCCTTAAATATAAATACCTAACAAATTTGTTTTGTATTCGCTCCAACATGAGACTATACTTAGTCTCATGTGGAGCCTAAGGCCTTTATTTGCTTACTTTTACAAATGTACCCATCATTAGTTAATTTTATTTTTTGCTACGAATTGAACGTGCTTTGTTACTTTTTTGTTATTCAAATGCTAACGTTTCATTATGATTTATGATGGCGCCTATTAGTATTTATTATCAGAATGTTCGAGGACTACGAACTAAAACAGGTGTATTCTATAGAAATGTATGCATAAACGATTATGATGTAATCTGCTTGGTAATGGCATTTCTGAGACCGAATTATTCAATGACAGATACTTGGTATGGAGACGGGATCGGAATTATGCCATGACAGGTCAAGCTATGGGTGGTAGTGTATTAATAGCTGTTAAACGAGAACTTTCCGTTGATGTTTGCGAGGATTGAAGTTCATTTGCCAAAGATTTATAGATTACTTTAAAGCTACATTGCCAAAATCCCCGAGTAACCTATAATATACACGTTTGCATAGCCTACATTTGCAATCAACACCTAGGCAATTCACTTTCGGCTCAATTGCGTTGTTATTCTGATAGTTAATCTGAGATAGTTCTTAGGCATCCCTCTGATAAGTTTATCATTATCAGTGATTTTAATAAGCCCAACATAACCTGGCAGGCTGCGGGTGCGAATTGCTCCTTGTTGCCTGGTAATCTGCAAGGCGATTCGCAAACTGACCTGATAGACAACCTTAATATCTGTAATCTTCAAAAATATAACTGTCATTCAAATGATAACGGCGGGATATTAGACCTAGTGCTATCCAATGATATAGTTTCGGTCACTCACTTTAAAGACTCACTGGTGCTCGAAGACGTTCATCACAAAGCACTGTGTATCTCGGCGGACTTTGTGCAACTGCATAAACTACCTATGCGTCCCTATATTAAGTACCTGTATAATTCAGCCGATTTTGACAAAATAAATAACGAAATTACCCAAATAGACTGGCAGAGTGAATTGTATTCGAGACCGTTGAAGACGCGTTAATCTTTATTATTATAATTTTTTATATTATTAGAGAAGCTACGAAATACCTTCATACCGACCAAGTCTGTCATTTTTCGATCTCGTTATCCACCATGGTACAAAAGCTCGCTCGTTAAAATTATTAAAGAAAATCAAAACTCACGCTTAGTTCAAAAAATATAAAAACATTTCTGACTATTTGTCCTTTGTTACTTTGCGAAATCGGGCTAAAACCTTAGAAAAACAACTATTCGATAACTACATAGCTAGAATTGAAAAGGATATATGTAGCAACCCGCGAGCTTTTTGGCGTTATGTAAAGTTAAAGAGACAATCCAACTCTTACTCCTCAGTACTACATTTTGGTCAACGTTACTCGAGTAATGGCGATGAAATTGCAAACATGTTTCTATGTATAATATGTATGTATTTACAAAAAAAAAATAGTATATATGTATGTTTATCCATTGTCTAGAACCCATAGCACAAGCTCTGCTTAGTTTGGGCTAGATAGTGTTGTGTATATGTGTAGAATATTATATTATATATTATGTTTAATGATTACTTTTGCTCTAATTTTCTTGAAGAGACAGATACTAACAATGCTTCTTCGTCCCACGGTGTGCGCGAACGTCATACGCGTTTTGAATGTGCCACCTCAGATATTAGTTCTATCGATATACCTATGTGAAAACCAAATCCTCAGGCTCCTTAAGTAGGTAGACCTAAATAAATCAGCGGGCACAGACAATATTCTACCCGTGTATGTAAGAAGTTGCGCAAAAGGTATCAATCACTGTATCACTCTCAATCCTTTTCAAGCTCTCAATTGAAGGGGGTAAAATGCCTGCAGTCTGGAAGTCAGCATATATAACGCCAATACATAAAAAGGGCTCCACAAGTTCCGTTGACAATTACAGACCAATCTCAAAGCTCAGCGCGTTCGCTAAAATATTTGAAAATTATTTATAAGCAGGTATACGCTGCTCTTAAACTCAATTTTATCGAATATCAGCATGGCTTTTTAAAAGGTCGGTCTACCGCATCGAACCTTATTGTTTTTAGCGAGTATCTAACGGATTATATGGCTCAAAAGGCGCAAATTGACGTTATATATACTGATTACTGAAAATGTTTTGATCGAATTCATCATGCTACGCTATTGTCAAAGCTATTGTCGATGGGTATTCGCGGCAATCTCTTCAGATGGTTCTCGTCTTATGTTGACAATAGGTGTCAAACTGTAGTACTGAATGGGTTCTCTTCCAGAGTGACTCGCATTCCCTCAGGCGTTCCTCAAGGCTCTGTACCTACTAGGCCCTCTTTTGTTTAACATTTTTATTAATGATATCAATTCATGCTTCACACACTCTAAAATATTATTATATGCGGATGATATCAAAATAATTAAAAATATCTACTCCTGTAGACACTCTTTTATTACAGGACGATCTCATGCGCTTTCAAGATTATTGTCAATTGAACAAACTAGAGTTATACGTCGCTAAGTGTTACGTGTGTTCATTTACACGCAAATCTAATGTCATTCACTATGATTATAAGCTACTCCACACTTCCTTAACCCGAGTACCATTAGGTATCTGGGAGTGGTGTTCGATTCTAAGCTTTTATTTAACAAGCATATATATAGTTTAGTAAGTGAGGTCTCTAAAGCGCTGGGATTCCTTCTCAGAGTTTCATCAGACTTTAGAAACATTAAGACTAAAAATGTTATATTGCTGTTTGGTTCATAGTCATCTCGAGTGTGTATATCTGATAGTGATAGGGATGTAGACCTTCTTTCTTCAAAATGCGCCACACAGAAGTTTGCGATATGCCATGTGCCGTTGCTAATCGTCTTGTACTGATATTTGGATCAGCAAACAAATCACGCAGTACAGCTTCTTCAATAGAGTCGTCGATTATGGCACTTGCCTCGCGAAGATCTCTACTTGGTCCAAGTCCAGTAGTAGCCGATCTTCTATGAACATCTTGAAAGTTACGAGCAGATGGTACTGGTCGTCTCGTTAAAAACGTAGCTAAATAAGTTGTACGAGCACCTCTTGCACTTCCATTACACAGCCCATAATAAAAATGCATATCAGCGATATGCGCCGGAGAAAAATCACTCAAACGGGGCATCACATAATAAGAACACACAAGTAGCAGCGGTGAATGATTCGGAGCGACTGATTCTTTCTGTAGACCTGGCTCGCAATTAATCCCATACCTTGCACCTCAATCCCACCCAAACTACCTGAGATAGACAATACAATTTTCGAAAAAAGATGCTCGTGGTGGCGGCAAGGTCTTTGTGTAGCCCTTCATAAAAACTGTTTTGTTTGGGATACAGGTGAGATTTTTATGCTGTTTTAAAGCTTATTAGATACAGATTAACGTCAATTAATAAAAACTAGAGGCAATGGGGACGTCTTCTTAAGTTTTTAACAATGTTTAAAAAAACATTTTGGTCTAAAATGTTTCTTATTTTTATGCCACCGGTATTTTTTTGGATGTGAATAGTATACCGTCATTATTGTCTATACATTGCGTATTATTACTGTTTTTGTTTCAACACGATTAACCACCTGGTTCAAAAGTTACAAGGTTTTCTTGGTACAAGGTCCATAACTACTAAAGAAAAATATAAATAGGTATAAATCAAAGAATATTATTATCCTTTTTTTTTTATTATTTTTACTAGCGATGAAATTATATCTAGTTTCACTCATTTTCATATGTGCACTTTATCAAAACACACTGTATATGTAATTCGACTTGAAAGATTACAAAAGAAATTTTTGAGGTGAATGCAACATCGGGCAAAATTATAGGCTTCTAATTATTTCTTCCTCTCTATGAGCGAAGAAAACTTGCAGATCTTTCTTTTCTATGGAAAGTGATGAACGGATCCGTTGACATATCTCAGTTGGTGAGCAAAATCGGCCTACAAGTACCATCTGCATTCCTACGCAGATCACACCTACTGTACACTCCCTTGGCAAGAACAACATACAGGCAAAACTCATTTTAATTAGAGCATGTCGATCGTACAATGCAGCGAGCCAGGATGTTGATATCGATATTTTTAATACTATCATTTTTAAATTGAAAAATATATTGCGCAATTGGTACTTTGGAGTTAGCACCTAAGGATGTACTTACTATTAAGTGTAAATAATAATAATGTGTCTAGTCTATAAATTGTTTTTTTTTATTATGTGAGTAAGTTTAATTTTTACCAATGTAATTATTATTTTTAATCATATAAGTATATAAGTGAAAACTTGTAATTGGCCTTCCTTTTTATATTGTTCTACTTAGTACTTTAATAGCTGTAAGTTTTATTAAAATGAATATATATACAGTGTGTCCAGTCATGGACTAGCAATATTCTAAATACTTATATAACAACTATTTTTATACACAAATACACTTAACACTTGGGCCCAATCCACTTCCCCGCTATGTGGCAGTCATTTTGTTTTTTTGTCGAAATATTCCCTATGTGGGTATAAAAAAATTATATCTCCCAAAGTTTTGGTGTTATTGAGATAAAAATAGGCTTATTCGAAGGGCAACAATACTGTCTACCGTCTACATTACAAAACATAGTGTTCACATGTCCATAATTTTTGAAAACAATATGAAACTTAATAAAGAAGATCAGAAAATTATGTAAATCAACAAATTATTGTTTTGTATTACTTCAATAACACCCCCATTACCCTTTTCATTTTTGTACTAGATCGACAGATGTTGAGCTAAGCTACAATACAACATTTAATTTACAACTGTGTGTCTATTAATTTAAAAGTTATTGTTGTTTGAACATAGCCTATGCGCAAGCACAAAAGGTCTTTGTCGGTACCCTAAACAGGAAAAATTTAAAAACACGACATTCATATTAGATTTTATTCAATGGTTGTACAATATTAAATTACAATAGCTACAGCAGTTACTCAAAGTGGCGACCTTCAGCTAGTAGACACGCACGCTTGGTAGAAAATGTCACGTATTGCCCAACTTCAAAATTAATACTTTGCCCAATTTAAACTGGCTGTACTGAAAAAAAATGTACTACGCTAGTTTGGCAAGTAGCTTTAAAAGTTGGCTCATTTCATAAGGATTCCAAAATGGTATGACACCTGCTAGACAATTGGCCATTTAGACATAGACAATTTTTTTTTGTAAAGAACCCAAGTTTTTAATTTAATTTTATTAAGTACATTGAAATGACTCATAGATTTGCTCAAGACCGCTACTTCAAGATTCTAGTTAGAGTGAGATGGAAAAGTGTAAGCAAGACAGAAACCGTATTTCCAGGTAGTCCAAGGATCCTAAGACCCTTGGTTTATCTGGAAAACTCAATGACTTATTAGTTTTTTGCTAAGTTAAGGTTTGTTTTTCTAGAGACGTATCAAATGAAACATTTTGTTTGCTTCTAAAATTTATTACATTTACTACAACAAATGTTCAAATTGCCTTCCTTCGGACGCAACACAAACTCAACATCTTCTTAAAAAATATCGCGTTAACAGACGGGCGAACTTTCCGTTATTTACGAATTCAACTGCTTCTGTTATTCTTTGTCGTAGTTCAGTTACGTTTTCTATTGGCTCAGATTAAATTTTTCTTACACCGCGCCCCAGTAAAAAAAAAAAACCAGTGGATTTAAATCAGGTGTACGGGCTGGCCACGAGATAGTACCAGACCGCCCTATCCATCTGCCTGGAAATTCCTTATTGAGGTATTCTCTAACTGAGTGGGTATAGTGCGCCGGGCAGCCATCTTGCTGGAACCACATGTCCCTGTAAGTGCTTAGTGGCACGTCTTCCAACAAATTTGGTAAATGATTTTGTAAAAATCCAAATAAATTTCGCCGGTCAAGATTTCTGGTAGCTCGAAAGGGCCAATGATTCTCCCATTTAAAATGCCGGTCCACATGTTTATTTTGAAACGATACTGTGATCTGTATTGTCTCATCAAACGTGGGTTTTCTACATGCCACTTGTGTAGGCTGTGTAAATTCATGTAACCATATTTTTTAAATGTCGACTCATCAGACCACAAATTTTTTCCGAAGAA
Organism: Catocala nupta; assembly: GCA_963675205.1. Taxonomy (NCBI): domain Eukaryota; kingdom Metazoa; phylum Arthropoda; class Insecta; order Lepidoptera; family Erebidae; genus Catocala; species Catocala nupta. The sequence goes on from OY776078.1 coordinate 14,235,357, forward strand.
TAGCGGATCATCTTGGAGTTTTTGTATCATTGTTTGACAAAACGCAACTCTTGGAAGATAATCTCGGTCTAGAAGAGTTTGTACTCGCTGTACGTGATACGGTTGAAATGCGTTTCCTTGCAAGACTCGGTGGGTTGTACTTTTGGACACTCCTGTGCTTGCTTCGATTGCACGTACTGAAGTAATCGGGTCTTCCTCGATTGCTTGTAATACGACGTCCTCGTAAGGGAAGGAAATTCTTCCTTCACCATGTGCTTGGTTCGGGAATCGGCCCTCGGAGAGCAGTCGGTACACATTTGTAAAAACTCGATGATCTGAATGATGAGCAGTATTTGGATACCTCTCACGATAAAGTCTAGCTGCAGCGCTAGCATTGCATCTGCATTCTCCATAAATTAGGTGCATGTTAGCGTATTCCTGTGTGGTGTACAGAGACATGGTGGCACTACACACACATAAAACAAACACAATATTAGATACAAGCCTTATATTTGTATGAATCAGTTGTAAATACATTAATCAAATTAAATTCCTCAATTAACATTGCAAACACCGTTATACATCATAGATGCTCCACTCTCACAATTTATTATTTTATTTTTTTATATTAAATTACACTACACAATCAAACTAGAACACTTCAACATCAACCGTTTAACCGTGTTGTCTCGACGAAGTCAGGAGCAAAGTGACTGCCGGCCGTTATCGTTTCGTTTTTATAAAACACAATCGCACGATGTGACGTCACGTCCGTCTTGATTTTAATATTTTTCTAGCGAAATCAAACGAGTGCGGCAACATACGGCCGTCCTGCTGACGCGTTCGTCCTCGAACAGCGTTCAGTCTAATGTAGGAGCTGAAAATATACAAACCAAAATTAACAACAACACTATATTTCATTAATAACTGTTGACAACCCAACCACAACAATGGTCTCAATCATGGCTGTCCATTGGGTGCTTGCATCAAGGCAGAGCATTGCCATCCCTTCGTCGGCCGACATACTCCTCACCTGGGTTAACTCGGGTGAGCAGGTATTCTTTTATTTTCATTTTACAGTGGTGTAAGTTAAGATGGTGTATATTTAGCTTATTATGAATTTTGTTGTAGAGCAAAGCGCTAGAGTATTTGTAGTGTCGTTGTGCGAAACATGTATTTGTGTATACTTGTGGGCATATTGGGAGAGGTCTTCGTCTAACTCTAGTGGGTAGTCGACATTGAGCTTTTTTTTAAATGGTAGGTTGGCATGTTTTCGTGTAATTGTGCGTATAACGTACATCTGGCGCACTGTAAGTGTCTTGCTCTCAGCGTATAAATCACGTGTGGGGTATCTAAAAGGCTTAATTAACATAGCTTTTATCACTGCTCGTTGTGCCCTTTCTACTTGAATGAGTATATTTTTTGTAGCGCTTCCCCAAGCAGAGATACAGTAATTTATAATGGATTCACCTAAAGCTTTGTATACTATCTGCAAAACGTTACCACGGGCCGAAGTCCGTAATTTTTTAAATAGGAATATAGGTTTCCTCAGTCTATTGGAGACCATTTGTATTTGGGAGTGCCACGAGAGACAACAATCAAGTTGAAGCCCTAGGTACTTAACGACCATAGCTCTGGTTAACAACTGGCAGTTATGGCAATCCGTTGTTGCAGCGCATACGTGGGCTTTTATTGTGAAAGCATTTGTAGGAGGGAGTGAAGATAGCCTAGCGCCAAAAGTTACAAAGTTGGTCTTTTTAAGGTCGAGTGTAAGACTATTTATAGCTAACCAGGCCATCACTGTACCCAACGCTGTTTCGGCTTCAACCTTGACTGACTGCCAGTCGCGGCCTGCCGTCAGAATCACCGTATCATCGGCGTATGCTATTATACGGGATGATGGAAGAGAAAGTTGGCATAGGTCATGAACGTATATTTGGAATAAAATGGGACTGAGCAGGCTGCCTTGAGGTAGGCCAAAGTCTAAGGTTTCTTCAGCGCTAATTAATTCACCTATCTTTACACTTTGAGTCCTATCGGATAGGAAGCTCTCGAAAAGCTGTAGGACAGTGCCGCGTATTCCCACTCTCTCCAATTTTTTAATCAGGATAGGGACAGAGACAGTCTCAAAAGCTTTGGAGAGGTCTAGGAAAATGCCTACACATCTCCTATTTTGGTCGATTTGCTCAACTACAAAATCCAATAATGTATTTACGGCATCCTCTGTAGCTATTCCCTTCCTGAAACCAAATTGGTGTTGGGATATAGTTTGAGATTTATTTAAGTAACTAATAAGGTTTTTATAGATTATCCGTTCTAATATCTTGGAGATTGCGGGCAGGACTGAAATAGGCCTATAGTTATTAACACTGTCTCTGTCGCCTGTCTTGTATATCGGGTGGACAATTGCTCTTTTAAGAGATCTAGGGAAAATACCCGTAGAAATTGCAAGATTGCAGATGTGGGCTATAGGTTGGGAAAGAATGTGGCTCGTAGACTTAAGTAGCTTAGGGCAGATGTCATCCCAGCCAGGAGCACTGTCAGTACGAAGACCCTTTATTAAGCACACGACCTCTTGAGCATCAGTTTCCAACAAAACTAATGAGTTTGAAATAGTGGGTTGGTATGATAGAGCGAGATGTTGTGGTATTTGTCTTGCAAACATTTTACCTACGTTAGCAAAAAATATGTTTACCGCATTGATGGCATCTACTGGCCCAGGGTGTGTTTTTAAGAGCTCTGACGGTACGGAAGATTTAGTGTTAATGTCTCCTACGGTCCGTATAACATCCCACATTTTTTTGGGAGAGTTTTTGGCTTGGTCAAATAATTTTTCTCTTTTAAGCTTTTTGAGCAAATCGTTACAGAAGTTACGATAACGCAGATAAGTAATTCTTAAGACAACATTTGAGGGTTCCTTATTAGATTTTCTGTGCATATTGTCCCGATTTCTTATACACTTCAACAGGCCACGAGTAATCCATGGTTTAATTATTCTTAGTTTGGAACGTATGGGTCTAGAAATTGTGTTTTTTGATAAAATAGGGGACAATATTTGAAGTAGCGTATCTGTAGCTTTGTCGGGGTCATTTAGAGTAGAAATAATAGAGAAATCGCAGCTTTTGATGTCCTCAACAGCTCCAAATATATCAAGACGTGTTTTTTTTACTGTAGCAATGGTTTTTTTGGAGGGTTTGAGCTCTAAGTTCAGAAGGACTGATGAATGGTCGGTGATTGTAGTGTCTATTATGAGCGTGGTTGCCTTATTGTTAGACCTTAGCAAAACGTGGTCTATACAATTGTTTACACGCGTGGGAATCAAGTGCGCAGGGAGGAAGCCGTGTAATGCCGTAAGATTAAGGTATTGTTGGGAATGTTGATCGTTATTATTAGCGGCAATATTTATGTTTATGTCCCCTATGATTGAGATGTTGACGCAGTGTTGGTAATTAGTAAGTGTGTCTTCTAGACTATATAAGAAATTGTCTATGTTCTTTTGTGATGGGGGTCTGTATATTGCTATAATGGATAGTTCGTTTTCTATATTGCAGATAAGACAGCTCGCATCTTTAAAAGGGGGTTCGAATGTAGTGTGCTTAAGTGTGTCTTTAACGTAAATTACTACGCCATCATTTTGATTAATTAAGGTATTTGTCTGATGTGATATATAGCCTTTCAGAATAGGGAGCGTTGCCGTTTTTTTGAGCCAGCATTCGGTGAGTATAAGGACTTCACAATTTATATTGATTGCTACCAGAAGACATAGAAGGTCATTGAAATTTCTTGTTATACTTCTAATGTTGAGATGTAAAATATTAAGACCGGATTTAGGCTGTAGTATCTTAGCGCAATCGTCTATTGAACATGTACGCGAAGAGAACACATTTATGTTATCTAATTGCGTATCTATGTCCTTTAAAGCCATTGCAAGTAGGTTATTCCGAAAATAAGCCCCGAGGATGTTGACAGTAATGTATAAGACATTATAGTGCGTTTACAGCCCTCCGGCCGTGATGGCAACTGAGTTTGGCAACCAGTTGCTTAAAAATATTGGATATTCTTTTTACTCAACCAGTTGCCAAAGACGAATGTCGATTCTTGATACGCACCTAGTTGCCAACTAAGATTTTCTCAAAAGGTGTGGTTACTTAAGAAGAATTACCACTCTCAGTTCGTAACCAACATCAGTTGTGGAAATCAAAATAAGGACTAAGGTCTGTATTATATTAAATTAGGATGTTTTCAATCAGATGCATATAAAATTTGGTTTCTATTGAATTTGTTTGATTAAATTTCTTAAGAGTTGCGTCATCGAAAGGGAACAAGGGTAGGTACATTATGTTTCAAATAATAATATCGTGAAAACAACATAATATAGGTGTCTATGCCTTTATTCCATGTAATTACCTAACTACAGCTTAAAGTTACTGAAAATTAACAACTAGGTTCCCCATTTGCAACAAAATTGAAATTATAAGTACTCTTCGAATTTAGTAGGTAGTTAATATGTCTTTAGAATGGGATAACAAATGGACTGATAATTTCGAGACAGTGTCCGACACAAATTTTGTTTTCATTTAAAGTTTTTATCGCTAACCCAATTTCCTCATCGATCTCCTCGTACTCCTTCTTTTTTTTAGGTGTAATTTTTTTCAAATCATAGTATGTCGCTTCAGATTCTAAAACATCGAGTAGATGTGCCAACGTTGGATTTTTCTTACCAATAAAACTGTTGATCTTTCTATGCCATCCCTCTATATTGTTATTAGTTCTAAATTTTTCAGTTTCACAACAACAAGATTCAGCAAAAAAATCTTTATTAACCCACTGCTTTTGGAAATATTTATTAAACATATTGATTTCCTCACCAACAGGTCTTTTTGCCATTACATAATCATATCCTTCTCTTAAGTATTTTTTTGGTAACCGTGCAATTCCAATACATCTCGCCACATGCCTTTTTTTTACTCTAGTTTTTATTTGTAAGGCCTTCGCCTTTTTCCATAACGCATGGTTGAAGTGATAGTAACATCCCTTAAAAAGTATACCAGGAAATATGTCTTTAAATGCATTAATTGCTGCAATTTCGAAATCCAATGTAATTTTTTTTGGATTCCAGGTAGGAATTTGAGATTTAATTATACTGTACAAAATTTTATATGTGTTATTTCTTTTATCGGGAAGAAGTGCGAAAAATAATGGAGTTATGATATTGTTAATTTCATCATAGCCATGAATGGTATACAACTGTTTAAAGGCTTTTGGGCAACTTCTGAAAGTGCCATCAGCAAAGAAATGATTGAAATTACTCATTTTTGTTGTCACATCACGAATACAAAATACAATGATTCTAAAATCTCCATCTTCATATTCACAAAGATAAAAATGTTGGTACTTCATGGGTATTTCAACGTCCGTAGCATTTGAGAAACGCATTTTTGTGGTACCAACTACTTTGTTTCGCCCATTGTAAAGGTCACTTTTCACACTGCTGAACTTTGGTATATCGCCGACGAAATTATATCCATCGTTTTTTAAATCACGAACCATATTGTCGTATTGTTTGGGGATTGATTCAAAATTGCAACTACTCACTCTCTTGAGATCATCCAATTTTTTCAAAAATGTGGTTTTCGCAAAATTACGTCTGCAATCGGTTTCGTGTGCTCTTTGCATTATTATCTCATTACGAGTATTTAAAGTAATATTACCTCTGCATCCTTTTGTAAGGCTACATTTCCAAAATGAGTTTTTATTTACATATATTTTTTTACGGCTGTAACGCCTACCATCGTACAACGCAGAAACACCTCCTCTTCTTGAACTAATGAATTCAATGTTAGATGTATTTGGGTATACATTTAAAGTAGACATGTTGATGTCTCCGGAACAGACTATTATACTGGTCTTAAATCGTACACATACTCGTGCAGTAAATACAGTAATCTAATGTGTATTACACATATATTGCAATTAATCGATAACCTCAAGAGGCAAATAAAATGATAGATGTCAACTACGTCAGTAACAAAAGAAAATATATTCTGAACATCTGAAAAAAGTTTGAATTCTTAAGTCTGAAAAAAGTTTGAATTCTTAGCAGATTTGGTTGAGTAACAAGAAAGTTTTTACTCCTTCGGCAACTGGTTGCGAAACTGCAAAGGTAAAATATTATAGGTGCGTATCAAGAATCGACATTCGTCTTTGGCAACTGCTTGAGTAAAAAGAATATCCAATATTTTTAAGCAACTGGTTGCCAAACTCAGTTGCCATCACGGCCGGAGGGGTTTACAGGCTAATTCAGATGGTAGTTGTATTTGTAAGAGCATTAATTGAAATGTGGGATGATGTCTGCTTGTAATTTTGATAAAAAATGTGCATAGTATATAGATAATGTAGTGCAAAGAAGAGTAATTTTTACCGTAGTTATAACAGGTGTCTTGCGTATTATTAGGTTTGTTATGAAGTATATGAGTGTTTGAATTGTATGAGATAAGTGTATTTGGTAAGTTGTTAAATAAATTAGTTGTATGTGTAATGTAGTTATGTATAGGATCAGTGTACTTACATAGAAGTTCTTCAATGACTACATGATGCATAGGCGTAAAGTGGAGAAGGTAAACTGTATTAAAACTGTAATGTAACACTTGCAAACTTATAGAAAAGAGTCATTGATTCGCTTGTATAAGGAGATCTCGCAGGGTCTGATCCGTCTTCACCAGAATCTGTTTATCTCCTGCAGCTTTTTTCAGGAATATGTGCCCATTCGTAGACCAGCAAAAGTCGAATTTGTGTTGTTTAGCAAACTCCCTTGCTGTGTATAGAAGTTTTCTCGAGTTAGGTGGGAGGAATTCTGATATGTATACTGGTTGTCGCTCACCTGATAGGGCTATACATTGGGTGTTCAGCCGATCGTTACCTGGGTGTTTTTTATTGAAGGTGCAAACTGCTGTCAGCAGCTGGTTTTTTGAGTGTACGTTGGTAAACTCAGCTACGATTGGTCTTATTGTGTTCGGTTTGCCCGGTAGGCGGTATGTATCACGAATGTGCGAACTATCTATCTTCATATCGACTGTCGCTCCCACTTTGGTGATAATTGTTGTCAGATCCGATGGTATCTCCTTTTCTTTGAAAGGGATGTTACGTATTTCGATGGATGCTGGACGTGAGGTACGTAGTTGATCATTAAGTTTTATTTCCTAGCTGTGTATGTATTCTCTCGTCGTCTGTTTCTCCTTGTTCAATATTTCTATCTGTGTGTGCATGTCATCATATTGCTTGCTAATGAAGGTTATTGTTTTTTCAATTTCTGAATTCGATTTTTGTATAGCCGAATTTTGAAGCTTGAGGTCGGCTATTTCAGCAGTTAATTTATTTAAAGTTGTAGTTACATCATTGCAGAATTTTTTGAACGAGGCTTCTTGTTCAGCTTTCCATGTTGACAACATCTCCTGTAACTCTATTTTGAGATCTCTGCTTTCAGTGCCAGGGGAGTAAGGGCAAGTACGTTTATATCTCGCCGTAACATTTATATTTTCGTAGGGGCTACTGGATACCAGTTGTGGTATGTTGGGATCGGACGTTGTTGTTAATATTGGCGCATTTGTAGACTCCGGCGGTGGTGAGCGTTGAACACGGGGCATTGTAAGCGTAGATGAAGAGTGACGAATAAGACGTACTGCGTCGTCGCTCAGCTTAGTGTAGCGTGTATGTTATAGTAAGCGCCTGCGACCGGTCCCAGCGGAGCGCGAGTGAGAGGCAAATTATGAGTATGGTACTCTTTCCGCACGGGGGCGTGGCCAAGTCGGTGTCCGGTGAAGGCCGCGGCGGCGACGGTCAGTGTAGATGGAATACTGGACGCGAGAATGAGCTTTTTAGCCAAATTACTATGGGCGATAATTACGCAAATTTTAGGAAGCAAATATTAATATTTTATTTTAAAAAATGAACATACGTCAACTCTCAAGCACAGTATCGGACGGAGTAAATACGACGGAGTAAATAATTGTGTATATTTATGATAGGTAGTCTACTAATATAATATAACAAAAATATGCCTAATTTGATTGTTTAAAACAATATTGCATATAAAGCACTGATTGAAAGTACCTAATCCAATGAAACAGTTTCAAGGCTATAAATATATTACAAAGTCATTTAAATCTGTCTAATGAAAACGGTGGGTACTATATGGATTGCTGCGAGAATAAATTTTTATTTTAATGTGACTTTAACATAAAGCTTAAGCCGGCGGCTTTGCCCGCGTCTTTCTATTGAGATTTCAGCTCAGATTAACTAGCATAGATGAGCGATGAGATACTCGCTCGCATATTGAAACCTTTAAATGCTTGGTTTTAATTTAAATAAGGACGGACAGTAAAAATAAATGAAAGAGTTGCATATTTTGCTATATTAAATCGTTTAATAAATCTGATCTGATAACAAATTTGAGCGTCACTCAATTTATCGAATAAATATTTTGCACCTATATTTAAGACGTCTCCCTTGTAAAAAGTATTGAGTGAAACTAAAATTACATCATCAGATGCTTATCATTATTATAAATTAAATAAATAAATAATTGCATCCTTAACTAAAATAAATAATTAAATATTACATAATATGTTGATACAAAAATCGCAAGATATAAAATTACAAAATGACAGAGTTCGCGTGGATGGATTCACTGTCTAGTTGAAGTAAGTTAGTGCATCTATAGGTACATTACTATCCGCCAACTATGAACATTAAATATTTTTGTCGTTAAATATCACAGGTAAATGAATGCGTGGACATAGTGTCGCATCACTTGAACAGTTGTTTAGCATAATGCCATATTCTGAAGAAGTACTCGTCACGGCGGAGCAACGAGCCGCGCGCATACGATCGAATGTCTGCGTCCATGTTGTGTTCTCGCATCCACGACGTGGTGGTCTGCGTGCTGAACGACGTTGGCTCCGTCATCTCGGTCTGCTCACCAATCTCCTCGTCCGCGTGCGAATCTAAACACATATTAAAGCAATATGTACGACTCGATTCACAATAATTTTTACATTATAATCTATTTATTGAAAAGGACACTTAAAGTCGAAATTACTTTATGGTTAATCATTTTGTTTGGCCTATGCAGATTTAACCGCGGCATTCTACATTTTAATAGATGGCAAGGTAATTACTATGGTGCAGTTAATTCAACAAATAAAATAAATAAGATCACGCCTGTGTTCCTTAAGGGGACAGATAGAGCTATCAGATAGTCTATAGTGCCACGTAATCCATTGCATAAAAAGTCTCATGTTGATTACGAAATATAGATGGTTTTGATACTCCAAAATTCTACGAGGAAAACTAAAAAAATGTTCACCGATTCGGGAATCAAAATCATACTCTTTACATCGCGAGTTGCGATTGCTTACACGTACATCTCGAATCTACAAATCCTAATCACAATGGGTCCTTTTGCACTGTCCGTCACCTATTAAGAGACTAACCGTATAATAGTCTGCATTTGAACTTATGCGGAACTTACCTTCTCCAGGTATAACTTTGAAAGGCTCGTCAGACTCTAAGGGCTCGCTGAGTCCGATTTCATTGCGAGCATATATCCTTATCATGTAAGTGTGATTTTCGCTCAAATCTTTGATATTGAATTTAAGAGTATGTGCATCGACTTTTCCAACTTCCATCCACATCGTTTTCGTGACGTCACGGATAGCGATGTTGTACCCCAGTAATGGCGCTCCACCGTCCCACTCCGGCGTGCCCCATGAAGTCATTACGATGTTGTTGCCAACTGTTCGTATTTCTAGCGGAGCTGTCGGTGGCGATGGAACGGCTGAAATTTTAGAATAGTAAGTAAGAAATTAAGTTTACAAGGAATTAATATCTAATTTCACTTAATGTACTTAAATATTTTCATAAAGAAATGTTGGTACCTATGAGACAGACATTACCTACATACAATAAATTACGATTTGTACAACAATGGCGATCAGTAATAAATGGTATTAAAACCGCATTTACTAAAATAGTTATTAGTAGGTATTTGTTCAATTTAAAATTCTTGTAAAGAGAATTGAAGAGAAATATATTATTTATTAACCATATTAAACGTTTTCTAATTAATTTATAACAATACGCCTGTCGTATCTAAACGAAGCTTTTATTACCTACTACTAAGCGAATTTAAAGCAAAAGGGAACTGACAATACCCAAACATGAGGTGGGTAGGTATTTTATGCGGGATCCCTTCTTTTTGCATAATGTTCTTTGTCCTAATATACTTCGGCATAATTTTTTTAGGCATACATTTTATGCTGGCATAATCATCTTGAAGACTAATTTGTTTTGGCATAAATTTGATTCGCATAAAAGTTAGTGACAGAACCGAATTGCTGCAAAACCGAGTCTACGTAGTCTTGTTTGTCCTACCCCTAGAGTGTAATTTAAAATCGTGTAGAAGCGTGGGGCCGCCGGAGGCCCGCAGCGCCGGAGCCGTGACAGAAACTCTGCCTGCTGCATGCTTGCTTGCATGCTGCATGCTTGCAGTTATGCTTTAGAATAATATGCTTAATCATTATTATGGTTAATGAAATTATGCTTAAAAAATTATGCGTAACAATGCGTAATTATATTATGCGAAAATATAATTATGCCAAACAAAATTATGCTAAGTTATATTAGGTCTTAAAATTTTATGCTAATGGATAGGGATCCATTTTATGCATGTTTCTTGACGAGAATATAACAGCTAGTGCTTAGAAATTAAAATTATATGTACTGTAACACATAATATATTTTGAAGCTCAAACTGTTACTTGCTGTAAGTTACAGTTTGGACTCAAAACTATAATACCTGATAATATAATGATAATAATATAATGATTTTAGATACATTTTTTTAACGTGTTATATCTTTATTTCTAAAAGGAATCAAATAAGTAAAGTCAAAAACTAGTGCCTATAAAAATTTATTATAGCTTCCGTAGACTTTTGCAGAACATAATAAAATTATTTGAGACTCATCAGAATTATCCTTCGCCTGTTTTATTAAATTCAATGTGTGTACCTAGGTGTTGATTCGATTCATGTCAAAATAACAATTTTATCTTTGATTTGAATAGAGGACCAAATTATCGATACATCAAAATCTAAATCTAATCTAATCTAAAGCGAGCGGCAGTTGATTGTGAATTACTCAAGGGCTAATAAACGAAATATATAAGCTTAAATGCTTTTTTGTGCTTTGCTTCAAGAATTGAGATCATCCTTACTCCTATTCAATCTTTTGGGCTTCAGTCTAATTCGATCAAATCCATTCTCTGAATAAACCCAACATTTCAGATCGATTTAAATACCTAATTAATTCTTTGATCCCAATTGGTCGGATTGCTTTAAATCACCATAATTCGGAGATAACGTAATTATGATATGATTGTCCTATTTATCGTCAAATTATATGGACATGCCTAGTACAACTTAACGTCAAATTGTCAAAATGACAAGTATTTAAGATAAGTGTACAGACTATGACCGGCGCCTTTTTTTAAATTAAACTTTTTGTATTTTTACTTTTTACATAGATATTCTATTAATGTTTACTGTGTCATTTAACGTGGGCCATCTATAATAGGGAACTAAAGTACAGCCGTGAGTAAATTTTAATAATACGTGATATGGTTAATTACTTAGTTACCCTCTGATGAGTGTAACTACTTAACACTTCTTGCGATATTTTGATATATAATTACATGTAGGAATGTCTATATTTTTTATAAAGTTATGTGTTCGATTTGCAAAAGTGTAGGTACTAGGTTTAATATCATAAGTAATTATTAAGTATAATGTTAAATCTGAGGGAGTATTGTAGGTAACTAAGGAACTATAGGCTATGTAATGTGTTCAGGCGAGGTACTTACTTGCGTGCTTCTCTAGCTTCACTGTTTGGGATTCTGCCGCTAAACTGACACCAATTGCATTTTCTGCTGATATTCTAAAGATCAGTTCATCTTTTTCTTTTATATTTTCAATGCAATGTTCATAAACTGACCCACCAACTGTTATAACTTTGGTCCATGATTTTGCTTTAGCAGTCTTATATTCAATTATGTAATCTATAAAATAATATATAAGTATTCATGTGAATAAGCAAATAAAAGGTATTTATAATTATTTCTATAAATGCATATCTGAAGTAGCTACATAAGAAAACAAGTTGTAATTGTGGACACATATAATTGTGCTCTATAAGAAAAGAATCTTTAGTTTAAGCTAAAAATAAAAATATAAAGGTATTTCACCATTATAGTCACAAAACAAAATTAAGTATGCAAAATATAATTCTTTTTTATTTAAGTAAGTATGTATATACTGACATAATAATGTGCAGCATAATTATATTATTATAAATATATATATATATGCTTACTAGTTACAACACTTCCACCATCACTTTCTGGTGCAGCCCATTGTAGAGTCACAGATCTTGAAGTTGTCTCTCTGACTGCAAAGTTTTGTGGCTGTGTTGGCGGAGCTGAAACAGTCAAATAATAATACATTAAGTTACTGTTTAACACTAGTATACACCTTATATTTTAATTTAAAAAACAAAAATCAAATTTTAGAAAGTAAAAAACTGTAAGTAGTTTGGTTTTTAAAAATAGGTATAAACACTTGTTAGTTTGCTCTAGTTCTGATATTAACTTTAATTCAAATGTACTACATTTTATTTTCCTGTTGTGGATGGTAAAGAATTTTGCCAATCTGCAACAGCACATAATGTTTAGGCAACAAGATTTTAATAAATAAATGAATATAAATAATGGAGACTTACACAGTGTTTTACCAATTGTTATTTTCTCTTCAGATGTATAGGGTAGACTTGTTCCTATCTCATTACGGGCACATATCCTGAATTGGTATGTTACATTGACTGTCAACTTTTCTATTTTTGCTATAGTCTTCGACACTGTAGCAATATGTTTCCATTTCTTGCCTTCTTGTTTGATTTCAACACTGTAATCAATAATTGGTGACCCACCATTTTTCTCTGATGGATACCATGTTATAGTCAAGGAATCGTTGTTGATGCCATATAAGCCCAATGGGCCTAGAGGTGGAGAAGGAACATCTGAAAAATGAAATATGTATAAATTGGATATCCTATAAATAACCGAGTGATACAAATGATACATTTATGAATAAAATTATTACCGAGAGCATGCTTTATTACAATAGGTTCACTCTCCAGGGCTTCAGAGAATCCTATGGGATTCTGAGCCATTACACGGAACAGGTATTCACAATTTTCATTCAGTCTTTGTATACAATAAGTATCTACATCTTTGTCAACATCTGCCACCTTAACCCATTGATTGGTGTCAGGCTCATGTTTTTCAATCGCGTATTTGGTTAGTTCCAAGCCACCGTCGTCTAACGGAGGCTTCCATTCTATCGTTACAGATTCTTTGCTTATTTCACGCATGACTACAGGACCCTCCGGCTTGCTCGGTTTATCTGCAAAATGCATTACAAGTAATTATATCATTTATCCTTAGTCGGCTCTAAAGATGGCGAAAAAGTAGGAACAGCTTTCTATGAAACATTAATGACGACGAACTTAGAATAGAAAATAGCGATAACGAACATTAATTCGTAATATTCGATAATTGTATGGATACCGCATCCCAATATTAGTTAATTCTTTGTCACTGATTATATCCGATAGTTTGAAGATGGCAGCATTGATAGATCATGGTTAATCAACGATGCTTTGTAAGACTGCGACGACAGTCATGACCATTTTTTTATTGTCTCTCGGATGTTATAGGTACAGATGACAACTACCTCGTCGTCATACTGCATGACGAAGTTCTTGTACACGACGTTCAACGACAATAATCTTTTTAATGTTCTTACAAATAAGTACCTCTCCGTAAGTACGCACTATAGGTATGTGTACCTGTTTTCTAGGCTCCGTTCTAATTGAATTATGATTTAATCGCGTTCGGCGTTATATGTTCAGTAACTCTATAATATAGTTTCTTTACAGATGGTAGTAGACTTGTCGTCTTCTAGATCTTAAATAATGTAGGTAAAATTGATTTTGAATAGAGCGCAAATGTATAGATAATAATAGATAACCTTACCGTAAACTTTAAGTGAAACATCAAACGATGTGCTTCCAGCTTTGTTGTGAGCTTCAATAGTGTATTTACCGGAGTGCGCGCGGCTTAACTCGGTTATTTTGATCGTACTGATATCATCCTCAGTTATCACTTTAACATATTTTGATTCGGTTATCTTACTGCCGTTTATATACCAATTTGTTGCAGGTTGAGGTATTCCTTCAAGGTAAGCTGTCACAGACCATTGCTCGCCTACTCTATGTTTCTGGTTGGCCTCTTCGTCAGATACTTTTATAATAGGCTTTTGTTGAATTTCGAGGACACACGATGTTTCAACTTCACCGTGATCATTAGAAGCAATACAGCTGTACTTTCCTTCTGTTGTTTCTGTAGCCGTAACTACTAGAGTAGCTACTCTGTTAACATAAGTTGCTTTAGCCGTTTTAAGCTTCTTGCCATCCTTGTGCCATACCACTTTAGGCTCAGGAACTCCGCCGAATATACATGTTAATTCGATATCTTCGTTAGGCTCTCTAATTACGTCTTTGAGTGGTCTTTCTACAGTTGGAGCCTGAGCTTTTATAATATCTTCAACAAGTATATATTCAGTAATCTCAGATGATTCACTGACTCCTACCTCATTGACTGCATATACTCTAAATCTGTATGATGATTTCGTTCTAAGCTTTTCTACTGAGTACTGAATTTTTTTGACGTTTTCTATAGATAGCCATCTGAAAATGTATAAAAGTTATTTTCATGTTGTTAGCTATCTGAACGCTATTTATTTCAGTAAGAAAACGATTTATTTTGTCATAGGGCAAAGTGGAGACAACTGAATTAGCACACACTTTCGATGCGCGTGCCACAAAGCTAACCATAATTATAATCGGTTATGTAAACTTTATAACGAGCCAACAGCTCTTTAAACAATTACAAGCTTACTTTCTAGATTATGTTAGATATCGTTAGTCAATATTTGATAGGTACATGTAGCAAAATAACAAGTTGTGCTCAATGTTTATAATAAAAGACTAACGACTTGTACTACCACCTCCAGATAGAATTTATCTATAAGTTAAAAGCTTTGCCATCTCTCTTTTTTAACTTAACATGAGTGAGACAGCATGCGATTTATCTTTCGAATAACTTTTACTTGTTAGTGGTAGGAGTGGCCGTAAGTTTTATTAATTATAATCTGTAGAAAGAACTATTTTATCTGAGACTTTATAACATTAACGGCCACTCCTAACACTAACAAGTAAAAGTTATCCGTTAGATAAATCGCATGCTATATCACTCATGTTAGGTTAAAGAAGAACGATGGCGAGAATTTTATCTTATAGATAAATTCTATCTGGTGGTGGTAGCCCTTATAATTATTTTTAGAAAATGTTCTACTAATCGGTTGGCAGCCTGTGTTATGATGCCAGTTATTAGTTGATAGCAAGTAATCGCTATCTAAGATACTGGAGGATTATGTTGTGCTGTTTTGTGGTCAGCTATTGACCTTTAAAATTGTATTGCATTAATGCACTATTAATAACTGAGACACGTCAGGAGCAAAGAGCCAAATCTGATAATGAATTTTTTTACATTATAGCTCCGATCTAGCCATTTGTAATAAAAATTACAAACGGTATTCTCTCAAATAAAATAAACGTCAAAATGAAAATAAATATTTTAATTTTGTTCACATTTGACGATTGTTAGACTAGGCCTGCATTCTACTTTGAACATGTTTAGTTACTTCATTTAGTCGTCAGATGTATGCTCTAAGCAATAGATGATTTGATGCTATAATATGTAAAAGATGCAGTGTATTCTTTATTGTTGTTATTTATTATAATTGAATTAAATATATAATATTAAAACATCGTCGAACATAGCAGCTTTCGTTGAAAAACAAATGTCTTTTTGCATATTTTCAGTATATACCAAATCCTTTTGTGTACTTACTCTGTAGTATTGATTTCTTGATATTCAAGTATATAACTATCAATCTCGGAGTGTCCTTTATTTTCAGGCTCGTTCCAACAAAGGTTTATTGAATTATTAGTTATTGTTAATATGTTGGGCTTCCCAGGCGCTGAAGGAACATCTGTGAAACAAATTAATATAAATTTATTTTATGAGTAGAAAAGTTGAGATAGCCTTTTATACCACAAGATAGAGTAGTAGTTGTATCGTACATTTTAGTACACTTTTAATAAAATCACTACACTAAAGAAGTCCACATATTCTTTGTACCTAGTTAATTTCCATTTGTACTTCGTTTTGAAATAATTTCTTTGTTTGACTAAGAATGGAAATGGAGAATAAGGTTTGACTTAGGCGCGGTTACTATATCAAGAAACGAGCCATTTTACCTACTGACAGTTACATTTTGACATATTTTTTATAGAATGTGTCAAAAATTCTCAGTCTGAGCCGCTTTTTGATTCATATCAACCAAATTACTGATACATTTGCTTAGACCCAGTGCCCATGAACTGGGCCTAAGCAAATAATAAATAAATAAATAAATAAATATTCTACCACATACACAAAACACCATCTAGCCCAAACTAAGCAAAGCTTGTACTATGGGTACTAGACAATGGATAAACATACATATATACTTTTTTTTTTCGTAAATACATACATATTATACATAGAAACACCCAGAACAAGACAAACATCCATGTTCATGCACACAAATATTTGACTTGTGCGGGAATCGAACCCGCGACCTCAGGAGTAGCAGTCGGTTACACTAACCACTACGCCATCGAGGCCGACTTATTAAATGTATCAGTCATTTTGGTTTTCTGTAACCAAGCTGACAATACGTTAAATTTTCGTGCGTTTATGTTGTAAAATCATACGTATTTGCTATATAGAATATATATATCATATTCATTATCCATCCAGGGACCCACATAAACAAAGACCAAAACGGTCCATTTGTTTTAAAGAATTTTGTGTATAAAGATAATTTAATTGATAATGAAGTCAAGACCTATTTATGTATATTAAGTACAGTACAACTTACCCAGAACAACTACGTTGATTTCTACATTTGCCTCTCCGCAATTGTTTTCGAGACGTAAGCGATAGGTTCCAGCATCAACATGTTCAACCTTTTTAATGGTAAGACTTGCTGTTTTAGAGTCTATAGCCGGTTTTGTATGCTTGGACTTTTTAATGATTTTAGAGTTTACGACCCATTCATCATTTGGCTGTGGCACAGCTTCATATTGAACGTGCAAAGTAATATCGCTACCTCGCTTTATTCTGTACTCGTTATCGTAACCTAGTATTTTGGGCGGGAACTCTACAACTGTAAATTATTATATGTATTAATTCAGTCAAACATAACACTATTATAATGTTGTAATAAAATTATAATAGATATATAAATAATCTTACCTTCCACTATTAATTTTGTTGTACATTTAGCATCTAACACAACGCAAGAATATTCGCATTGGTCATCTTCAGTACATTTTCTTATAATTAAGGTCCGCTTGTTGGTGTCTGATATTAAAGTGAACTTCTCTGTATCTTCTACCCTACTTTTCTTTTTATACCACGTGACTTCTAGGGATTCATCTGGTATTTCAATGGTCAAATAGGCATCTGTATTTGCAGGCACTACAATGACTTCTGGTAGTCGTATAGTAAAATCTATTGATGGTTGTTCGACTGTAAGCTTTGCTGTACATTTATCATTCCCTACTTCACAAGCGTAAACTCCTGCATCGTCAAGTTCGCAATCATATATTTTTAATTTCTGCTTTTTGCCGTCTATTGTTAGTTGCATATGGTTAGAGAATTGGATCTCCGAACCATCTTTGAACCATTGTACTAATGCATCGCCTTTAGTAAGTTCTATTTCAAATGTGGCTTTACTGCCCTTATTTACTTTTTGGTCTTGTAAACGAGATATTATTTCAGGTGGTAATTCGACGACCGTTACTTCTGCCGTGCATGAATCGTCTCGAAGTCTACAAGTATATTCGCCTTCATCATGAACTGAAGTATTCCTAATGAACAACTTTCGAACATTTCCTCGTTTCTCCAGCTCATATTTATTTTTCTTTGCTTTGATATTTTCTCCATCTTTTTCCCAAAATACGTCAGCTGTCTCAGAATTTATTTCAACCTCTAAAATAGCAATATCTCTCTCTTTAACTTCAAAGTCTTGTAGGCGTCGAATGAATTCAGGGATAGTTTCATGAACAATTAATTTAGTATTGGTTTCTTGATCTTTTACAACACATTTTATTAAACCAATATCAGTTAATTTGGTTTTCTTAATTCTTAATTTGTGGACCCGACCTTCTTGTACAATTTCTCTATGATCCATGCCACTTACTTCTTTGTTGTTATGATACCATTTAGTTGAAACAGTATGAGATGTATGACATTCTAAAATAACAGTCTTGCCTTCTTCAGTTTCGTAAATACTATTTAAGTTTTGCACAAATATTACTTTATCAACATCAATAGTTACTCGGGCACCATGCGAAGCTTTACCTGCACTATTTGACGCAACACATTTATAATCGCCAGAATCAATTTCAGAGTCGACAGTTGATATTATTAGCTCAATATTTTCACCGTCAAAATTCTGAGTAACTGTCTCTGATGGTGTTATTATTTGATTATTTCTATACCATGTTATGGAGGGTACGGGATTACCTGTAACTTTAGCTATCAATTTTATCATTCCTTTTTCTTTTACTGTTATCTCTTGGAATCTGTTAATAAATAGTGGAGGCTCAGCGTTTTCCTCGGTAGGTTCTGGAAAATTTATATGATAATTGTTTTAACAGGTAAATAGGATGGTTAAAATAACGATAGAAGTTTTTAGTAACATTACCGCTATAAACATTTTTGTTGTTAGTGTACATGAGATTTTAGATCAACATAAAAATGTCACTGTGATCATCATATGTGCCCCCGAAATGTAAGACATGCAGAATACCTACTTTCACTTATTAAGTTGAGGTGTCACATTATTACGTTTGAATAAAATATGACTGGTGGAATTTTAGTGACTGACAAGGGTTAATAACAGTTGAACTTGTTGTCACACATCTAGTACATTTTATGTTCGTGCTGGTATTAAAAATTATCTCACTGGAATCTTAATAATACCTACTTAGATTCGTTACCTATCTAAGGCTTGGGTCACGAATCTGAGCATCACTTATAAGTTGATTTACGCCAAGTGAATGAAGAAGATAGATTAATAAGAAGTTTAATAAAATGATATATAAATATTTAATTAAACTAGATAGTCTTACCTTCTATATTGATTACAGCACTAGTTTCTGTCGAACCTTCTGAATTTATAGCTTTCAGCGTGTAAACACCATCATCTTTACCTTTCTTTGGTTTAATAATTGTAACAGTATGAGTGTCACCGTCTGATTTTGTAGTAAGCGATTTAACGGGCTTATTGTTTTTATACCACGTTACCGTTGGCTGAGGATTGCCAACGACTTGCGTTGAAAGAAGAACGCTTTCACCTTCTCTTATAGTCATGCTCTTAAGTGGTTCAATTACTTGTGGTTTTTCCTTTTGACCTGTTTTAATTTTTAGTACTATCGGCAGGCTGGCTTCGCCTTCTCTGTTTACAGCCAGAACAGTATATGTTCCTTCCTGATATTTCTTCACATTTGATATTTTTAAAACGCTACAGTACATGTGCATATCAGATTCCGTTGCAATGGAGATATTCTCGGTTGGAACTATTTCCTCGCCTTTAAAGAACCATGCTATATCAGGTTCAGGAATTGCAACTAACCTGCATTCTAAAAATATTTGAGATCCTTCGTCGACATATTGTGCTTTCGGTCTTTTTGAAAAGGTTGGTGGAATTCCTTCTAAAATATCAGCAAGTGAAGATTCTCTTGAAAGACTCTTTCTTGAGAGTATCGTCATTTCCGATCCGTGATCAGATAGCGGCGCTTCGACTATTAACTCTGTAGTACTTGATGCAAATCCGGCAGCGTTCTTAGCAACACAAGTAAATGTACCCGCGTCTTCAGGGAACACTTCTCTAATGACCAATGTAGCAACGTTATCATCATCATAATACATTTGGAAATCTTGTGACGGTTTTATTATTGCAGTTTGTCGGAACCAAGTTATCTGTGGTCTGGGGTACCCTTCAACTTGACATTCGAATTGGACAGTAGAACCGTCTGGAGTGTGCTTTGGTCGTAATTTTTCTGTAAATATTGGAGCTACCGCCTGCTCTTCGGGTGTAGGTTCTGTAATTTATAGATTATAAGTAAATAAATAATATCATATATTGCAAACTGACTGAACAACTTGTTGCAAATGTTGTACTGTGCCATTTTAAATATAATACCAATACTTACTTTTGAAATAGTTCCTATACAGTATTTCGGTATATCTACTAATTACCAATAATGTCTATTTGGATTTTCATAGAGGTAAGTTTCGTTTCAATGGGAAACATATTGTAGAACACATTATTGTTGCACATCGTTATTGCTAATATCAGACCCTCTGAATTGGGAAGAACATTAAAATAATGTAAATTCTGGCAGAATACTCACTTTCAAATACAGGCAATTTATCAATTTTTTCATTTAACTTTTTCTGTAGATATAATGTGTAATTAGCTTCGTCCATTAAATATTGTGCTGGCACCCATCCTTTTTCCTCTGTAAGATGTTTACGCACAAACCACCAGTCTTGATTCGTCGTTTCTAAAAGAAATTGTGCCACATTAAATATTACTATACTCTTTGTAATACTAGAATACGCTAGAGACGATGAGATTTTGGCAACATTTTATACATGACAACATAAGATAATACAAGTTACATAGGCATCAAATTTATACTTACCCAAAATGTATAGCCTTTCGCCCTCCACTAAATTGATTGCTTCATCAGTTTCTGCTACGTAAGAATATACAGCAAAAACTGTATCACCACTGCGCACATCGAGGGGAGTTTCTGTAAAATACGCTAAATATCTATAATATTCTGAATAAAAGTATGCTATTAATTTAGAATGTTATAAAGTACTTATATCAAGCTTATAAAATATTAACGACTCCGTCTTATTTTTATATCAAATAGTCTTACGTTACCTTATGAAAGCTATATTTAATCGTCTAACCGTACGTCAGAAAGTATAGAAATCTCTTCCTAAGAAGCTGATAGCTTTGATAGTTTTTATATGTGTACTCCAGACATCTATACCCAATTTTATATACATATGTATATCAGAATATTTTATTAAATACATGTCATATTTGTAAAATCTTTGAAATTCCATATATAATAAACCACAATATAATTATAATAAACTTAAAATCTTCAAGATATATTAATACATATTTGGCAGAGCTACAATACACCATTTGAAAGAAATTTAAAAAAGAGCGAGGTCAGGTTTTTGTTTGCCTAAATATATTTTGTTAAGTCAGATATATACCAATATTCAGGTAAAGGATCATGACTTTGCCTGAAAATTGGTTATGATTTTTAGTTGCAGCGTATCATATATAACTGCAATGCTCAATATCATTTGCTACATTAAATGTCTTAGTGGCTTGTCGACCACTGCATAGAGCAACTATGCAGAGTTATACCAACATTATTATGTTGGTATAAAATAGAGCGATCAGAATACAATAATATGCTCACCTGGAAATTCTTGTTCTCTCGCTATGCTCATAGATACATCAGCTTCTGTAATATGACACAGTGATGCAAATACTTATTAAAATGTTATTTATTATAGATTATTCTGTTTTGTTTTAAAACCCATGCTCTGAATAGAATTTTTGCTTTAAGTACTAATATCAAGCTATAATTATATTTTTAAAAAGCGTTATGCATTAGTGCTTCCTCAGAGTTTTAGCTAATTGTACACCCGCATATAATTTAGAGTACAGTCTGTCTATAAAGAGTAGAAATTATTTTTTGCGGAACTAACTTTATACTGTGGCTGGCAACACTACAATGTAAACATTGTTCGCTTTAATTACAATTCTTGCTTATTTTTCTAAAGTTTTCTTGAAATTATCCAAAAACTTCATACATACATATTCACAATGAATAAGACAATACACAGCGGCACTCGCGAAGTCATATATAAAGTCTTCATGCGATGTTTAGTCGAATTCCAAGCCGGTAGATTACTCACGGAGATGAAAGACGTTTATAAACGAACAGCGGATCGGACTGGTAAGTTTTGATTTAACGTAATACTTATATGACAGTTTATACTCTTTTAAATGGTAATATCTTATCCAAAAATGGCTTTATTACGAAATGTTTAC
The DNA here is from genome assembly GCA_963675205.1 of Catocala nupta. Classification (NCBI taxonomy): domain Eukaryota; kingdom Metazoa; phylum Arthropoda; class Insecta; order Lepidoptera; family Erebidae; genus Catocala; species Catocala nupta. The sequence goes on from OY776078.1 coordinate 14,257,779, forward strand.
TTCCATCAACTATTTATAGTTTGTGTGACTGGTTTTGATACTTATGACATTATCATTATTATTTACAGGGAAATCCGAGAATACGGTGCGACGAATAGTTTTGGATGGAGCCAAAATAAAGGAAAATTTAGTACTTCTGCTAAACGTAGGAAAGGACGCCCAAGAAAAGAGTTTAGACGATTTTGACCAGTGTGCAATCCGACAAAAAGTGCTGTTCTTCTATAGTGTAAAAAAAGAAGTCTAAACTTAACAAAATACTTGCCATGGTAAGGGAAGACCTTGGTTTCAATGGAAGTCGAGCACACTTACACAACATTTTAAAATCTATTGGTTTTAAATTCAAAAAATGTAAATCAAACGGAAAAGCTTTGATGGAAAACACTAATATTTGTATCAAAAGGGAAAAATATTTAAAAGTTATTATGGACAATCGTAACTTACCTGAAGAATTTCAAAAAGATATCATATATCTGGATGACAGTTACATTCACTCATCATATAAATTAAAAAAATATTCGCAATCAGTTGATACCGACGGAGTAATTCAAAATATATCTATAGGAAAAAGATGGATTCTTATCAACGCAGGACGTGACAAAGGGTCTGTGCCGAAGTCTCTTCTCATTTTCACTAGTACTAACAAATAGGATGACTATCATTCTGAAATGAACAGAACCAATTTTACAAAGTTGGTAACAGAAAAGCTCATCCCAAATCTGGAATATTCTTCCATAATTGTAATGGATAACGCGCCGTATCATTATATTGTAAAAAATAAGGCTCCCACAACATCCAACAAAATTGCTGAAATCAAACTATGGCTGGAAGAGAATAATATTAATTTTGATCCGACCCTACGAAAACCAATGCTATTAGATTTGGTGAAAAAATAAATCAGGATCAGTTTATGAAATTGACGAGTTTCTAAGCGAGCACGGGCATATAGTCGTAGGGCTGCCACCTTATCACTGCGACCTGAACCCAGTTGAACTAATATGGTCTTTGGAAAAAAGGAAAGTGGCAGCACAAAATGTTGGATCCAGAGATATAATTTTGCTTCCATAACTCCATCAGATTGGAAATCATGTTGTGACCATGTCAAAAAGATTGAAAAGGAGTACTACGAAGAGGCTCTTCAAAATATAGAAGAATTAATTATAAGAGTTGGTGACGATAACAGTAGTGAGTCTGAGACAGAATCAGAAGATTCCTGTCTGCCAAATACTTCTCGCCAAGATTCTGCTGAGGAGATAGACGACAATATGTCTGATGTCGAATATTTCGATTTTGACATGTTGGATGACTTATTTTAGAAAATAAATATTTCATTAAAACTTCTCTTTTGTTATTCTATTTAACCACAAGCTGTAAAGTAGTTATGTGAAGTACTAAGTTACCTTAGTATCATCACAAAAATTAATGCCAATAATACAGTAATTAGCAAGTATCAAAACCAGTTACTTACATAGTATTTCGGATACCAGGTGAAAGACAGTGGCGCCCTCATTTTTTGTCTACTCTTTATAAACAGACTGTACATACAATCACTAATACAATTAGTAATTGAATATCACATAAACTTATACAACATGTAACATAAACGCACATCCTGAAAGTAGTTTGTTTAAAATCGGCTACTGAATCCAGCAATTTTTAATATAGGTAATTTTTTATCCCTACAATAATTAAAACGAATTAAATTATAGGCAGCTATTTATTAAACAGCTGAAATAAACTAAAATGTATCGTAATTCAAGGCAATAAGGTTTTTGATGCAATAAAGGCAATAATGTTTGAATTATTGTAATATAACCATACTATCCGCGCACAATGAGGAGAACTGATTCGTTAAGGTGCCGGCCACACTGCGGGTGGTCAGCGGTCAGAGTTCGAGGTTGTGCATTATATCTGTGACATGTTGTATATAATATACCTTAAATATGACCTTAAGAGTAATCATCTTAGAAATTACTACAGTATTTTTTTAATTCTGTATTATGTATTAACTGACAATGTATAGGTTAAAACGTATACATTGTTACGGTAAGATAAATCTTACACATACAAACATACATACGTATATACGACCTAAATAATGAATACCTATATAAATCATTATTTAGGTATATATAAAAATATCGTAATTGATATTCATAAGCCTAGATTTACTATGACATATAAATGTGAGGTATTTCATTGTAATAGTAAAATAAAAATAATTCACTGTTAAAGGGTTCATGTAAATATACAGTATGCTCCGGATAAACCGTGTATTATATTGTAATAATTATTAATTAATAAACTCGATAAGTGCAATGTGTAAAATGCTTGAATAGCAACGCTAATAAAAATAAACGGACGAAAAAATATGAAGCAACGTAAATAGTTGTTAAGTTTATTAGTTTCTCACTAAGCTTTGATGTAGCCTTTTTTAAATTATGTACCTTGAATTTTAGATGGTTTTCTGGGTTTTCTTTTAGCTAGAATTGTAAGTTGTTCTTCTTCATATGCTTCTTCAGTAGTCCTCTTAGGCTTTAGTTCGATACTTAGTTCTTCCACTTCGCTAACTTCGTACGTTGGCTTTTTAGGTTTGCGCTTTAGTTTTAGTTCAACATTTTCTTCAGTTTCTGCTTCACTTAATACAATTTCTTCAGCTTGGTTATCATCATCCACTTCTTGTTTTAATTGGATCAAAGTTTCGTCAGCCGCTTCGGAAATAGTAATTTTCTTTTTTGGTTTTAATTTGATTTTGCTAGACAGTGATAATTCTTCTTCTGTATATTGTTCTGTTTGGGGTTTAACGTCAAATGATACTTCTTCTTGATCGTCAATTTTATATTTTGGTTTCCTGTCTAGCTTAATGCTAACGTCTTGAGAAATTTCAGATTCCTTATCAATAGGCCTTGGTTTTGTTACTGTTATTGTTGACATTATTTCCTCAGGCGATTGTTCTTTTACTAGTTTTGGTTTTTTCAAAGACATCATCACATTGGCAGTTTCGTTGGTGTGTTCTTCATCACTCTCTAATATTTCAATGACATCTTGTTGCACATTATCATCTTCCTCTTCATAAAATTTAATTGAAGCTTCGTTAGCCTCTTCACTGAATGTAGGCTGCCTATGTGGCTTTAGTTTTACTTTGCTGGTTAAAGAAATTTCTTCCTCGGCATATGAATCTAACTGTATATTGAATTCCTGTTCTACATCTTCCTTTGTCTTTATTGTTTTAGGTCTGAAAGTAACGGTTTCTGGCTCGGTGATTTCCGGTAAAGTGACCGAAGGCTTTCTAACGGTTTTTAATTTCTTTTTAATAGTTACTTCGTCTTCGGTTTCCTCTGTCTTTTTTAGGCTTGGTCGTTTTGCTTTTATAGTAAACTGCTCAGGCTCGTCTGCTTCTGTGCTTTCGTCAAAAGATTGCACAGGCGATTCTTGTAGATGTTCTTGTTCTAGGCTTACACTCTGTCTTTTAGCATCTACTATATCTGCATAACCAAATTCTGGCTTTTCAAGTTCAGTTTTTTCTATTTCAGGTAATTTTGGCTGCTTGTATACCTTTTTCTTAATTTTTTCTGCTTCTTTAACATTTCTAGATAGTATACCATTTTGTCGCACACTGCCTAAGTAAGTCACTATGGGTTTTATTATGCTTGGTGGCCAGTCAAGCACGTACTTGATTCGACTCTTCAGCTGGAATTTGGGTAATTTTACTACTGTAGTATCTTGTTTCGGCTTACTCACTGCTTTCTTTAGTTTTAGTTTCGTAAATTGAGGTCCTTCAACACTTTCAGCATGTTGGGGTTTACTTAATTCGACTTCTTTTCTCTCTATTTTAATGGGAGTTAGCTTTGTTTTAGATGGCTTTTCTTTAGTTGGTGTTATATCTTTAGTTATATCTACTTTAATCTTTTCTTCCATTATTTGATCTATTAATGGTTCTTCTGGAGCCTCTTTCAGTTTTGTCTTCTTTATTTTCTTAGGTTTCTTTTCTGCAGTAACTACTGTATCGTAATCAATACTATCAACAGCTTGAGATGAGCTTTCCAAATTTTCATCAACTATTTCAGAATCCACGGGCTCTGCAGGGACTATTTCCTCCACAAACTTTTCTTCTGGAATCTCTTTCTGAACTTTACTTTTAATAGGTTTGTCTTTTTTTCTTATAGCTTTGGACTTTTTATCTGTAACATCCTTATCAGTTTCGTCAGCCTTTGGCAATTCTTCAGGAACCTTCTCCTGTGCTATTTCTAGATCGTGAATTTCTTTTGTAATACGTTCTTGATCTTTAGGCACCTCTTCAAAGTCCTTAGGTTCTTGCGTTTTTTTATGATCTTTTATCCGTTCTGGTTTATCCAACGTTTCTTTAGGAAGTTTAACTAGCTGCTCTGGTGATACCTCTTGCTGTGTGTCTTTAACATCATGTTGTGGTTTTTCTGGTAATTCTTCAACTACTAGTTTCTTTTCCTTTTTAGGTTCTTGTAGCTTATCAACTATCTGAATCTCTTCGGGCTCAACCTTGGAATCTTTACGAGGTTTTTCTGATAGATCTGTTTCATGTTTATGGTGAGGTTCCTTTGGTTTTTCGTATCCATCTTCTTTAAATTGTTTTTGATTAAAATCAAATTCTTCTGGTTTTTCTAGTTCTACTTTTTCTAGGTCTGGGATTGCCGTTATTTTGCTGGGTCTCTTTTTCAATTTAGCAGCTTCTTTAATATTTCGTGATAGCTGTCCACATTGTCGCACACTACCCAAAAATGTTATAAGAGGCTTAAATTCTTGTGGAGGCCAGTCATTAACATGTTTAATTCGACTTTTTAGTTGTATTTTAGGTAGGGAAGTCGATTTTGATTCTGCTTTTGGTTTATGCTGGGGTTTTTTAAGCTTCAGTTTTGTAAATTGAGGCCCCTGAATTTCCTGAGCATGTTGCGCTTCAGTAACATGAATTTCTTCGATATTCATTTTTATGGGTTTTAATTTTACAGGAGCTTTCTTTTCTTGAACATCTTCCCTGCCTTCGTTTTCTTGCACGTGTGGCTTTACTTCTTTGTATGATGGTTTTTCCGGGTGTTCTATTTCCTTACTACCTCCAACTAAAACAGGGTAAAATAATAAACATTACTTCATATATTTGAAAAACGTTACTTTGTACATATTAAACTCCGAAACGGGAAATATTTGTAACTTGTACCATTTTATTAATTGCATACATCTTTTTATAAAAAACATACCTTTGCATCAAGTCAATTCTGAAACGGTGATAAATAAATAATTATTTTACCTTTTCTTTACCTGTGTACTTTCTAACCAATCTGTGACAAGTCGAATTGAAGTAATTGGTGTTATTTCAAATGATTTAGTAGTGTAGACACAAAATCTCTTATAAGGAGTGGATAATGAACGTGTGTTGTGTGAATACGGGGATAATGCGTGTTTATTTCGGCTTTTGAGCCTATCTTCTTCTTCAGAGCATGTTTAGTAATTATCTTTTTCACGGATTGTGGATTACCATTTTTATCGTAGTTTAACTCATACTATTCGATAATTAAAATAGGGTGGACTATCTCGGGCTTATTAGGTGTCTTTTTTTAAACGGTGGAAGTGATTTTTCATCTTTATCTGCGGATAATATTTCAAAATTTATTTGCATAGAGACATTCCTTCCTTCTTAAGGGGTACCTAGCAGCTTTGACAGATTTTTTAGTACCTAATCTTAGTGCCTACATAATACTTGGCGCCTGTAAGTAGAATCCGCTAATGTGCTATGTGCCAGTGGCTAGTCAAATTTAGCCACTGGTACATATATAAACAAGTTTATATGAGTATATATGTCCCACTGTAATAGTGAATTTGTCTGTCATGTCCATTTTGGTGTACATAAAAGAAAGGGTGAACTTCTTTTTGCATTTGTTGTTTTCAGTATTATCTTTAGTTTAAGCTTACCATCTTGTGTTTCAGAGTTTTCAAACGCTATATTCTCAAGGAGTTGAATAGTCTTGCTTGGTGCATTATCTTCCGATTCTTTATCAGCGTTTTCTTCGGTAACTGGAACTGTACCAATAGGAGCCTTGTCGTCTTTCTCGATCGTGGTAATTTCAGAGACCTTTTCCTTAGGTCCCTTCTTTTTCTTCAGAACGCGTTTTGTGGTTGTAACAGTTTTGACGTCACCAGTTTCCGTATGAACTTGAGACACTTGTACCGATGCCGGGGCCTCCTCCACGACTTTAGCTTTTTCGGGTATTTGCATGTCCGTGAGTGGTGTTGTAGAGTCATCTAAGATTTCCTCTGTTGTGTGTACAGTGATTATGGGTTGTGTGTTGTCTGTGTGTTCAGTGGTAATATGTGTGGTTTCTACCTTAGGACCTACCTTCTTTTTAATAATACGCCTGGTTATTTTCTTTTGTGTTTTCTTACCGTCTGGTGCTTTGAATTCTTCCACGATGGTTTCCTCGGGCTGTTCAATAATTTCAACCGGCTCAGTTTCTTTCGGTTCGTCAGTAACTGTCACCGTAGTAATGGGAGCCTCGTCGCCTTTCTCGATCGTGGTAATTTCGGTGACCTCTTCCTTAGGACCCTTATTTTTCTTGATAACGCGTTTTGTGGTTGTAACAGTTTTGACGTCACCAGTCTCCGTACGAACTTGAGACATTTGTACCGATTCCGGGGCCTCCTCCACGACTTTCACTTTTTCGGGTATTTGCATGTCCGTGAGTGGTGTTGTAGTGTCATCTAGAATTTCTTCTGTTTTGTGTACGGTGATAATGGGTTGTGTGTTGTCTGTGTGTTCAGTAGTAATGTGTGTGGTTTCTACCTTGGGACCTACCTTCTTTTTAATAATACGCTTGGTTATTCTCTTTTGTGTTTTCTTACCGTCTGGTGCTTTGAATTCCTCCACGGAGGTTTCCTCGGGCAGTTCAATTGTTTCGATCGGCTCAGTTTCTTTCGGTTCGTCAGTAACTGTCACCGTAGTAATGGGAGCCTCGTCGTCTTTCTCGATCGTGGTAATTTCGGTGACCTCTTCCTTAGGACCCTTATTTTTCTTGATAACGCGTTTTGTGGTTGTAACAGATTTGACGTCACCAGTCTCCGTACGAACTTGAGACACTTGTACCGTTTCCGGGGCCTCCTCTAAGACTTTAGCTGTTTCGGGTTTGTACATGTCTGTTAATGGTGTTGTAGTGTCATCTACGATTTCCTCTGTTGTGTGTACAGTGATAATGGGTTGTTTGTCATCTAACTGTTCAGTGGTAATGTGTGTAGTTTTTACCTTGGGACCTACCTTCTTTTTAATAATACGCTTGGTTGTTCTCTTTTGTGATTTCTTACCGTCTGGTGCTTTGAATTCTTCCACGTTGGTTTCCTCGGGCAGTTCAATTGTTTCGATCGGCTCAATTTCTTTCGGTTCGTCAGTAACTGTCACCGTAGTAATGGGAGCCTCGTCGTCTTTCTCGATCGTGGTAATTTCGGTGACCTCTTTCTTAGGACCCTTCTTGTTCTTGATAACGCGTTTTGTTATTGTAACAGTTTTGACGTCACCAGTCTCCATACGAACTTGAGACACTTGTACCGTTTCCGGGGCCTCCTCTAAGACTTTAGCTGTTTCGGGTTTATACATGTCTGTAAATGGTATTGTAGTGTCATCTACGATTTCCTCTGTTGTGTGTACAGTGATAATGGGTTGTTTGTCATCTAACTGTTCAGTGGTAATGTGTGTAGTTTTTACCTTGGGACCTACCTTCTTTTTAATAATACGCTTGGTTGTTCTCTTTTGTGATTTCTTACCGTCTGGTGCTTTGAATTCTTCCACGTTGGTTTCCTCGGGCAGTTCAATTGTTTCGATCGGCTCAATTTCTTTCGGTTCGTCAGTAACTGTCACCGTAGTAATGGGAGCCTCGTCGTCTTTCTCGATCGTGGTAATTTCGGTGACCTCTTTCTTAGGACCCTTCTTGTTCTTGATAACGCGTTTTGTTATTGTAACAGTTTTGACGTCACCAGTCTCCATACGAACTTGAGACACTTGTACCGTTTCCGGGGCCTCCTCTAAGACTTTAGCTGTTTCGGGTTTATACATGTCTGTAAATGGTATTGTAGTGTCATCTACGATTTCCTCTGTTGTGTGTACAGAGATAATGGGTTGTGTGTCATCTGTCTGTTCAGTTGTAATGTGTGTGGTTTCTACCTTGGGACCTACCTTCTTTTTAATAATACGCTTGGTTATTCTCTTTTGTGTTTTCTTACCGTCTGGTGCTTTAAATTCTTCAACGGTGGTTTCCTCAGGTAGTTCAATAGTTTCAACCGGCTCAATTTCTTCCGGTTCTTCGGTAACTATTACCGTAGTAATGGGAGCCTCGTCGTCTTTCTCGATCGTAGTAATTTCGGTGACCTCTTCCTTAGGACCCTTCTTTTTCTTGATAACGCGTTTTGTGGTTGTAACAGTTTTGATGTCACCAGTCTCCGTACGAACTTGAGACACTTGTACCGTTGCCGGGGCCTCCTCTAAGACTTTAGCTGTTTCGGGTTTATACATATCTGTGAATGGTGTTGTAGTGTCATCTACGATTTCCTCTGTTGTGTGTACAGTGATAATGGGTTGTGTGTTGTCTGTGTGTTCAGTGGTAATGTGTGTGGTTTCTACCTTGGGACCTACCTTCTTTTTAATAATACGCTTGGTTATTCTCTTTTGTGTTTTCTTACCGTCTGGTGCTTTAAATTCTTCAACGGTGGTTTCCTCAGGTAGTTCAATAGTTTCAACCGGCTCAATTTCTTCCGGTTCTTCGGTAACTATTACCGTAGTAATGGGAGCCTCGTCGTCTTTCTCGATCGTAGTAATTTCGGTGACCTCTTCCTTAGGACCCTTCTTTTTCTTGATAACGCGTTTTGTGGTTGTAACAGTTTTGATGTCACCAGTCTCCGTACGAACTTGAGACACTTGTACCGTTGCCGGGGCCTCCTCTAAGACTTTAGCTGTTTCGGGTTTATACATATCTGTGAATGGTGTTGTAGTGTCATCTACGATTTCCTCTGTTGTGTGTACAGTGATAATGGGTTGTGTGTTGTCTGTGTGTTCAGTGGTAATGTGTGTGGTTTCTACCTTGGGACCTACCTTCTTTTTAATAATACGCTTGGTTATTTTCTTTTGTGTTTTCTTACCGTCTGGTGTTTTGAATTCTTCCACGGTGGTTTCCTCGGGCAGTTCAATTGTTTTGATCGCCTCAGTTTCTTTCGGTTCGTCAGTAACTGTCACCGTCGTAATGGGAGCCTCGTCATCTTTACCGATCGTGGTAATTTCGGTGACCTCTTCCTTAGGACCCTTCTTTTTCTTGATAACGCGTTTTGTTATTGTAACAGTTTTGACGTCACCAGTCTCCGTACGAACTTGAGACACTTGTACCGTTTCCGGGGCCTCCTCTAAGACTTTAGCTGTTTCGGGTTTATACATGTCTGTAAATGGCGTTGTAGTGTCATCTACGATTTCCTCTGTTTTGTGTACAGTGATAATGGGTTGTTTGTCATCTGTGTGTTCAGTGGTAATGTGTGTGGTTTCTACCTTGGGACCTACCTTCTTTTTAATAATACGCTTGGTTATTCTCTTTTGTGTTTTCTTACCGTCTGGTGCTTTAAATTCTTCAACGGTGGTTTCCTCAGGTAGTTCAATAGTTTCAACCGGCTCAATTTCTTCCGGTTCTTCGGTAACTATTACCGTAGTAATGGGAGCCTCGTCGTCTTTCTCGATCGTAGTAATTTCGGTGACCTCTTCCTTAGGACCCTTCTTTTTCTTGATAACGCGTTTTGTGGTTGTAACAGTTTTGATGTCACCAGTCTCCGTACGAACTTGAGACACTTGTACCGTTTCCGGGGCCTCCTCTAAGACTTTAGCTGTTTCGGGTTTATACATGTCTGTAAATGGCGTTGTAGTGTCATCTACGATTTCCTCTGTTTTGTGTACAGTGATAATGGGTTGTTTGTCATCTGTGTGTTCAGTGGTAATGTGTGTGGTTTCTACCTTGGGACCTACCTTCTTTTTAATAATACGCTTGGTTATTCTCTTTTGTGTTTTCTTACCGTCTGGTGCTTTGAATTCTTCCACGGAGGATTCCTCGGGCAGTTCAATTGTTTCGATTGGCTCAGTTTCTTCCGGTTCTTCGGTAACTGTCACTGTAGTAATGGGAGCTTCGTCGTCTTTCTCGATCGTGGTAATTTCGGTGATCTCTTCCTTAGGACCCTTCTTTTTCTTGATAACGCGTTTTGTGGTTGTAACAGTTTTGACGTCACCAGTCTCCGTACGAACTTGAGACACTTGTACCGTTTCCGGGGCCTCCTCTAAGACTTTAGCTGTTTCGGGTTTATACGTGTCTGTAAATGGCGTTGTAGTGTCATCTACGATTTCCTCTGTTTTGTATACAGTGATAATGGGTTGTGTGTTGTCTGTGTGTTCAGTGGTAATGTGTGTGGTTTCTACCTTGGGACCTACCTTCTTTTTAATAATACGCTTGGTTATTCTCTTTTGTGTTTTCTTACCGTCTGGTGCTTTAAATTCTTCAACGGTGGTTTCCTCAGGTAGTTCAATAGTTTCAACCGGCTCAATTTCTTCCGGTTCTTCGGTAACTATTACCGTAGTAATGGGAGCCTCGTCGTCTTTCTCGATCGTAGTAATTTCGGTGACCTCTTCCTTAGGACCCTTCTTTTTCTTGATAACGCGTTTTGTGGTTGTAACAGTTTTGATGTCACCAGTCTCCGTACGAACTTGAGACACTTGTACCGTTGCCGGGGCCTCCTCTAAGACTTTAGCTGTTTCGGGTTTATACATATCCGTGAATGGTGTTGTAGTGTCATCTACGATTTCCTCTGTTGTGTGTACAGTGATAATGGGTTGTGTGTTGTCTGTGTGTTCAGTGGTAATGTGTGTGGTTTCTACCTTGGGACCTACCTTCTTTTTAATAATACGCTTGGTTATTCTCTTTTGTGTTTTCTTACCGTCTGGTGCTTTAAATTCTTCAACGGTGGTTTCCTCAGGTAGTTCAATAGTTTCAACCGGCTCAATTTCTTCCGGTTCTTCGGTAACTATTACCGTAGTAATGGGAGCCTCGTCGTCTTTCTCGATCGTAGTAATTTCGGTGACCTCTTCCTTAGGACCCTTCTTTTTCTTGATAACGCGTTTTGTGGTTGTAACAGTTTTGATGTCACCAGTCTCCGTACGAACTTGAGACACTTGTACCGTTGCCGGGGCCTCCTCTAAGACTTTAGCTGTTTCGGGTTTATACATATCTGTGAATGGTGTTGTAGTGTCATCTACGATTTCCTCTGTTGTGTGTACAGTGATAATGGGTTGTGTGTTGTCTGTGTGTTCAGTGGTAATGTGTGTGGTTTCTACCTTGGGACCTACCTTCTTTTTAATAATACGCTTGGTTATTTTCTTTTGTGTTTTCTTACCGTCTGGTGTTTTGAATTCTTCCACGGTGGTTTCCTCGGGCAGTTCAATTGTTTTGATCGCCTCAGTTTCTTTCGGTTCGTCAGTAACTGTCACCGTCGTAATGGGAGCCTCGTCATCTTTACCGATCGTGGTAATTTCGGTGACCTCTTTCTTAGGACCCTTCTTTTTCTTGATAACGCGTTTTGTTATTGTAACAGTTTTGACGTCACCAGTCTCCGTACGAACTTGAGACACTTGTACCGTTTCCGGGGCCTCCTCTAAGACTTTAGCTGTTTCGGGTTTATACATGTCTGTAAATGGCGTTGTAGTGTCATCTACGATTTCCTCTGTTTTGTGTACAGTGATAATGGGTTGTTTGTCATCTGTGTGTTCAGTGGTATTGTGTGTGGTTTCTACCTTGGGACCTACCTTCTTTTTAATAATACGCTTGGTTATTCTCTTTTGTGTTTTCTTACCGTCTGGTGCTTTAAATTCTTCAACGGTGGTTTCCTCAGGTAGTTCAATAGTTTCAACCGGCTCAATTTCTTCCGGTTCTTCGGTAACTATTACCGTAGTAATGGGAGCCTCGTCGTCTTTCTCGATCGTAGTAATTTCGGTGACCTCTTCCTTAGGACCCTTCTTTTTCTTGATAACGCGTTTTGTGGTTGTAACAGTTTTGACGTCACCAGTCTCCGTACGAACTTGAGACACTTGTACCGTTTCCGGGGCCTCCTCTAAGACTTTAGCTGTTTCGGGTTTATACATGTCTGTAAATGGCGTTGTAGTGTCATCTACGATTTCCTCTGTTTTGTGTACAGTGATAATGGGTTGTTTGTCATCTGTGTGTTCAGTGGTAATGTGTGTGGTTTCTACCTTGGGACCTACCTTCTTTTTAATAATACGCTTGGTTATTCTCTTTTGTGTTTTCTTACCGTCTGGTGCTTTAAATTCTTCAACGGTGGTTTCCTCAGGTAGTTCAATAGTTTCAACCGGCTCAATTTCTTCCGGTTCTTCAGTAACTATTACCGTAGTAATGGGAGCCTCGTCGTCTTTCTCGATCGTAGTAATTTCGGTGACCTCTTCCTTAGGACCCTTTTTTTTCTTGATAACGCGTTTTGTGGTTGTAACAGTTTTGATGTCACCAGTCTCCGTACGAACTTGAGACACTTGTACCGTTGCCGGGGCCTCCTCTAAGACTTTAGCTGTTTCGGGTTTATACATGTCTGTAAATGGCGTTGTAGTGTCATCTACGATTTCCTCTGTTTTGTGTACAGTGATAATGGGTTGTTTGTCATCTGTGTGTTCAGTGGTAATGTGTGTGGTTTCTACCTTGGGACCAACCTTCTTTTTAATAATACGCTTGGTTATTCTCTTTTGTGTTTTCTTACCGTCTGGTGCTTTGAATTCTTCCACGGAGGATTCCTCGGGCAGTTCAATTGTTTCGATTGGCTCAGTTTCTTTCGGTTCGTCAGTAACTGTCACTGTAGTAATGGGAGCTTCGTCGTCTTTCTCGATCGTGATAATTTCGGTGACCTCTTCCTTAGGACCCTTCTTTTTCTTGATAACGCGTTTTGTGGTTGTAACAGTTTTGACGTCACCAGTCTCCGTACGAACTTGAGACACTTGTACCGTTTCCGGGGCCTCCTCTAAGACTTTAGCTGTTTCGGGTTTATACATGTCTGTAAATGGCGTTGTAGTGTCATCTACGATTTCCTCTGTTTTGTGTACAGTGATAATGGATTGTGTGTTGTCTGTGTGTTCAGTAGTAATGTGTGTGGTTTCTACCTTGGGACCTACCTTCTTTTTAATAATACGCTTGGTTATTCTCTTTTGTGTTTTCTTACCGTCTGGTGCTTTAAATTCTTCAACGGTGGTTTCCTCAGGTAGTTCAATAGTTTCAACCGGCTCAATTTCTTCCGGTTCTTCGGTAACTATTACCGTAGTAATGGGAGCCTCGTCGTCTTTCTCGATCGTAGTAATTTCGGTGACCTCTTCCTTAGGACCCTTCTTTTTCTTGATAACGCGTTTTGTGGTTGTAACAGTTTTGATGTCACCAGTCTCCGTACGAACTTGAGACACTTGTACCGTTGCCGGGGCCTCCTCTAAGACTTTAGCTGTTTCGGGTTTATACATATCTGTGAATGGTGTTGTAGTGTCATCTACGATTTCCTCTGTTGTGTGTACAGTGATAATGGGTTGTGTGTTGTCTGTGTGTTCAGTGGTAATGTGTGTGGTTTCTACCTTGGGACCTACCTTCTTTTTAATAATACGCTTGGTTATTCTCTTTTGTGTTTTCTTACCGTCTGGTGCTTTAAATTCTTCAACGGTGGTTTCCTCAGGTAGTTCAATAGTTTCAACCGGCTCAATTTCTTCCGGTTCTTCGGTAACTATTACCGTAGTAATGGGAGCCTCGTCGTCTTTCTCGATCATAGTAATTTCGGTGACCTCTTCCTTAGGACCCTTCTTTTTCTTGATAACGCGTTTTGTGGTTGTAACAGTTTTGATGTCACCAGTCTCCGTACGAACTTGAGACACTTGTACCGTTGCCGGGGCCTCCTCTAAGACTTTAGCTGTTTCGGGTTTATACATATCTGTGAATGGTGTTGTAGTGTCATCTACGATTTCCTCTGTTGTGTGTACAGTGATAATGGGTTGTGTGTTGTCTGTGTGTTCAGTGGTAATGTGTGTGGTTTCTACCTTGGGACCTACCTTCTTTTTAATAATACGCTTGGTTATTCTCTTTTGTGTTTTCTTACCGTCTGGTGCTTTAAATTCTTCGACGGTGGTTTCCTCAGGTAGTTCAATAGTTTCAACCGGCTCAATTTCTTCCGGTTCTTCGGTAACTATTACCGTAGTAATGGGAGCCTCGTCGTCTTTCTCGATCGTAGTAATTTCGGTGACCTCTTCCTTAGGACCCTTCTTTTTCTTGATAACGCGTTTTGTGGTTGTAACAGTTTTGATGTCACCAGTCTCCGTACGAACTTGAGACACTTGTACCTTTTCCGGGGCCTCCTCTAAGACTTTAGCTGTTTCGGGTTTATACATATCTGTGAATGGTGTTGTAGTGTCATCTACGATTTCCTCTGTTGTGTGTACAGTGATAATGGGTTGTGTGTTGTCTGTGTGTTCAGTGGTAATGTGTGTGGTTTCTACCTTGGGACCTACCTTCTTTTTAATAATACGCTTGGTTATTCTCTTTTGTGTTTTCTTACCGTCTGGTGCTTTAAATTCTTCAACGGTGGTTTCCTCAGGTAGTTCAATAGTTTCAACCGGCTCAATTTCTTCCGGTTCTTCGGTAACTATTACCGTAGTAATGGGAGCCTCGTCGTCTTTCTCGATCGTAGTAATTTCGGTGACCTCTTCCTTAGGACCCTTCTTTTTCTTGATAACGCGTTTTGTGGTTGTAACAGTTTTGATGTCACCAGTCTCCGTACGAACTTGAGACACTTGTAGCGTTGCCGGGGCCTCCTCTAAGACTTGAGCTGTTTCGGGTTTATACATATCTGTGAATGGTGTTGTAGTGTCATCTACGATTTCCTCTGTTGTGTGTACAGTGATAATGGGTTGTTTGTCGTCTATCTGTTCAGTGGTAATGTGTGTAGTTTCTACCTTGGGACCTACCTTCTTTTTAATAATACGCTTGGTTGTTGTCTTTTGTGATTTCTTACCGTCTGGTGCTTTGAATTCTTCCACGTTGGTTTCCTCGGGCAGTTCAATTGTTTCGATCGGCTCAGTTTCTTTCGGTTCGTCAGTAACTGTCACCGTAGTAATGGGAGCCTCGTCGTCTTTCTCGATCGTGGTAATTTCGGTGACCTCTTCCTTAGGACCGTTCTTTTTCTTGATAACGCGTTTTGTTCTTGTAACAGTTTTGACGTCACCAGTCTCCATACGAACTTGAGACACTTGTACCGTTTCCGGGGCCTCCTCTAAGACTTTAGCTGTTTCGGGTTTATACATGTCTGTAAATGGTGTTGTAGTGTCATCTACGATTTCCTCTGTTGTGTGTACAGTGATAATGGGTTGTTTGTCATCTGTCTGTTCAGTTGTAATGTGTGTGGTTTCTACATTGGGACCTACCTTCTTTTTAATAATACGCTTGGTTATTCTCTTTTGTGTTTTCTTACCGTCTGGTGCTTTAAATTCTTCAACGGTGGTTTCCTCAGGTAGTTCAATAGTTTCAACCGGCTCAATTTCTTCCGGTTCTTCGGTAACTATTACCGTAGTAATGGGAGCCTCGTCGTCTTTCTCGATCGTAGTAATTTCGGTGACCTCTTCCTTAGGACCCTTCTTTTTCTTGATAACGCGTTTTGTGGTTGTAACAGTTTCGACGTCACCAGTCTCCGTAAGAACTTGAGACACTTGTACCGTTTCCGGGGCCTCCTCTACGATTTTAGCTGTTTCGGGTTTATACATGTCTGTAAATGGTGTTGTTGTGTCATCAACGATTTCCTCTGTTTTGTGTACAGTGATAATGGGTTGTTTGTCATCTATCTGTTCAGTGGTAATGTGTGTAGTTTCTACCTTGGGACCTACCTTCTTTTTAATAATACGCTTGGTTATTCTCTTTTGTGTTTTCTTACCGTTTATTGCTTTGAATTCTTCCACGGTGGTTTCCTCGGGCAGTTCAATTGTTTCAATTGGCTCAGTTTCTTTCGGTTCGTCAGTAACTGTCACCGTAGTAATCGGAGCCTCGTCGTCTTTCTCGATCGTGGTAATTTCTGTGACCTCTTTCTTAGGACCCTTATTTTTCTTGATAACGCGTTTTGTTATTGTAACAGTTTTGACGTCACCAGTCTCCGTACGAATTTGAGACACTTGTACCTTTTCCGGGGCGTCCTCTAAGACTTTAGCTGTTTCGGGTTTATACATGTCTGTAAATGGTGTTGTAGTGTCATCTACGATTTCCTCCGTTGTGTGTACAGTGATAATGGGTTGTGTGTTGTCTGTGTGTTCAGTGGTAATGTGTGTGGTTTCTACCTTAGGACCTACCTTCTTTTTAATAACACGCTTGGTTATTCTCTTTTGTGTTTTCTTACCGTCTGGTGCTTTAAATTCTTCAACGGTGGTTTCCTCAGGTAGTTCAATAGTTTCAACCGGCTCAATTTCTTCCGGTTCTTCGGTAACTATTACCGTAGTAATGGGAGCCTCGTCGTCTTTCTCGATCGTAGTAATTGCGGTGACCTCTTCCTTAGGACCCTTCTTTTTCTTGATAACGCGTTTTGTGGTTGTAACAGTTTCGACGTCACCAGTCTCCGTAAGAACTTGAGACACTTGTACCGTTTCCGGGGCCTCCTCTACGATTTTAGCTGTTTCGGGTTTAAACATGTCTGTAAATGGTGTTGTAGTGTCATCTACGATTTCCTCTGTTGTGTGTACAGTGATAATGGGTTGTTTGTCATCTATCTGTTCAGTGGTAATGTGTGTAGTTTTTACCTTGGGACCTACCTTCTTTTTAATAATACGCTTGGTTGTTCTCTTTTGTGATTTCTTACCGTCTGGTGCTTTGAATTCTTCCACGTTGGTTTCCTCGGGCAGTTCAATTGTTTCGATCGGCTCAGTTTCTTTCGGTTCGTCAGTAACTGTCACCGTAGTAATGGGAGCCTCGTCGTCTTTCTTGATCGTGGTAATTTCGGTGACCTCTTTCTTAGGACCCTTTTTGTTCTTGATAACGCGTTTTGTTATTGTAACAGTTTTGACGTCACCAGTCTCCGTACGAACTTGAGACACTTGTACCGTTGCCGGGGCCTCCTCTAAGACTTTAGCTGTTTCGGGTTTATACATATCTGTGAATGGTGTTGTAGTGTCATCTTCGATTTCCTCTGTTGTGTGTACAGTGATAATGGGTTGTGTGTTGTCTGTGTGTTCAGTGGTAATGTGTGTTGTTTCTACCTTTGGACCTACCTTCTTTTTAATAATACGCTTGGTTATTCTCTTTTGTGTTTTCTTACCGTCTGGTGCTTTAAATTCTTCAACGGTGGTTACCTCAGGTAGTTCAATAGTTTCAACCGGCTCAATTTCTTCCGGTTCTTCGGTAACTATTACCGTAGTAATGGGAGCCTCGTCGTCTTTCTCGATCGTAGTAATTTCGGTGACCTCTTCCTTAGGACCCTTCTTTTTCTTGATAACGCGTTTTGTGGTTGTAACAGTTTCGACGTCACCAGTCTCCGTAAGAACTTGAGACACTTGTACCGTTTCCGGGGCCTCCTCTACTATTTTAGCTGTTTCGGGTTTATACATGTCTGTAAATGGTGTTGTAGTGTCATCAACGATTTCCTCTGTTTTGTGTACAGTGATAATGGGTTGTTTGTCATCTATCTGTTCAGTGGTAATGTGTGTAGTTTCTACCTTGGGACCTACCTTCTTTTTAATAATACGCTTGGTTATTCTCTTTTGTGTTTTCTTACCGTCTGGTGCTTTGAATTCTTCCACGTTGGTTTCCTCGGGCAGTTCAATTGTTTCGATCGGCTCAGTTTCTTCCGGTTCTTCGGTAACTATTACCGTAGTAATGGGAGCCTCGTCGTCTTTCTCGATCGTGATAATTTCGGTGACCTCTTTCTTAGGACCCTTATTTTTCTTGATAACGCGTTTTGTGGTTGTAACAGTTTCGACGTCACCAGTCTCCGTAAGAACTTGAGACACTTGTACCGTTTCCGGGGCCTCCTCTACGATTTTAGCTGTTTCGGGTTTATACATGTCTGTAAATGGTGTTGTTGTGTCATCAACGATTTCCTCTGTTTTGTGTACAGTGATAATGGGTTGTTTGTCATCTATCTGTTCAGTGGTAATGTGTGTAGTTTCTACCTTGGGACCTACCTTCTTTTTAATAATACGCTTGGTTATTCTCTTTTGTGTTTTCTTACCGTTTGGTGCTTTGAATTCTTCCACGTTGGTTTCCTCGGGCAGTTCAATCGTTTCGATTGGCTCAGTTTCTTCCGGTTCTTCGGTAACTATTACCGTAGTAATGGGAGCCTCGTCGTCTTTCTCGATCGTGATAATTTCGGTGACCTCTTTCTTAGGACCCTTCTTTTTCTTGATAACGCGTTTTGTGGTTGTAACAGTTTCGACGTCACCAGTCTCCGTAAGAACTTGAGACACTTGTACCGTTTCCGGGGCCTCCTCTACGATTTTAGCTGTTTCGGGTTTATACATGTCTGTAAATGGTGTTGTAGTGTCATCAACGATTTCCTCTGTTTTGTGTACAGTGATAATGGGTTGTTTGTCATCTATCTGTTCAGTGGTAATGTGTGTAGTTTCTACCTTGGGACCTACCTTCTTTTTAATAATACGCTTGGTTATTCTCTTTTGTGTTTTCTTACCGTCTGGTGCTTTAAATTCTTCCACGTTGGTTTCCTCGGGCAGTTCAATTGTTTCGATCGGCTCAGTTTCTTCCGGTTCTTCGGTAACTATTACCGTAGTAATGGGAGCCTCGTCGTCTTTCTCGATCGTGGTAATTTCGGTGACCTCTTTCTTAGGACCCTTATTTTTCTTGATAACGCGTTTTGTGGTTGTAACAGTTTCGACGTCACCAGTCTCCGTAAGAACTTGAGACACTTGTACCGTTTCCGGGGCCTCCTCTACGATTTTAGCTGTTTCGGGTTTATACATGTCTGTAAATGGTGTTGTTGTGTCATCAACGATTTCCTCTGTTTTGTGTACAGTGATAATGGGTTGTTTGTCATCTATCTGTTCAGTGGTAATGTGTGTAGTTTCTACCTTGGGACCTACCTTCTTTTTAATAATACGCTTGGTTATTCTCTTTTGTGTTTTCTTACCGTTTGGTGCTTTGAATTCTTCCACGTTGGTTTCCTCAGGCAGTTCAATCGTTTCGATTGGCTCAGTTTCTTCCGGTTCTTCGGTAACTATTACCGTAGTAATGGGAGCCTCGTCGTCTTTCTCGATCGTGATAATTTCGGTGACCTCTTTCTTAGGACCCTTATTTTTCTTGATAACGCGTTTTGTGGTTGTAACAGTTTTGACGTCACCAGTCTCCGTACGAATTTGAGACACTTGTACCTTTTCCGGGGCGTCCTCTAAGACTTTAGCTGTTTCGTGTTTATACATGTCTGTAAAATGTGTTGTAGTGTCATCTACGATTTCCTCTGTTTTGTGTACAGTGATAATGGGTTGTTTCTCATCTGTCTGTTCAGTTATTATGTGTGTGGTTGCTACCTTGGGACCTACCTTCTTTTTAATAACACGCTTGGTTATTCTCTTTTGTGTTTTCTTACCGTCTGGTGCTTTAAATTCTTCAACGGTGGTTTCCTCAGGTAGTTCAATAGTTTCAACCGGCTCAATTTCTTCCGGTTCTTCGGTAACTATTACCGTAGTAATGGGAGCCTCGTCGTCTTTCTCGATCGTAGTAATTTCGGTGACCTCTTCCTTGGGACCCTTCTTTTTCTTGATAACGCGTTTTGTGGTTGTAACAGTTTTGACGTCACCAGTCTCCGTACGAACTTGAGACACTTGTACCGTTGCCGGGGCCTCCTCTACGACTTCAGCTGTTTCGAGTGTGTGCATGTCCATAAGTGGTGTTGTAGTGTCATCTAGAATTTCTTCCGTTTCGTGTACAGTGATAATGGGCTGTGTGTCGTCTGTTTGTTCAGTAGTTATATGTGTAGTTTCTACCTTGGGTCCTACCTTCTTTTTAATAATACGCTTGGTAATTCTCTTTTGTGTTTTCTTACCGTCTGGTGCTTTAAATTCTTCAACGGTGGTTTCCTCAGGTAGTTCAATAGTTTCAACCGGCTCAGTTTCTTCCGGTTCTTCGGTAACTATTACCGTAGTAAAGGGAGCCTCGTCGTCTTTCTCGATCGTAGTAATTTCGGTGACCTCTTCCTTGGGACCCTTCTTTTTCTTGATAACGCGTTTTGTGGTTTTAACAGTTTTGACGTCACCGGTTTCCGTACGAACTTGAGACACTTGTACCGTTTCCGGAGCTTCCTTAACGACTTTAGCTGTTTCGAGTGTGTGCATGTCCGTGAGTGGTGTTGTAGTGTCATCTACGATTTCCTCTGTTGTGTGGACAGTGATAATGGGTTGTTTGTCATCTGTATGTTCAGTTGTAATGTGTGTGGTTTCTACCTTAGGACCTACCTTCTTTTTAATAATACGCTTGGTTATTTTCTTTTGTGTTTTCTTACCGTCTGGTGCTTTAAATTCTTCTACGGTGGTTTCCTCAGGTAGTTCAATAGTTTCAACAGACTTGGTTTCTTCCGGTTCTTCAGTAACTATTACCGTAGTAATGGGAGTCTCGTCGTCTTTCTCGATCGTGTTAATTTCGGTGACCTCTTGCTTGGGACCCTTCTTTTTCTTGATAACGCGTTTTGTGGTTTTAACAGTTTTGACGTCACCGGATTCCGTACGAACTTGAGGCACTTGTACCGTTTCCGGAGCTTCCTTAACGACTTTAGCTGTTTCGAGTGTGTGCATGTCCGTGAGTGGTGTTGTAGTGTCATCTACGATTTCTTCTGTTGTGTGTACAGTGATAATGGGTTGTTTGTCATCCGTATGTTCGGTTGTAATGTGTGTGGTTTCTACCTTGGGACCTACCTTCTTTTTAATAATACGCTTGGTTATTCTCTTTTGTGTTTTCTTACCGTCAGGTGCTTTGATTTCTTCCACGGTAGTTTCCTCAGGTAGTTCAATAGTTTCAACCGGCTCAGTTTCTTCCGGTTCTTCGGTAACTATTACCGTAGTAAAGGGAGCCTCGTCGTCTTTCTCGATCGTTGTAATTTCGGTGACCTCTTCCTTGGGACCCTTCTTTTTCTTGATAACGCGTTTTGTGGTTTTAACAGTTTTGACGTCACCGGTTTCCGTACGAACTTGAGACACTTGTACCGTTTCCGGAGCTTCCTTAACGACTTTAGCTGTTTCGAGTGTGTGCATGTCCGTGAGTGGTGTTGTAGTGTCATCTACGATTTCCTCTGTTGTGTGGACAGTGATAATGGGTTGTTTGTCATCTGTATGTTCAGTTGTAATGTGTGTGGTTTCTACCTTAGGACCTACCTTCTTTTTAATAATACGCTTGGTTATTCTCTTTTGTGTTTTCTTACCGTCTGGTGCTTTAAATTCTTCTACGGTAGTTTCCTCAGGTAGTTCAATAGTTTCAACAGACTTGGTTTCTTCCGGTTCTTCAGTAACTATTACCGTAGTAATGGGAGTCTCGTCGTCTTTCTCGATCGTGGTAATTTCGGTGACCTCTTGCTTAGGGCCCTTCTTTTTCTTGATAACGCGTTTTGTGGTTTTAACATTTTTGACGTCACCAGTTTCCGTATAAACCTGAGACACTTGTACCGTTGCTGTGACCTCCTCTACGACTTTAGCTGTTTCGAGTGTGTGCATGTCCATAAGTGGTGTTGTAGTGTCATCTAGAATTTCTTCCGTTTCGTGTACAGTGATAATGGGCTGTGTGTCGTCTGTTTGTTCAGTAGTTATATGTGTAGTTTCTACCTTGGGACCTACCTTCTTTTTAATTACACGTTTAGTTATTTTCTTTTGTGTTTTCTTACCGTCTGGTGCTTGAAATTCTTCCACGGTGGTTTCCTCGGGTAGTTCAATAGTTTCAACAGGCTTGGTTTCTTCCGGTTCTTCGGTTACGGTAACTGTAGTAATGGGAGCCTCGTCTTCTTTCTCGATTGTAGTAATTTCGGTGACCTCTTCCTTAGGACCTTTCTTTTTCTTGATAACCCGTTTTGTGGTTTTAATAGTTTCGACGTCACCAGTTTCCGTACGAACCTGAGACATTTGTACCGTTTCTGGGGCCTCATCTACGACTTTAGCTGTTTGGAATGTGTGCATGTCCTTGAGTGGTGTTGTAGTGTCATCTAGAATTTCCTCTGATTTGTGTACAGTGATAATGGGTTGTTTGTCATTTGTCTGTTCAGTGGTAATGTATGTCGTTTCTAACTTGGGACCTACTTTCTTTTTAATTACACGTTTAGTAATATTCTGTGTTTTCTTACCGTCTGGTGCTTTTAATACTTCTATGGTGGTTTCCTCGGGTAGTTCAATAGTTTCAACAGGCTTGGTTTCTTCCGGTTCTTCAGTAACTATTACCGTAGTAATGGGAGCCTCGTCGTCTTTCTCGATCGTGGTGATTTCGGTGACCTCTTGCTTAGGGCCCTTCTTTTTCTTGATAATGCGTTTTGTGGTTTTAATAGTTTTGACGTCACCAGTCTCCGTACGAACTTGAGACACTTGTACCGTTTCCGGGGCCTCCTCTACAACTTTAGCAGTTTCGAGCGTGTGCATGTTCGTAAGTGGTGTTGTTATGTCATCTAGAATTTCCTCTGTTTTGTGTACAGTGATAATGGGCTGTCTGTCGTCTGTTTGTTCAGTAGTTATATGTGTAGTTTCTACCTTGGGACCTACCTTCTTTTTAATAATACGTTTGGTAATTTTCTTTTGTGTTTTCTTACCGTCTGGTGCTTTTAATTCTTCTACGGTGGTTTCCTCGGGTAGTTCAATAGTTTCAACAGGCTTGGTTTCTTCGAATTCTTCAGTAACTGTAACCGTAGTAATGGGAGCATCGTTGTCTTTCTCGATCGTGGTGATTTCGGTGACCTCTTCCTTAGGACCTTTCTTTTTCTTGATAACGCGTTTTGTGGTTTTAACAGTTTTGATTTCACCGGTCTCCGTCCGAACTTGAGACACTTGTACCTTTTCCGGGGCCTCCTCTACGACTTTAGCTGTTTCGAGTGTTTGAATGTCCGTGAGTGGTATTGTCGTGTCATCTACGATTTCCTCTGTTTTATGTACAGTGATAATAGGTTGTTTGTCATCTGTCTGTTCAGTAGTTATATGTGTGGTTTCTATCTTGGGACCTACCTTCTTTTTAATAACACGTTTGGTTATTTTCTTTTGTGTTTTCTTACCGTCTGGTGTGCTAAATTCTTCTACAGTGGTTTCCTCGGGTAGTTCAATAGTTTCAACAGGCTTCGTTTCTTTATGTTCTTCGGTAACGGTAACGGTAGTAATGGGAGCCTCGTCGTCTTTCTCGATCGTGGTAATTTCGGTGACCTCATCTTTAGGCCCCTTCTTTTTCTTGATAACGCGTTTTGTGGTTGTAACAGTTTTGACGTCGCCAGTTTCCGTACGAACTTGAGACACTTGTATCGTTTCCGGGGCCTCCTCTATGATTTTAGCTGTTTCGGGTTTATACATGTCTGTAAATGGTGTTGTAGTGTCATCTACGATTTCCTCTGTTTTGTGTACAGTGATAATGGGTTGTTTGTCATCTGTCTGTTCAGTTGTAATGTGTGTGGTTTCTACCTTGGGACCTACCTTCTTTTTAATAATACGCTTGGTTATTCTTTTTTGTGTTTTCTTACCATCTGGTGCTTTAAATTCTTCTAAGGTGGTTTCCTCGGGTAGTTCAATAGTTTCAACAGGTTTGGTTTCTTCCGATTCTTCAGTAACTGTTACTGTTGTAATAGGAGCATCGTCGTCTTTCTCGATCGTGGTGATTTCGGTGACCTCTTCCTTAGGACCTTTCTTTTTCTTGATAACGCGTTTTGTGGTTTTAACAGTTTTGACGTCACCAGTCTCCGTACGAACTTGAGACACTTGTACCGTTTCCGGAACCTCCTCTATGACTTTAGCTGTTTCGAGTGTTTGCATGTCCGTGAGTGGTGCTGTAGTGTCATCTACTATTTCCTCTGTTTTGTGTACAGTGATAATGGGTTGTTCGTCATCTGTCTGTTCAGTTGTAATGTGTGTGGTTTCTACCTTGGGACCTACCTTCTTTTTAATAATACGCTTGGTTATTCTTTTTTGTGTTTTCTTACCATCTGGTGCTTTAAATTCTTCTAAGGTGGTTTCCTCGGGTAGTTCAATAGTTTCAACAGGTTTGGTTTCTTCCGATTCTTCAGTAACTGTTACCGTTGTAATGGGAGCATCGTCGTCTTTCTCGATCGTGGTGATTTCGGTGACCTCTTCTTTAGGACCTTTCTTTTTCTTGATAACGCGTTTTGTGGTTTTAACAGTTTTGACGTCACCAGTCTCCGTACGAACTTGAGACACTTGTACCGTTTCCGGAACCTCCTCTATGACTTTAGCTGTTTCGAGTGTTTGCATGTCCGTGAGTGGTGCTGTAGTGTCATCTAAGATTTCCTCTGTTTTGTGTACAGTGATAATTGGTTGTTCGTCATCTGTCTGTTCAGTTGTAATGTGTGTGGTTTCTACCTTGGGACCTACCTTCTTTTTAATAATACGCTTGGTTATTCTTTTTTGTGTTTTCTTACCATCTGGTGCTTTAAATTCTTCTACGGTGGTTTCCTCGGGTAGTTCAATAGTTTCAACAGGCTTGGTTTCTTCCGATTCTTCAGTAACTGTTACTGTTGTAATGGGAGCATCGTCGTCTTTCTCGATCGTGGTGATTTCGGTGACCTCTGCCTTAGGACCTTTCTTTTTCTTGATAACGCGTTTTGTGGTTTTAATAGTTTTGACGTCACCAGTCTCCGTACGAACTTGAGACACTTGTACCGTTTCCGGAACCTCCTCTATGACTTTAGCTGTTTCGAGTGTTTGCATGTCCTTGAGTGGTGTTGTAGTGTCATCTACGATTTCCTCTGTTTTGTGTACAGTGATAATGGGTTGTTCGTCATCTGTCTGTTCAGTTGTAATGTGTGTGGTTTCTACCTTGGGACCTACCTTCTTTTTAATAATACGCTTGGTTATTCTTTTTTGTGTTTTCTTACCATCTGGTGCTTTAAATTCTTCTACGGTGGTTTCCTCGGGTAGTTCAATAGTTTCAACGGGTTTGGTTTCTTCCGATTCTTCAGTAACTGTAACTGTTGTAATGGGAGCATCGTCGTCTTTCTCGATCGTGGTGATTTCGGTGACCTCTTCCTTAGGACCTTTCTTTTTCTTGATAACGCGTTTTGTGGTTTTAACAGTTTTGACGTCACCAGTCTCCGTACGAACTTGAGACACTTGTACCGTTTCCGGAACCACCTCTATGACTTTAGCTGTTTCGAGTGTTTGCATGTCCGTGAGTGGTGCTGTAGTGTCATCTAAGATTTCCTCTGTTTTGTGTACAGTGATAATGGGTTGTTCGTCATCTGTCTGTTCAGTTGTAATGTGTGTGGTTTCTACCTTGGGACCTACCTTCTTTTTAATAACACGTTTAGTTATTTTCTTTTGTGTTTTCTTACCACCTGGTGCTTGAAATTCTTCCACGGTGGTTTCCTCGGGTAGTTCAATAGTTTCAACAGGCTTGGTTTCTTCCGGTTCTTCGGTTACGGTAACTGTAGTAATGGGAGCCTCGTCTTCTTTCTCGATTGTAGTAATTTCGGTGACCTCTTCCTTAGGACCTTTCTTTTTCTTGATAACGCGTTTTGTGGTTTTAACAGTTTTGACGTCACCAGTCTCCGTACGAACTTGAGACACTTGTACCGTTTCCGGAACCTCCTCTATGACTTTAGCTGTTTCGAGTGTTTGCATGTCCGTGAGTGGTGCTGTAGTGTCATCTAAGATTTCCTCTGTTTTGTGTACAGTGATAATGGGTTGTTCGTCATCTGTCTGTTCAGTTGTAATGTGTATGGTTTCTACCTTGGGACCTACCTTCTTTTTAATAATACGCTTGGTTATTCTTTTTTGTGTTTTCTTACCATCTGGTGCTTTAAATTCTTCTATGGTGGTTTCCTCGGGTAGTTCAATAGTTTCAACAGGCTTGGTTTCTTCCGATTCTTCAGTAACTGTTACCGTTGTAATGGGAGCATCGTCGTCTTTTTCGATCGTGGTGATTTCGGTGACCTCTTCCTTAGGACCCTTCTTTTTCTTGATAACGCGTTTTGTGGTTTTAACAGTTTTGACGTCACCGGTCTCCGTACGAACTTGAGATACTTGCACTATTTCCGGGGCCTCCTCCACGACTTTAGCTGTTTCGGGTAGTTGCATGTCCGTGAGTGGTGTTGTTGTGTCATCTAGAATTTCTTCCGTTTTGTGTACGGTGACAATGGGCTGTGTGTCGTCTGTTTGTTCAGTAGTTATATGTGTTGTTTCTACCTTGGGACCTACCTTCTTTTTAATAACACGTTTAGTAATTTTCTTTTGTGCTTTCCTACCGTCTGATGCTTTAAATTCTTCTACGGTGGTTTCTTCGGGTAGTTCAATAGTTTCAACAGGCTTAGTTTCTTGCGGTTCTTCGGTTACTGTAACCGTAGTAATGGGAGCCTCGTCGTCTTTCTCGATCGTGGTAATTTCGGTGGTCTCTTCCTTAGGACCCTTCTTTTTCTTGATAACGCGTTTTGTGGTTGTAACAGTTTTGACGTCACCAGTCTCCGTACGAACTTGAGACACTTGTACCGTTTCTGGGGCCTCCTCTACGACTTTAGCTGTTTCGGGTATTTGCATGTCCGTGAGTGGTGTTGTTGTGTCATCTAGAATTTCCTCCGTTTTGTGTACGGTGACAATGGGCTGTGTGTCGTCTGTTTGTTCAGTAGTTATATGTGTTGTTTCTACCTTGGGACCTACCTTCTTTTTAATAACACGTTTGGTTATTTTCTTATATGTTTTCTTACCGTCTGGTGCTTTAAATACTTCTATGGTGGTTTCCTCGGGTAGTTCAATAGTTTCAACAGGCTTGTGTGCTTCCGGTTCTTCTGTAACTATTACCGTAGTAATGGGAGCCTCGTCGTCTTTCTCGATCGTGGTGATTTCGGTGACCTCTTCCTTAGGACCCTTCTTTTTCTTGATAACGCGTTTTGTGGTTTTAACAGTTTTGACGTCACCGGTCTCCGTACGAACTTGAGATACTTGCACTATTTCCGGGGCCTCCTCTACGACTTTAGCTGTTTCGGGTAGTTGCATGTCCGTGAGTGGTGTTGTTGTGTCATCTAGAATTTCTTCCGTTTTGTGTACGGTGACAATGGGCTGTGTGTCGTCTGTTTGTTCAGTAGTTATATGTGTTGTTTCTACCTTGGGACCTACCTTCTTTTTAATAACACGTTTGGTTATTTTCTTATATGTTTTCTTACCGTCAGGTGCTTTAAATTCTTCTACAGTGGTTTCTTCGGGTAGTTCAACAGTTTCAACAGGCTTAGTTTTTTTCGGTTCTTTGGTAACAGTAACCGTAGTAATGGGAGCCTCGTTGTCTTTCTCGATCGTGGTAATTTCGGTGACCTCGTCCTTAGGTCCTTTCTTTTTCTTGATAACACTTTTTGTGGTTTTAACAGTTTTGACGTCACCGGTCTCCGTACGAACTTGAGAAACTTGCACTGTTTCCGGGGCCTCCTCTATGACTTTAGCTGTTTCGGGTTTTTGCATGTCCATGATTAGTGTTGTATTGTTATCTTGAATTTCCTCTGTTTTGTAAACGGTGATAATGGGTTGTGTGTCGTCTGTTTGTTCAGTTGTTATATGTGTTGTTTCTACCTTGGGACCTACCTTCTTTTTAATAACACGTTTGGTTATTTTCTTTTGTGTTTTCTTACCGTCTGGTGTTTTAAATTCTTCTACGGTGGTTTCCTCGGGTAGTTCAATCGTTTCAACAGGCTTGCTTTCTTCCAATCCTTCGGTAACTATTACCATAGTAATTGGAGCCTCGTCGTCTTTCTCGATCGTGGTAATTTCGGTGACCTCATCTTTAGGACCCTTCTTTTTCTTGATAATGCGTTTTGTAGTTTTAACAGTTTTCACGTCACCAGTTGCGGTACGAACTTGGGACACTTGTACCGTTTCTGGTGTCTCCTCTACGACATTAGCTGTTTCAGGTGTGTGCATGTCCGTGAGTGGTGTTGTGGTGTCATCTAAGATTTCTTCTGTTTTATGTACGGTGACAATGGGTTGTGTGTCGTCTGTTTGTTCATAAGTTATATGTGTGGTTTCCACCTTTGGACCTACCTTCTTTTTAATAACACGTTTGGTTATTTTCTTTTGTGTTTTCTTACCGTCTGGTGTGCTTAATTCTTCTATAGTGGTTTCTTCGGGTAGTTCAATAGTTTTAACCGGCTCAGTTTCTTGTGGTTCTTCGGTAACTATTACCGTAGTAATGGGAGCCTCGTCGTCTTTCTCGATCGTGGTAATTTCGGTGACCTCTTCCTTATGTCCCCTCTTTTTCTTGATGACGCGTTTTGTCGTTTTAACAGTTTTGACATCACCAGTCTCAGTACGGACTTGAGACACTTGAACCGTTTCGGGAGCCTCCTCTACGACTTCAGCTGTTTCGGTTTTTTGTAAATCTTTTAGTGGTGTTGTTGTGTCATCTGTGAGTTCTTCTGTTTTGTGTATGTATACGATAGGCTGTTTGTCGTCTTCTTGTTCAGTTATTATTTCTGTTGTTTCGAGTTTTGGACCTACCTTCTTTTTGATAGTGCGTTTGGTGATTTTCTTTTGTTTTGTCTTACCATCGGCCATTTCTGACTTCTCGACGGTGGTCTCCTCGGGTAGTTCTATTATATCAAAAGGCTTGGTTTCGTCTGGTTCGTCTTGGGTTTTTTCTTCAGTGACAGTGACCGTAGTTACGGGTTCCTCGCCATCTTTATTGATGGTCATTATTTCAGTGATTTCCTCTTTGGGCCCTCTTTTTTTCTTGATAATGCGCTTAGTAGTCTTTATAGTTCTGACATCGCCTGCCTCTGTACGCACTTGAGTGATAAGCATTGTTTCTGGTGTCTCTTCTACGACTTTGACTATATCAGGTTTGTGTAAGTCTTTGAGTGGTGTGGTGGTATCATCTGTGAGTTCTTCAGTTTCTTGTATAGATATGATAGGTTGTGTATCGCCTTCTTGTTCAGTTATGATTTCCGTTGTCTCGACTTTAGGACCTACCTTCTTTTTAATAATGCGTTTAATGAGTTTCTTTTGTTGTATCTTACCGTCTGGGGCTTTGTATTCCTCGACTGTGATCTCTTCAGGCAATTCAATTATATCAAACTTTTCGGATTCTTGTGGTTCTTCCGGAGTTGTACGCTCTGTTACAGTAACCGTGGTAATTGGTTCCTCATCCTCTTTTTCGATCATGGTGATTTCTGTAACTTCTTCCTTATGTCCATTCTGTTTCTTTATAACGCGTTTAGTTGTTTTTACTGACTTGGTATCACCCGTTTCTGTAAGTACTTGACTTACTTGTACAGTCGTTGGTGCCTCCTCTAGTATTTTAGCCGAGTCTGACTTATTAAAGTCTATAAATGGTGTAGTAGTGTCATCTGTTAGTGCCTCTGTTTTATGTACTGTAATGATTGGTTGTTTGTTGTCTTCTTGTTCAGTTATGATTTCTGTTGTTTCGAGTTTTGGACCTACCTTCTTTTTGATAATGCGTTTGATGATTTTCTTTTGTTTGGGCTTACCATCTGGCGCTTCTGTCTCCTCGATAGTGGTTTCCTCAGGCATTTCAATAATTTCAATAGGCTTGGTTTCTTGAAGTTCTTCTGGAGCTTTTTCTGTAGAGATAGTGACTGTAGTTACGGGTTTCTCATAATCTTTAACAAAGGTGGTTGTCTCAGTGATTTCTTCCTTCGGTTCCTTCTTTTTCGTGATAATGCGCTTGGTTGTTTTTATAGTTCTAATATCATCTGCTTCTGTTCGTACTTGAGTGACTTGCACCGTTGTCGGTAATTCTTCTAAAACATTGACTGTGTCAGGTTTGTGTAAATCTTTAATTGGTGTGGTGGTGTCATCTGTGAGTTCTTCTGTTTTGTGTGTTAATATGGTAGGTTGTTTGTCGTCTTCTTGTTCTGTAGTGATTACTGTTGTTTCGAGTTTTGGACTTATTTTCTTTTTGATAATGCGTTTAGTGATTGTCTTTTTTATTGTCTTACCATCAGGGGCTTTTGACTCTTCGACGGTGGACTCCTCGGGCAGCTCAATGATTTCAACAGGCTTGTCTTCGTCAGACTCTTCTGGAGCTGTATCTTCGGTGACCGTAACAGTTGTGATTGGGGCCTCGTTATCTTTTTCGATAGTTGTTATTTCAGAAACCTCTTCCCGTGCCTCCTTCTTTTTCTTAAATATATGCTTTGTGGTTTTGATAGCATTTATGTCACCAGTTTCAGCGCGGACTTGACTAACATGTACTATTTCTGGAGCTTCTTCTACAACGTTGGCTATGTCTGGTTTGAGTAAGTCTTTAAGTGGTGTAGTGGTGTCATCTGCGAATTCTTCAGTCTTTTGTGTAGATATGATAGGTTGTTTATCACCTTCTTGTTCAGTTATGATTTTCGTTGTTTCGACTTTAGGACCTACCTTCTTTTTAATAATGCGTTTAATGACTTTCTTTTGATGTGTCTTACCGTCTGGGGCTTTGTACTCCTCGACAGTGATCTCTTCAGGCAATTCAATTATATCAACCTTTTCGGATTCTTGTTGCTCTTCCGGAGTTTTACGCTCTGTTACAGTAACCGTGGTAATTGGTTCCTCATCCTCTTTTTCGATCGTGGTAATCTCAGTGACTTCTTCCTTGCGTCCTTTCATTTTCTTTATAACGCGTTTTGTAGTTTTTACAGACTTGATATCACCGGTTTCTGTTCGTACTTGACTTACTTGCACAGTCGTTGGTGCTTCCTCCAGTATTTTAGCTGAGTCTGGTTTGTGGAAATCTATAAATGGTGTGACAGTGTCATCTGTGAGTTCCTCCAAATTATGTATTGT
Organism: Catocala nupta; assembly: GCA_963675205.1. NCBI lineage: Eukaryota > Metazoa > Arthropoda > Insecta > Lepidoptera > Erebidae > Catocala > Catocala nupta. Next base: position 14,288,770 of record OY776078.1, read on the forward strand.
AATAATAGGTTGTTTGTCGTCTTCTTGTTCAGTTATGATTTCTGTTGTTTCTAGTTTTGGACCTACCTTCTTCTTAATAATGCGTTTGGTGATTTTCTTTTGTTTGGGCTTACCATCTGGCGCTTCTATCTCCTCTATAGTGGTTTCCTCAGGCAGTTCAATTATTTCAGCAGGCTTGAATTCTTCTAGTTTGACGTGAGCGTTTTCTTCAGTAACAGTGACCGTAGTAATGGGTGCCTGGTCGTCTATTTTGACGGTTGTTATTTCAGTTATTTCTTCGTTAGGACCCTTCTTTTTCTTTATTACACGTTTAGTTGTTTTAACAGTCTTGACATCCCCTGTTTCTGTGCTTACTTGAGAAATATGTACGGTTTCAGGTGCTTCCTCCACAACTTTAGCTATATCAGCTTTGTATATGTTTTCGAGTGGTGTGGTGGTATCATCTGTAAGTTCTTCTGTTTTTTGAATTAAGGTAATGGGTTGTTTATCGTCTTCTTGTTCAGTTATGATTTCTGTTGTCTCGAGATGAGCACCTACCTTCTTCTTAATAATGCGTTTAATGATTTTCTTTTGTTTTATCTTACCATCTTGGGTTTTAGACTCCTCGATAGTCGTCTCTTCAGGTAATTCAATAGTTTCAACAGGCTGAATAGTTTCATCTTTTTCTATGGTTTTATCTTTTATTGCTTTTAATTCTGTAGCTGTTATCTCTTTGGTATCAACAGCAAGATGCTCTTTTATCATTTTCTTCGTTTTTATTTTCTTTCCTTTTGTCTTCAGTATTTGTACAGTTTCAGTTGCATCCAGTTCCTCTGGCATTTCAATAATCACTGGGGAATTATCCTCGTCTAAAATTTCTTCAATTTCAACCTGTGCAGTCAGTTTCGGTATATGTAAAAATTCTTCAGGCATTTCTATTGTGCTCTTCTCAGTGACTTCTTGTTTCATTTCAGTTTCATCCCCATCATATTCCTCAATATTCAAATCGTGATGTACGTCGTGTTTAGGTTCTTTTGGTTCTTCATCTTCTAATGTTTCTTCAATTACGATATCGCCTTCTTCAGAATCGTTTTTAGTCCTCCTTTTCTTTCGCAATATTGTCCTTTTTGTTTTTATTTGTATTGGCTCTGAGTTACCAGGCCCTTGTATAAACTTTGTAACTATTTCTTCGCTTTCTTCTATATCGGATGATTTAGGTGAAGCCTGAGCAACCTCTGTTATTTCTGGAAATGTTTTTTAATAGCTATTAATTTCCATTTAAGTAAAGTATTGGGTATTATTGTAGTGTTAGTATAGTATGTAATATTTCTTAGTGGAGTCAAATGTAGCATTTACAGTGTTTGTGGCATTTATATTAATTTATTACTGTTTAGTGTTTCTTTCCGGATTTATTATGTAACGAAGAGGGTTGTGTTATTTTGTTTTATTGGGTGTCTCATATAATTGATGAGTGTAACATATTTGTAACATTGAAGGTTACGTTTTATATATTTTTGTTCTAAGTCAAAAATTAAACAATAACGATGATCTAAAAGTACACAATTTTATACATATTTCGAGAAACATTTTAGACTAATAAAATATTTTAAATTTTGTGTAATAAAATATCTTTCACTTTTGTTTCAGTAGAGGTTATCGTATGAATTTTTGGCAGTTCGTAACACTGGTAAGTGACACTTGTTGTGTAATTCTGCTTATTTACATATATTTATATATATTAAGGTACTAAACTAGCATACGTCTTTGCATGTTTTTGAGGCCAAGTGGTAAGCGGATACCTTACCCTTTTTAACGTTTGTAACATAACAAATATATAGTGGGCTGTCACTCAGTTGTTACCGGCGCTGTTGAAACTTCTTTATGCTCTGTTAGATGAACCTCATAATGTGTTCTATTCCGAAACCAAGGCAAGTTATTCTACAAGCGCCGTGGGAAACAGCTCCTACGAATTAACTGGATACATGGTTACTTTGGTTATGAAATAAAGTGTAACATTTAATCTTATGCTAGAACGAGCGGTGCATTGATAAAAGGTATTGGGTATAAATATCAGAACGCAGCCCACTATGAGATTGTTGGAACAAATATAATTTAATTACGTGAATTGTAATTTGGTACGGATTGACAGGACAACGACTGTCGATTCAACAAGAAATACTACTAAAACGTTTTCTGTTAGTCCCAAGACTTGTCCAGATTTATGATACCACGAAGGTGACCTAGTCCTCGTCATCTAATTGTATTCTACAGTAATTAAATCTTATCTACTGTATAGTGTAGTACCCTTTTTATCATTAGCATCGTAATAGGACAGGCAGTAAAACTAATATATCTGGGACGAGTTGTAATTTGCGTCTTGTTGAAAAATACAGTCGGACCGTATTGTTGATATATTATATACATGAAATAAAATATGGCACCATGGTTTGCAAATGTAACCAAGCCAAATAAATAATATAATTTGCTACTAGGCACGTGTGACCCTTACAATTATTGATTATATTCCAGAAACAACAAAAATAAATAACCTCATGTGGATGCTGGCGCCGGCGTCCTAACACATTGCTTTAGTTCATATTTTCGACGTATCAAATTTGTTGTACATTGGTAATAATTACCTACATGTCAATTAATCAAGAAATGGCAGACACATAGTCCCACGCCTGAATCCACGAACAAGTAGGCAAAGTATATAACACATATATTTTTACATTTTATGTCCCACGTATTAGGGAGAGACGCACACCACCAGACTCCTACTAAGATTTCTTGGCTAAAAACACGATAGAACTCATTCCTGACATCACAAGACCAGCAGCCGTATACTGCTGCATCACCAAAGCAGTCTAATTAAACTATTATAATTATCGATATACGGTGCACGGCGCAGCTATATTTGCGTTGCACACATTTACTTTACATTACACACACAGATGTATTCTATTTTCTAGTCTCACCCTAGTTACTGCAGTCGTATCTGGTTAGTACATATTAAATCTACGCTTGTATCCGTTATATCATCTTCGTAGATTTCCTCTCAGTCTCAGACAATTATTTAAATTTTTATGATCCTGCAAAATTTTAATTATAAAGGTGCCGTCTATTTTAAAGTAGTAAGTATATTAAAGTATTTTTCCGCATTACACTACTGTATAACAACGTTATAGAATAAGAGAAAATATTTTTAATGGATTATAAAATTAGACTGCCGTTTATTTTTATATAACATGCTCCTTTTCTATTTCCATTCAATTCCATTCCATTTATTTTTATTATTAAAGTATTTTTCCGCATTACACTACTGTATAACAACGTTATAGAATAAGAGAAAATATTTTTAATGGATTATAAAATTAGACTGCCGTTTATTTTTATATAACATGCTCCTTTTTTATTTCCATTCCATTCCATTTATTTTTATGACCCCATAGTTTTATTTACAGGTAGTTGATAATAGGACAGCAAGAAATCGACCTTTGTGGTAACATAAATATAATAAATCCTAGGGCCAAAAGAAATCACTCTTGAAAATAGGCATATTACTTCTAAATATAAGCAATATTTGGCTTAGGTGTTTTTGAAATTTGTATGTTTAAGATTGACGTTTGTATGTTTGAGCAGCGATAGCTCAGTGGGGAGACCAACAGACTGCAATGCAGAGGGTACCTGGTTCGAACCCACGTCGCGGATCTCTGACTTTCAGCAATTAAATGACTTTTCGAAATTATGTGAGTATTGATTGACAATTATCACCTGCTCCGTGCCTCGGAGAGCACGTTAAGCCGTCGATCCCGGCTGCCATGAACATCTATGGCAGTCGTTATTGGGAAAGTCAGTACCCCCTAATATCCTGACACTGGTCTAGCCTTACAGTATCGTTAGCCTTCGGGTTGCGAAGGTCAGGTGGCAGCCGCTCCGTGTAAAAACTGATATCCAGTCAAATCCGGTTAGACTAGAAAAAGCCGACCCTAAGTGACTTGGGAATAATAAAGGCTAGGGAGATGAAGTATGTTTAAGATTGACATACATAATATTCCGCCTAAATCCCTATTAACTGCAGGCCGAGGAGTATTATACGGGCATTTCGCCAGCTATAGCTTTAGGTCCCATGTGTCAAGGGGCGATGTAAAGTAGCTGTATCCATATTGGAACTAACAATTTCTTGACAGAATAACTCAATCACACTTTGTCTGACCCTGGAATCAAACCAAACCACGTACCTGGAATCAAACCATACCAAACGGATTCAGAAATACTGCGCCACGCTAAAAATATGTGTCAGTGCTTAAACGATATTTTAATAAAACTAGGATGACCTAGTTTATTTTTAAGTTTAATAACTAATAAGGGATTTCTGACACCGGATTTATATTTCCTTTTGTATGTGCTTTGTTTGGTTTTACGTTGTTTTATATTTATTGTTGTTTTTGATAGAATTTCGTTTCACTTAACATTTTCTCATATTATCATTTCATAGAATAATCAATACACAGAATACTTACTTTAAATAAATTCAACTAATTTTTTTTTATTTTCGATAATTATATGTCATAGAAAAACAAATAAAATATTTTTTATGCTTATATTGTTTAGTTAATATAAAAGTTATTACCAAGTAAAACGTCATAATTTTACAGGTAAAGTATCAATTTAATTATAATAATTATGTTAAATATTTTATACTCAGGCTGAGGTAATTTTGTTTGTTTGTGTAAATAAATTTGTTTCTGGTTGTAGGTATGGTTGCAGTTCTAAAATAACCTACTATTGTCTACATTTTCATTATAATAAAATACTATACACCGAACAAACAACATTTGTTGAAAATAATTCTATTGTTTGATAAATTTGTTATTTAAAAAAATTAATTACCGAATTCATTGAAGTCAATAATCGTTGAAACAATATTATTCGAAATATAAATAACAAGGACCAAATATTATATAAAACATTTTCTGCGGAACGAAATTCTGTGAAATTTCTGCCTGCGAATGAAGGTAACACCGCTTTGTTTGTTTGAGCGGCACGCAAAACCACTAAACGGATTTAAAAGCTGCTTTTAGAGCCTGGCCGTTTGGAATTTAACTTCAAGTCCGACCACGTTTAATCTGAGTTGCTTCGATTATTTCCTTCACGATAAAAAGTGATATCCAACTTTAACAATATCATTAGGATGTTAGTTTGTTTTTAATTCCATGAAACTTACCATGTAGGTGGGCCTCTTGCTCAGAAATCATAATATCGTGGTGATCTTCATCAGTTATACTCAGTTTACCTTCAAACAACTTTGGTTGTTTTTCCATATATGGCACGGTTTGCTCATCTATAAAACCTGTAGTAACCTCAACCTCATTTGCCATTGTAAAGGTTTTTCGTATTTTTTGTGTTTTTGGTTCCGGTATATATAATTCAGTTTCATGTTGGATGCTTCCACTGTCAGTGATTATAAGTGGTGTTACGCTTGTAGATGTAAGTTTAGTCGTTTCAGTTTGTGTTTTTGGTGTAATTAATTCTTTGACTTGAGTTTCTGCGACGTTTTCTGTGCATTGTATGTGTGTTAACGGTGTAATAATCTTTTCGGCAGTAACAGGTTTAATTTGATCGGACTTAAAAGTGTCTGATGAATCTTCATGTGTTATTTCATTTATGGTTACACTTTCCTTAGTACTCAAAGTTATTGATGCCTTTTCTAGAGATGCCGGTGTTTCAAAAGTTACATCTACTTCGCTTTCGTTTACGATTACGGCACTTTGGGTGATAGGGCGGATTGTAATTGGAGTTCCCTGAACACTAACTTTTTCATGCTCTGTAATTTTAATTGATGACGTGTTCTCACCTGTAATTATTTCCGTTTGTTCGATTGGTTTCATCTCTAGCATCTGTTCAGTTACCTCTTTAACTGGTTCCTTATTAATTGTTATGTTGTTTGGTATTTCTTGTGGTATATTTTCAATAACAGTGTATGTTTTAAGTGCTTCAAAGTCCACAGATGCTTTGTTACTATCTGGCTCTAAAAATTCCGGTAACTTTTCTATTTTCTCAATAATGTCGGGCTTAACGCTAGATATTTCTTGACAAATAACATGACTCTCATCAGCATTTTCTGGTTTACCCTTGGCCAATTTTACAAGAGATTCAGATTTTTCTTCTACTATAACTTCTGTTTGTTCGATTGATTTCATTTCCATTACAAGTTTTTCAGCAATTTTATAGTTTTGCTCGTAGCCTGATATGTCACTAGATATTTCTTGAATTATATTTTCTGAAGTAGTATAACTTTTATGTAGTTCTAACTCGCAACTTACTTGACCTTCAGAAGGTACATAAGTTTCATTAATATTTTCGAGACTTTCAATAGCTTGTGGTTGAATATTAATAAGTTCTTTTAGGGTAATTGGTTTGGTGACAGCTTTTTCATCCTTAGCGATTGTATCTTCCAAAACTTGATATTCTTCTATTGGTACTGTTTCCGTTGTGGTAATGTGATCAATAGATTTAATGTCTACGTTTTGTTTACCCATAGTTGGTAGACTTATCGATGGTAAGCCTTTTTCTTTTTCTTTTACTAATGTATCTGTAACGGTAATATGTTGTTGTGGTTCAATTACTACTTCTGGTGTTTCTTCTTGTGGCACTTTGTCATGTGATAAAACCGTCTCCGATTCTTTATAAGTTGTTTCTTCTACCTGAATAGGCAAATTTGTGACATAAGATTGCTCAGTGTTTCTAGGCGATTCGATTGGTTTTATTTCTATTGGACATTCTTTTTCTGTTATTTCAACTTCAGTAACAGTGACGTGCTGACCAACTTCTAGGTTAACTAAAGGAATGATCTCATTTGTTTTATCTGAGGTCTTAATTTCTGTAGTATGTTCTTCATATTTTGTTTCTTGCACGAGAATTGGTTTGACTGCCTCTACAGATATGTCACCAACTTTTTCTTCCTTTCTATCAAACGCATCTATACTTTCCTCGATTTCTGATATTTCAAGCATTTCAACATTGATGTGTTTATGTGTAGTCAAACTTATGTCATTTGTTACATGTCTTGGCATTTTATTTTCTTTGAGAGTATCCTCCTTTTCAGCTAATATATTTTCTGAAATATTTAGAGAATCTGTTGGCTGTATGCTAACATCAACATGCTGTGACTTTAAGTCACTCGCTGTTAAACTTGTTTCTTTTTCGCTGAGCACAGTTTCGTTTACACCTACACTCGAACGCAATGTTATATCAACAGTAGGTTTAATTATTTTACTTTCTGGCAAAACTTCCATTACCTGCAAATCTTCTTCTTTTTCTGAGGACGTAATTTGTGTTACATTAACGGATATTTTACCCTGCATAGTCAAATTTACTATCTCACCCTTTACAGATGGCATTTGCTCGAATGTGTTTTCTGATTCTGTTATAATTACTTCGGTTATACCTATTGATGTTTGTTCTTCAATACTACCAGTGGGTTGCCGCGATGCAATTATCTTATTCTCATAAGTATCTTCAACTTCACCAATAAATGGTATAATTTCTTCTACAGCTTCTTGCATACCATGTGTAGTTCTTGCACTCGTGGAAACAAATGTAGGTAATTTCAAATCTTCGATATTTTGGCTTACTAATACTTCTGTTTCTTGTAATGACTGTTTTTCGCTTATGATGGAAATAGCCGTTGTAGATTGGGGTTTAGGTGCTCGATCAAACTCATTTTCTTTTTCGATAGTATGTATTTCCGTTATTTCTTTAGCTGTTGTCTCAATCACTTTTTCAGATGCTTTATGAACATCGGCTTTAGTTTCTGACAGATAAGACTCTTTTTCACCTGTCAAAATTTCTGTTCTTTCTACATGTTTCTGCATGTCATCGCGCGTTATTAAAGCCTTTGAAGTTTTTATAATAGTATCTTCAAAATTATCGACATTATTAGACACTATCACTTCGGTATCTATTGAACTGCTAAATGGTACAAAGCCGATTGATGCATCATATTTTTGCTGTAGAGTTTTAGTATCAAGTTCCTTTTCTTTATCGATGGTTTCATTATAAGTAGTAATTATAGCCTCAGTTTCAGTAAAGTCGCTCCTAACTGTTGATTTTGTCAGTTCTTGCTCACGTAATAACGTTTCACTTTCCCCTAATATTATTTCAGTCTGTTCAACTGTATTTTCAGTTATAGGTGTTATATTCGATTGCTGCAATATAATTTTCATATCATTAAACTCTTCTGGTATTTGACTGGTAATTACTTCTTCTGTACGAGCAGTTTTGCCATATATTTCATCAATTTTAGATGTTGCAGTACTATAATTCTTCTGCAACTCATTAGTACTTTCTATATTATCAGAATGTGATGTGATTTCAGATGTCTCTAGACTTTGCTGGCAAATAATAGAAAGTTCTGCATTTTGTTTATCTGGTACAGTAGATGGCAGTAATATATTTTCTTTTTCAATTGTAATTTTTTCATTAAGCTGTGGTACTTGCAATGTTGTTAAAGATATCGTTGGTTTTATAGAAGTATCAATTTTCTCATCAATAAAATTGTCCGTCGATGAATGGACTAAAACTTCTTGTTGAGTTATGGCTTCAGTTGTGAATGCGCCTTGCTTTGCATTAGCCCATAACAAATTGCTTGTACTGTCTAGAACTTCTGGTATCATTTCAGTCTTATTTTCTTCAACCATAATTGCCTGGTTGGAATCTATATTAAATGAGGCTAAAACAGTTTTAGGTTTTTGATTGGTTTCTAACGTGTATTCTTTCTCATTGTAATCGACTGTGCTGACTATTAACTCTTTGTGTGCTATATTTTCTACAGTAGCTTGCTTCAGCGTATCTTTTATAATATCTTCGGTGAATCCTAGGCTAGAATCTACTGTAATTTCTGACAATGTTGCTACTGGCCGTCCAGTAATATCCGAGGATGCTGTAAATGTTTGTGGACTGGCGACGGTGCTGTAATCACTTTCTTTTTCATGTTGAAGTATTTCCGTAACATTGAGAATTTCCTCGGTTGGTATAATTGCCGGCGTCAAAAATTTCAAGTCAGGCTGCAATTCTTTCTGCAGATCAGTTTGACTATCTAAGATTTTATTTTCAGATATTTGCAACGAAGTTAAATTATTTGAAACTACTTGAGCTTCTTCGTATGTAGGTGTTACTGCATCTAATTTATCTAATGTATCACGTAGGTTTACTTCCGTTACCACAGCAATTTTACGATCAGAGTCAATATCTACTTTAGCAAATGTATTTGGCTTAGATTTTTCTGCATCTAGGTTTTGTTCGGTCATACTTGTAATGATTTCAGTAATATTTAAACTTTCCTTTCCAATAAAGGAAGCTTGAGCAGCACTATGTGCTATTTTATTTTCGTGTAACTGTTGTAGTTGTTCGGAAACAGTTGTTTGAATAACAGATACTTCCTTTTGTAAATCAGTTGACTCTGAAGCTGTTTCGGTTAAATCAGGTTGTGCTGTTATAAAATCAATCTGATCAGCCGTATTTATTTCGTGTGACTGTGGAGTTTTAAGATGATGGCTGGGTGTTGTTTGCGCGTGCATAACGTTAGGTATTTTATTTAAGTCTAATTTGTTTTCACATTCTGATAGTTCTGCTTCAGACACAGTTAATGGTATGTTAGGAATAAGCGACGAAGACACTGTTTCTGGTTTCTTCGTTGCGTATTCTTCCGTTGATTCTTTATCGTGTATAAATGGATATGTTACAACTTTAGCTTGCGCTGTAATTACAGACTCAATGGCAGCCTCTTCAACTGCTTTATCTGACACCTTAATATCATCCGTAGATGTCATTTGTAATGTTTCTGAAGTTATAAGAGGCTCAAAAGCTTTGATATCTAAATCAGCTCGAGCAGTTAACTTATCATCCTTTAATATCAAATCTTTTTCGCTTTCGTGGACTTGAACTATACTGACTACATTTTTATCCAAAGTTGATATTGCAATATCAGCATGAGTTCCAATAATTGGCCGTGATTCTTCAAAATCCTTTTCAGAATCGTGAATACTTGTTTCGAGATTAAATTTATGCTGTAGTTCGTTTATTCCTACTGTGGCCTTTTTATGAGTAGCAGTTGTGGTAGTAAATTCAGTTTCTTTTATGTGCGATGTTGTAACAGTATTACTCAAACCTGTATGTAACATAATATCTTTATTAACAGAAACATGAGCTGGCATTTCTTTAACAGGGAGTTCTCCTTCTTTTTCATGTGATTCCTCGACAAATACTACTAAACTATCCTTTGAGGTAACGTCTATATTTGCCTCTTGCGTAGGTGGTAACTTTAAAGATGATAAAATACCTTCACGCTCTTGAACATTGTGAACCTCAGTTATGACTTGGTTTGAAACAAGAACATCTTTACGTGCTGTCTCAGTTGGCACAATCAATTCAGGATAATATTTGCCAGACTTATCCTCTACAAAAACTTCTCCAACTTGAAGTGATTCTAATAAATTGAAGTTAAGTTTTGATGTCGCCATTTTCTCAGTATTTATAATTTCAACATCGCTTTCTTTCATTTCTTCATTAACTTCTGTAACGTTAAGTCCAATTAACGGAGAGAATGCAATGGTAGCGGTAGATTTTTTTGTAGGAGCGTCATGAAGCGGGGACTCCTTAACAGATACCATCTCTTCAGATACGTTTAGTGCATCTTTTAAGAGCATAGTTGTCTTAGCGCTCTCTGCATGCTTTTCTTCTCTCTTTAGATCAGATGTAGTCATGTTGGAATGAATTTCTGTTGTGACTAAACTTTCTGCGGCAACGATACCTTTACTTGCTACATTCTCGTTAGCACTTTTATTTATATGGTAATCTTCTACAGAGCTACTTATTTCTATTTCTGTTACTTGTAATGATTCAATTTCAGTCAGTGATGGTTTTATTGTAATTTTAGCATTATCTTTAATTTGCAATGGTGTCTCGCTTTCTTGAGTCTCCTGCATATCAGAGATCAAAGAATAATTCGTATCGATTTTAATTTTAGCCGTTTTATCTACAGTCGGTTTCTCAGAGAAAATATGCGTTACCAAGCTAGAAGGTATAATTTCAACTTTACTGTCAGAAATATCTGTTGCAAGTGTAGTGATATATGGAACATCTTCCTTTTCTAGAATGCCAGTTTCATCTTCTTCAAAATGCTCCTGTTTCTCCTTTGGTTGTAATGTTCTTATGGATTTGATTTTTTCCTCCGTTGTTATTTCTTCAACTTCATGTTCTTCCAGACCTATTTTCTGTTTAGTGTGCTTTTTGCGTTTGGCTTGTTCTTTTTCTTTGGTATCTGTGAAATTATAGTTGAGTGTTTGAAGATTCATGTGAAAATAATATAAATAAATATTGAAATAATTTATTACTATGTTACAAGTAGGCGTGTGTTTAAAGAGAAGCCATTAATGAGTAAAGTAATTTGAAATCTGGTTGTGTTTTATAAAACTGTTATATTCTATATATATACATGTTATTGTTATTACTTACTTGCTTTAACGCTTAATTATACGTGATGTATAATTATATTTTAATATTCAAAATGAAGCACACTCTTGAAGCCAAATGCAGTAGTTAATAGCTGTATGAAAAGAAAATTAAAACACTCTTTTAAGTTAGTTTCTATATCATTTACAAAATACTTTTTATGTTTTATTTATTATATTATCTATATCCCGCTTTGCTGATTTTCTTGTCCTGTCTGACTCGTCATGTGGATTGTCTTATATAAAACAATCCATATGACAATATTGTGTGTTTTATATTAAATTTAAATAATGACGGTTACTCATATAAATGATACAACGAATATTTTCACACAATAGTTGTATAAACTTTAAGATCCTTATGATCACGATAATATTCGATTCATAATTACTATGTAAATAATTATCAATCCCGTAGATGTTACGGGCGTTTAATGTTTGTATTGCATTAAATACAAATTATGAGTCGGCTAGATAATTATATTCGACGGCTAATAATAAAATGCAATTTTAATAATGTAAGTGTTAGGAATAATAGGAACATTAAATTAAGTTATCTTTTGTTCTCTATTTATTGTATATTTTATACATAGCTTTAATTCTAGTCCATTATTACCAACGTCTTAACTAGCTTCAAAGCATTAAAACATAACGCTTAATCGTAAATTGTGTGTGATTTATTTATTTACTTAATGTACGCATTATTGTGTTATTCCGAAGCATGTTAAACAAATGAATCATAGTATATCAGCATCTTGAACATTCAAAGCATGTGTTATAATGAAGCACCATCATTTTCATTATTTAACTATTTTATTTTAAAGTAACTTACCTCGTACAACAACGTCCGTTTCTTTGGTAGTGTCTGAAAAAGTAATTTAATATGTTAATATATATAACGCATAATATATATAATATTTATTAGCAATGAACATTTTTTTTATATTAGTCCTTCGCTACGTGTATCCTAAACAACTAATAAAAAACAGTACGTGTCCTAAATATGAAAATAAAGTACACTTACAATTCAATTTCATAAATTTTGTGACTTCATTTGAACAGTTCTAATACATCTAGGTTTATGATTTGACATTTACGAAGGCATCAGCAAGAAAAATAGTTATTATGTATTTTTATAAAAATATAAAATAAAATAAGTATATGTAGGGGTTGATAAACAGTCATTACGAGAGATTCGTGAAGATGTGTAATGTTACTACATTAACCTTCGTATACTCGCGCGTAGGTCTCTCAGACCGACGAATCAATCATTCCCTGTTTTCCATAAACCATCTTCACTGCGATTTTGTGATTTTTAGTAGCTTCATTATTTGTCGTCCTCCCTTGTTTAGTGTGGCGTAAGCGCAGTTGCCAAGTGGGCAAATGTTACTTTATTGCTGTTATTGGTCCGTAAGACCGACGCGAATATATGCGTTACTATTCTAGGTAAGTTATTATTTTTTTGTTATGAAATATTACTCAATAAAATGTTAATGTAATTTTAGTGGTAAATACTATGTAATGAATATAATTTATAACATTATTTTAGATTTTATTAGTTTTTAGTAAATTTTGTCACCATTATGGACGAAGTTTGCCAAGAACACTCAGACAAAGGATATTAGAAGTGTGCAAAAGTGATAATCCTAAACCTTCATCTTCTGGTAATCATCAAGAAGGCCGTCGTTCATATTGCTCTTCAAAAGAAAATCATAAGGCACCATACAACTGCATAACATGCAAGAAATACTTTTGCATTCGGTTATGGTATTTTCTGATTGTTACACCAATGAAACCTTTAGTGATTAATACTTTTCTATGTTTTATTATTGTTTTTGCTATTTTGGTTTATTATATTTCTTAGTGTTTTTGTTATTTTGTTATTTACCTTAGAGCGCCAAAAAACGTTTTATAAGCAGCTAAATTAAAAGTCTATTTCTACCAAATAAATGAAAAGTACAAATATATCATTTTAATTTTAATTTAATAATAACTTCCTTTTTAAAATAAAAAACCAATTATATAAAAGAAATAATCATATTAAGTACAATAATACAAACGAGATCAAGTTTCGGTCTGAGACACCGTGCGCGAGTATATGTGTAATGCATTTGCGCGCAAGTATTCAAGGTATCATCTTTGGTTTAGCTAAGGAAGACCACAGTGATAACCATCGTAATGATTCAGTTTACTAAAAAATACAAGCCTCAAATTGGCTTGAATACGATTTAAAGCTTTTCTTAAGAGAATACGCAAATCTATTCCGAGACTGGTCCGCAGAGGGTCGGAGTAAAACTGTTTGGCAGGCTTTTTTAGAAAGATATTACTTCTGCCCAGTGAGACTAACCTTCACTAGAGAGTATTGTGGCTGGACAGCCCGTCAATGAAAAATATTTTATCGTTAAGGCTTAATAAAAACTGTTCTAAAACTGTTATGTTAACTAGATACGTTAAGATAACAGTTGTAAATTGATACCAATAATTTTACATACATCGTCCATAATAATTTTTCTATGTACCCAACTAAATTGTATACTTTTTACGTTTTAACGTCTGAATAAAAGTTATTGAATATAAAATACGACAGATATAAACAAACCATGATCGGCAAAAATTTGTAGATGAAATTTAATCTAACCTTTTATAATCGTCGTTGTGTGTGCTTCTGCAATCTGTTCGGCAGATGATTCCACGATAACCTGTAAGATTTTATTGTTATTAGATCAATCAAATACAAAGCGATTATTAATTTTACATCGAGTAATACTTAGATTTCCAGGTCAAATAAATTTATATAACTTGCCTAATGTGTAAAATAAAATAAAAATAATTAAATAACTGTATTTACTTCATAGGCTGACTTCTATCTCGAAATCAGACTTAACAATTCTGATTGAATTGTCTACATTAGATGAATATTCGTAATAAATGTGTTTTCGTAATAATATAATAATAATTAATATGCTCAATTCTACTAATGTAATATAGATAGGTAACATCATTTTTACCGTCTTTATGTGTATTTTATGAATACTCTGTGTATTCGTAATATTGTGCTAAGCATGGCAGAAAATAATCATAATCATTAATCATCAGTATAACGTAAGATATTGTAAGTAGCGTGCAGGAAGAAGAGTATTAGGTACTTAAATTAAAATTTTTAGCTTACATCATTGATTTATGATGATGATACCATATACGCTGACAGTATTACAACTTTAACGGTCCGTATTGGATACATACATAGAATTAAGTAAGTAAATACCGTCATCTGGTAATTATATCAAACACGGTGTAACACGTTTTTGTTGATATAATTGATGCTATTGTGACAAATGAAAATGCTCCTATGTTATTTTGTTTTATTTCTGCGTATTGTTAATAGACATGTCACTTAATACTTAGCATTAATCAGTATCGCAGCACTTATGCCATCATATATTTGGAAATAATAAGGCTTTTATAAGTTAGGTAGGATGGTGATCGCTTAAATTTAAATATCATGCAGTGGCGGTTGGTAGGCGACCGCTTGCCTAGTCCGGCAAGCGGTCGCCTCCACCACTGCTGCTCCGCTGAGTACTATGGGTTCGAATACACTATATTTTAAAAGATATGTGAAGTCTCCCACCTCGCTCTGGGTGAGCTTGGTGGACTATAGCTCTACCCTTCTCACACTGCGAAGCGACCCAGTGGGACTGTATGTATAGGGTTGATATTATCCAGACCCAGTGGGACAGTTTATATAGAAAATAATAAACAACCTAATTTTGCTTTCATAAAAAAATAAGGAAATAACATTTTCGTCAGCAACGATAGCCTAGTGGGAAACCGTTGGACTGCCACGTAGAAATCTCGAATTCGGAACCAAGGCGCGCATCTCTGACTTTTCGAAGTTATATGCGTATTAAATAAGTAATCGCTTGCTTTACGGTGAAGGAAAACTTCGTGAGGAATTCTGCATGTCTGAGAGTTCTCCATAATGTTCTCGAATATATGTGAACTCTGCCAACCCGCACTACGCCAGCGTGGTGGACTACGGCCTAAACCTTATCACACTGTGAAGAGGCCCGTGCCCAGCAGCGGGACAGTTTAATACAGGGCTGATATTATTATTATAACATTTTCGTACCTCATGTGCTTCTTTTTGTTCCCAAGACCGTGGCTTAAAATCTTCAGGGTAAAAGTGCGCAATAACTTCTTCAACAGAGGAGTGTTTTAATTCAACCATTTTTAAGAAAGCTCGGAATCCGACCTTAGCTGCTATCACATCTTCATCTTGGGTGGTTTCTTCAGTGAGTACCTCGGTAATTAGCGCACCATGTCCCTGGCGTTCTACTAAACGAACTAAGGCTGATTGAGATTGTGGAACACGTAATGCTGGGAAATATTGTGAGTCATATAAACTTTCGATCTGTTCGGTGGTAATACCATTTCTCATCATAAAACCAATTTTAGCTAACTCCCGTAAAGGTGATTCTCCAGCTCCAAATTCTTTAGCGTTAATAACTTCAAGCAATTCGTTAATTTGTGCCACTACCCGCGTATCACTTTCTACCATTTTTATAATTCCTTTTTGAGTTTCGTATAGTGTTTCGAAAGGCTGTACGGTCTCTTCCTTTTCAGATTGCGATGAAACTAAGTAGTCATGAGGTGTAACGATTGGTTCAGCCTTTTCTTGCTGCGCCACAATTTTTTCTTTTTTGTCGACTTTTTTATATGAAGCAACATCAACAGTTTCTACAGAATCGGCTTCAGTAACAATTGTCTTTGCTTTCTTTTTATCTATTTTCTTAATAGGTTTCGGCTTTTCGATGACATGAACCTCTTCAGTCACAATAGTTGTGTCATGAGTGTCTTCTTCAACCTCCTTGGCAGTGTCCTTTTGTATTACTTCTTCTTCGCGCTTAATAACTTTCTCTTTTTTATCTTTCTGCTTAACTTCCTTAGCTTTTTTCATTTTGTCGCCTTTTTCATATACTTGTAATTTAGCTTTAGTGACAGTCATGCCAATATCGCTTACAGCCTTACACATGTATGTACCTTCTAATGCCTTAACACATTTTTTTATTGTGCACGTTGTATGATTGTCTTTATTTTCTATAACGAAGCGTTCATCTGTTCTTATTACCTTATCGTCCTTATACCAAATAATTTCTGAAAATGATAGACCATGATTCAATCATATGTTAACTGTATCAGTATAAATCGTTCTATAAAAACAATTGCAATCTAACCAGATTATTTTGGTAATATTTTATAATCATGATGACAAAAGAATATAATGACAAAAACGTATATTCTAAAATGAATATTGTTGTTATAAGTAAACAGGTAGTCATACTTTAAAAATGTAAATGTTGGTATCAGTGCGTTGATTGAAAACTAACAGATATCGACTATTTGGAGAAGTATAAATCCATAACATTGCTGTTCAGAAATCTTCTTTTTGGTTTGTTACGCTTTGATGCAGAATTGCACATAGTTTGCGATTCAACTTAAAGTCTCATATATATAAAAATGTTAATTAAAACCGGATATATAATATATAGTGTGATACAAGTAAAATGCGCTGTAGAAAAACTGGACTGTTGTACAGATTTTCAGAAAGACATACCTGGGGTAGGATTACCGCTATACACAGCTTCAAATGTGACAGTCTCATCTTCATCGACACGTTCACCTAAAATCTCTTTGACAAAAGTGGGCACCGCCTGAGTGGCTGTAATGGAAAATAAAATGTTAATCCACCTTTTCAATATAAATAAAATTTAAAGGGGATCACATCTAAACATTATTTCATCGACCATAATTAATATTAAGAATGTACATAATCACAGTCAGTTTAGAGACTCAGAGGCAGAAGCATCTAAACATATTTTTACCTTTTAAAGCAGCTTGTAATTCTTCCATATGGGATACCCATTCTGGTTTTCGGTATTCCTTAGTTCCAATTATACCTTCAAACATAAAAATATTTTAATTTTTGACTATATAAATCATCATCATATTGAAATCAAATTCATTCGTTGTGCAATAAATATGCATTTTATAATGCATTATATTTTGTATTCGAAAAACAATGACCCATAAAAAACCAAAAGTTTTATTGAGCCCTTATACTTCATTCACCACAAATTCAAATTAATTCTTCATAATTACAGCCTATTAAATAAAATTGTGAAGTATCTATTCATATAAGTGTATAGAAATATCACTATTGTTGTGTAGATGTGCAGATTGTAATACGTATTTAAAAACTTATTCGCAATCTACTCTGACATTCAATAGTGGATATAAATAATGTTAATGTGCAGTTTATTTCAATAGAAAAATGTGAGATTTTGCGAAAGTGCCTACTAAACTATTTAACTATGTATTACATACTTTTGAGGAGTAATAAATATTATTTTTGCATATACAAATGATTGGGTGCTATTTACAAAAAATACAGTTTTAATGAATAACCTTATTGTTTGACCTTGGTTTAAATAAATAATGTATTTAAATATTCAAGTATAATTTTTGTCAAAGAAACTCATTTAATTATCAAAGTTTTGTGTTTACAGTATTAGTAAGTGCAGTAGTTTTTGGGATAGGAACAGGAAAATAAGGTACACAGAATGATACATAATTTGCCGCCGATAACTGTTACAGCTGAAAACATAATTATAATATCAGTAATATTGTAATAAAATACTATAAAAGAAGCAATTCAACTCATTTTGCACTTACTTTCTACTGAAAGTGCTGCAATTGTAGTAGTTACTCCTAATGGATTGTAGGCTTCGAATACTATTTCGCCCGTATCGTCTTGGTACACTTCGGGTATAATTAAGATAGATGTACCGTCCTCCATTTCTTCTATTTGGTATTCTTGAGACTGAACTATTTCTGTACCCTGTTTAAGCCATCTTATTTGGGGTTTAGGTACTCCAATTGCTTTTGCTTCGAATCTAAAATTAAAAGAGTTTCTGATATGGTTTCTTATTAGACGATTATAATATTTTATTATCTTGTATACGCCTTTATGTTCTTAAAACATTGGAAAATTATGATATGGCCAAGACCAAGAATTTAAAGTTACTTGAAGAATATAATACTAATAACCAATACCTAGAAGGATAATCAACTGATGCAGATGATAAATCCAAAGATATATGAAAAATTTGCTTTAAATTTATTGCCAGCTTAGTGGCATAAAATTTAAGGGATCACACTATTTGCTCACCTGGTTAATTCACCTTCGGCGGTAGTAACAACCGTAGGCAAAGCTTTTACAATGCGTGGAGCGAATTCTTCTATGTCACTTGTTTTCTGTAATAAAGTGTATATTCAATTGCAAAACTGTTGTGATGATTAGATAGACTATATACATTTATGTCTGTATACACTCGAATGCTATACTGAAATTTATCATATTACATTAATATTAGACGATATACGATTGCACTGATCACAAATCCAGGTTACGCGTGTAGCTGAGCAAATCTAGCTAATTAACGAATCCGTGCCCTCTCGATCGGTTATTGTAAGTGCTTATGTAACCAACGAGACGCAAGGGTCAATTGTTAATCAGCTGTTTAATCTAAACTGATAATGAAATAAGAAATTAATTTGGAAGGTTGACTGGTTTTGAGTAGGAAAGACTGATTTTCTGTTATATCAGTTAGCAAGCCTAAGAAATAATTTCTTATATGAAAACGCTATCTAAAGAATCGAAACCTATAACAAAATGTTTTACAATGCTATGTTTTATGTTTATTCCCACGCTACTGTATTAGGTTAGTAAATCTGTAATAATATGTCGTATAATAATAATATTGATACGTTTTTTTAAATGGCACTAAAATATACGAAAATTACTAACCCACTAATGTGTATGTATGTGTCAAATAATCGTAACGATTAGATGATTATGGTATACAACAGGTTAACCAAAAGACTCCACTTTTAGTTTATTTACTTGTAATATAGGTATGTGTTTATATATATGTATATAAGGTACTTTATTGGGTTATTGTGGAGAAAATTCTAATTAATCAACTTTACTCCTCTTATATGTTACCTAGCATTTGGGAATTGTAATTGCCTTTATAATTAAGACAAAATGTTCTCCTTACCTCATCACTTAATATATCTTCTTCTGAAGCACTTGGGACATATTCATAAGCTAGAAAAATAAATACAATAATTACCGTAACATAATATATAAGATAGTCTTTTGTAAGTGAATAATTCCTCTCAGATCCTATTTAAATATATATTTTTATGTCATCAGCTAAAAGTAATAACCATACTCATAACATTTGCTCTTGGAAGGAATTATACACTCAACGTAATCAAAATACTGACGCAGTTGTACATTCATGAAGCTCTCATAACACAAGCATTGCGTTTGTACTCTTAAATTCGTAAATTACTAGCAATATTTGACCTTAGAGCTATTATATATTTTAGTAATGTAGACATGTGCATAAATTGTTACATTTGTGCTTGGCTCTAGTGTGATGGTAGTGTTTCTATTACTAAGGCTCGCATATAACTCACGTCACCAATCTTTTTATATTCCCACCAATATTCAATGTTATAAATATACGTACTTGTTATTATAATTGAAGCCTTAAAACTGATTATATAACTGCAGCGTCGACTACAATTTAAACGTCAAATTGTTCTACAGATGCATGGCAATATTGGTATATTGAGTTAATATTTCGGGCTAAATTAATGTAAAGAAACCCATACACTCTGAATTTGTATTATACATGCAAACTAATGTTACATGCAATGATGAAATTATAAATTACGTCTCTACCTTCCACAAGTACAGTACATTCGCTGTTACAACTTCCAAATTCATTTGTAGCTATGCAACCATACGTCCCTGTCATTTCGGGGAAGGCTTCTTTTATGCATAATTCACATAACCCCGATTCTTGTCGAGCTACAGTAATGTCTCTAGCTCTTTGTACAGGTGTCTCGTCATGGTACCAATCAATTTTTGGCCAAGGTTGACCCATTATTCTACATGATAGTTTTATTGGTTCCCCGTCCATAATGGTTAGGGGTTCTAAAGGAGTTATAATGAATGGAGCATGCCCTGCAATTTGCTTATCTTGTTGTTCTAAAAGTAATGAAGCTGAACAAGAAACAGAGCCAGCAAAATTTTCAGCTCGACATGTAATGACTCCTAGAAAATCTTCGCAAATATTTTCTATGCAAAGACATGATATGTTTTCCCTGTTTGTAACATAAATATTAGTTAGTTTGTTTTGCTTGGCATAAGACGTAACTTCTCGAGTGTCCATGAACCATTGGAATGAAGCTGTGGGACTCGATATAACTTCAGCCTCAAACAGTATTATGTCTCCTAAATTAACTTTTTTAGGATGAATCGGTCTAATAAATTTAGGCGGTATAATTTGATCCTCATTTAGAGATTTTAATATTTTTACAGAACTTGCCGATTTAGCTACCAAATTTTTGTTTTCTATGACTACTTCGTATTTTCCTACTTTCTTTTTGTCTACATTTTGCATTTTTATCGTAGATATTCCATTTTCTGTATGAATAGTACAATCCTCATTAGGCTCAAGGATCTGGTTGTTTCGATACCATTTCACTCTGTTATTATCGTCAGGTTCATATGTAACAGTCAATTCAAATGAATCATTTTCCAATACGTTTATAGCATTGATAGGCTCAATTATGATTGGTTCCAACTCTGTAAAATAGTGTTTCAATTAATTTATGTAATAATTGTTCACATTACTCCGGATAAAAAACTCTAATATTTAAGTACTAATTCTGCCTCTAGAGATAAGAGACTTTTAGTACTTGAACTAAAGCTAGCTATTTTTAACCAGGTTTATTGATATCGTAGTTTTACCAATAAATTTACCACTCCTTATATAAATGCATACTGCTATTTGTTACGCTGAGTATAATTAATACAATAAAATCAAAGTAATGATATAAAATAAATGATTATAATTATGGCATTATGATATTTACATTATATGAATGATTATGCCGTTAATGCCGTGGCAATTTACGTGTTGATTTTGAAGTTAAATTTAAAAAGTACTTTAGGTGACATTAGAATTATTCTAAGCATGTGTAATTTATTCTTATAAATCAAAATTCAAGGTCTTCTTCTAAAAAAATGTGTATAGCTCATTTAAACGGTAATCGTTCCTAATTGTTATAAATGTATCAAAAGTCTGCATGTTAATTTGTTCAGTTTGTATTTCCACGGATTAATAGAGCAACTAATCGCCATAATCTTGAGGATAGAGGTTTATTGAGCGGGCGAATGGCATTGATTACTCTTTATATCGAATATATAGATAGCACCTATGGGCTATTTATATTACCTTATAACCTCGGTTTATGACCAAGTGGCAATATAAAACATTATAACTGCAAATTACGAATAAATAGAAACATACAAAAATAAATATTGAACTAATATATTTCTATTAAAATATAGCGCTCGGTTTCGTTTATTATAATTCAATAATGATGAATAGCAAATTATTTTAATTGGACTTTAGCATAAGGCATTTTGTGAAAATGGAGCGTTGTGGTGTAAAAGCAAATACAGAGACTAGCATGTACTATTCTTACTTTGACTTATTATTAATATAATGGTATAATATACAACATTGAAATATTACAGATCGTACTTTTACGATCTGTTGTTACTAAATAGTTACATAATGAATCCATAGTTTATGCACAGGTATTTCACACACTATGGCAGTTAAGTCAGACTACATCATTCAAATTTAGTGATTTAAACTATGCCGGATAGTTCTGTACGCAGTCAGATTCAGTTATCTAAACAATTCTAATGTCCCCTAATATTTTTATTCTATTGAAAGTAATGTATAATATAATTTTCTTGTATATACACTAGGTTAGTTAGATACATAAAAATACACATATGGCTGAACCGGTAACCATGCATCTGTTTAGGATTGACAATTTAAAGATTCATAAAAGATCATATTTATATTTATGCTCTCTCTAGGTTCATTTGAAGTACCTGTAATATTATGTAAAACACATAATCAAAAGATCTTACCTTTGTTGTCATCTTTCTTAACAACTTTTTTAATCTGTTTCTTCTGTTTAATTATAGTAACAACTTCTTCTTGAACTTCTTCCAACGGCTTCTCCTTTTCTTTTTCAATTACGGTTATTTCCTCAGTTACAGTTTCTTCAATAGATTTTTCTTTTCTAATCTTTTTCTTTTTGTCATGTTTAGTTTTCTCTTCAGACATTTCAATCTCAACTGGCTTAAGCTGTACTTCCTCAGGCTTTTCTTCTTCGGGTAACTTTTGTTTGGGAATTGGCTTGAGAACGACTTCTTCCTTTGGTTCCTCTTGCTTCGGTCGCCTTCTACCATGTGGCCATTTAGGCTCTTCAGGCTTAACCTCTTCTACCGGTTTTTCCTTCTTGATTGGTTTAAGCTGTACTTCCTCAGGCTTTTCTTCTTCGGGTGCCTTTTGTTTAGGTATTGGCATAAGAACAACTTCTTCCTTAGGTTCCTCTTCCTTAGGTCGCCTTCTACCATGTGGCCATTTCGGCTCTTCAGGCTTAATCTCTTCTACCGGTTTTTCTTTTTTGACTGGCTTAAGCTGTACTTCCGCGGGCTTTTCTTCTTCAGGCGCCTTTTGTTTGGGAATTGGCTTAAGAACGACTTCTTCCTTGGACTCTTCTTCCTTTGGTCGCCTTCTACCATGTGGCCATTTAACCTCTTCAGGCTGAGTCTCTTCTTCCTGTTTTCCCTTCTTGATTGGCTTAAGCTGAACTTCCTCAGGCTTTTCATCTTCGGGTGCCTTTTGTTTGGGAATTGGCTTAAGAACGACTTCTTCCTTGGGCTCATCTTCCTTTGGTCGCCTTTTACCATGTGGCCATTTAACGTCTTCAGGCTGAGTCTCATCTACCTGTTTTTCCTTCTTGATTGGCTTGAGCTGAACTTCCTCAGGCTTTTCTTCTTCGGGAGCCTTCTGTTTAGGAAGTGGCTTGAGAACAACTTCTTCCTTTGGTTCTTCTTCCTTCGGTCGCCTTCTACCATGTGGCCATTTAGGCTCTTCAAGCTTAACCTCTTCTACTGGTTTTTCTTTCTTGATTGGCTTCAGCTGCACTTCCTCAGGCTTTTCTTCTTCGGGAGCCTTTTGTTTGGGAATAGGCTTGAGAACAACTTCTTCCTTTGGTTCTTCTTCCTTCGGTCGCCTTCTACCATGTGGCCATTTAGGCTCTTCAGGCTTAATCTCTTCTACTGGTTTTTCTTTCTTGATTGACTTCAGCTGTACTTCCTCAGGCTTTTCTTCTTCGGGAGCCTTCTGTTTCGGAATTGGCTTGAGAACAACTTCTTCCTTTGGTTCTTCTTCCTTCGGTCGCCTTCTACCATGTGGCCATTTAGGCTCTTCAGGCTTAACCTCTTCTACTGGTTTTTCTTTCTTGATTGGCTTCAGCTGTACTTCCTCAGGCTTTTCTTCTTCGGGAGCCTTTTGTTTCGGAATTGGCTTGAGAACAACTTCTTCCTTTGGTTCTTCTTCCTTTGGTCGCCTTCTACCATGTGGCCATTTAGGCTCTTCAGGCTTAACCTCTTCTACTGGTTTTTCTTTCTTGATTGGCTTCAGCTGCACTTCCTCAGGCTTTTCTTCTTCGGGAGCCTTCTGTTTGGGAAT
This sequence comes from Catocala nupta, assembly GCA_963675205.1. Lineage (NCBI taxonomy): Eukaryota > Metazoa > Arthropoda > Insecta > Lepidoptera > Erebidae > Catocala > Catocala nupta. The sequence goes on from OY776078.1 coordinate 14,312,963, forward strand.
AGGCTTGAGAACAACTTCTTCCTTTGGTTCTTCTTCCTTCGGTCGCCTTCTACCATGTGGCCATGTAGGCTCTTCAGGTTTTACTTCTACCACTGGTTTTTCCTTTTTAACTGATTTAAGCTGTACTTCCTCAGGCTTTTCTTCTTCAGGAGCCTTCGGTTTGGGAATTGGCTTAAGAACGACTTCTTCCTTTGGTTCTTCTTCCTTCGGTCGCCTTCTACCATGTGGCCATTTAGGCTCTTCAGGCTTAACCTCTTCTACTGGTTTTTCTTTCTTGATTGGCTTCAGCTGCACTTCCTCAGGCTTTTCTTCTTCGGGAGCCTTCTGTTTGGGAATTGGCTTAAGAACGACTTCTTCCTTTGGTTCCTCTTCCTTAGGTCGCCTTCTACCATGTGGCCATTTAGGCTCTTCAGGCTTAACCTCTTCTACTGGTTTTTCTTTCTTAATTGGCTTCAGCTGTACTTCCTCAGGCTTTTCTTCTTCGGGAGCCTTCTGTTTGGGAATTGGCTTGAGAACAACTTCTTCCTTTGGTTCTTCTTCCTTCGGTCGCCTTCTACCATGTGGCCATGTAGGCTCTTCAGGTTTTACTTCTACCACTGGTTTTTCCTTTTTAACTGATTTAAGCTGTCCTTCCTCAGGCTTTTCTTCTTCAGGAGCCTTCTGTTTGGGAATTGGCTTAAGAACGACTTCTTCCTTTGGTTCTTCTTCCTTCGGTCGCCTTCTACCATGTGGCCATTTAGGCTCTTCAGGCTTAACCTCTTCTACTGGTTTTTCTTTCTTGATTGGCTTCAGCTGCACTTCCTCAGGCTTTTCTTCTTCGGGAGCCTTCTGTTTGGGAATTGGCTTCAGAACGACTTCTTCCTTTGGTTCCTCTTCCTTAGGTCGCCTTCTACCATGTGGCCATTTAGGCTCTTTAGGCTTAACCTCTTCTACTGGTTTTTCTTCCTTGATTGGCTTCAGCTGTACTTCCTCAGGCTTTTCTTCTTCGGGAGCCTTCTGTTTGGGAATTGGCTTGAGAACAACTTCTTCCTTTGGTTCTTCTTCCTTCGGTCGCCTTCTACCATGTGGCCATTTAGGCTCTTCTGGCTTAACCTCTTCTACTGGTTTTTCTTTCTTAATTGGCTTTAGCTGCACTTCCTCAGGCTTTTCTTCTTCGGGAGCCTTCTGTTTAGGAAGTGGCTTGAGAACAACTTCTTCCTTTGGTTCTTCTTCCTTCGGTCGCCTTCTACCATGTGGCCATTTAGGCTCTTCAAGCTTAATCTCTTCTACTGGTTTTTCTTTCTTGATTGGCTTCAGCTGCACTTCCTCAGGCTTTTCTTCTTCAGGAGCCTTTTGTTTAGGAATAGGCTTGAGAACAACTTCTTCCTTTGGTTCTTCTTCCTTCGGTCGCCTTCTTCCATGTGGCCATTTAGGCTCTTCAGGCTTAACCTCTTCTATCGGTTTTTCCTTCTTGATTGGTTTAAGCTGTACTTCCTGAGGCTTTTCTTTTTCGGGTGCCTTTTGTTTGGGAATTGGCTTAAGAACGACTTCTTCCTTTGGTTCCTCTTCCTTAGATCGCCTTCTAACATGTGGCCATTTAGGCTCTTCAGGCTTAACCTCTTCCACCGGTTTTTCTTTCTTAGTTGGCGTCAGCTGTACTTTCTCAGGCTTTTCTTCTTCGAGTGCTTTTTGTCTGGGGATTGGCTTCAAAACGACTTCTTCCTTTGGTTCTTCTTCCTTCGAACGCCTCCTGCCATGTGGCCATTTAGGCTCTTCAGGTTTTACTTCTTCCACCGGTTTTTCTTTTTTAACTGGTTTAAGCTGTACTTCCTCAGGCTTTTCTTCTTCGGGGGCCTTTTGTTTGGGAATTGGCTTCAGAACAACTTCTTCTTTTGGTTCTTCTTCCTTCAGACGCCGCCTGCCATGTGGCCATTTAAGCTCTTCGGGCTCTTCTATCGGTTTTTCCCTCTTAACTGGCTTCAGTTGTATTTCCTCAGGCTTTTCGTCGATAAGAGGCTTTTGTTTTAGAATAGGTTTAAGAACTACTTCCTCTTTTTCTTGTTCTATTGATTTTCCTGTCTTTATTGGCCTAATTTGTAACCCAGACATATCTTCTACATATTCTATTTCTTCAGGCATTTCTATTTCACTTTTTTGAAGTGATTCTTTTCTTATTTGCCTTAACGTTACATCTTCCAACTTTTCTTTCATTATCGGGACCTTTTCTACCTTTGTAGGTCGTAATTTTATACTTTCCTGAGTCCAAGGAATGGAATCCTTCCTTTCTGGTAAAGTTGTAGCTTTATTTTCATCTTTGTGAGATTTCCGCCGTTCCAAAACTTTATCCTCTGATTCTTTCTTATCTACTTGCAGTATTGTACTATCTTCTACAGTTGATGTGGTTTCCTCTGTTTTGACTTCTTGACGAGGTTTTCTCCAGCTTTTAGTTTCCACCTTTTCATGTTGCTCTAATTGTAATTCAAGGCTACTGGTGTCCTCACTTACTAATCTACTCTCCAAAAAGTCTGTTTTATTTTGCTCTTCACTTATTTGCTTCGTGCGTGGCTTTCGCCAAGATTTTACTTCAACCGTGTCTGTTTTACTGATAACTTCGAGTTGGCTTTGTACATCAAGTAGTGTAGATTCATCTGTTACAATCTTTTTTTCTAAAATAGCAGGTTTTGATTCTTCTTTAGGTTTTCGCCAGTGCTTTACTTCTAGCGTTACTTCCTTGGTCTGTTGTGTTATATCAACTTCTACTTGCTTACGCCAAGGAGCTGTGGCGGCAACTTTTTTTGTATCGACTTCGTGTAGTTGGTCTACTTTAAGGATATTTGTTTCTTCAGTTGATTGGTATAATGTTTTACTGATTTGACTAACGTCGGTTTCTTCGGTATCCAATATTTTTACATCCGTCTTATCATGGGAAGTCTTACGAATTGTAGTCCGTGATTCTGTAAAAAGGATTAAATTTGTATGAGTTTAAGTCAAACGTAATATTTTAAATAGTATAAAATAGTCTTGATTGCATTGTGCGTCAAAATAAATATAATATTGGATATATATATCTAACCTATTAAGTTTTTCTTGCCTCTTGGACTAACTAGCCTTAATAAGATGTACAACTCCAATTAAAATGTATTTGCAACAATATATTTCTCTCTATCTCTCTCTCTTACTATATTTTTCATTTTCTTTTGTATAAAATACTTTCTTAACAAAAAGTATTATAAAGGTGTATGAAACATGGTGATATTATAATATAAAATATACATTTTCTTTAACATGAATTTTATTGGCCGACCGATGCTTAATACTTTATACGCATATTACGCATCCTTCAATAAATTAATAATTAATATAATTTATTGAAATTAAACACTTTATACGGATTTTATCGTATCGTTTAATTTCAATGTATAACATTCGCGTAAACATAAGACAATATAATATGATTTATTTAAAAGATTTAACTGACCCCGTCTATTTGCGCGTTTATATATTTACTAAGATATGCACTCGTGTTAACTGATTTATATTCTACGTATCGGGTTAGCATGTTTGTATAGCTGTTTAAACTGGGTATCACTTGAATCGAAGAAGGTTAATTACTGTACGTCTGAGTTGTAGATGATAATATTGTCAAATGTGCTCGTGTTACTTTGCTGCAAGACTAAGAATTCCAAGCTCTTTAAAACGCTGTGCTGTTTGCAGGGCAGCAATGTGATGATTGCTCCACGCGCTTGTAGCAACTTCATTTAACAGGTTTGTCGCCGGCTCTTGGCCCCGATATCTGATAGCCATCGGGCGAGTTGCTCTTTATCGTTTTTTTTTAATACAAAGCTGCTGTATTATTACAGTAATCAACAATGTATCTGTATTAGATTCAAATATACCGTTTCCATAGGTTTTTACGGTAACAATAATATAGTCCACTGGCTAAAGCACAAGTTAATGTGTATAACTAGCTGCAACTAATACGCCGCAGCTACTTTAATACAACACTTATGCTTACTCTTATCATTTAACGTAATGCTATGTAAATAGGTAATAATCGTAACTATATAATAATAAATGCGATTGTGCGTTTGTTTGTTTGTTACGCTTTCACGCCTTAAATAACTAATCGATGATCATGAAATTTCACATATATATTTTCATGGGTACAGAAAAGGACATAGTGTACCTTTTATCCCGAAAAAAGTACTATCCCCAGGGGATAGCATTTTATTGCAAATATCTAAATTAACGCGAGCGAAGCCGCCGGCAAAATCTAAAATTACATATTTTACGATGTAAATAGGATATTATAAAATGTATGCTAATTATTTAGTTGTGCAATAAAATGTCCTTTATTTTATTGCACAACTAAATAATAATATTTTAGCGCTCCGTGTCTGAAAATCCTAATTAATATTATAAATGCGAATGCGAGTTTATTTAATCGTTTATTTGTTACGGTTTGAAGCCTTAACTACTTGATCGATGATCATGCAATTTTACATACACCTGTATGTGGTCAGAGGCACAGAAAAGGAACCTGTTAGGGTACCTGTTATCTAGGAAAAATACTGTTCCCGAGAGATAGCAAGCTGCTTTGTTTGCGCTTGTGACTATTTTTATTCATACATACATATATAGAATAAAACTTACAGAATAGGTGTTAAACATATACATAGGTACATATATGTACCGGTTACACGTTTAATATTTTTGCATAAAGACTTATAAGGATCTCTGAATGTGGAGTCGTCTAATCATTTTGTTAGTTAATATTATATAGTACTGTGTAACAGCGACAGCTCTGTTAAAAGATGGCAAGTATAGGTTTGATTGTTAAAGCCTAATGCTTGCAGGATTAATGTTATAAGTGACATGATATTGGCACTAGTTTTTCGTTCAAGACGGCACGGGCGCCACAAACCGTCGCAGGTATCTAAACAATACTGCGTCGTACTATTAGTACTAGAGGTGAAAATGGCTGGCAGCACTTCCAAACTGACTATTTTGTTGTAGCTATTACTGCTTTATGACGTGGCTGGATACCTATACCTAAAATAAGTGAAGTTATGCTATTATGTTAGTAAGTACATTTTTTGATATCCTCGAGGATACAACTTGTTTTTTAATAAGATCTCATCATGTATCCATCGTTCGACACCGGCTTTTTCTTTAATATTAAGAGCTGCGCACACTGGGTCAATGGTGGTGACCACGAATGGCTATGGTTGGTGACCAAGACGCGCTCCTAGACGAAATCACCAATCACTGCCAATAGTGGTGTATATGTATATAGTATAGATAATCTCACTTAATATTCGACGGAATACGGACAACAACTGTGGTAATCGCCACCATTAATCGCAGCCATTAGTGCCATTAGCCATATGCAACCACCAGCACACCAGCTAAAAATTAGGCGGGGTGTTTTAAATTTAGCGACTGTGCTAGATTGTGCATGGATAACATGGCTCCTATCACGGCCTAAAGTAGCGAACACCGATCACTTTCGCAGTTTGTGGCTCAAAAGCAGCCAGTCGAACGCTTACTGTACCACAGTGCCATACAAACTTCATACAAAACTACGCTCACAACTTGTGGTATGCACTTGTAGCTTTACTGTGGTTGCCATCGATGGTTCAGTGCACGGCAGTGCTAATTTTTGTGTACCTATACAACATAATGAGATCAACGCGTTTAATTTAATTTAATTTAATAATTGGTACTTACCAACAATTCTTTCGCCAAATTTGGTAGCAGTATCTACTAACAGGTAATTCATATGTTTAGATACTAAATGATAAAAACGCGGCACATGCACAGTATGATGTGCTTCTTGCTATTGTAACTCAGCAACGCTTGCCCGCATGCGTTAAAGAATCGTTGCGTACAAGTGATTTTAACTGAGTACCTCAATACCCCGTGTGATTGATACATGTAATTAATCAATTTAAAAAATTCTAATGTACCTACTCAAAGAAAATTTTGAGGAACGCAATAATAGTAGGTACCCTTAATATAAAATACTATGGATTATGCTTATTCGATAATTTTAAAATTGTAATTGTTATAGAAGAAACGACCATTTAACGAAAAATAAAGATAAATTACAAAAAAATATATATGTTACAAGCAAGAAACATTTTATTAATTTATTTCATAAATGTTCAGATAAGGGTATAACGGAAGCTATAATTAGTTTTTAGTGATGCCCCTTAAGCTTTTCGACCTACTTACAGTCTCCATAGCATATTCCTAATCAAGTTATATAAATATATATTATAACTATAAATGCTTTCCATTTTTAAGAGATTGCATTTCATTGTTTCTGTAATATTTTTCTCTAATTAGAAGAGGCTCATGATTTTTTGTAAATTTGCCTTGCAAGCTTATCCCATATATACTCTTTGGAATTGAAGCCGAGCGAGCGCCCTAGCAACACCATCGCATTGATTTCAATATCTCTACAACACTGCAGTTTGGGAAAACATGCATTACCATGCATAAAAACAATATAACTGACCCTTAACCATTCGCCTATTTTCCAATGACGTTGCACTAAACGTGTAATTTCACTCGGGCCACCTATATATCTCCACACTTTAATCCTTCCATTATCTGTCTTCCTTCAAAATTTTGACTCATCTGCGAAAAGAACTTACTCCAAGTTTTGTTTAACCGATTTTTGTGATTGGGAGCAAAATTAATTAGAGCCACTCGATGACATGTGGCAAGAAGAGGTTGCTAGGTGTGAATTTATTCCGGCCAATTTCAATCCTCTTCTCAGGTTTTGTGATCGACTATAATAATTACGAATATATACGAATAATTTGTTTGCATTCCTCTATTTGTCCATCAATGTTTTTAAGACTGCGCCGAGCGTAAAACGCGGTTGGACTGAATAACAGAGCTCAATATTCTAATCGGCGCGCGGCCGCCATAGTAATATTGTATGGAAGATTTGAAATGCTTTTTTGATAAATATGTATCTTTATTGTTAACCAATAACTTAAATATTTGGGACGGACAAATTGTAATATAACTATTTATGTTTCGTTTAAGCTTTAAAATAGGATAGATTTCTACTGTTATAATCGGAAAACCACTTAACACGACCTTACGTTTTTGCATTTTTCGTGCAAGTTTACGTAATTTTGTAAGCGAAAATATTAATTATTTTAAGCTTTTTTACACGGAGTAATTGTAAACAAATTCATTGTTATGGTAAATGTATATTTTATATTTATATTAAACAATAAGTGTTGATTTTATCAACTTAACTGTGACCGGCACATTTTGGCACATTTCGCTCGGCGCAGTTTTAAGTATAAGTATCTATGGGTTTTCATTATTCTCGTGTAATCATATTTCTCAGTAATTATGGCGCAAATAAAGTTAAATATATTGTATATGGATAATCAATTTCTATCAGTAAAAATTACAACTTACATATAACGTAAAATATATTTACAAAATATGTGTGACGGTTTTACTCGTAAAAATAATAGATAAAAACTAAAAAACAAGCTTTATTAAAAAAGCAAAATAAGCGTGGGATATAGATATTTTGATAACGCCACGATTTCTTACATAAAATTATTAAATTATTTTCTACTTTTTAGTTTGCTTTTTTTAAAAAAGCGTGTTGTCAGTTTTTTTATACTATTATTTATTTTGATTTTTTTTTCTATATTACTTTATTATTATATTATTTACTTGCTAAGTATGTCAAATTTCGAGTTGATCCGACGTTTTGAAGGGGTCAAAATCATGTTCAAAGTTTCCGTTACATACATACTAACATACGTATAAAGCTAATAAAAGCGTGTTAATTATTTTACGCCTCTGCTAACTACTATATATTTTGTAAATTTAATCTAAATTGATGTTTGTAAGACTTGCCCAGATAGTTCAATGGCTTAAATTAATACGCATTACCTATTATTGCACTACCTACATAATTACTTTCCTAATGTATATACATTTAATTAATTAACTAATTTTAAATAAGCTCGTGGTATATTAATTTTGTATGTGTGTGCCTCAAATGAAATTACCGCACATGTGGATTCGTACGAGTATTCCTTGACGGACTAACAGTTATCAGGATGTTCTGTCAAGAAATTCTTAATCTACTTTTAAGAATATTTGCCGGAGTTAGGCACTTAGCGATATTGTTAGCCCCGTGTCTCGAAAAGCATCTGCTACTGATCTGTCACCGATCATGGCGTATTGCTGTCCCTCGGACTTTGACTAGTGTTTGCGTTTGTAAGAATTATAACGAAAATTTGTTAAAAATTATGTGTTTTTTTTTGCAACCGTTTTGATACGTAAGTCAGTACATTTTTTGTGTCGAACCAATACAAACGAATGCTATTATGAATTCATGACCGTGAGACTGTTGGATGCTGGCACTCGGCAATATGCTGTGACCTTTGCTCTGAGCACTACGTAGTGTGTAACATGCCGCCTCTTCATGCGCTACAGCTTTACTGGCAGCAAGGCTGGAAGCCATAGAGGTCGAATTTACTGCACTACACATTGACAAGTTCGCTATGAACGTACTTAACCAGGGTTGCAGCGTTTCTATGCTTTGTTGCTAAGCGACCAAGCTTGAAAAACGTTTTTACGAAGTCTTTCTTTCCAAATGTTGCTAGTACCGACCACCCATTCACATTGCCAAGCGTAAGTACAACTCTTTTGCGATGAGTTCGTGAACACAAACAGGCCAAAAGAAGAATTACGCGAGTTTGTTATATTAGTGAGTTACTATTTCTGAACGCCAAAAATGTTAATCAATCTCAGTGCATAGATACGGGTGTACGCTGAATTTATTGCGTCGTATTTAGTTGATGCGCTCACGCATGATGATGCACATCCAAAGATCTTCAGAGCCGTTACAAACGCAGCTATTAAGGCTAACAACACGTCATAGCTGCCTGCTTAATCATCGGACTTATTACTATTGAGCACGTTGCACTGACTATTGAGATGCTATTTATATTCACGTGAAGGATTCATTTTTTTTAAATGTTTTGCCAGACATAGATGCTATACATATTCTAGTAAACATATACAAATGTTACATCGATAGTGATGGGCAATACCACAAAGTGATTCGAATGAACTCATATTGACTGTATTTGACGAATTGGTGCTATTGTGTAGTACACAGTAACGGAAGACACACAGGTCATGATTGTCCTTTTCAGATGTGGTACAATCTCTCGGCGCTTTTATTTATACCTATATTTCAGTTTCTCGATTTTTCATACCAGCTTAGCCTTAGCTTAGCAAAGGTCGAATATACTAATATTTCCAAAATTTACAAAGTCTTTGCAAAAGTAGTAGATACTTCGAAAGTGGGATAACATGGGAGTACATCAAAATGTTAGTGATAAATCTCTTGTTTCCTAGTTAATTGTAATATGTTATTATTTATTTAAATGTAATAGGTTGGTACTAGGTAATCTAACAAATAATATAATATAAAAATATAAATAATATAAAATAAATATAATATAAAAGGTTATAATGCACATAATATACAATACGACAATGTATGATCTAGTTTATATAGGCGAACATATTTTTTGTTAAATTTTCTATATAAATAGTGCATAAACCATTTGAGTGTTGAGAAACTTACGAAAATTTTGCAGAGACTTTCGTACCTAGTAAAATGTTACATTGGAACTATCGTAATGATAGACTTCATTAAATTGTACATTTATACTATTAAGAAATTGGCCAATTTTCAAACGCAGTATGTTACAAAAGTAACCTTTTAAAATTCTTTAATTTTATATTATATCATATATTTGCTGCATTTGGACGCACTCGTAAGACAAAATAAACAACATTTGAAAATAAAAATTCTGAAGCACTTAGGACCATTTGCATGTATTATTTATAATGCAAGAACGCCTAGTCTTATTAAATTCCAACAATCAGTACCAGAAAGCAAATGGTTTACCCAGTCTTTATAATTATATAATAATTTTACCGATATAAAAATAGATACAAAAGTAGACATAATATAAAATTCGTTATACTTAGGGCAAGTATAACGAATTTTATATTATGTCTACTTTTGTCAGAACAAGGTTCAAAAATTTTGTATCTATTTTAATAATAAAATTGTGTGTTTCATAAGCCTTCACTAATGCTAAAAATTTAATTTAAATTAAAGGAAGATTATTATACATTTCTATTGTAATTTTGCTACAGCTAGTTACGCATTTCCGACTGAACCCGTAACATATCGTTAATTTGATATATTATATCATGTGGAAGTTTGTCAATATCCTCGAAATCACAAGTTACTTTCTCGTTTAATCAAAAATATAGGTATATTTTTAAATAACTGTCAACCTATGCCCATTCATCCATTCACTGTAGTTTCCACGAGCTAAATATTTTGTGCATTATTATCTTCTACGACAAATTTACAAAAAGATGACAACGTATTGGATGTTGTGGACGAAAGAAAAACCGATTTTGGATTGCATTTTATTTTTGTACATCGATAGTTTAAGTACCTTAGGTGTTGATATGGGCTAAACTAGACTACTAGACACTGTAAATACAGCGATTTCCTGGTGTTAGAAATGCTCACATCAATGATATGCAGTACTGAATGTCTGAGTAATAAAACATAAATAAACTCTAACTGTATTATTCTAGAATTTACGGCAAAACAAATGATTCACATTAACCCACGTTTAAACCAATTAAACCTTTCTGTATTATGACATATACTTACTAAAGTAAACTTTTCTTCACTATGCGATATTCTTCAATCAATTACTTTTATTGAGGTAAAATTATTCTGTGCATTATTCAATGATCCTCCAGTACCATCAAATAAGTGCGATATAACATTTGAATTTAATTATTTTGATGCTTTCAGAGTACCAGAATCATTGTTTAGAAAATATCAGAATCATATTTATTTTAGATATTTGTATCGTGAAAATTTTAGTACATGTTAGAAAATACATGTGGTCTTTAGCTATATTTTATATGTAATTCGTGATTCGTTCCAAAAAAATTTGTTAAATTGTCTAACGCCTATATTGAGTGAATATTTGCGTTCATTGTTCATTTATTATAACAGATATTTATCACTATCATTACCTTTTGGTTACTTTATGGAGCAACTAGATCGCTGATAGGTTTTGACCAAGGTAAAAACATTAACTCAAAAGTGATAAATATAAAATATTCAACTATGCTCCTCATCAAATCAAACAAATTTGGCGTCAGTACCAAACAGCAAAGAATTAAAAATATATTGAACAGTATCAGATCTGTGCAGCAATAACCACGTTTAAAAACCACTCTGCATTGACTAAACTATAATAAAGAATAATAATACGTTAGACGTTGTTATCGTTATAAGTCGTAATTACATATATTCCAAAGACATCTATGCTTTTTGGTATAATTTAATATGATGCCGTTTTATTTTTCAAATCATCCTTTATGAGGAATCTGGTAACAAAAACAAGATCGAGCAGAAATTTCTAGATATATTCTCTCATTCCATTTATATTTTTAGGTCAATACAAAATTGACACCTGGGAGCCACATCCTGCGTCCATTACCAACAGGAAGTTGATTAAATTGAACATTGAAATGGAATTCCAAGCTGAACGGCCTTGTTGTAAGTATACATACTGCTACACTGATATTTTAAGGGTACCTTTTATAAATATTATAAACGGATCTCTTATGTTGCGATTTTGTCTGTCAGTAAATAATGGCTGCTTATCTCAGTAACTACTAATGCATTTTCTTACTTTATTGCTGATGAAAAAATCTTCTAAATATGGATAAGATTTAAAGGTAAAGGGCTCTGCTGTACCATATTTAAAGAAATTAAAGTAAACTTCAAAGGAAGTGTCATATAGAAGAGCTTCAATTGCACAATATAAAACATATTTCTTTGCTGCGTTGTACGATTTATAATTAAGAAAACCTACCATTTCTTTTCACTTATTTCTGAGGTTTGCGAAGAGATCTAAAATTATTAAAAATGATAGGAAAGTACGAGTACTTTACAGAAGAAATGCCCATAACCATGTCCCTCACTGACAATATACAAATGGCAGCGTGGCGCAGCAGTACTGTCGGGATTCACTGTTGAAGGAATTCATAGCTATCGGCCTTAGGGTTGACTCTAACATGAAAATTTATCGAATATATAACACATGAAGCTACTAATATATTATTTTATTAGCATTTACAATGACGACCACAAAGTTGAATTTCTTGAATAAATTTGATTTACTCATATGTAGAACATCACGCAATCTAGTTTTCCTAAAAAAAAATTGTGGGCTTGCAAAAATTAATTATCTTGTTAGATTATATATTTATATGTATTAGAGGGTATTAGAATATATGTAACATACCCATTAGTATTAAATAAGCATAGTAAGGCGCTTATCCACCTAATAAAACTCAACAGTGACTGATACACAACGCATAGGATCATGGGTCGGTTTATAAAACCGATCGATGGGTTTAGACCCATCGATTTTATAAACCAAACAAAACACCGGTGTTTTGTTCTATTATGTGATCGCTGCCAATATTCAAAATTCATCTCCCAAGCTGGTTAAATTGGAACTGAAAAGTATGGAATTTAGTAATTTTAATATGGAGTTATAAAAATTGGAAAGGCATCTCCCATAAAGATGTAAATAAGAGACGAAAGTTTGGACGTGAATCACTTATAAAGTAAAAACGTAGAAGTGGGCGGTCTTAAGAACGTGCACAGTGAATACGTATTAAAAATACATATTAATTGATTTATTAAAAGATCGAGGGCTGACTAGAAAATTAAAGTTCGGAAAACGCATAAAAAACAGTGTAGTGGTTTTTGCAGTTTCCCTTACATATTGAAATATTTATGCTGTAAAAAGTGTAAAGGAAGTAAATCATCCAATACTTTGCTTTTTAATTAAATATTTTCACGATCATGTAATTTAATTAAAAATTGGGTAAAGTCTACTATTACAACACTCTTACCTAACCAGAGAAATTTAATTATAAAATATTGCTGATGAAAATTCGTCTTGGTCACACGGTAAGTAGTACAAAAGTAGGATATCAAATAAGTTACTATGCACTCATTACATTTCAGTCAATATCAACACACTGGTATGTTGATCTAAACCGGCGATGACTTGCCAATTTCTAGGAAATTAATTATAAACAGTTTGCTATACACAATCTAATATTGTCTTATGTTTACGCGAATGTTATACATTGAAATTAAATACTTTATACGGATTTTGTCGCGTAAAATAAACAACGCGACAAAATCCGTATAAAGTGTTTAATTTCAATATACACAATCTACTTAACAGTACTACTCATTTATCGAAAATTCTCCTAGTAACCAATTCAGCTGTACGTGGTGTTACGTGGATTAATTTTACTTGTAAGGTAATAATTATCGGGTGAATAACATAGGATTTTTTTTGCGACGCCTCAACATATGTTATTTTATGTTTATCGTTGCCTTATCGAGAAATTTTTTTGAAAACTATTTCGCCGTATATACTCGTATTCAATGTTAACTAATGTTAGATATAGTATTTTTATTAAGTGTACATAGATATGCGTTATACTTGCAGATAATTTAAATTTCATATTTTTATACCCTGGTTTAGCTATGTGCCAAGTTTTATTTAATACCAAATCTGTTCAACGGTTTACGAGTAATTGTGTAACAAATATCAACACATCTTCACAAACTTTCACATTGATTATATTAGGAGATAAAACCCAATTTACACACTAGAGATACGCAACACTCGGTGCACGGGTAATGACTAATTGAGAACTTCGCGTCAATCGTTCAATTACATTACGATAACATATTTAATAATATAAGGTTTTGAATTCTATATTGTGATTTTTCGATGATAATGAAAGTAATAACAAATAAACCCTGCGTGGTCTGAGCCAATCAGTAAACTTACTTACATACTATAATTTTCACTTGTGTTGATGTCACGATTCGTGAAACGTTTCCACGATTATATTTATTTTGTGTACAAATCGATCTATATTCACTAATAATCCTAGAAAATATCTAGGTATTTGCTATTGTCTGTACCGCTGATTACTGCTGTGTGTTATTGCTAGATTATAGAAATCCTTTGTTTATATGTATTTTTGACAATCGTTGCCTGTTAATATTTTATGCATATTATAACAACACATACATTTTTGGAACTATGGTATAGTGTAAAACTGTACACTGATCGGGGATTCTTTACCAGTATATAAGACTTTACTTTTATAGCAATAAACATTGACGGTATAAGCAGATGCAGGAGACCTATCTACACCATTCAATTATTTAAAAGGGACGTGTAGACAATTTATTTTGTATACGTTTTCTGTTGCAATATCCATTAGCAAATCTATAATTTTAATTACTGCTATCTTGGCGCACAGACGTTTTTCTGTCCTTTATCTATTGATCCTCCCTGACTGATCCCTGACGTTCTATGTAGTATCCTAGCGTAGCAGCAAAATTACGTCTCAAAATATCCAAATTCGTATGAATATTGCCTGAATACGTCAAGTCATTAAAAAATTATCCCGTCACAAATATATATTCGAACGATTAAAGATAATATCACCATGGTCGATTACCTTTATAATAACATACTTACCTTACACTCACCTTAAATCCGGTTGATAGGTATTTGATCCCTTGCCTTTGTAATCCTTTATGCTGATGAAGTTTATACTTTTTGTATCTGTTATTGCAACATGGCCTGTGTCTGTTACAATATTGCTATTCCTAAGGTCGTGTTGTATTGGTTTATTTATTGCATGTGTGGTGTATGTGTGTGCGTGTTTATTGTGTTTTTCGTCAAGTATAGTTGGTTTCATTTTATATAATAATAGTTTACCTTATGTATGTACTAACAGTTTTAGTACCTCTGGCTGTGTTAAGGTTTTATGTGTCGAGTTTACGATAAAATTAATCAACTTGTTGCATAACTAGCACACTAGAAATATGTTTAAATATCCAAATGTCTAATATCTAATAATAATAAGCGACTAATAAAAACAGTCAGCTACTTGAACCATACAATTAATAGCTCGTATTTTGTTTTAAACACAATCAATGCGTTCACTGGCGTAACAAAAATAAAGTTTTAGAGTTTTTGTTAATCAACTGTTTAGTTACAACAGTAACAAAAAAACTGTGACTCACAACTTAGATTTGAATGACATGAGGAAAGAAAATAGAAGTTTAGATAGAGTTGTGCCAGTCGGATGAAACAAAGCAACCAAAAAGCAACCTCGTTATCCATCAAGGGATTAATGTTATATACGTGATGTTGTTCTTGTCATGACTATATCCTGTGTGTTTTGTATACTTAACTCGTTTATATTATCATATCTGATGGATAACAGGCACTGAGTGTTGGTGAGTGCGTTGTGTTTAATGTAAGATGATTTTATTTCGTTTCTACCCATGGTTTAAATGTTCGTACTGGAAATCACTGAACATGTTGATCTTGTTGTGTATAGAATAATGCGAAATTATTATTAATTTATAGCATTTATTAAACAATTTTCACATAAAGGTAACATACAAAAATTTATTTCATAAATATATTATTATCAAATATGCTAATTTAGTGATAAAATACTGCCACGCCTAATAACTTATTACAATTAGGTAAAACATACAACACATTTTAATTTTAACAATATCGTGCACTTATATCAAACTAAGTTAAAGATCACTGTAACGTTAAACTATAAAATCTCATTCAATTTGGATTTGTACTTGCAAAAAATTAGGTCATCAACATCGGCAGTGTTGTCAAAACATAGAAACTGGCAAGGCAAGTAATGCGTGCGTACTTCTAGTGCTGAGTCGCAAAAGTGAGCGACCTAGTACACTATTATATTATGTTTCTTTGTCATAGAAGAGTTGACAGCGGAACGAGAGGCATGGCGAAATACAACCACGAATAACTTTGTTCTCCGCGAGAACGACCCACTCAGCGCCCGCGATACCCACTACCGCAAACCTTGACATCGACATTGCAATACATCGAATACTCCGTGACACTGACAAAGTTAGTCGTAGCTGTTAGGTGACAAAGTGCCTGTATAGACACGGTACTCTACGTGCAGCGTTGTTAGGTGTAACCATAGATCTTAAACATAATGCCAAAATCTAAGTCGGACAATACAAACAATGATTCATGCTTAAGGTTATACTTGAAGCAGGGACTTGGGCTTTGTTGCTAGTTGTCGGCTTCGTGGTCTTCTTTTCATTCATAGAAAGAAAACAGTTACTCTCGTAGACCACAGAAGCTGACGCAAGTCCCAGTTTCAATGGCTATCTAATGAAATTCACGTCAAATGAAATGACAATTATTATTATGAGAAGAGATAGACATCACTGAGATCGTTTGCATAAGATTCACTGGTCAGATCTCAACACAAAAAGCGAAAAACCTTTTTAATTCTTATGTTAATATAATGCCAAATAAATAATTCATTAAATCCAGCAGGTTTAAAATTATTATAAATGAGTATTGGGTGAAAAATACATTTGATGTTTCGTCGAAAGACGCGTCTTTGTTTAATTCTCAATTTATTCTAATATACAGTATAATCGTTCATAGTATACATTTACATTTAGTAAACATCGTAGCGGTAAAAGCAAAACAAAACAGTCGTAAAATGTCTCGTGTTCATGTTAATCACAGTTACGTGTGTCCAACTATATGGAAGCTCCTGGCACGACGCTCGCTGCTCTTCACTTGTTGCCTGCTTCGTTGTAAGACTAGGACTATTTACACAAAAAGCTTAAATGTACAGCGTTGTTAGATGCGGAAATTCGCCCAAAGTGACTACAAGTTAAATTTACAATCGAGTCGATTTGCAAATAATGTTAGGAATTGCGCGCTTTTTTGGTCTTAATCTTGCGCGTCATAGGAGTAACCAATCGCCTAAATTACCTCACGGGCTAGGTCGTTTAAGGTGTGGTAGGACTTTGGTAGGTATATTCGCGGTAGTATGTGTCATATTGTCAAGATGGTGATCATGGGGTGTGTCTAAAAAGCGGACGTAAGTCGTTTTTGCGGTAACCGCTACGATTTGAAAGCGATTTAATATAAAACTAAATTCGCATGTCAACTTTCAAAATATTTACTTAAGGTAGTAGTTTTCACCCGATCTCAAAGTGATATAAAGATGAAACAAAGAAACACTACATTAATGGATTAAAAGTGCGCGACGCGAGCTCGCTGCCTGTATCTATGTCTTACTTTTGACGACTAGCTTTGCCGAGGTCTCGACTTGGCCGGCCGCAGTAGTGGCACGGCAAGTGAAGGTGCCGGTATCCTCCTCGTAGGTGTTTCCGATCAACAATACCGCGTTGTTGCCTTCATGGATCATCTAAAAATAAAAATATTTATGTCAATCATATCTTAACACCCATATACAATAGTCGCTAAATTCACATGAATTGCCGTGGCAGTTATGTTGTGAATATTGGCGATTTGGTGATTGTTTAAGAACACGATAGTCTGTAGTTCTATTTCAATTTCATAGATCATTTTGTCAATTACCGCTTGCTTCTCAGTGAGGAAACTTGCTAAGAGTGCTCCATAACATGTTTATAAATATGTTAAGTTTGACAACCCGTATTATTCTATCTTGGAGCACTATCCTTGCACTTCACTTTAGCATTAAGGCAGTTAAAAAATAGAGCTGATAGTATAGTAATATTAATTAGTAACCAAATTCAAAAATAATGTTTTTATATTATTAATATTATAAAGCTGAAGAGTTTGTTTGTTTGCTTGCTTGAACGCGCTAATCTCAAGAACTACTGGTCCGATTTAAACAATTCTTTTAGTGTTGGGTAGCCTATTTATTGAGGAAGGTTATAGGCTATATAACATCGCGCTATAACCCACAGGAGCGGTGCAGTAATCATAAACGCAAGTGAAACCGCGGGTACATCTAGTGTAATATATAAATTTACGTATGAGTAAAATTTTATGAAATGTACGTACCTGGAAATCAGGTGTCTCAGGAATAAGAGCGCCTTCTCGCAGCCATTGAATTGTAGGCTTCACTTTGCTGGTTATGTGAGTTTTAAACTGCGCTGGTTGCCCTTCATAAACAACAAGGTCTCGTAGAGGCGTTAAAGTTGGCAAATTATCGGCCTGATCAGGCTGTGTTACTTTCAGTTTCGACGCTACCGTCACCCTACCCGCTGAATTGTAGGCAACACATTTATAGTCACCTTCGTCTTCGGGGAAGGCTTCAGATATGCGTAAAGTATATTCGTCAGCAGTGCGAGACATTTGGAAATACTTGGATGGTTTAATTAATTTTTCACCCTTATACCACTGGACTGTGGGCACCGGTTTTCCAACAATCTTGCAACTGAATTCTATGGCTTGACCTTCCGTAACTTGTTTATCCTTTAATGGTTCAAGTATTTCAGGTGGTGCATTCGCTGCTTTAGTTTGAGGTTTTGGTTTTTCTTTGGTTGCAGGCACGTTCACCGAACATTCAGCGTCACATCTCGCTTCTCCAGCACTATTAATGGCAACACATTCATATTTGCCAGAATCCTGTGGATAAGCCTCAAGAATAAGAAGTGTATAGGTGCCATCTTCCTCTAAAATCTTGTTTCTGATGTCAGGTTGGACCTTTTTGCCATTTTTCAGCCAGTATACGTCAATAGGTTTTGTGCCAGTTACTTTAGTGTCGAATCTTACCAGCTGACCAGCAGTAACGTTAACATTTTGAGCTGTTAATGTAAAGCTTGGCGTAATGACACCACCTCTACCTTGTCGTCGTTTCTCTTCAACCACCAAATTAGCGCTGCATTTAGCAGTTCCACCACGATTTTCAGCCACAGCAGCAAATACTGCGGAGTCTTCAACGAAAACTTGTCTGATGACTAAAATTGACTTTGTGCTGAATGTGTGAATTTGGAAGTCAGCAGAGTTTTTAATAGGGAAATTTTCTCGGTACCATTTAATTGTAGGTAATGGCTCACCATCAAACTCTACTTCGAATCTTGCTTGTTCGTGTTCGAATACGCGACATGGTTGCATTTTCTTTGTGAAAACCGGTGGTTTACTTGGTTTCACAGGTCCCTCGACGACCCTTTCTTGAGTTTGCGCTTTGTGTTCTACTTCCGTAGTTTCAGTCGAAGTAATCTTACGTGTAATTTCAGTATCTCCAATTACTTCCTTCTGAATTTGTTTCTGTTTGGCAACATGCACTTCCTTTCCATGAACAGTTGATTCAGATGGGCCTGGAATTCTCGGTTTCGCAACAACTTTCTTTTGCACTTGCTCCGTTGTAACTTCCGTTTGTTCTCTGCAATAAGGTAATTATTGTAAATGTAATATAATTCCAAAATAGTTATCTATTTTCACATATATATCACTATATCTCGAAATCTACTCTAGTAATCTATTTTACTCAAACTGTATCTCACGTAAGTGAAAATGATCAAAACAAATAAAAAAAAGACTCTTTGAAACGAGCAGTTTGGTTCTACTGAAACCATTATATTAATATTTTTATACTTATACATACTCATTATTATGACTGGTGTTATGGATATGTATATTAAGAATATTATATTAAATCCTATACTGTACAAGCACTTGGCAAATAATGTTATTCATCAATACGTTTGTTTATATGCATATGTGTATATAAGTTCTTATATCTGCTTCTATTTTAAATTAAATTCACGATATAAAAAGATAAGATTTACATAAGACATTAATTAAGTTAGTTATTGTCATGGATTAAGAGCCATATTTAAGGATTGTAGCGTGCGTGTTTTACGACTATTGGCTAAATTGAAAGATTTTCTAGGAAATCCTGTCTGCCAGGTTTCACTTTATTCACGGGTCGGGTATACGGTCCATAATTATGATATTGATATTTTAATACCAGAGTCTTTAGAAGTTCAGTAATATAAGATATACTTACAAGCTATCCTGATATTTTTGAGCCATGCCTTTTGCCATAGAACTGGCAGCGACCTTTTCCCCAGGAATAGCATACTGGTGAGTAGTCTCTCTCAACCGACTCTCCTTAGTGACTTGTTCATTCTCAAGCTCTTGCAGCTTATTATAGTACTCTTCACTCTTCTTCTTCTTTACAGTTTGCTGCCATTCTGTGTCAGGTTCTTTAATAACTTTAGCTTTTAATTCAGGCCTATGATCGATGACGCCCTGTCGTTGCAACACTTGCCTTTCCTCAAATGTTTTTTCTAATTCTGTTTCGGAGCGTTGATATTGTGTAGTCTCATCATACCAAGCTGTGTAATAATTAGCATGTTATTTATATGTCTCACATATTCATACTAACATAATCAAAGACATACCTCTCTCAGCATCCGATGGCAAAGCTGGTAGAAGCAATTGATTTAGCTGCACTCCTTTTGGGCAGAGAGAGGAAGGGAATAGGTGGCCTGGGTTTCGTTGTGCATAAAGCGGTTTGTTGAAGTGTGCGTAGTTTGATAATGTTTATTAGTGCAGTATAGTAGGAACTGTTTTTGGTATGGTATGCCGTATTGATAAACATTTTTCATGATTACAGTTAAGTGCAAAATAAGCGTCATGTTTTCACCAAGGTGTATGTGTAACTTACGTCGTGGAGCATTCTTCAAAACTCCTCTATAATCGTCGTGGCGCGGTATTACTTTAAGCTCGGTCGAAGCTACCGCCTGGCCTGCTGAACTTCTAGCTACAACTTCAATTTTGCCAGTATCATACTGCCTAGTCTTTGGAATATCGAAGTGGTACATTCCATCATAGATCAATTTATATCTTGAACCCTGTAATCAATACATTCCGTAATAAACCATTATTGAAAGAAATGTTTTATATAAATAAATTGTTATGATTTCTTATTATGTATTACATTAACAATGGTGTTGCCATTGATCAGCCACATCACTCGAGGTTTGGGATGTCCAGTAACGCGACAGCAGAAGCGCGCCCATTCGCCTTCTTCAACTGTTACTGGTTCTGGACGACTTACAAATACAGGTGGCGAACGCGCTTTAGTTTCCTCCACGGCTTGTTCCGGCACCCTAAAATTAGAGATTTTCCCAGTTCAAGTACTTCCACAAAATTATTATGTATTTCGAACTATTGGCGCATTTGCGCCGAAGGAATAATATAAAATTCTTACATTTGCCATGCGGCTTCCATTTCTCGGATCTTCTCAATACTTTTCATGTGTTTCGGCAACTGGGAATCATAAATGATGCCAGGCTTGCCAGCTGTTTTTATCACTGCCCTAGTTTCATCCATGCCGTAAAGATTTGTAGCGCGACATACATATTCACCGCTGTCTTCAGGATATACCCATCCAAAGTTCATCGCCACGTAACCAAAATCGTAAATAGGCGTGAATCTGTTCTCTGTAATGTGATAACGACAAGGTTGAGAAGTAAATAAATAAATTATCTAAATTATCCATTACATAACTGGTGCAATATATTATATGAACATAAACTGGAAAATCTGTCACTATTTATAAATATTATGATACTTACTGTGAAGCAATGGTTTGCCATTAAAGAACCATTCTACTTTCATGTTGGGATCACCTACAGGTGCCAATTGACACTCGAATTTCGTAGATTCCATTTCAACCAATGTAGTTTGGCTCTGAATTTGTGTTACAAAGCGCGGTGGTTGCTTTTTATCAGCGTCATATAAGTCATCTTCAGTTAGGAATATTTCCGATGTATATTTCTTAATAGTGGCTTCCATCTGTGTCAATGCCTCAGACTTCTTCATGCCTCGCGGTACTTGATTTTGTAGTATAATATCTGGTAGTTCTGTTGGACAAAAAGGATATACAAATGAATAAACAAATATTATGAAATTCTATTTACCATGTTATAAATATTTTATACTTACGTTTACAAGATACAGTAGCCTTTGTAAAGTCCTCGCCGATATCATTAACGGCACGGCATACATATTCCCCTGAATCTTCAGCATACACGTACAAAATATCAAGAGAAACAAAGCCCATGTCGTATACAGTTCGGTACCGATGGCCAGAAGGTAAGAGTTTACCATTACGGTACCACTCAATTCGCAGTTTAGGATCCTCTTTTGGTTCCACGCGACATTCAAAACGAACGCTTTCGGATTCCTCCACCGTGTGAGACTTAATCTGAGTAATAAATTTAGGAGGTGTATTGATGACTGGTTCTTCTTTAGGAGCATCACTTACGCGTCCCCTTTCAAGTTCTTTAATCTTTTCGCCACTCATACCCTGAGGCAATTGAGATTCCAAAACAATATCGCGTTTAGCACTGCAAGTAATTTTAGCCGTTGTTGTTGCTGATCCCCACTTATTAGTGGCGCGGCATACGTATTCCCCAGCATCGCGAGCATAAATGTAATCAATGTCCAAAGCAATAAAACCAAAATCATTGAGCATGTGCACTCGTGATCCAGTAGCAAAAGGCCTGCCGTTATAGAACCAATCAATTCTCATTGTAGGATCACCAACTGGTTCAACACGACAGTCAAAGTGTATCGGTCCACCTTCAGCCACATCCAGGTTATCTTTGATTTCTACCGTAAATTTCGGTGGATTTGGTTTCTCATCTTCAATAGCAATTTCTTCGCGCTTGTGTAATGTCTCTTCCAATTTCTGGATACTTTCAGTACCAGATTTGAAGTGTGATGGCAGCTGTGGTTCCAAAATAATACCTTGCCTACCTTTGACTTGTAATTTACAAGAAACTGTTGCTTCGCCGTGGCGATTAGTTGCTTTACAAGTGTAAAGACCAGCATCTCGTTGGTAAACTCCGCCAATTTCTAATATAACAAAACCGAAATCGTTTATGGTCTTTACTCTGGAACCAGTCAAAAGTGGTTTTCCATTATGGTACCATTCCACCCTCATACTAGAGTCGTTAACAGGAATGAGGCGACATTCGAAGTGTGCAGATGAATTTTCTGATAGAATAAGATCTGAAGGTGTCGTAGTGAATTCAGGTGGATTACCGCTCTCAGCTTCAGGAGTCATAGAGTCTACTGTACCCGTGTACCCTTCAAGGGCCGCAATCTTATCAATGGTTCCTTCCATTCCCTTAGGTAATTGTGACTCCAAGATAATGTTACGTTTTCCTTGAACTTTCATTGTAGCTGTTGTGACAGCTTCCCCGTAGTTGTTATATGCTCTGCACAAATATTCACCAGAGTCCTCGGGATATGTAGGAGATATTTCAAGGATTACAAAACCGAAGTCGCAGAACGTTCTAAATCGAGAGCCAGCTTTGAGGGATTTACCATTCCAATACCATTCCACCTAAAAACAATATTTTTGTTATATAATAATAATGAAATCTAATATAAAATACATACAAAACATTTTAGCTATGGGCCTAGTAAAATATTTTCTTCATATCGTTGTTAATTTATTTATAAAGTTTTAAACATAGCAAGTGTCGTATCTGATTAAACACGTAATCACATTACTTACCTTAAGATTTGGATCGTCAGTGGGTGTCAATCTAGCCTCGAAATGAGCATTTTCACCCTCTCTGAGATTATCAATGTTTGATAATGGAACCGTAAACACAGGCGCTCTACCCCGTTCTTCTTCTTCTTTGACATCTTTTCTACGAATCATCGAGTCTTCCAAGGTCTGCAGTTTTTCCAAGCCACCTTCCATGCCCTAAAGAACAAAGTAATTCTTTAAAATGTTACCGTAAACATCCTTTAATTTAATATATTTCATTTAAAGATAATCAATTTAGACCACAATTTGAATAAAAGGAGAGACATTGCAGTAGCTTTACACTAAGTGTACTTTATAACTATATGTATGTATGTAATAGCATTATAAAATGACAATTATACATACCCGCGGTAGTTGCGAGTCCAAGATTAAGTTCTCCTTCGAAGTACATTTTAGTGCAGCTTTAGTCGAGTCGCGGCCTAACTTGTTAGTCGCAATACATTCGTATTCACCAGAATTTTCTTCATAGCAATATAAGATATCCAATATGACAATGCCAAAGTCATGGAAAGTCCTGTATCTGTGACCATGTGGTAATTTTTTGCCGTTGTAGAACCACTCAACCTTAAGATCTGGATCGTCCACTGGTACTAATCTAGCCTCAAAGTGAGCACTTTGGCCTTCAACTAATTTTGTGACATCTTGTATTTGAGTAATAAACCTTGGTGGCTCAGCTGAAGCTGGTGCAGGTGCTTGTTGCTGGGCGCCATGTAAGCTTTCTAATTCCCTTATTTTGGCAAGGGAATCGGGTTGCAGACTGTCTAGGTAAACCCCACCTCTGCCGAAGCAAGATATAGTGGCTTTAGTAAAATCTTCACCGTATTTATTATAAGCGCGGCAAACATATTCACCGGTGTCATGGTTTTGAGTGTATGATATATCAAGGACAACAAAGCCAAAGTCAGATACAGTCTTAATTCTTGTAGAATGGCGTAGCGGCTTACCATTATGGTACCATTCAATCTTCAAATCAGGGTCGTCAACTGGCACAACAGTACACTCAAAGTGAGCTGATTGACCATCTTTCAAGCCCTCCACGTTCTGAATGTGGGTTGTAAATCTTGGTTTTTGTCCCTTGCTCTTATCAACACATTCCAATTTAACGCTAATTTCAGCTTGTCCCCATCTATTAGTGGCTCGACAAGAATATACACCTGAATCAGTGGTTTTTGTGCCAAGAATTTCAAGTACGACCATACCGAATGCATATACTGTTCGAATACGGTGACTGGCTTCGATTGTTTTTCCATTATAGAACCATTCAATAACCATACTCTGATCACCGGTTGGTATAAGTGACGCTTCATAATGAGCAATCTGTCCCTCACTAATGTCAACAATGTCTTGAAAGACGGTAGTAAATTCTGGTGGTCTACCTGTGTCATCGTCCGGCTTCTGACCAGGCTCTCTTCGAAGAGAATCTTCAAGATCTTGAATCTTTTCTAAACCTTCTGTACCTTTGGGATGTTGTGTCCTTTCAATAAGATTTTCCTTGCTAGTACAAAAGACAGTAGATGATGTAAATGCTTCACCTTTCTTATTATACGCCTTACATGTGTAAATGCCACTATCTCTTTCGTACACATCAGTTACATCTAAGGTCACAAACCCAAAGTCGCTGGTAAGTTTAAATCTTGAACCCTGTTCCAATACTTTTCCGTTAAAGTACCATTCAATTTTAAGATTTGGATCATTCTTCGGCTCTACCTGTCCTTCTAAATGAAGCGCTTGGCCTTCAATCAATTGTTGTTCTGCTAATGTCGGGACTACCCATTCTGGTTTAGGATATTCGACATCCGGCAATGACGTTCTTCTCGATTTTGAAAGTCTAGCCTCCTCAGCTTGCTCTACAGCTTCCAATCCAGCTTTACCTTGTGGATGCTGAGTATCAAAGTATATATTTTTGTCCCCAGTACACCTCAAGGAGCCTGAGGTAGTTGCCGAACCCTTGCTATTAGTAGCTTTGCATGTGTATATACCAGAATCTTCTTCATATGTATGTGTAATGTCCAAAGATACGTAGCTAAAATCATGTGTGCTTTTGTATCTAGTGCCTGATGGTAAGGGCTTATTGTTAAAGAACCACTCTACTTTAAGTGTGGGATCTCTAGATGGTTCCACATTACATTCAAAGTGAATATTTTCACCTTCTTTACATATTATATTATTCAAATGTGAAATAAAAACTGGTGTTTCATAAACAGGTTCAGGTGCTTCAGGTTTTCCTGCTTTAGGTTGCTCCAAGGCACCAATTCTATCCAATGACGCGGGATGAAGCGTTTCGCCGAGTAGCCAATGACGATCCTCAATTTTGATAGATGCTGTAGAAACAGCCTCTCCCATCAAATTGGTAGCCTTACATGTGTAAATGCCAGAATCATCAATTCTTAAGCTATTAACAGATAAAGTAACCAAGCCGAAATCGAATGTGCTCTTTAACCTAGATCCTGTGGTTAAAGACATTCCGTTTTTGAACCATTCAATCCTAAGATTGGGATCGGTCCTGGGCTCAACCTGTGCTTCTAAGTACACGTGTTGTCCTTCCACGAGCTTATCATAACTCTTAAGGTGTGTTGTGAAAATAGGTGCCTGTTGGACACCTGTGTCCACAAACATTTCTGGTACTTTATTCATAGCAGCTTCTTTGAGTTGAATTTGTTCCCAGGATTCGGGTCTCATCGCTTGGTCTACAATCGTAGATTTGCTCTTAACTTTAAGCGATGTTGAAGATACAGTGCTTCCAGCTCGGTTTATAGCTTTACACATGTATAGACCGGCATCAGCTGCCACTACCGAATTGATGTCCAATGTCACAAAACCGAAGTCATGTGTCGTACGGAATCTTGAACCTGTAGATAAAAAATAATAATATTTAGATACTAATTAATTCGACATAACGTTAAATTTCAGTTATGCTAAACTTTCAGTGATGTTAAGTTTAGAGCATTGGTACTCAAAACTGAAAATCACTGAAAATTTACGTAAGCAAGCGTGTTTTGTATATGTACATAATATTTTAAATCTATATTTTAATCCAATATTATTAAAGTCTATGTTACATAACCGATCCTTACGTCTAAAGTAAAGAGACCAAAGAAACTCCACATGTGCTACTTAATAATAAGAACCAATGTTGTGTTTACTCCTGATCTGGTCATTTATATAAATAAGTTATAATATAAAAGTCATCTTACCCATTTTAAGCTCCACACCATTAATGTACCATTCGAATCGTAAGCTTGGGTCACCAACAGGTACTACGCGAGCTTCGTAATGAGCATGCTGTCCCTCCCAAAGTTCAGATGGTCCAGTAAGCACTTGGGTGAAAATAGGTTTCTCAAACTCTCGTTCAGGCTCCTCGGCTCGTCTTTGCTGCGGTTGTTCAAGCTGCTGAATTTTCTTCATGCCTTCTGGATGTTGTGTGTCCATTTGTATAGCTGCTTTGGCTAAAGACAAATTATAATGTATTTAAAACAAATGTCTTTTATTTATTTATATTATTGGTATAGTACTATAGAGCATAGTTAAATTGATTAATGTTTAAACAAATTTAGTTTTACGGCACGCCGTGCCTAAAAGATATGTGATACAACACGGGTAACAAAACTAATTTAACAAAGCAAATATCACACACTTAAGCAATATCTATTATTTAGGTCATAACCCATTCGACAAAGTTGAATAATTTTGTTATACAAAAACAAACACGAACTGATTCTTCTATTATTATTTAACCAATAAGAAACAGGAGATAATTACTTTTTATCTTC
Source organism: Catocala nupta (assembly GCA_963675205.1). Lineage (NCBI taxonomy): Eukaryota > Metazoa > Arthropoda > Insecta > Lepidoptera > Erebidae > Catocala > Catocala nupta. The sequence goes on from OY776078.1 coordinate 14,340,310, forward strand.
ATAGCAGCAGTAGTAACGGCCTCGCCCAGTAGGTTTGAGGCTCTGCACATGTAGACACCTTCATCTTCATCACGCACGTGAGTAATGGCCATAGAGACATACCCAAAATCGTGGGTTTTTGTGATTCTGGAACTGTCTTCGATAAGTTTTTCATTCCTAAACCATTCTACTTTAAGGGTAGGGTCACCTACTGGAATTAGTCGGCAGTCAAAGTGAGCAGTTGCGCCTTCTTGTATGTTATCAATGTTTTGAAGAGGTTGAGTGAATACTGGTCTCTGTCGTGTGACCGGTTCCGGGATTTCGGGACGCTTAAACGGTGCCGCCGATTCTAGTTCCCGAATCTTTTCTAAGCCTTCAGGACGTTGAGATTCCGATATAATACTACCTTTTGCGGTTACGGTCATGGATATAGATGAAGTACACTGTCCTAAAGCATTAATTGCTTTTACTGAATATTCGCCTGCGTCTTCAGGAACACAATGCTGAATATCCAATGATACGTAACCAAAATCAAAAGTGATATGGAACCGTGCAGCAGATTGCAGGGTCTTGCCATTGTGGTAGAATTCAATTCTTAAGTTAGGGTCATGAACAGGCTCCACTTGACATTCGAAGTGAGCTGTTTCACCTTCGAAAACGTGTGTTGTGCCACGCAACTCTGTCACAAACCTAGGAGGACTAATCTTAGGTTCCTCAATTTCCATCCTTGTGTGATGACCTTGTGCTTCAAGCTGTCGAATTTTCTCCAAACCATTTGGATGTTGGGTATCCAAGATAATGTTTCTATGCCCTGCAACATAGTAATAATAATATTATATTTACATTATTGATTATAACATATTTTGTATATTTACTGCTTTATAATCACTGTGAGACGTACCTGCAACCTTCAACGTGCATGTATTAACTGCTTCACCAAGTTTATTAGAGGCTTTACACATATATGTTCCAGAATCTTCAGAATATGTGTATAGAATATCTAATGCGACGTAACCGAAATCATGTGTCGTTCTGTATCTATGACCTGCACGAATCTTTTGCCCGTTAAGGAACCATTCAATTTTTAGATCTGGGTCATTGATAGGTTCTACTCTACACTCAAAGTGGGCGCGGTCTCCTTCTTTCAAGTTTTCTAAGCTTGTAAGAGCAGTTAGGAACACAGGTCTTTGGCCTGGTTGCTCTTCTTCTATTGGTTTAGGTCTTTCGTATTGCTCCAATTCCTGAATCTTTCTCAGTCGCTGTTCATCTAATGTGTCCAGGTATAATCCCGCTTTGGCTGATAAATAAAAAAAAATTAATAAACAGTGTCATACAAGATCTTTTAAGGTTTAGAATAATCCTCTTTTCTTATCTCGCTGTACAAGCATTAACTCGTTTCACGTGGCACGGATGCAGTGAAGGATTTTGTTCAAAGAGCAGCTGTAAGGAATTCATCGAGATTATCCTTACAGCTCCTCCTTACCATGGCCACCATGTCGCCATGTGACCATTAATGAAATGATTATAATATAATAAATCTGCAAGCCAGTTGTGTAAGTAATATAAAATAAATATTTGTGTGATATATTGGTTGCATATTAGAAAATCACAACTTTCTGAGCAAATTTCTAAAGAACAACGTACAAATCAACAAAGTTTAAAATAACGATGGTCATTTGATCAAAAGTTTAGCTGACCAAAGTCTGGAATATCAATGTTTATATTATTTATTACACTATTGACCAAATCGTTTAAAGGTCAAAATGGATTACTGGATAAATTATTAATTATCAAATGGATTAACTGAAAAAGGTAAAAATAATATTAATATTAGCGAATAGCGCCTGTCTGATACAGAAAGCCTTTGCACAACATGATCGGTTTGCTAATACAAATAATATAGGCGTTATACTAATGCGGGTAGAACTTAGATAATAAAATTGGGTACGTATTACAATACCGAAATTTCATAATAACTAGGACTGAAATACCGACGTCCAAAACAACGAAAGTTTTAAATGCCGATAGCCGTTATATCGAAACATCAAATACCGATGTCCAAATGCCCGAAAGGATGAAACCCCGAATGGACGAAATCCCGAATGGATGAAATAATATATAATATATAAAATTAAAAGAACTAACGTGAAATAACCTACGTTCACCACTTCCACTTGTTCTATTCCTCAGTTCTATGGTAGAACTAATGGGAGTTTTGGACGGAGCCCCGCGAAGCGGGGCTCCTATTTCCTATTTATTAAAAGAGAACCTAACACAAACTACCGCTTCCATCCGTACGATTACGACTCGGAAGCGGTATTATAAAATTTGATTAGTTTTGATTATAAAATTTGACTAGTTTTGATTTGATATTTTAAAATTACATCTAGCAACTTTTGATCAGTCGTTCATTTGATGTCACATACATTGGGATTCTAAATTTTTTCTAAATAAAACATTTGGTCATTTAAATTTTGTTATTTCGTTTATTGTTCTTTTGAAATTTACTCGAGAAAGTTTTGATTTTTTAATATGCAACCGATATATTATATTACATTAGTTATTTACATCCACTCAATTTATTTATTCAGAATTGTAGAAGAAAATACATAATCCTAATGAATCACAGATGTATAAATTGCAAAATACATATTTAATTTAAATCAAATAACTATTGTCAATTAAGTTACTGCTCGTTAGCTTTGAGGCATAAGGTTGCACATACCGTAGCCTTCACTTTAGGAACCTAAAGTGGTAGGTTCCTAAAGTGAAGAAAAGCTCAGACGCGAAAATTTTGAAGATGTGCCGCGTGCATATCAATGTCTTCCCACTTACTAAATGGAGTCTGACTACTAGCTAGCTGATCTACTTAGCTAGTAAACACACGTCTTAGCCCAATACAGATTCTAATAAAATAATAATCCTGTAGAATAATATAGGCGAATCCTAACAATCTTTAGAATTTGACACTACACTTACCGTCTACTTTCACAGAGCTCGTGGTAACGGCTTCACCAACAGCATTTGTGGCTTTGCACATGTAGGTGCCGCTGTCTTCTGCGTAAGCGTACAGAATATCTAAAGCCACATAGCCAAAGTCGTATGTAGTCTTAAACCGATGTCCTTGTTGAACAGGTCTGCCGTTACAATACCATTCAACACGCATTGTAGGATCATTCACTGGTGTCAAAGTTGCTTCTAGATGTACTGGTTGACCTTCGCCAACTTGGGCGTTCTTTAAGGGTTTACCGAATTGAGGTTTCTCAGCTACGAAGCTTTCATCGTGTACTACACGCCTGTATCTGCTGTCATCTTCGAGGTATTGAATCTTTTCTAGTGCGCTTTCGTGCTGTGTATCTCTTATTATGGATTCCTTAGCTGTAATTTTATACAAAATAGCATTAGCTAGCTCTCTAAAAACATTAAGTTATATTTAAAGAAATTATGTAATGCCTACTTTAAAAAATATAAATATTACGAGTACAAGAAGCAAACCACATATGGTGCAAAATAAGAAAAACATACTTATTTTTTACTTCTAATTGTACATAAAATTATTTGCAAATACGAAAATGCAAACTCACATTGAACGGTCAATTTAATTGAAGAGGTCGCTTGTCCTAAGTTATTGATTACTTTGCAAGTGTATTCGCCGGAATCTTCTCCGTACACAGTTAGAATATCAAGTGCAGCAAATCCAAAGTCGTAAGCTGTGCGGTAGCGGTGACCACTTTGCAAAACTTTGCCATTGAAATACCACTCAACACGCATGTTGGGATCAGGATAAGGTTCAATACGGCACTCATAATGTGCGCTCTGTGCCTCTACAAGTCTTGAAGGTCCATTCAATTGTGTAATAAATCTCGGTGCTTGATTGACCGCAACTTCGACGTCTTCTCTGCGTCGGTAACGAGAAGAGTCCTCTAACTGCTGTATTTTCTCTAAAGCACTCTCATGCTGTGATTCTAGTTGAAGTGATGCCTTAGCTGCAAAATAAGTGTTCATATCGATCATCACTTCCTTTATCAATATAATTTACTTTGACAACTATAGAATATTGTTTCGTTCCAGTACAAAATAATCTAAACAGAATTATATAATTTTTATCGCCACTTAAATTATAAAGTAAAACCCACAACAGAAGGAATTCATTTATCTTATCTTATCATGTGTGAGAGCTAATCAGTACAGACCGGCGACACTTCGATCCAGTGGGATCTTTTGTGTCGGCCCCAAGATTTATCCCTTAGCTATCTCCTCATGAATGTATTGCATCAGCCGCAGCGTACACTTCAGAGGGAGAAGCCTGAAGTCTTCAGGGTTTGATTATGCCAATCCCATCAGACCATTACCAGATTCAATCCAGCCAACGCGTCACATTCACACAGTAGGTGCGATATGGACTCGTCCTGTTCACCACAGGCTCTGCAGATCGAATTGTGTGCCAATCTCAATCTGCACAGGAAGTCATTGGTGCCAAAATGGCCAGTGAACGCTCCTGTGAGCAGAAGTATTTAGCTCTTCTCATACCCGCAGAACTTCCGGGTGAAGCCCGTGGCTCTGTTTGCAATGAATTTCTTGGAATGTTCTAGACCCATAAGGGCCATCCAGTCTGTTATCATTGCCATGTGCATTCAAAGCTGCCTTGACGGCGGTCTCAGAGAGTCCCACGAATGGCTCGGGGCCCACAAACAGTTGCTCCGAGCCCTTTCTGGCTAATTCATCAGCCTCCTCATTGCCCTGCACCTCTGCATGCCCCAGAACCCACACTAGTCTGACTGTGATCTTCCTGCCAAGTTTGTTAAGGGCCTTAGCACAGTTCAAGACCAGTCTGGAGTCCATCCTAAATGAATTCATTTTGTTGCAGGTTTACAAAAGAGAAACTGTATTAAGACATTATTTATCATGTGTAATTTTTATACTTAGAATTGTACTTATACTCACATTGAACGATTAGCGTAGACGAGGTTACAGCTTCACCTAATTCATTTATTGCGCGACAAGTGTATGTGCCGGAATCCTCAGGGTTTACGTATTTCATATTTAAAGCAACGTAACCGAAATCGTGCATAGTAGTCAATCGATTAGCTAAAATAAAATAAAATATTATAAAACATATTTCGTTGCTATTTTAACATAAAAAATATGCATTAACGTATTTAATGTAAACTTACAAGCTTCAATGGGAACACCGTTGCGCAACCATTCCACTCGAAGTGTTGGGTCGCCAACCGGAATAAGCCGAGCCTCAAAGTGAACTGCCTGATTTTCAGCCACTCTTATGTCTTTCATAGGCATGGTAAATACTGGTGCTTGTGTAACAATCTCATCCTGCGCACTGTGTCTTTGATATCTGGAAGTGTCTTCTAGTTGATTGAGCCTAGGTAGAACACCTTCATGCTGCGATTCCAAGTAAATCGATTTTCTAGAATGTACAATAGCAATTCCAGATGTCACAGCTTCACCCAGAGCATTAATTGCTCGGCAGGTATATGTTCCAGAATCCTCAGGTAAACAGGACATAATATCAAGAGCAACAAAACCAAAGTTGTTGGTTTCGGTAAATCTTGAACCACTCTTCAGGGGCTTGTTATTATGATACCATTCAACTTTCATTGTAGGGTCAGAGACCGGTATCAACCTACATTCAAAGTGTGCCCGCTGGCCTTCTTTAATCTCAATGTTTTTCAAAGATGTTGTAAATATTGGCGCTTGAGTTGTTATTTCGTCAACTAAGTCAGTTCTGTGATATCTTGATCTATCTTCTAATACGTGAATTTGTTCTAAGCCTGCTTCGTTTTGTGTAGCCCTGATAATGTCTGTTGTACTACGGCATGTTAACCTGCAGCTGACTTCGTCAGTTCCGACAAGGTTAACAGCTCGGCATGTATACACGCCGGTGTCCTCGGCAATCAAATCAATGATATCAATCGCTACATAGCCAAAGTCGTGAATAGGCCTAAACCTGTGTCCAATTGTTACCGGTTGACCGTTTTTGAACCATTCAACTTTAAGGTTTGGATCAGTTACTGGTTCGAGTTTACACTCAAAGTGAACATGTTGTCCTTCAACAACATTTTCAATAGACTTTGGCTTTGTGACAAACCGTGGTTTTATATTTATAGATTCATCAACTACCTCAGTCTTCTTGTAACGAGAGGCATCTTCCAAATACTGAATTTTCTCGAGTCCTGATGGGTGTTGCGAATCAAATATTAAATCTTTCTTAGCTATAACTCTTAGCGCACAAGATGTCACTGCTTCACCAAGCTGGTTTGTAGCTTGGCATGTGTAAACACCTGAGTCTTCAGGATATACACTCAACAAGTCAAGTGCTACGTAATCAAACTCGTACGCTGGCCTAAATCTATGGCCTGTTTTTATTGGTCTGCCATTGCAGAACCATTCTACTCTCATTGTTGGATCACCAACAGGCTGTAATCTACACTCCAAATGTACATTGGTCCCTTCCACAGTTTCAATGTTATGCAAAGCTCTTGAAAATTGAGGTGCCTGCATTACTGTTATATCTTCGTGTACTTGTCTAGTTCTACGTGCAGCATCTTCAAGCATTTGAATTTGCTCAACAGCTTGTTCGTTTTGTGTGTCAGTTACAATATCTGATCTCTCAATGACACGTACCATTGCGGAAGTGTGAGCTGAACCCAAATGATTTACAGCCCTGACAGTATATTCTCCAGAATCAGCCGATGTCGCATGTACGATGTCCAATGCTACAAATCCAAAATCATAGTATGTTCTAAATCTTGAGCCTACGGTTACAGCCCTGCCGTTATGGAACCACTCAACGCGCATAGTAGGATCGCCCATTGGTTCGAGCCTGCATTCGAGATGTATATTTTTACCCTCTGAGACTAGTGGTGGGTCAGATAAGGGTTGTACGAAAACTGGCTTCGATTTTGAAATTTCATCAATCTCATACATAGGTTCAACAAACTTAGATTCTTCAATATGCCTAGTTTTTTCGTAAAGACCACGATGAATACTTGAAGTATCAATGCTGGATCGAGCTGCAATAGGATTAAAACATTTTAGATCTTATAGAATTAAAATATATCTTTTTACAATAAAGTAATAAAGATATGACTTTTAAAATACTTAACCGATATAATATTATACTTACTTTCTACAGTCATAGAAGCACTCAACTGGGCGTCACCAGCTGCATTCCTGGCTACAACTGTGTATACTCCTGTATCATCAGCACGAACATTGGCAATATCCAGTGCAACGTAGCCAAAATCATGGTAAGTCTGAATACGATTAGCGCTCTTAATTTGCTTGCCATTGAAATACCATTCAACTGTCATAGTTAAATCGCTTTGGGGTTCTACCCTTGCTTCAAAGTGTGCACTTTGCCCTTCTACAATTTTATTAGTACCTTTTAGCGGTCCTAAAAATCTTGGCTTCTGAGTTATGTGTACTTCCTCTTCAGCGCGTCTCGAATATCTACTAGAATCTTCAAGATGCTGAATCTTTTCATATCCGCCTGGATGTTGCGATTCCGCAATAATATCTTTCTTTGTAACAATGGTCAGATTTGCACTAGTTGCTGCTTGACCAAGAGCATTATAAGCACGACAAGTATAGTGACCAGCATCATGTACGGTTACAGATTTAATAGTGAGTGCCACATAGCCGAAATTAAAGAACGTAGTGATTCTTGAACTAGCTTCTACGGGGCGGCCATCTTTTAACCATTCTACTCTAAGTGTCGAGTCGCCGACTGGTTCAAGTCGAGCTTCAAAGTGAGCAAATCCACCTTCCTTAATATTTATTTGATCTTTGATTGGCGTTTTAAACTCAGGCCTTTGAGTACTTTCTGGTGCTTCCTGATAGTACTTTTGATGTTGTTGTTGTTGATAAGCTTCTAGTTGCTCAGTCTTTTCAATGTATCGTCGCTGTTCTGGTATGCCAAGATCTGCAGTAACTGTACTCCTGGCAGCTACCCTAATGGAAGCAGTACTGATGGCTTCGCCTAATTTATTAACAGCTCTCACTGTGTACGAACCTGCATCTTCAGCCCGTAGGTGCATGATGTTAAGGGAGACGTAACCGAAGTTGAAGATTGACGTGATTCGCGAGCTAGCTGTAATTGGTCTGCCATCTTTGTACCACTCTACTCTCATCGTAGGGTCGCTGACTGGAGTCAATTGAGCTTCAAAATGAGCATTTCTGCCTTCTTGTAACTCACCAAGATCTTGGAGTGGCCTTATAAATTGGGGCCTCTGTGAAATTTGTTCTTCTATCGATTCCTGGTGTTGGTATCTTGAATAATCTTCCAATTGTTGAATATATTGTAAACTCTCTGGATGTTGGCTAGTCCTTTCTATGGTTGCCCTCGGAGTTACTTGCAACATAGCTTTAGTTTCAGCAACACCTGTTGCACTTATAGCTCGACATGTATATTCGCCGCTGTCTTGAATGTTAAGACTGAGCATGTCTAGAGAGATATAACCAAATCTAAATATTGAAGTAAATCTAGAACCTGCAAATAAATTTAAAACTGTATTAAATCACTAGTTTTATGAGGTGTGGTGAGGTTGTCTATGTACAACTAAGAATATAATCAATCACACTAAAGACACAGTTTAGCTTAATTCAAACTGTTTTAAAGTTATCAAATTTTACTAATAATAGTAAGAAGTAGTATAAGTAGTTTTAATGGGTTTATATGATGGGAAATTCTCAATAAGATCAAGAAGTCTGGCAATGCGCCATTAGATAACAATAGGCTTGCTGCTAATTTTATAAAACTAGCTAGCCCGCGCAACTTCGTCTGCTTCATTTAAGAGAATTTTCCCCGATTGCAACATTTTCCATTGCTGCGCCGCTCCTATTGTTAGTAGCGTGATGTTATATAGCCTATAGCCATCTTCGATAAATGGGCTATCTAAAACTAAAAGAATTTTTCAATTCGAACCGAGAAGTTCCTGAGATTAGCGCGTTCAACCAAACAAACAAACAAACAAATTCTTCAGCTGTATAATATTAGTATACATAGATAGGTTATTATATGTGGAATAAGACTCATATTTCTGCCAACACTTTGAGGCGTATGTAGCCACAATCGAATGAGTGTTTAAACAACTATAGATTGTCTTTATTGATTACTTACTTGCTTCGATACTTTGTCCATTTCTTAACCATTCTATTTTCATCGTCGGGTCGCCAACAGGCTCTATCCTCGTTTCAAAGTGAATTTTGCCACCCTCCATTTGTGTAACACTCTTGAGTGGCACAATAAACTGCGGCGGAGGATAAACTCGATCTTCCTCACCTGGAGGAACGTAAGGTCTTGCTCTTTCCACGTGCCTTAGATATATAATTTCTGGTCCAGGAGCAGGCCTGTAATACAATTTATCATTAAACAACTTAATCTATAAAAGCTTTCTTCAACCTAGAGATAGAATATGTAACTTTACTTACTCTGGCTCGATAATCTTGGTAGGCCGAGGTAAGTGCAGACGCTTCTGCTCAGGCGGAGGCTCTTTTGGTACTTCGACGTAGAGCCTAGCCCGAGTGGCGGTGGAGCCTGCGACGTTCTGGGCGGTGCACTGGTACCATGCCGCATCCGACGCCTTGGCTCGCGGAATGTCCAGCGTCGAGGCTCCACCCTCGGTATTAATTCGTAACTCTGGATTGGGTATTATCTGAACGCCATCCTTCTGCCATGTGATACGTGGTGTAGGTGTGCCAACTGCACGTGCGTTTAAAATTACAGGCTCGCCTTCTCGTACGCTTAATGTACTGAAGCGTTCAACGAATTTTGGAGCTACTACCTGTTCTTTCTCGATTACATTCAATCGGCATTGGAAAGATATTTCACCGCTCTTGTTGCGAGCAACACATGTAACTACACCACTATCTCTGAGATCGACGTTTGTAATCATAAGCGCATGATTACCTGATTCGTTTACTAATATCTTATGATTATAATCGTCTCGAATTTGTCTTTCGTTAATGAACCACGTGACTTCTGGGTAAGGTCTGCCTGTGACGCGGCAATCGAATCGCGTCATTTTGCCCTCCGTGACATCGCGGTCTTGGCAGACTCTTACAAACTGCGGAGCGAGAGCTTTCTCACATATTTCTACTCTTTCTTCAATTCCTGTTTGTTGTGTGTCCATCACATATTGTGATTTCTGATCCTGTACATAAGTTTCCTGTGCAGACTCAACAGCGAGATAAGCTGATGTGACAATACATCCATTGGGATTTTCAGCCAATAATGTATAATGGCCGGAGTCAGACTTTTGCGTGTTCCTAACTCTAAGGGTAGTTTGATTGTGAGTAGTTATAATTTCGTGTTTGTTCGAGTTCACTATCCGCTGACCGTTCTTGAACCAAGTTACTCGTGGTCGCGGATTACCTGAGAGCTGTACTTGGAACTGTGCATCAGCACCTTCTTGAAGCTTGGAATTTCTTGGTTTCTGTGCGATTTTGGGTGGTGATACCGGTCCAAGAGTTTTCTCAATTTCAGTGCTAATGTGAACGTCACTTTCATTAACGTACCTCTTAGTAATGGTTTCTCTAAAAGAAACTTCTCTCAAAAGTCTGTACTCAAAGGTGTCTACTTTGAAATCCTCTGTGGATGAATAGTCAGTGCCGTTGGTATAAGCTACTTTTTGTGTTTGTTTTGACTGTTCGGTTGTGTACCCCTGCGTACCGTAGGATTTGTGTTCTACGCTCTCACTAACGTGTCTATAGCTTTGTTGTTGTGATTGATGCGCGGGCACCGGAACACCCTCTGGCTGAATGTAGACGGAACAAATGGCTTCACCATATTGATTACGGGCCGTGCAAGTATACTCTCCTTCGTCGCCCGGACCTATCTGCTTAATTAATAAGGACACGTCACCGGTTTGTTCGTTGTAACTCATGCTGTACTTGTTGCATTCCACGAGTGGTGCTTTCTTCCTGGTCCATGATACTACAGGGGTAGGATTGCCTCTAAGTTTACCTTCGAACTTCGCGTTCCCGCCCTGAGCAAACCTCGCATTTTTAAAGATTTGCTCAAATATCGGGGGCGAAGGTTCGCCGGGTCTGCCTAAAGTGACAGGCAAGCGGTCGCCAACAGATTCCACTGTAACAAGAAAAAATATAACTATATTATTTATTATTTATCATCTAGTAAACAGTTAATATGTATGACTGTTTGTATGTACTTTGATAAATTTTACATGTTTAATACAAAATATATATGCACAGTCGCCAAAACAGTTCCTAAAAACAATGCAATCGTGTTAAATATGAAAGCAATCAGCAAAGTTTTACTAAAATGTTATTGTCTTAAAATATGCCTGGTAGTTATTATAACACTAAACATATCGCGTCGCTCGCCTCAACATTAATTACAGTTAAATGCAAATTGAACTAATGCTATAAATATGTTCGTACATTAATAATAATTTACCAGCCCTATAAGAGTAAAAAAAGCTTTTTTATATGAACATCGTTATAGGCTATATTTGATACCCATAGACATTTACGAAAATTACTCTACTATTGTATACTCTACTTGTTTTACTATTTAAGTCAAAGCATAATTACCAAAACCATAGCGTGTTTTGTTTTAGATAGCGTGAACCGCAAATCAATAAAATGTTAATGTCATAACAATAAAAATAATAAAGTTGCGTTAAGATTGCCTGTAAGGAACACAACAAACAAATTTTATATTTTTCTTTTATCTACTACGCGTTGGAACACATATACCTACGATAATTGTTTAAAATGTCTATGAAAATATGAACTAAATAGAGCAATGGCAAAATTTTGATGCTTGATACTGCTGTAACACCAGTAAACACACGTTTTCTGAGTTTAAAATAAACCCAGCACGTAACAAAATCTAAACTTCTTCAGTTTTCTAATAGTACAGTAATGAAAAATAAAGTATTCAGAGTTACGTAATTTTTATGATACTCTAGATTTTGTCCACGGCTTTGTCCACGCGTATCTCACGGACGTCTAATCGAGGACGTAGTCTGTGTTCCAATTTCCACCCAAATTCGTTCAACGATTTACGCGTGATTGAGTAACATACATTCAAAACTCCAAAGGTCTTTACAAACTTTCACATTTATCATATTAATAAGATATACTCATAATGATACATTTTAAATAAAATATATATATAGGAAAACACAAAGAAAAGAAAATTATATACCTAATGTCTATGTTCGTAAATGTTAGATGATAAATATCAAAAGTTCCAGGAACGCGTGTGTATTCCAGTTCTCTCTTTGGATTGGATGCGCATGAGTCACAGGAGTGACGAGGCGGGCGAGCTCTTTTCGCGCGTCTATTTTAGTATCGACACTCGGATCTTGTTACGATCACCATTTTGGTGGACTCTTTCGTTTTGCTACATTATCTTAAGAACGCTAAAATTAAAATTATGCCGCACGTTCTTACAGAACTGTAACAAAACACCACACAATGTGGTTGTGGGTACAGAATCGTTATATTATGTAGGATATGTTTATTAAATCTTTTAAAGTAAGTACGTTATGTTCGCATAACTTATCTATATATACGTGTTCACAAAAGAACAGTTAGGAATGGGCTGTGGTCCGCGATGCAGACACGGGACTAAGGACCGGTTCTCCTCGCTGGTGACGTTTTGTCATGCATACAGTCTTTCGTGAAAGAGACATTCGTGTTGAAGAGTATAACGCTTTACTTACTGGGTAATAAAATATATAATTAGATACATTATTAAACGTACACCTTTATTTACTCCTTATATTTGTTTAGTATTATCCGATATCCACGTGTGCAAATCAAACGTCGATATCCTATAGTTTACTAACATACACTGCATTGGACTATTAGGTAAGCAGTCAAGGTTTATTTTTTAGGTCAAGGTCATACGATACCGTAACATATATTTTTATTGTTTATTTCGTAATAAGATGTCAATAGATGTATAATATTGTTCTATTACGAAGCTTTATATAAGTACATGGTCAGTAGAAATAGTTATATATAATTATCATAGTTAAACTTTCTTGCATAAGGGCACTGAAGAATGTATTCGGCTCTGAGCAAATAATAATTACGATCAGCGGAGAGTGTTTGGCACTACACCAATTTCAAGACAGCAGCGGGGCCAAGTATAAAAGTTATGAAATAACGTTATAAATCACTCGCTCACAGTTCACGACTACATTTATGAAAATATACATTTATTAACAGCTGTATGTAACGGTAGTTTTTAACGAATGTTGTTGTATGTAAAATATTGAAGCTATTTAATTACCTATGAAACCAAATTATAATTGCGTAAAACATTATATAAATACAGAACGATAACTAATAATAATGTAATTAATGTTAAGAAATTCAAACGCGTTAACACGTAAATGTAAAACCGCAGACAGCGCTGGACCACTAACTGTACTTACATATTGGTTGCACTGACTATTCTCACATATGTTTCATTCTTATAATTCTCCGTAAAGCAGTTTCACTTAGTTGTTGTATATGATGTAATAGATATTCTGTTATTCGGTTTATATTATTAATGCGTATGCTACCGCTACCATTTAAATTTCCTTACTCGATAAAATAAATTATTGAATAACTACAAGTTACCAAATAATTTTATACACTAGCGACATATTTATATGAACGTATTGAGTTTGTGACCCTACAGTCTCGAACGAAGAATATATCAAACCAGGTCAATATAAGTTAATATAATACTAACTTGTTTCCTTTTTACTTCTAAACCTACACTGTAATCGAAAGCAAGAAATAAATTGAGCACATGAATAATTAATATTACTTATCAAAGGGTCAGATGAATTAAAATAGTATTACATTTTACATGTATTGACTTAAACCGTTTCAAGGCCCGCTAGCAGTGGCACCACCGCCAAACCTGACCCACTGTACGCCATATGGTCACTGGCCCTCACTATGAATCATACAATAAAGCAATACAAAATGTACAATACATTTTGCGAATACTATATGCTCAATAATGTACTGTTTTTAAGTTAAAACACAACTATTGCATTATGTAGGACAAGAATTCACAAGCGCGTTTGTGAGTTTGTGTAATACCATAATCCAAAAAAGTAATTTATTACAATGTTTGGTCGATGTATCTATTATTACTGTTGTATCTTAAATATTGTATACTAAATATGGGAATATGGTAATCAAATGTTAAAATTTAAACGATCTACTGCCATTGCAGATCACTTAGAGCCTTACGAACATAAACACTGAAAGGAGAATATTTAGTATGACTACAAAAAGCAATCAATTCTTGAATGCTTACTTTTCTTACGTATATTAATAATTCAACCATTTTTAAATTTCATGTTTTTCACGTAGTAATCTCGAGCATCTATCAAAGTTATTATAGCCGATATAATTGCTATCTCCGCTATTTTCTGCGCGTAAAAGAAATTGCAGACCGCTTCTTAAAACCAATTACTTTAATCATTTTTATTTATACATGTTGCCTGCCTTGTAAGTTGCCTTTTTGAACGCTCCGCTATATTGATCGATTATGTAATTTATTTATGTAAATATATACAGTATTTAAATAAATGATCGTGTAAGAAAACTACAAACCCATCCATCCGTCTCGGCAACTAGCACTTTATTTGTTATGACCATAATTATCTGCTTTTATCATACATTATACCATATTAACGGATGCAATGTGCTACCAAAACTTAAGATGTGAAATAATAATCATAAACTAAATAAATGTTCTTTATAATAATAATATTTTATATTTACTTAACATGATAATAGTGCTTAATAGTAATCATAGCTCAATTTAGATATGCTTGTAAAAGGCCACTAAGTTGTATGAACTATAATTTGTAACACTTAGCATGCAATAAAACTCTTTGAATCTACGAAGAATATGCCTTATTAAAGCGTTTATTTTAAATTTATACATTCCGGCCTAATTAGATTAGATAGATAAGATTTTTAAATTAAACTTATATAATATTATTTTGATACAGACTAGGGATAACTAGAATACTGTTTATTGATTTTCATTTATGTACCAAAGAGATCAGTTGATTGCCAATAATGAATAAATTAAGAGCATTTACGGTACCGAAAACGCTCTGCTCTCAATATCAAAGACAATTTTAACCATAACCAAATTATCTATAATCAACTGAATAAAATAAAATCCCTTTTAATTACTGAAAAATGAAGCATGTTGCGAATTAAATTACTTGACACATTTTATAATGTCCATATAAATTAATTGTATTTTGTACTCATTTCATATATTCAATAATAATGTTACGACTGTGTTTGAAGTTATACATAACGAAGAACTTGTCTGGTGTACAATATTGAGCACATATATCCAATACGGTAGTATATATTTTAAAATTATGCAAATTCATTCATAAAAAAGAGGCATCGTGATTAACGAAGCACTGTGGCACTGTGGTCGGTACCGTGCTTGTAAGTGCTTAACAAGACGAAATATCCGGGATCTAGGTGACCCCGAGCCCGCGAGCATCGCCTAGTTACGCTTAAAGGTTCTAACACATTGAACGCGGTGTGTGTCGCCTATTACCTTTAGACTCAGGCTTGTTTTAAAACAGATGACCTGAAAGAGATTCGTTGTGACTACGTTTAAAGCCGTTGTCCATATTGACATTTTCAGCTTGTGAACATGTAAATGTTAATTTGAGTAAACAAGCTACTTTCGGATTTTAATACTGGATAGGTATTAGATTAGTCACTAGTTGAGTATGTACCCACTGGATTGACACGAGCGAGTTATCCCATTCATCACATAACCTTAACCGTTGGAGCGTAATAACAACAGCCTAGTTAATTTTAATTCATACTGTCTATCAACGATCGTGACAGGTGACGTAGGTATCAGCTACTCAAGCGGCAAGCCCGTACTTGCCTCGTATGTCTTCGTTTGACCAGCTCCCAGTATAATTGTTTTAATATTATTGTACAAATTAGCTTTCTATCTACAAAAAAAAATAATTCAAGATTCCTATCTAAAGAATAATATTTAGTTACGACTGACAAGCTTATGATTTTGATTGTAATATATTGACAATATCATCGTACTGAGGTCAGTAACACTACGATCACAGTATATATGTTCAATGGAGAAAGTTGACTTATATGTCAATACAAGCAGATATGCGGTGGGAATATATTATCATCACTAGGTTATAATTACAACGGATAATCTTACCAGTTATTATTTATTACATATAGGCCTAATTACGAATAAACGAATGTACATTAACCTTACTGAGATGAGATTCTGCACCTAAATAAAAAATTACTATACATTTTGTTCAACGAAGTTCATTAAGTAATTTTCTAACGATTCTCAAATTATAGATTATCTTATCGTTTATTACTGTTCTACTTATTAGTCTTCGAATTTCAACTAGAAATTAATTTGATAATCTAAAACAGTAAAAGTTATACATCTTAAAAGTGCTCAGTCAGGCTCAGTGATGAGTCTGAGATAGTCATAATTAACTAGAGGTAGTTTATATATTGATACTATGTTCATCCACGTTTTCTATCGTTTAATAACAGACGGCGTGGTAGAGCATTTGTTAAAATTAAACGTACCCAGTTATTCTATAAGTAAATCGTTTATGGTACTGAGCGAAAGTAGCCGCACGTACATTTTTAACTGTTCATTCACTGAGATTATAAATTTAAAGATAAGGTTGGTAAAAGTGAGTGCGTTGCGGACGGTAAGTGTTATCTCGGCCGTTTTAATGCTACACATTATTTGCGAGCGGTGAACTCGACACAGCCCGTGATTTCATTATCTCTACTTTGTCTCTAATCCAAAGCTTTCGAATGGTTTACGAATCGTGACTTATCTGCGTGTCTAAGT
Source organism: Catocala nupta (assembly GCA_963675205.1). Classification (NCBI taxonomy): domain Eukaryota; kingdom Metazoa; phylum Arthropoda; class Insecta; order Lepidoptera; family Erebidae; genus Catocala; species Catocala nupta. Next base: position 14,357,195 of record OY776078.1, read on the forward strand.
TAATATCCGTGTTTATATAATCGTTATTAAGAACATTCACGGCATATCACACTATGGAATGATCGCATTGTATTAAACAATGACCATTCGAGCAACAAGTATTTTCTAAGGCTTTGTTAGGGAATCAGTTTTTCAAAGAAGAGAACGTCGTGAATAATTTCTTATCTATTTATTCCCAGTTCCGCGAGTAACCATAGTCGAGAGTTTAACTTCGCTTTCGTTGTGAAATTCGACTTATAATACTGCTCATGTAATGGAAATTGAAGACATTGATGTTGCGACTATTATTTTCTCATTAACGCACTTTTCTTCGTGCCGTCTCTATTTATTCTTTTATGTAAATGCAAGATATTAATAAAAAATGGCCGTCAATTTATTTGTATTTATTTCAAAACGCGATCATGGATCTGCCAAAAAGAATTTTTGTTAATTGTTGGCATGTATTATGGAATTCAACTTGTATACATCAACAATGTGGTGTGCTTAGTGACGGTGAACTCGCCAGCAACATATATGTTTTTGTTGCGTTTGGTTTTTTCATAGTATAGAAGAGAGCAAGCACCGCGACGCGCTACAGTTAATATGTTACGTTATAATGAGTCGTGAACACGTTCTAGCTACGCGCTAGACGGAACACGCCAGCACATTGAGATGATCATCTAGCTGTGGCGCCAACCGTTGCCCGAGACGCGCAATGTAGTTCACTGGGATGCACCGAACAAACGGGCCAACCACCGCGCACCTGTCACTAACGCGCGATGGATATATACGCCGAACTAACACGTTTAAACACAACCCAGCAACACATTAATCAAAATGATACATACTTTTTAATAAAGTAATCGATTCTATCCATTCATCCGATGCATTAACACTGCCGCTTGTACAATTGTAAAAAGTGAATGTGGTTCATGAACAGATAGACACTTTATGCCGTTTCTATTGAACGTCGATTAAAGAAAGAGTGAAAACGTTGCTTGATGGCATTTTACCGGCGTTTTTCGCGTCATACTCTAATGACGCTATTATTCTGCAAGTTCTCAGTCATACGTCGATATAGAAAACCGATCATTAAAGCGATTGAACGCAAAAACTATGAATATGCCACGCCCTGTTACGTCTGCTGTGCGCATGCAGTTTTACTTATTACGGGTCGAGGAGAATTAGTTACATACTTTAGTTTTACTCCTACCACTAAACATATACATAGCTCTCGATAATATAGGACACGTTATTTATTGCGGTTGATTAGCATTACTTATACTTAATTTAAGACAAGAACTATAGTTACTTTCGTCAAATACGATTCCTTTGTATGAAATGAGATATATTTACGTGGATAAACAAAGTAAAGCAGGCAGAAGTATAGATCTCATGCAGTGAGATTATACAACGACGTCGAGTGATTTTCATTAAGTATTTCACGAATGAGTCACGCCGCACGCTATGGGTATGATCGCGTGCGTGTGTGCATACCTACTGTTACAATTTAACATACCCACATAATTTAATACTTATCGCGTTGTTCAGTTTGAACAACTGTCCACGATGTATGTCTTCTCGTTACCTCGTGAATTACTATCAACATACGACTATATCGTGCTAAGAATAACAATCTTTTTCATAATAACATGTTTTACTGACGCGTATTTCTAACTATAATCCGGTTTGAATTCTTTCAATTCTTTGCAAAAAGAAATACTTTTTGTATAAGTGCCAAAATGTCATGTTCAAATTAGTGATACAGATCGAAAGGGTAATAAATGTTAACTGTACATAATACATAATGGAGCCGAAAATATAAAAAATAAAGTAATGAAATATAAAAACCAGGCATATTTTCAAATGCTATGTCGGTGTACCTAGTGTCAATCAGGTTGTTTGTTATATGTGTGCGTGTTAGTTCATATAGGTGAAGACATTTGTTTAACGTTAGACAAACGTTCAAGCATTCATGTTGGGTAAAAAATAATCCTTGAATGGAAGCATATTTGTACAGATTCCATAAAAGGATATGACTTTGCGCCTTATAAGTAAACAAGTTCTTAATGCTATAAAACAAGTTCGCGCTGCAACCTTAATGGAGGGACGAGCGAACTCACATTGCGATTACACCGATGTGGTCGCCATTTAAGATTTAAATAAGTATTGCATAAAAGATCTGCTTCGGGATCAGCGGCTGTATTATTATATGTGAGTTCGCTTGTTGATCTTGATGTTTATTGACAATTCGCTTCCATTGTATTGCATATTGGGCATAGATAATAGGTAGAATCATTCCTTTCTCATAGTAGTAGAAACAAGAGGGAGATCAGTATGACAGTATGTGACATGTTTGTGTGGTCGAGAGCGCAGCTCCCGAATAGCGAGGCGCCGCGCGAGGCGATCCGCCTGCGAGTGTCTTTAGTTTCTTCCTGGTGCGTAACTTTATTTGTGCATAGCGCTTTTCCACCGCGAGCGAGATAGTGCGGCTATTCTGGGGTGCGCGCGTGGGCGCCGCACACCGAGCCTCGCGCCCGCCGCGCGCCGCCGACTCCGCGCAAACATTTATTATGATGAATTTCAGGATTATGACAGGTATATCATATAATTCGCATTAGCCGTGGTTACTTATGTTAAGATAGTTGAATTAAATTTTAAGTTAAATACAATATAGAGCGTGATGTAGTGTGTGTATGTGTGGTAGCTGTGTGTTGGGTAAGAGATGTACGCGGCGAGGACTGACCTTGTTGTGTGAGCATCTGGCGGGTATAATGCTGCTCGGTGCGCTGGACGCGCTCCTGCTGCTGCACGATCTGCTCGCGCCGCTCGGAATGCTGCTGCACGCGCTGCTCGGAACGCTGCTCGGAGCGTTGCTCCGACCATCTGGACTGCTTCTCCATCACGCCGCCACCGCAGCACAACGCACAAAAAACTCTCACTCGACGCTATTAGTCCTTATCGCAAAACAATCCTCGATTCGGCGCTCGTGTAATAAGAAATAAATACGCCACTGCGAAAAACTTATACTAGTCCACGGGTTCATTTAGCAGAAGTTAAGTCATTATAACCCAAGTCCAACAACCAAGACGTCGGTCGATTGCGAATAGTTAGCGGATAGTGCGGAGCCGCAGAAGCGCGCGCTGCGCCGGCGGCGGCGTTGCGAGGGCGGGGGGCGGCGCGACCGAAATACGACGGGTTATTTCGAGCTGAGCGCACTCCCGCGTGCCCTCCTCCACGCGCCCCACTCCCGCGCACCCACCGCGCTCGCACCACACGCTGGCGCCACGAGCCCTCCTGCAACAAACGTGCAGTGCTAACCACCCCAACACAACAATGCACACATACAACACCACTCGCCGGCTATTTACCACTTAACAATAACAAACTCATCTATATAATTGATCACTTACTTTACATAAATGTGACGCGAACTTTAGTTAATTAATCATTATGAACGGAGTTTGAAACAGTACTAATAGGACAAATATCAATATATTCTAACCTTTCTGTCGCTAATGTCTAGAATAGCTTTTTAATCTAAGAAATCCACAGCTGGTTTGACATATTTAGACTTTTACAGAAACAATGATATGCGTTACAATTTGACTCCATAAACAGCATAGCAATTGTGTGCGAAAACACAATCGCTGTTTTTTTTTTTTTTTTTTTATACTACTAAAGTGGCAAACAAGCTTACGGCCCACCTGATGGTAAATGGTTACCGTAGCCTATCGACGCCTGCAATACCAGAGGCATCACTTGCGCGTTGCCGACCTTGTAAAAACCTTTTAACGCCCTTTTTGAAGAACCCCATACTGTAGTCTTGTGGGAAAACCTGGGCAGGGAGTTCATTCCACAACCTGAGCGTCCGCGGGAGAAAATTCCTTTGGAACCGTTTAGTGCGGCACCAATTAGCTTGTAAGGTGTGAGAATGACATCCCTGCCGATGGCGAGCGGTGCGATGATAAAAAGTAGCTGAGGGCATCATCTCAAACAACTCGTCAGAACACAATCCATTATATAAGCGGTAGAACACACAAAGGGAGGCAAAGTCTCGTCTGAGACTTAGTGGCTCAATACCGTCTGTGAGTTTGGGCTCATCGACAATTCTCAATGCTCGTCTCTGTACAGCGTCAAAAGGATCAAGCTGGTATTTTGGTGCTCCTGCCCAGAGATGACTGCAGTACTCCATGTGAGGCCGGACTTGCGACTTATATAGAAGCAGTCTTTGCCCAGCAGTGAAGTACCGCTTAGCTCTATTGAGCACACCAAGCTTTTTGGAAGCCAGCTTGACCTTGCTCTCTAAATGACTGCGGAACTGTACATCACTTGATATGTCGAGGCCAAGGATTCCAATACTCTTGGAGATGGTGAGGGGCGTGTTCTGGAGTTGTGGAGACACAGTAAATGGAGTTTTCTTAGCGGTGAACGCGCAGGCTTGTGTCTTAGCTGGGTTAAACACGACTAAATTTAGTCTTCCCCATTCAGATACTCTATCCAGAGTATTTACGATTTCAGAGACAAGCCGTTCGCGGCTTTCCTCCACTGTGGACCGAGGGATATTAGCGCGGCCCGTGTAATAAGTATCCCCAGTACTGTCATCCGCATAGCAATGAATGCCATCAATTGACAACATATCATTGACATGCAGCAGAAACAGCGTCGGGGACAACACAGAGCCTTGCGGGACGCCAGCATTTATGTCCATGCGGTTAGAGCAATCACCGTCAACCACAGTTTGGATGCATCTGCCGGACAAAAAGCTGGCAACCCATTCGCATAATCCCTTGGGCAGTCCGTAAGATGGTAACTTCGATAGAAGACCTTTGTGCCAGACCCGATCGAAGGCCTTCGCCATGTCCAGGCTGACGGCCAATGCCTCACCTTGGCTCTCAATGGCTAGTGCCCATTGGTGTGTGAGATACACGAGAAGGTCGCCAGTTGAGCGACGATGGCGGAAGCCGTATTGTCGGTCACTCAACAAATCGTGACCTTCAAGGTACCTCAAGAGCCGAGAGTTGATCACCCGCTCCATCACCTTGGAGAGGAGAGAAGTTATGGCGATAGGCCTGTAGTTTGATGGGTCAGATGTGTCACCTTTTTTTGGCACTGGATGAACGAATGAGGTCTTCCATGAAGACGGAACTTGTCTTGTGGAATAGGAAAGCGAGAAGAGGCGCGTCAATACTGGACACAACTCAGGAGCACACTACTTTAGTACCACTGCCGGTATGCCATGTTACCCACTGTGCGACTACCGTCATACTTATCACACTTTTATTTAAAAGTTAATAACATTAACCGGCGTGTGATTATCCAGTACTGATCTATACATATACAGGTGTCCGGTAATTAATGGATAACCTGGAAATGTCTTAAAGTAGAACTGAAGGCCGTTCAGAAAAATGAAAAAGTAAGTAATAAAAAAATTAAAATATATATATTTTAAAATTGCAAGCTATTATAGCATAGCGTACTTTTGACCGTCTATCTACTAGCATAATTAGTGTTTAATAATAAAACAACAAAAAACCGATGGATTTCATTCATTTATGGTCGTAGTATACAAGAAAGTTATACATGGTAATTAAAAAAAAACACATATCTCAGGTAGAAGTTAGGATAGATTTTTTTTCATATTTTTTCGGAACGGCCATCATTTCCACTATAAGACATTTCCAGGTTATCCATTAATTACCGGACACCCTGTATGTAATTTAAAAGCTGAGAGATTGTTCGTTTGTTTGAACGCGCTAGTAAAAGCTAATAGAGTATCAGTATCAGTCTGGTCTGAACAATAATTCTTCTTTTTATAGCATACTTATTGTAGAAGGTTATATCTAACATAAAAATGTACTCTAATGTCACCGTCTCCTTTCTTTTTTATTTCAGCCTGATTGTCCCACTGCAAGGCAAGTGCCTCTCTCTAACTTTTCCACATATCCACGAAAAATCTTTAATAAATAAAAATATATTTCAATACTTTATAATAACAGTATAAAACTTGAATTTAAATGATGCCATAAAGACTTGACCTGGTTAATGTATTTGTTGACTGTCAAGTATAATTATGTATGAATCAATTAACAAGAAAGAAATGTTAAGGGTTTATAAAAACGCCTATTTCACATGACAAGAATATGCATCATTTATCGCACACGTGTAAGAGCGTGAGACGGTCTTTAAACTGTGGTATCGATAGTTAAACTTTCGCGTTACATATGTATATTAAACCTATGCACTAAATTCATAACGCGTAATATATAATATAACAATACCTGTGAGAAGGTTTGTAATGTTCTTTATTATACATATATCCGTATCATACAAATTAGAACAATCTATCTGTCTAGAGCGAGCATTCAATTCGTAGAATTCAACAAATTAAATATATTCATAGTTTAATCTCTTTAATGAGAGCTGTTACACGCAAGATTTAGTTGCTAAGGTACTACTTTATTGTAAATGAATATACAATTTTAAATATACAATTCTTTTACATTTTCATGTAAATGTTAGATTATAACTTAACTAGCGACCCGCCCCGACTTCGCACGGTTAGTAAAAAACCTTAACAAATTATACAACTGAACCTTCCTCATAAATCATTCCGTCTATTGGTGGAAACCGCATGAAAGTCCATTAAGTAGTTTTGAGTTTATCGCGAACAGACAGACAGACGCGGTGAGAGACTTTGTAATATGTGGTGATAGTGACTATACCTAGATCTTTGGTCAATCTGTGGAAGCTTATAATTGGCATATATTAATTATTTACTTGCTAACTACTTAGCCCCTCGGCAGGACTATTACTATTGATGATAAATTTCTCTACAAATAGTTTAAGATTAATTCTTTTTAGTTGTTCATTCTTGACAGAATGGTCGTGGTCATCATGTTTCTAGGTGTCCAGAAGAGTCGACGTCACACGCCTCACGATCTTCTGCCATTTAAGACTAAGTACGGTGTAGAATCAATCTTCACCATCTTTAGTCCATTTACTTTTCGGCAAAATACTGTTTGTGGACTGAAACAATGGAATTTGAAAAGTTTTTAATAGTAAGGTGTTTGCATATAACGGTTTAAATAAAAATTTATATTTACTTCAAAGTCATTGTTGAAAAACGCAACATTCAATAGGTAAGATTGTTTTAAATGATCGGCGCGGCGACGGTTAATTACGGTTCAGCAATTCTTCTCAAATATTCTCCTGTTTGTGTGCTTAACCAGGTTACACCGGCCGTGGTCCCAAGCTGTCTAGTTTAGCGATATCAAGGTGTGGTGTCGAGAAGAATTGCTATGCTGTAAAAAAATTTAAAGAGTAATGAACTTAATTGATTTATTGTATATTTTCTAATTTCAAGGACACACTATAGGGAAACTTTCCTATTCTGTCTGCTTGCAGACGTGTGTATTTAAATGTTTGTGTTTTTATCACTTCATCATCCTCCTGCCCTCATCCCAAACTATTTGGGGTCGGCGCAATGTCTTACATGTTGCTACAGGTTTTGTCTTTATTTTACAACCGGCCGCCTGCCTGACGTCAACCCTCCTTGGGTAGGTTATTGTTCGCAGCATCGAGTTTACAGTATTCAGTGGACGGTGCTACCCATCCCCTGGTATGAATCCCTTAGTCGTTGTGTTTTAACCACTTATATTATTAAAATATATTTTAAATGGTAGAGTTTAGAAATGATCAGTCCACGAACTGTACATATTTTGTCGGATAGTAAATAGACCAAAGAAGGTGAAGATTGGTTCTAAAGTGTGTAATTAGTCCAACAATATTTCTTACTTACTTATTTCGCTGGCTCAGCGATCCAAAGTGGATCTTGGCCTCCGACATTAAAGTGCGCCATTCTTTCCTTTTTTGTGCCAAGTCAGACCAATCAAGCACATTCATCTCTTTCAAGTCTTTAGCTTGTTCATCTTTCCAGCGGTAACTTGCCGAGCGTCGTCCGGTGGGTCGCTGAGATATGCTCTTTTGGCAGCTCGATCCTCTCCCATTCGTTCTACATGTCCGAGCCAGCGAAGTCGGGTAGCTTTTATTTTTCCGATGATATACGGCTCTGACACTAGATCTTCAATCTCGCTATTAAATCTTTGTCGCCACTCCCCCTTCTCTGCTCTTGTCGGTCCCAGAATCTTACGAAATATCTTTTGCTCCGAGACTAATATTCTATAATATCTAATAGCCTCCTTCAGTGTCAATGTCCAAGTCTCGCACCCGTACATTAAAATCGACCTAATTACTTTCTTGTAGACGCGAATTTTTGTGGTTCTGCTTATCAACTTAGACACTAACGCAATATTTCTAGAGCAACTTATTAGCAATAGCTATTTTATTAGCACTGTTTATAATCTGTCTCACTCTTTTCTCAGTATAAAAGGTCTTAGTTATGCTTTACTATTCTAGGCTGCTGACAATGGACGACAAAATCAAAGTCGTACAGGAAAGCTCTGAATACTTTAGGTTTTATCTTTCTATCTCAATTTAAGATTTGATTATTTTAGTTGAGCCAATTAACTTTTACATAACCTATCCTTCGTGCAACCGAATTGGTTTGTAATTTTAGACGTAATACAACAAACGGCGACTTATTATAAACAACATATGTTACGTTTTGCTTGGCAAAACTATTCGCATGGAATTTGAATACATTCAAAATGTATGTTATTACAAAATCGAGAAAATTCTCTTTAAACAATGGAATTTAAAAATAAAACAATATTTCTAATTGCTACTATTTATTGCTTTTGAATGATTGAAACATGCAAAAGAAGAATTTATCAAACCCATTGACAACTCTTTAAGTTGAAATTAAATTACTATATACGGATTTTATCGCGTTGTTTATTTAACACTGTTTCTATTACATAATTTTGAAAACTATTACACTACTATTACTAATGAATTTTACAAATTTTTATGCTAATAAAATTATTAAAACTATTTATATTTAGGTTTGTAATTTCCCCGAAATTTCGGTTGCTTTTCAGCAGCCATGGTCACGGGGAGACTAAGATGGTAGTTGTCTCAATGTTCCAGTGTAGTTATTTCAAAGTACCCGAACATAATTTAGTCATTGGTGTTTCTATTTACGCAGAAAGAGCTCAAAGTATCATGAAGTCTAGCTGTGGTTTGTTTCTTCTTGGGTTTGACTATTTGAAGTACTGGATCCTAAGCTGGTGGTACATTCCAACCCTCTTCTCTATTGAAATTAGGATGTTTTTTGATTTCAATAGCCTCGCGAAGCATCCTTGGTAGGAATCGGTGTTGTTTAGCGAGAATCTGTGGTTTGTCAAATCTCAGGTAGTGGTTGGTACCCTGTTGTACAGTCGCATTTGCTACTTCGTAGTCAATATATACTTAATAGTAATAAGTAGTATGAACAATAACATTATATCTATACATAGTAATAGTAACTATTTTCACCATGTAACACATTGCGAAAATTATAGTAGTATTATTGTAGCTAGGGCCTGTAAGCCCTAGCTAATAGCCATAGCAGCAAGTAAGCCGTTTGTTAACGCACATAAGTAGACACGACGCACACGGGCGCATCACCTCTCGCGGAAAGTGAAATGGATATTACTGATGATGGAGATGCGCCAGAATACCTGGAACGCGAGGAGTTCGAAAGCAACTATTATGCGACCGTCGCTAGCGCTAGAGATTTGTTGAACAGGAGTACCTCAATGGAGCTCAGCAACAACGAATCTTCAGTGACAGGTTCGATGCCGAAAACAGGTGGGCCGAGCTTAAAATTACCTATCATACATCTACCTACCTTTTCTGGGCGTTACCAAGAATGTTAGGAATTCCATGACACTTATGTTTCGTTAATTCATACAAACAATAGCATACCTAAAATAAATAAATTTCATTATCTATGATCAGCATTGAAAGATAGTGCAAAACAAGTTATTGGTTCTTTAGCTTTCTCCGCCAGTAATTATGACGTGGCGTGGCAGTTGTTGTGCGAACGATATCATAATGACAAGCTATTAATTAGACCATATTCAAGATTTGTTTGAAATTGAATTCATTCTTAAAGAATCCTCTGTTGCCTTGCGAAGTTTAATCAATATAATTAATAAAAATTTACGTGCCTTAAACTCATTAAACATAAAAACAGATAACTGGGATATTTTAATCATACATATGGTAGCTAATAAATTAGATACTAATACAAGTCGAAAGTGGAAAGAACACATTAACTTTACATCAAAATTATGGATAAAAGTTCTCTTCGCCTCCTTGGGTCACCAGTCTTAGAAAAACTTTTAATTCTTTCATAGATGAGAAGATACAACATTTTTGTGAAATTTCAGATCGCCTCCTCAAAATTAATATTCATTCGGCTTTTACAATTATTCGATATTGCCTTTTTGTTCCCAAATTTACGCATGCGGTAAGATCATCACAGTTTTGGAAAATTTAATACCTTTAGAAAAAAAATGATAAAGCTATTCAAAATATTAAAAAAAATATTTTAAATGTGGATTTGAACAACCGAGCTTGGCTACAGGCTTCTCTGTCTGTTCGTCTTGGTGGGCTCGACGTTCGCAAAATTTCAGATGTTAGTTTACCGGCGTTCCTGTCCTCGGTTAACAGCTCGGAAGAATTAACCAGGAAAATTTTAGCACCCACACTGGTTAATTCAGAAGTGCTGTGCAAAACCGACGCTGTGAACGCCTGAAAAATGGCTTGTCCGAAAAAGTGAGACGGGCCGCTTAACAAGTCTGTAAGAGAAAAGCGTTTTACTACATCTTCCAATATTGCTGAGCGTGCTCGATTGCTGGCTGTGGGAGAATCTGGTCTTAGGCTCCAGGCGCTTCCATCGTCCAATATAGGTACCATGTTAGACAATACCACTTTCCGCCTCGCCACTTGCCTCCGTTTAGGTGTTTCGTGTGTTTCTCCGCATTGCTGTCACTGTGGAGAAGCTGTCGATAGCCTCTTGTAGCCGAAGCGCTGGTCAAATTTCTCGCCACGCTAATCTTAATGACATACTACGTCGTGCTCTTGTCATTGCTGGCGTTCCAGCTGTACTTGAACCCAATGGCTTGGTACGCGACGATGGGAAAAGACCGGACGGAATGTCATTGTTGCCTTGGAAGATGGGCAGGCCTTTGGTGTGGGACGCAACGTCCGTTGACACCCTTGCGCCATCACATCTTCCAAGCACTGCGGGATGTGCCGGCGCTGCTGCTGCCGAGCGAAACCCTCAAACGGCGCAAATATAGTAATTTAGTCGGAAATTACATTTTTGCGCCGTTTGGGGTGGAAACCCTAGGTATCATAGGTTCATGGGGTCCGAGCGCTCGTATTTTTGATCGCAAAACGCCTGATCGACGTTTCGCGTGATCAGCATTGCCATTCAACGTGGCAATGCTGCCAGTCTTCTGGGCACGTTACCAGTTGACAAAGTTAAATATTTAGGATTATAATTATTTGTGTTTTTGTAATTATGTTATCTTTTTTAATACGTTTGTAAATATAAATAGTTTTAATAGTTACAAAAATATAGTATGTAAATTTGTAATTGAATATCAATGAATATTTAAAGCCAAAAAAAGAACTTTACAAAAGATCTTTCTACATTAGACACGTTTATTAAGTTCTTGACCAGTTACTCTGAGTTGCTAGAAACGGTTGAACATAACAATGTGAAACGGAGACATAGTGAGCCTAATCATACACGTCTTAAGGCATTAATTAGTAATTGGGTAAAGGGAACATCGTCATATAAATGTCCATATTGTAAACAAGATCACCCAATTTATAATTGCATAAGATTTAAATCATTACCGCAGCAGTCGAAGTTGCAAAGGAATAAACAAATGACCCTTTGTATGAATTGCTTAAGACACGGACATAATTTAAAACAATGTAGGCATGGGCCTTGTAAAATTTGCGCGAAGTGGCATAACACTATGTTGCATACAGAAGAACCTCAAGCTTCAACATCATCGTCAAAGCCTGAGCGCGTGACACTAGCTGCTAACAAAGCTATCGAGCAGGTATGCGCTCCCGACCATTCGGATGAGGGTGACGAGACATCTGGCAACAACGTTGTTTTGTCTTCTACTTCACACCATAGTTGTGTACTCCTTTCAACCGCACTCATTGATGTTTTCGTATATCGTAATGGTTCCGTGCATACGATACGTGCATTACTCGATAATGGTAGCACCACAAATTTTATCACTGAAAGATTGAGTAAAAAGCTAAATCTAGGAATTCAGTCAGCTTCAGTTACTGTTGAGAGTCTAGGTTGCAATACCGTGTTTCTAAAAAAGCGATCTTAAATTACATTAAGTTCTCGTACACAACCTTACGTTAAAGAAATTGACTGTTTTATCGTACCACAAATAACACAGTTGTTGCCTACCGCGCTCATTGATATTTCGCCCTTAAACATCCCATCTACGATTAAATTAGCTGATCCAAACTTTTACACGCCGGCCGAGATAGATATATTATTAAGTGCAGAGGTATTTTGGACCGCATTAGGAAATAATCGCACTACTTTAGGTAAAAACCAACCTATTCTTAATAAGACAAAATTCGGTTGGATGGTATCTGGTACTGTGCCAATGAATAACAATAATATCAAACTAAAAAACTATAATACAGTCCATTGCCATTTTTCAAATGATATTCAGATCGAAAACCAAGTTAATATTTTTTTTTAATTAGAATCAATTTCATCTTCTCGAAAAACAACAAAGGAAGATGAATGTGAACAACACTTTAACATAACTACTAAACGCCAGAAAGATGGACGTTTTATTGTAAGCATTCCTTTAAAACAATCACCGGTGGTCTTAGGTGATTCTTATTAGCAGGCCTTAAATAGATTTTTTGCATTAGAAAGGCGTTTTTTGCGTGAACCAACTTTCAAAGTAAAATATTGCAAATTTATGCAAGAGTACATAGACTTGGGTCACATGTCTCTAAATACAGATAATAACGACAGTTTTACGTACATATTACCTCATCATGGAATTTTAAAAGAGTTAAATCTCACTACAAAACTGCGTACTGTTTTTGATAGGTCAGCAGTGACATCTTCAGGTATTTCATTTAATGATATACAGTATGTAGGCCCTGTTGTACAAGATGAATTGATTAACATTTTAATCAGATTCAGGCAACACAAATACGCAGTAACTTTTGATTGCGAGAAGATGTACCGCTGTGTGTCTGTTTCTGAGGAACAGCGCTGTTTACAACAAATCCTTTGGCGTTTTGATTCTTCGCAGACAATTCAACGTTATAACAATTCAACGTTATTGTACTTCTAAAATTAAAGAAGAACAGAACAGATTTCTCTTCGTTTATTGTTTTAAGACAATATATCAAGTTTGTCTTATTAGTCTTATAAATACTAAAAGGATAAAAATTAATCTAAATCACCTTATTTTATATAAAAAATTAATACGCAATATTTTCTACTCAATTGGTGTAAAGATTAAGATACCTGTCAATGGTCTTAAAAAATTGGACCAGATAATTATGGTACACGCAGAATATAATAAATGAAAGTAAAGATAAGCATATAACGAGGTACCAAGCATTTGATTACAGTAATTTAACTAAAATAACACCATAATATACCCGACTTTGTGAGAAAGAAAGGTGCCCGGTAAGTCTTTTAAAATGATAGAAGCAAGGCAGATTTTTGTCAAGATACTTTGAACGCATACAAGTATAGGAAAAGCGAACAAATAATAAAACGGTATTTCACAACAAAAACTACTACTACTTACAGATACTTTTTAGGTCTGCCATTCAGTTACTGATTACAGATCTTTTATTTTTGTTATGTCCCACTGCTAGTCAAAAGCCTCTCCCTTGGACTTCCAAACCAATATTTTCGAAGACATTCCCTGCCAGTCCCTTTCAAAGTCGTTTAGACGTCCAAGTCGTTGTATATTTATTTTAAAAGATAAATATATTATATTATATTATTATTATTTTATATAAAGGATCAATAAAAGAATGAGAATATATACAGATGAGTCTTCTTATACTATCTCTGCTAGCTACCAGAACGCTATATTTGTTTATTGAATAATACCGGTTAGAAAAATGACTACATAGTACGAGTTCTGCGTCTTTCAAAGCAAAGTAGGTGTCGTATTGAGCACAACTGTATTCGAATATTATTCGAATTCAGTTATGAACAGCAATAATAAATTTACTTAAATTTCATTTTCAAATAAATTATCGATATTAGGTAAATGTTCTATTTTAATTAGGTACCTACAAAAACTGTTGAATTCAGACAGAACTTATTTAAAACCGTACCTTACGTATTACAAGTAAGTATTTCGGTGCAAAACCTTTTCAGCTAGTATGCTATAAATAAAATCGCCTAACCAAACGTGTTGATTCATAACAAAAACAAGACGCCAACGTAAATTTAAGGGGAGACGACTATAAGCGGACTGAAGACTGGCATTTATGCAAAATATTCCAACAGGATAATTATTACTCATCTATTTGCTCTAATGTGCTACTTTATCAAGTCAACTATTATAATAACAACGTTATCGTCTTAGCATATTATTAAATCACTGTGAATAGCGTTAATAATTCTAATGTCGTAGATGAAAATGTATGCAACAAATCTTTGATTTCTCCTCATATCAGGTAAATGTGCAATACTTAATTCTAAGTTATATTATATATATTATATACAGGTAGGTGAAAATAAACAAACTTAAAAACGAAGTACACATGAACTAAAATAATTGATTTTATTGTTTGTTCTTTCAAAATTAGTGAGTTGTTTTCAAAAGCTATTTTGTCCTAAAGGAACACAATTTCTAAAAACTGTTTAACATATCAGTTTGTATGTCAATATCATTTTATAGCTTTATATTTAATTTCATTTGGGATACAGGTAACGCCCTCGAGAGTAAATAGCTAAATACAATTAATTTAAACCAGCTCATCTATCTACTGAGGAATTCGCTGTGTCTTCATTTTCAAGTCTCGCATAATTATACACACACTTGTTACATACCTATGGAATATATGTATAATTATTGCTAATAATTCCCAACTAATATTATAAATGCGAATGTGGGTTTGTTCGTTACACTTTCAAGCTTTAACTAAGCGACCGATCGTGATGAAATTTTGCATACACATTGTCAGGTGACAGAAAAGGTCTTAAGGTACCTTTCATATAGAAATAAAGTTCTGTATCCGAGGGATATAAATTTATTGATAGAATCTACATTTTAACTAGCGAAGCCACGGGCTACTATTAGAATTTAAAAAAAAATGTACGCTGTAGATTTCCCTATCGTAATACTTTCATACTTGTATGCATGTAATTACAGGCTCCGCAAACATCCAAGACTAAGTTTTAAGCTTCAGGATAGGAAGAAACAGATAATGATGTAGTCATTAAAACTACCAAACAAAAGCTTGTATTTCTACCCTATGAAAGGAACGCTGTGCTCGAACGCTTTAGGTAAACAAAGGTATCGATTTTATAAAGAGGTGCATTGACTTCAAAACTAATGAGATACTACTTAATGAGATTGTGGTAATGAACAATAGTAAGTATACATCGTTTTACTAACCCATATTCATTTAATACTACGTCTAATAACAGCATTACTGGCTTAATTTATGACGAGGGCCATCATAAATTAAAGCCAGTAATGCTGTCAGCCAGTATTGATGTAAAATTAAGAAAGAGATCGTATAATCTAATGCATATATCCCTGAAGGAGTAAGCAGTGGTATATTAAACTTACATCTCTCTAGCTTTCGTTTTAGGTCTCACGTAAGAAAAACCATACCTTTGCCATCTACCGAATATATTTTAGACTACTTATACCTACTGAGAATTTAACACAGAACACTGCCCGAATCGAATTGAAACCGAGACCTCGAGCACAGTCACTACTGCTGCGGCCCCGAGATATATTATTTACTAGATTTTCCCCGTGTTACATAATTTAGGTTATGTTAGTAACGGTGCTTTTTCTGGATGAAAGGTACCCTATGTCCTTGTCTGATCCCCTGACAACATGTAGGTATGCGAAATTTCATGACGATCGGTCAAGTAAAGTTAAGGCGTGAAAGCGTAACAAACAAACAAATTCATTTTCGCATTTATAATATTAGCTAGTTAGGATTAGTGGCGTTTGTGCAGGCTAAACAGTGGCTGACGCAATTTGGATGTGGTTGTCAGAGGGGATGTTATAGATGTGGTTTTCCCAGCATTGAAGTTATTGCAAATATAACATAACAAATACAAGTAAGTTTTTACTGTCAATGTCGAAAACACAAACATTTATTTATATTTATCTACTGACTAATATACAAATCAAAAATAATTTCAAAGCGTGTACGAGGGGGTGGATGGCGCGGCGAGCGACTGCGGTTTGCAAACCTGCGACTCTGTATTATCTCCTGTTTAATATATTCATAACATTCCTCGCTTGCAGTTCACAAATCAATAGAGGACAAACAAAAAGATTTGTTAATTTTAAAGTGCATAAGAATAATTATGTATATGATACAATAATTATGCCCGTGCGTCAGGACTTAGTGTATATGAAATCATGGCCACAGATAGTGCGCAATAAAATTAGCAACAAAATATATGTTGATGACATGGAACCAAATGCAGAAATATGACAATTTGGAAATGTGTGATTTGTCATCTAATCTAAGTATTCTGTTCTTTACTACATACAGCAATTAACGTGAGACTTCGAATTAAATTAGGTTGTTCGATTTTTTACAATACAAACGCTTGTATCCCGTATCCAGTAGCCTTAAGCTAACTACAACTGCAATCTATTCAAAGACGACCTTAATAATTATTAAATATGGTCGGAATCTTTGAAGTAGGTACATATTATAATCATCATTTTGGTTCCAAAGAGCTAAAACGTGGATTATGACATTTTGGCCGGCGTCTTAAAATGACGTCCAGTGTATATGTAGATTGTAATATAACAATTTAATCAAAAGTACAACAAGGCTACCAGCATATGTCTGCTAACAAGATAGGTAGATATATCCGTGCGTCTGAGTGCTACTTTAATAAATAGATACTTAATACTTTATAAGTGACCAAGACTGTCTGAATAGAAGTAGATAAATATCTGAAAATGCACGCCATAATCGCTTAAAATATAGTAGCGCGTCATAAAAAAAGAAATGTGCAAATAAATTGATTCATCGCATAAAATGTCGCTGTAAGTGCACCGAGTTATTCTCATAAGTAATCGCGAGATCAGTCATGCGGTGACGCATATTTACAGGGTTATTTTCGGCTGAAATGCAAGAGTCAGCTGTCGGGCGATGTAGGGGGGTGCATGCACGTTCGCGCACCGCAGGGAAAGGGGGTGTGATGTTATTACTGGAGCACCGAGGCGATGACTGCAAGTTTATGCGAACCTGTTACTTCAACTCACATTCACATAAACAACATGAATTTACTTATGTGCATCGAAAATATCAGCAGATATCACTTGTATAAGTGAACAACGCCGATATACCACATATCTGGCACTTACTGTACGAAATATTTTATATAAATAATTATAGGTAACGATCATTATTGTTGATGTTTATAAATTTGTTATAGTTTATGGATTAACAACAAAACCTTAAGTTATGTCCTAAATAATGTCTTATCTTCCAATTCGTTTAAATGATATATGTAGGTACGATAATTCTAATCAATCATAGAAGATGGCAAAATAAGTACGTAGATAAGGAGACAAAGTGTTTGTTTACATGTAGTTCGATCTAATGTTCTCGAACTCGTCACTGCGGCGTAGACGGGCTAGCCGTAATCGATTACTAGTCGATTAGCTATTTGTTAATTTATGATGAGACACTTGGCTTCAACCCAGTGCCTTATGTTTCGGCGCGTAACGGATGATCATTGTTCTATGTTTAGTTTTATATTGTCATAAAACGAGAAACAATGACTTAGCTAGAGGAGATAGCTGCCAACATAATATGATGCAAAAAATTGTGATCAAATCACAATAGTGGGGAGCTGGAAATGTATGTTTTCGTGGGAGCGCGCTATTTTGGAGTGGGTGCTTACTCTCGGGTTGCACAGGTAGACGTGGAATTATGCCATGCCGCTTGTTTCTAGGTGAGCAGTGTATTAATAAGAGCACGGCTATATTAAACCACTTCAGATTCACAAGATCGCATCGTATTTCAGGCGGGCTTTTGAGCAAAAATATATGTATTAGTACTGTAAGTCCGTATACGTTACGGAAGTTAATTCTTTACATGTTTCCTAAATTAGAACAACACTAACATTGACGTATCGACAGATCAATAATTTTATTATTTTTATTTATGTGACCGCTGTTATTGGTAGGTACGGTATTTGAGAAGGACACCATTCTCAGCCATCGAGAAAATCTCATAAAATCTATGTTATCCAACGTTGTTTATTCATACATGCATAAATCACGCATAAACACTACCAAGTAAAATATTTAGCTGATCTTCAAATTTGAAAGTTGATCCAGCAGAAAATCGGCTATCCAACTTCACACAGGTAATTTAAAATCCACCGAGACGCTCAAGAATACGCACACCGAGTGTTTAAAATAAGGTCACCTGTATTGCGCAAAGGGTTACTCATTGAATGCCATCAGGTTTTAGTCAGCGTGGAAGATACACGAGTGCGCGCCCGTGGGCGACTCTCACACGAGATTTTTTGTTTTCCGCCGAGAATATCGACCACCTACTAACGAATGCTGCCAAACGTCACACCTATACCTAAACAAAAAAAAAATTACAAACATACCGACGTGATTTAATTTTATGATTTGATGATAAATTCTTTGATAATGAAGACACTGAATCCCAAAATCTACGTCAAACCGCCATTATGCTGAAAATTGCCTTGTTTTTCAATCGCAAACCACCAAAGCGATTTTGTCAAGTAATGTAAAATTCTTTCATGTAAATTTATTGACGTTATATGGTTAAAATGTTACACAAAAAAGAAGAAATGTAGGTATATTGTCTTGGAGTTCTTCCAAAAGAGTCGATAGCTTATAAATCTTATAATATGAGGTACATTAAAATGACGCGTCTCAAATTTCACGAAATGTCTATAGAATTAGACTGTGCGAGGTGAGTCTACGTATAAAATAAGTACATAATTATATAGACTGATTCAATCGAAGATTCTATATTTTATCTACGTCGTGCATCACTAATTTGCAAAATAATGTGTCATCAATACAATTTTAATGTATCATCTTGCTATTAATAACTTTTGTCGTTTAAAATTAATTGACCATGACGGGCCAACGAATTATAATATTAAAATCATTCAGTATTTAATATATGTACTAGGATTATATAAATGCAAAAAAATGGGTATTGAAATTTGAATTTGCTGTCTACTATAGAGCGGTAACGTACGTTTTAAAGAATAGTATAATATCTTCTCATCCTGCTCAAGAAATATACTTTGGCTGTAAGAAGCGGTTACCAGTTTATGAAGGTACTGTGTACCTACCTACTACGACGTTATTTTACCTATCGTCATAAAACCTAAAACTAGTCTTACTAATCATCTCCTAACCGAATTTATCTAATGTGAAGTGGCGATATTCTCAAACAATATTTTACTATATGAAACTATTGCTATTTTATGTTGTTCATTTTTTGGCTGCTACTTGGCACTGTTTCTACACGATTTCTACCTAGGTTTAAAGGTTGACTGCTAACTAGGATTACCATTAATATTAATTATACCATGTTTGCTTAGTTGATAAACTCAATAGGATAACAGATTAACTTTTAGATTCGCAGCGGCCCACCGGCGGCCAGACACAATATTTATTTAATTACTTCTGGCATTCCAGCAATTAATAGGTTAAATAATACTAGATCGCTTTTACCATTATATGAATGTTACATACCTCTGCCAAACTTTGCAAGAATTAACAGACGTAATACGAGTATAGGTACATATATAGTTGATGTGTATGCTTGTATGGTACTTACTATGTATACATAAGTTCACATATCAACAATAGCCTAACACTGATAAAATATATTTTATAGGTTATTTGTTATCTATTTTTGAGAAATTTCCTATTCATTATCTCTAAAACCCATCATCAGATCTTAACCAAATTTAATGGAACTACAATGGAGTATGTACTGAAGTATGTAATACGTTGTCGAGAATTTCATAAACATACATATAGAAAGCTTAAGCGTCGCATACAGAACGTCATCTTTTTGAAACTATGTTATTTATCAACTTAACAGTATGTAATATATAGTATAGTCAATTTCAATCCAATAAAATAAAAATGTAGGTACACAAACGGTTCATTGGCATGACCATAGACATTTTAGTGATGTCCAATTGTAGCGTCAATTGTAAATAAATTAATTACGTAATCGAATCATTCGATTTGATGCAGCGAATGAGTATAATTATATAATGACATAAACACTACTAAAATTATATCTTACCGCGCTATAATTGTAGGTACCCATCATTCGATGTCAACAGGTATATTTCAATATTTTTATTGTTTTTGCGGCTGTTTAACACCATGAGTGGCCACTGCAGTGGCCAGCCGCATACATTATATCTTTGTTTTAACTCCCGCACTGTGTTTAAATCTTGTGCATATACCAGTACTTAGTTAGTAGGTCTTTAATGTCAGTAATTGACATATTTAAATTTTAAATCCCTCTTAATACCGTGTATTTTATTGCAAATTAATTTTACCTTTCGTTTTGTTAAACAAATTTCGATTAACTCATCAATTACAATTTTTTTACGACAAACGATTTCTTTTGTCGTACATCCTTATAATCTATACTAATCTTATAAAGCTGAAGAGTTTGTTTGTTTGTTTGAACGCGCTAATCTCAGGAACTACTGGTTCGAATTGAAAATTATTTTAGTGTTGGATAGCCCATTTATCGAGGAAGGCTATATGCTATATAACATCTGCTACGACCAATAGGAGCGGAGCAGCAATGAAAAATGTTGCAAAACGGGATAAATTCTCTTATCTTATATGAAGCAAGCGAAGTTGCGCGGGTCAGCTAGTGCAATTATAAATTATAGATATTTTTTCATCTGACAAATAACCTCACTTCTCGTCTTAAGATTTTTCAAATCAAATAATTAATTATTAATCAAACGCCAATTGCTTTAAAATACATTATGATATCATGTGAAAACATTGAAAATATGGATAAATGTGTTACGTTTTCCATTTAATAAGTAATTATGTGATAAATTTAACAAATTTATCATCATTTTGGTTTGTATACATTTTCATCGGAATGGATTGGAGTAGACTATTATACATTTCTTTCTTCGTAAATAAACTAAATTGTCAACTCGGGGAGACAATCTCATTGTCCTTTTAATAGGCTTTTCCATTTTTAATAGTTATTTTGTTCGGTTTCACGACTTGAACAAAGCAATTTGGCTGACTACCACTGTGTTCGTATTATTTTCATTTGCCAATTGCGGGCATGCCAGGCATATCTAATTGAATAAATTTAAATTTTTTAAAAACTCCCGACAATATTCATTTGATACCCGTCATTGAAAATTTTTTATTTGTCAAAATATGTAATTTTGTGGTGGCGGCCATCTTGGATTTGAAATTTATCATAGTGTATAGTATTCTACTAGTCAAGCCCTTTCATTTGATACCCATATTGAGGGAGTTGTGAAAAATATGTAATCCGCCATTTTGTGGCGGCGGCCATCTTGGACCGATTTTTATCAAACGTAGCTAAGAACACTCCCGACTAATTCACCTTTCAAACAAAAAAAACTAAATTAAAATCGGTTTATCCGTTCGGGAGCTACAATGCCACACCCACACACACACCCACACACACACCCACACACACACCCACACACACACACACACACACACCCACACACACACCCACACCCACACACACACAAGCACACGCACACGCGCACGCGCACGCGCGCGCGCACGCGCACGCGCACGCACGCACGCACGCACGCACGCACGCCCGCACGCACGCACGCACGCACGCACGCAAGCACGCACGCACGTACGTACGCACGCACACACACACACACACACACACGTCAAACTTATAACACCCCGTCGTTTTTGCGTCGGGGGTTAAAAACAATTGTTTCTGGACGTCTGCAAGTCACTGCAACTCAAAACTTTAATCATAGTATTTTGATTGGCGATCTCGCCGAACTTTAATTTTACATATTAATTTACATAGCTACAGAACAAATAATAAATTATTCTAAAGATTATACCTTAAAATCAAAGCGCTGAAACTAAATATCAAAATGGAATATGCCAACTAAAATTTGTGGGGCCGGCCGCACTTCACTCGAAATAAAAATAAGGATACATTTTCATCTTGCTACTGCGCTATAAAAATCTCTGTGATGGACTAATTCTATCTGTAATAGTGAGGATGGCGTAAGCAAATACAAAGCGGAGATAAAGGAAATAAACATAACAATCTTGTTACACTAGAATATAAATAAATAAAACAAAGTTGTGCTTTAAAAGTATTATCGATAGGTTATATTTTAGTAATTTAAAAGTACCACGATAATCCTTTTTAATTGTCCTAACTAATATTTTAAATGGTACAACGTTTCTATTGGTTTCTTTCGCGCAGCGACAAATCGATGTGATATTTATATAGAAATGGCTGGGCTGAAGAGTGTATGTTGTGTTTAAAAAGACAACCCTGTACTAGGCAATAATACCTATATTACGGAGACATAACAGACCTTTAAAAACTGATAAAGAAGACACCTAGACCCGACACAAGTCATGGATGGGGTACAAACCCACACAACGCACCGTAGTGGCATCAGAACCAAGAATGGATAACCACAGATTACAGCAAGTTGCTAATAAAGTAAAGTCTCAATCATTTCTCCTCTATGACGTGACCGTAATATCTATGTATTCATAATAAAAAATAACAAGAACTGGTAGAACCATCTCAGTAAACTATAAAATCCGTAAAAAACAATGTTTTACTGTCTGCACGGTTTTATGAGTTTTAACTAAAAATACAATTACGTCATTTTGGCGCTCACACAATGCTTGTTGTTATATATGAGACCAATACATACTCATCAATTCTGGTATAGGAGACACTAACCTTTGCCCACGACTTTGTTCGCGTCATTTATAAAGGTATGTACTATGAAGCACAATATCCACATAAAAACATCGGTCTTGGCGAAACGAGTTAGATAAAACTAGGCTTCAATTTAAATTTCAACTGCAAGCTACCAAACTGAGGTAACTGCAACATAATCCGTTTATATACTTTGACGTTCATATATGTTACTTTGTGACCTAAATGAAAACATGACTTTTGATAAGGCTTTATTATACATATTATTATGTAATGCCAGAATAAATAGATAGACAAAAATCTAAAAGCCATTTTCAATTGAGATTCTACTAAATAACCGACTCCTATTTGTTAGTTATATATAATTATCCTCAATGTTAAATTTTATCGAACATGTATCAGTATACATGTTCGTTAAAATTTAATAATAGTATGTACAGCGTGTAACAGAAACGTGTGGTCATAGTTTAGGACCGTAATGTATATCGGCAAATAACTTAACCCCGGATCAACACGATTTTATTTAAATTTAATGGTAATTTTCAAACATTTTATTTATTTATTACTAGCTGACTCGACAGTCGTTGTCCTGTCAATCTATACAAAAATACATTTCACGTGATTAAATTCAATATTAAAACGTCAATCAGATTTTTCATATAAAATACCATTTAAAATTTCGACATTTCCCGCAGATATTTGCAAATTTTCGTTTATTTGTCTTGACAACTATAAACACAACAAAAAGTCAGCCAAATTGGTCGAACCGTTCTTAAGTGATCATGTGGCACTTGATTTATATACACATAAATTTTAAAAATTAACACTTACTGATTGAACAACTATGAAAATTGCGCCTGGTCGTTTTCAAGTTCCCGTAGATCACTGAGTCAACTTTCACTGTGATTAAAATATCGACTATTATGTCGTCACTGTATGGCAAAGTTGCGAATCTGCTGTTTTCGCGAAAATCTGTTTTTTGGTTTAACGTAATCCCAATATAGTAATACACAATGTCGCAAAGTATCAACTCTGCATCTATAATAGTTTATGAGATATCATAGCAGCATATTTACGTATCTCAAACATTCGTTGTCACGTAGTCACCATGGCAAATTAACCTTGTGTAGATAATATATTTTACCACGACTAACTCAAGTCATTTTTATCAAAACGTCTGAAGTAAAAATGCGAATATTGATTAATTCGTATCTTTACTAAAGTATTGTTGAAACCTACAATGTTTAACGGACCATGGTCAAGTTACCTATGTGCACAATTCGCATACTTGGCATGGTATAATACTCTTTGTAAATTATCAAATACACCATGGTTATTTTACCTATGTGCCATATTCGTTTATGTGCCATGGTATCATTTTCGCAAAAAATATGAAACAGACCATGGATACTTTGCTTTTGTGGCATATTCGTAAACTTGCTATGACATTGCTGTCAACAAATTAAAAAGTAGACTATAGTCAACTAATTGATATGTCACATTCGCTATAATGGTATGGTTACTCCAACATGGTGTATTGTGTAGTCTTAATTATTTCAGATACGTTTTTAGTTTTTAGCAACAATGATACTTAAAAACATGAAATTGGCTTATATTGCATATATCAAAAGTCCATAAAATAACATTAAATTTAAGACAGTGACAAGTGTCTGTCAAGTAATGATAATGACTTGTCCTTTTATTCGCTGTTTAGCGCCAAAACGAACCTCTCGTAAGAAGTTTTGTGAAGTTTTCTGAGTAATAATAATAATAATAATATTCTATCACATACACACAACACCATCTAGCCCAAACTAAGCAGAGCTTGTACTATGGGTATTAGACAATGGATAAACATACATATATACTTTTTTTTTGTAAATACATACATATTATACATATAAACACCCAGACCAAGACAAACATCCATGTTCATGCACACAAATATTTGTCTTGTGCGGGAATCGAACCCGCGACCTCAGGCGTGGCAATCGGTTACACTAACCACTACGCCATCGAGGCCGACAAAGAGTAGTTATTAAAATGAAGAGAATTCAGAGGACAGCTCATATAATGCAAAATGTTCACCAAAGTGAAAATCAGGAGAAACTGACAAAAACAGACGCAACAAGCATGCAACAAATAAGTATTTTACATTATTCTAAAATTGAACTTTTAACAAACAGATATTGCTCCTATAACAACGAAATCATGTACCTACTTTTATTTGTGCAATACAATATGTTTATTATTATTGTTTTAACATTCCAATCCTCATAGCCCATCAGAAATTAAAGTACCTACCTATTGTCCTCTTTTGAAAACTGAGAGAGGAAAGCAGTGTTTCATAAATTTTTCATTGCGATTAATGTACCTAATCTAATCCAATGTATTTCAGCCAAGAATATACTGTCACTAGAGACATTTCGCAGGTTTACAACAGCAGATGGATGCTGGAACTTGATGATAAATAAGAAGATAATTAGGTGTTAAAATTTCTCTAAAATATTACTTTGGGCTTAGTTTGCATGACGCAATGTGATGTAAAATGTATGTGTGGGCTACTTGGTATTCCCTTCCAGTTTGGGTTGATGGTGTGCATGTGTAATAAGAGTACCTATAACACTTCAAATTTAATTAAGTAATATTTCTTATTTCCGCAAATATCAATAACATGCTTATGTCAGTATTGCATGCTGATTCTAGTAGAGCTTTGTAAAATTATAACAATACAATACCATCTCAGATAGAAATTCATAAAAAAGGTAATTCAATAATTATATTACTACCATATTATGTCTACATAATGTTTATCTTAAAATGAAATAGGCATAATAATATCATTTTGTTAATATTTTTACAGTTAAGAATAAAGGAATGTCTTCATCATATTTACCAGTAATACCTGATCTAACAGCAGGTGTTACATTATCAAAAACTTTTGAAACTGATAAAATAGGTAAGTAGTAATAAAAATGATTGTGGCTTAATTTTAATGTATTGTTATAATTCAAAATAATAAATATTATTTTACTTAGATTCAAGTTTGATTGCATAAAATAATAGACAACTGTAAAATACATAAAAAAACAATATCATAATATCAATAATTATTAAATTTGAACATCATAGAAAATGTAGCATCAATTTCACCTCCACCACATCCTTTTTTTTTTTTTTTTTTTTACGTTGGGGAATGCAGTGACGCATATCCCTTCGCGGGGGCGGGCGGAGGGATTATGTCGGACTCGCCGGGGTAAACGAAAGATGGAAAATAAATAATGTACCTCCCGGAATACCGACTAAACCTACCACGGTGTTCCTCGACAAAACCACTATCGGCGGAGCCGCGCGAATCGCTTTCGCATGCGGTCGCGACCCCGCCGAGGTTTCGGCCCGCCGTATGAAACGGCAGGCCACTACACAAAGAGACCTACCCAAGATAGGCACTACTCAAAATAAAGGCCCTACTGTCTCCCTCTAAAGGGGGAGTCGGACACGACACAGAGGCGCGCGTGGGAACACGCACGCCGCCTCTCGGACCTGGTGCTGAACTGATGGCGGGCAGGCCCACAAAGCCCGCCACCCTCAGGTCAAACCTCAGGGTGGCTGGAGGTCATCGCGCGCCCTCCGGCGCCCGGCTCTGCGGTTGGGGAGAGGGTTTAAACGCTCCCTCTCCCGGTCCGCCGCCTCCTTGATGGAAATCACTTCCTCGCAAAAGGAGGCGACGGCGTTCCACGACCTCTCACTCCGGACCATAGACTGAACTACGGCCGGGAGCGAGAGGGCAACCGATCCGACTGCCGCGATCAACTCACGGCGCTGCGATGCCCAGGCGGGGCAAACCGCCAAAGTGTGCAGCGCCGTGTCCTCTACAACATCGCGGCAGTCGCCGCAGTGGTGACAACCGGGCGTCTCTTGCCGGCGTATACGACACAGGAACCGGCCAAAACAACCGTGGCCAGTCAGTACCTGTGTCAGCCGGAAGGTGAGGGCGCCATGCCGCCTCTCCAGCAACTCCTCAAAAACGGGCCTTACCGCCACGATTGTGGCGTGCCCGACCTCCACCATATCCTCCATTAACACCATTATTGCTAAAAAATCAACATAATAAATCAGGTACTTCTTTTTATATTACCTGTTTATTATTATATTAATATATGTATATTAAATAATTATGTTACTATTATTTTATCTAAAAATGAATGTATAATATTTTTTGCAGTTGAGAGTGAGGGAATGTTTTCACCATATTTACCAGTAACATCTGAACTGCCAGCAGGTGTTACATTATCAAAAACTGTTGAAACTAATGAAATAGGTAAATAGTGATATTATTTTGGCTTAATTTAGATGTACTCAGTTCCAAATAATATGACCTTATTATAGTAAATATTATAATTAATTTAGATTTTAGTTTGATTGTATAAAAATAATAATTGTAAAATGTATAACAAAAGAATATAACATAATATATATACCAATAATTATTTATGTTTTAGATGACAACATTTTAGAAAATTTATCTGCAAGCTCACCTCCTCCAGTAACACCATTATTGCTAAGGCACGACGAATATAATAAAACAGGTGCTTAACATTTTTATTTTACTATCAAGTCTGTCATATTATCATGTTTTTTTTTTACATAAAACGTATTTTTATTTTGAACAGGTGAACCTGCCTTGCCATCACCATTACCCTTAATGTCGCCAGAAACTCAGAAACTATTGACACTTCATGTGATCCAATATTAAAGAAAGGGTTCTTAGACGAAGATACTTCTGAACGTGTACTTAGCGATCAGCAAACTGTATTTAATACTTCAAACGATGATTGCAGTTATGCTGAAAATAGTGACGATAGTATTATAGATCCCGATTATGTAGTAGATGCCACTAAAAAAGGTTACTTTGTAGAAGAAAGTGATTCACAAGAGTCTGATGACGATTTTAGTAGTAGTAACTCTAAGTCGGTAAAACTCACGCAAATAGTATCTACAAACCAAAAGCATGATGCCGAATCATTTGACAATATTGCACCGCAGACACGTGATTCCAGTTTGCGATCTTTTCCAACCAGATTTCCTATGAGACCAATCATAAGAAGACTTTCTGAAAGTTGCTTAAGGGGTCAACCACCAAAAAAGTTTTGCAGACGTTTATCAGCTCCTGGTATTGTGGACTTACAAAAACAATCCAACGATAGTGACTAACAGATGTTGAAACCGAAAAAAAGACTCGATTCAGACCCCTCAAAGTGGAAAAGGCGCATTGAGAGAGATAAACGTCTCAAAGGTGTCGCATACAAAACAGTGAAGGGTAAATTGATACCAGCAAGACCTATTAAGCAACCTAGCTGTGCTACATTACCGAAACACAAATGTAACAGTGAAGTATGAGAAGAAGTGAGAAAAAACATATATAAGTCCTTTCGGTCTTTGAACACCTTAGAAGAACAACGTCTATTTATAATTCAACACGTCACACAGACTTTAAAAAAAATGACAAACTATTTCTGGACCCTCGCCTCAAAAGTACCAAGAACACCAAGAACTATTTTGTAACAGTAGGACACAATAATAAAGTAAAGGTATGTAGAGAATTCTTTTCACAAACTTTAAACATTACTGAAGGTATGGTTAGAGGAGCCCGAAATAAAGTTTCAGCAGCAGGTACACTTTTACCAGAAGGGCGAGGCATAAAAACGCCAGCTAACAAACTGAAGTCTGAAGACGAGGAATTTTTAAGGAGCCACATTTTGTCGTTCCCAGCTATGGAGTCACACTATTGCTGGAAAAACACAATATAGGTACCTTGACTCCAAGCTTAATATTAGTATCATGTATACGCTGTACAAAGATAAATGCCAACAAAAAGGCAAATCTCCCGTGGGATGTGAAAAGTACAGACAGATCTTCAGGTCTTACAAATTAAAATTTCATGTTCCCAAAAAAGACTTATGTAAAAAGTGTGTTGTTTATTTGGAATTGTCAAAACATAATGAACAAACCGTCATACATAAAGAGCTTCACAAAAAACATCTAAAACGTAGGCACGACACTTACTTGCGACGAAATGATGACAAAGAAGCCGCAAAAAGTGACAAAAAGGTTTTGTCCTTCAATTTTGATTTATAAGCTGTCTTGCAAACTCCGAAAGGAGCAGCTGGACCATATTTTTATGTCCGAAAACTTGCTGTATACAATTTAATGTTGTATAACTTAGGAAACCAAAATGTAGACTGCTATACCTGGGATGAGACACAAGGAAAGCGAGGAAGTGTTGAAATTGGAACATCGGTCTATAAATACATATATTAATAGTCACTCTGACATAACCCACGTCAGGATGATGTCCGATAATTGCGGTGGACAGCAAAAAAACTTTAACTTTAGTTGCATGCTTCTTTATCTTGCTGTGAACCACCCGACTATTAAAATTATTGATCACGTATTTTTTGAGTAAGGACACAGTCATATGGAATGTGATTCAATCCATTCTAAAATAGAACAAAAGTCTAAAAATACTCCTGTTTACACGCCTGATTGATGGGTTCAAATAATGAGAATGGCGAGGAGGAATCCGCGCCCTTTTAATGTTACTGCGTTACTGTACGATGACTTTTTAGCCTTTAACGGCGCATTACTGCAATTTGTAGTAGCAGAAGCCAACAAACCTAAGAAAAAGCAACTAACGCCTACTAATAATACTCCAAAATTCCAAGATGCAGTATGGATCCAATACCGCAAAGAACACCCTAAATCTATTTTCATTAAAACCGACTACAACGTTGAGAATTTCATTGAATTCAATTTAAAAGCAAAGAGGCGAAATTACCTCCATAACACCTAAAACTGTTTATAATGACAGGTTGCCTATTTTTAAGGCAAAAAAACAGATCTACTAAAATTATGTCACGATCTATTAATACCAAGGAGTTCATCATTATTATGAGAATTTACCAATATCTGAATTACTCGTAGTTTCGGACCGTTTGCCCGAACCGGATAATGAAGAAGAAGATGAAGATGAAGGTTTTGCTGTTTAGCGTTATTTGATTCCATTAAAATTTTCTTTTTTTATCGTTAATAAACTTTTTTTATTTCATACCATTAAAATTAAACAAATGTACTACCATAACATTTAAGATCACAAAATTATAGAAAAAGTTACAATCGATTTCTGCGTTATTCGCAAGTTTCAAATTTAATTATTAGTGCACTTAAGAAATTAGGATTTCATACTTGCGAATTTGACACACGTGAATTGTCTATGGGCGAAAAATATTTTCCTGTAATTTTTCTTAGAAGTATCAAAGTTGCGAATGTGATTTATTAGGTTATTTCACTTTTATTATACTTTACTAATTAAGCAGCAATATTCTGCTTACATTCCATAAAATAAAAACTAAAGAGACATCGATTTAATAAAGCGCGCCATTTCAAAAATAGGAAAACGTCGTTTTTTTGCTATCCTGTAAAATTTGTAATTACACACATTCGCAACTTTACCATACAGGTGACGATGTGTCGATATTTTATTTATTTATAAGGATTGCCAACAAATGATACACAATTCTTACACAATAAAAGATGTTACAATAATACATGCCTTGTGCTCATTCTGTTATAGGCAACCACAACTAACACAGGAAGTAACAGTACAATAAACTTAAAAATAAACTATAATATTAAAATAATAAAAATATGAAAATGAGAAAAACGATAGTACATAAGTGTTTAAAAAATGGTTAACAGTGTAAAAATACAAGTTAATTAACTTGTATTTTTTAGATACTCTAATATTGCTTTTTTTAAATTTAGGCATAGTATCTCAAGAAATATGTAACTTAAGCAGACGAGCGAGTTCATTATATAACTTCGTCAATCTAGTTATTGGCGAGTTAAGCCCTAGGTTGGTCTTATATCTAGGTATATTGAACAGTTTGTAGACATTTAAGCGTGGCAACCTACTAGGAGCTGAGATATGGATCTTAGACAATAATTCCAGGATAGTCAACGTTATTATTTAATATATTATATAAGAATGATAAGCCAAGGAGCTTACGTCTATGGTTTAGTTGGACTAAGTTGAAATGTTTAAGTCGGGTATTGTACGAATGTAGAGATCTGTGTAGTTTTGTTTTAAACGGGAGATGGCTAAGAAACCGTCTTTGAACACGTTCGAGTCGGTTTTTGTGAACTTGGTAATGCGGAGACCAGGCTTGAGAGCAATACTCTAATACTACCTATTAATGAGTCGAACAAGAGAATTTTAGTTTTGGAAAGTTTAAATCTTTGGGTATTTCTGATTATGAATCCGCACATTTTGGAGGCATTCAGTATTATTTTATCTAAATGCGCACTAAATGGTAACTTATTGTCTATTAAAACGCCTAACCCAACTTGTTCAAGAGGTTGGCTGTGTATATTGTATGATGTTTGAAATTTAGGTTTTTTCTGCTAAAGGATATGTAATTACATTTATCTACATTTAAAATCATTTTATTTTGATCACACCATTGAACCAAAGGGTTTATGTCATCTTAAACAAGAAGAAAGTCATCTGCGCTTTTGATAGGCTTCAAAATTTTGAGGTCATCAGCAAACAGGTAAGCAGTTGTATGGTGAAAACTTTTTGAAATAGAATTTATAATAATTAAGAACAGAAGAGGCCCCAGATGTGATCCCTGTGTGACGCCAGAAGTAACAGCAAATTCATGAGATTGAGCGCCATTTACTACTACGTAAAATTTACGATTGGAAAGATACGATTCAAACCAGCTCAAAATAGGTCCGCCCACTCCAGCTTCAGCAAGCTTCGACAATAGTGTTACGTGGTCCACTTTGTCAAAAGCTTTGCTAAAGACCGTGTATATAGCATCCACCTGAGTGCCCTGGTCTAGATAACAAGATATGGTGTCTATAAAAGCAACGAGATTGGTGGTTGTAGATCTTTTTTGAATAAAGCCATATTGTTGTTGAATAAGCTGACTTTTCGTCAAACTGCTTAGGTGGGGATAAACTAAAGATTCAAATATTTTCGGTAATATAGATAAAATAGATATAGGTCTATAGATTTTAACAGTATTTTTAGGGCCATCTTTGTAAATAGGGATTATTTTGGCAGTTTTCCAATAGTTATGAAATTGACCTGAGTATAGGGATTTGTTAAATATTAAAGATAATGGTTTGGATAGTTGTCTAGCGCAACTAGATAAAAATACGGGTGGCAGACCATCAGGACCGGGCCCCTTATTTAAGTCCAGCCTTTTGAGTTTGTTATAAATATCTGATTCGGGTAAGGTTATGGTGTTCAAGACAAGGCAACTATTATCAGAATTATGCTTTGGAGTAGGAGATGTAATTTGAGAGTACGTGCATTTATTGTAAACTGATTAGAAATGCTTAGCAAATACATGAGTCACTTATATTACTCACCTCAGTCGCTTTTTCATTATCTAAATGCATTTCAGAAGGTATACTTCTATAATTGCGTTTTTGCTTGATATAGGTCCAAAAGTATTTTGGGTCGCTGGTAATACTTTTTTCGAGAGTGTCGCAATACTTATTTAAGCATTCTTGCATTAACTGTTCCGATCTACTTTTTAATAAATCAATAGCTATTTTGTCCATAGGATTGCCATATTTCTTAAAACGCATCCTAACTCGGTGCTTTTCTTTAAAGCTCCTCATTAACCCTCTTGAATACCATACCGGGTACTTACTGTTTTTTGGTTTAGTCATAGGTACGGATTTGTTTATTATAATCTGCAATATATCATAAAATCGTGTAACCATTTCATCAATATTGTTACAAGTTAAAAATGAATCAGTCCAGTCAATATTGTCCAGTTCATTATTTATATATTATTTATATGTAGATAAAAAAGAAAATGCTATAGGTATCCTAGTGGACAAAAAGTGCTAATTTATTTGCCGCTGTTTTCCACGGGCTATATTATGTGACGCTTAAATATGACCACGCTTGTCTATTACACACTACCTTTTTTTTTAGTATTTACTTAGATTATTGTGTTCCATATAAATCTACTTTTAAATTTCGTTTTAATATTGAACAAAATATACATTTTAAATCCATAAGACGTATCTATAGACAATATTTTCTTTTTTTTACTTGGATAACAAACAAAGTCATTAAAAACAATCAGTTGAGAAGCAGAGACTATATTCGTATATAGACATGACAGAAACAAGGCAATACATAGGAGATAGGTGCTATTTACTGGTTAAGGAAAATGAAATATGATTTGCAACATGATTTAATAAACATTCCACTCAAAAATACTTACATAGTCTTACGCCGGTATCATCGAATCATCGAAGAGCTAGGCAGAGGTATATTAGAATAACAATTCTCCAGCTATGGGTGCCCCATGTAAACGAGGGCGAGCCTATCGTGTTCGCTCCAGGTCAAGGAGATATTTTTATTTTTCCTCTATCTCCTCTGTCGAAGAAAGAAGTGGTTTCGGGGGGAGAACTACGGGTCTCCCCCTTTGGACCAGGGTACTGCGGGGTCAGGAAGCCCACTGCGCCTCGAAAGGCGTGTTCTATCGACCGCTGACTAGAGTGCGCGGTGCCTGACATTGGAGTTGGACTCGCAGGGGTATGTGGTTGGCCGCTGAGGACGACATGTTCGTTTGCTCGGCAAGCACGTTGCGTTCGAGCGTCGGACTCAGACGCGGCCAGTGCGAACCAGTCGGTCGCATGAGGCACGGAGTTGCCTTTAGCGAAGTGGCAGTGTGGTTTCACTGCTGCAACGCATCTCGGGAGCTTGCCTGCTCAGCAAGTAAGAGTCATAACTGGAGTGACTCGGGCCACACCCGGCTTGTAGGCCTATTTGGGTAGGCATACGGATGTATGTCGGGAAGTGAGCGTGCCTTACACAGCTCCGGTACCATACTGGAGATATGGGAGGTGGCTTCAGCGAGGTTATCGTTAGCAACTCTTTTGAGTTGCGAGTAGTGAGCGGCTTTATTGCTCCGGTACCTATCTGGAGAATAGGTAGTGTCACTTGGGCACGAGGTAGCTCGCTTACGAGAACCGGATCTCTGAGGTTAGGGTGGAGAGTCGGGATTTGGGGACAAGACCTGTCTATAACTGGTCCCGGAAGGTGCTCTCGGGCACTGGAAGGTACAGCGGCTCCTCTATTATAACCTAATCGGTTGGTGTAGGGGAACGCTATATCATAAACTGGGATAGTCGTAGAGGAAGGGGATGTTCCTCCTACTCTACCTCATATTTGCGTGCGCCCTTAAGGGACTGTTAAGATCTAGTCATTCTCAGTAGCAATTACTGTTACTAAGAATTTCTAGACAGAAAACCCCAATAATATTTTGCCTGATCCAGGATTTGAACCGAAGACCACATACTCAACAGTCGATATACTACCGCTGCGCCACGTCTATATTGCACGATAAAAATAAATAATAAATGTTTTTGAGACGTAATGTATTTTCTATCAAAAACAATAATCATAATATGATTGATCACATTTTAATGTTAAAACAATATTCGCTCAGCTGCACCATGTGACGAACATTGTATGATATATTGTAAAGAAACGGTTGATTTCGAAAGCAATGTCAGATCAGCTATCGACCTATTTTTAGTTTCATATACGTTTCGCTCGCTAAAGAATAAATAACAATCTTACATTTTTACCATAGCATCAACAGCTGTCTTGTTTTCAATATCAATGTTTGTTGGATTTATATTAAACACTATATTTTGCTCGCGACTTCGACCGCAGACTACTTCACACTATAGATCATCCACGATTGTTTGTCGATAAAGCGTAGAGCGTCACTTAATGTCATTAAATGAAAGACTACAAAATTAGAAAATCCTCTCTAAATAGTCGACACCATTATTTTTCAAGAGAAACACATCCACAGACACGGCCTCGTTACAATTTATATAGGATAGAAAGACAGAATTGAGGACAAATATTACATAGAGCGCCTAGGTTCAAAACTAAAAGACGTTAATTAAGTACATAGATAGTACAAGTGCGGCATTATCACTTCATCGGCTACACATAGCGCGCAGTAATTTAAATAAACACATCGCATCGACCGCGTCGCCGGTTGTAGTTTCGGTCCCTAAATGTAACAACAATTTCTCTGATACACAAAAATTGTGCCGAGTCTGAGTGCGTCCGACATTTGAATGTTTGTCCCTCGCGACACAGAGATTATTTGCAGAGTGGATTGCCTTTTAATAAATCAATCTATCCTTATATTATATAGTCAACCGTGCAATAAATATGATTAGAACTGGACCATTAAAATGCTGTTGGAAACAATATATAAAAAGAGACATGAATGTAATTTAATATACAAACTTTTGATACGTACACAAATATATTTCCACAATAGAATCCAGCATTTGTTACGCGACCTAGATCAGTACCTATTGGCTACTGACGCTTGTCTTGGCAACGTCCTTACAATGCATGATTTATTTTAGAAAATAAGCATGTATTATAAACATAATAATGTTATCCTATATATCAACATACGGGGGCGGCAGGCAGACCGCTGACTGGCCTCGCCAATTTTATTCACAACTACTGAAATAATAATGCATTCGTGTAAACTTGTTTATGGCGATAGAAAAAGAACATCCTTGACGTTGCTTTGAAACGCGATCCGTGGTTCGCACACAAGTATTACGTCCCGTGGTGCAATCGTGCCATTCCACAGATTAAACTTTGCTATCCGTATCGAGTTTGTCGATCCAATCCTATCACATATATTTGATTAGAAAATATTGGATAAAGAGAAGATGTAAAACGAGTTGCATGCACATCAATCATTTTGATGATAGTAAGAACTAAACTCGTTGTTTTTTATGTCAGATTAAAAATACGACAATCAAATGTCTACTGATTTTACTACAATGATGAAATAGCATGTAATACAGCATTTTCTAAAAATTTACTGCGATAAAAGTTTAAATGATATATATAAAACTGTTATCGCTGACAATGGTCTGATAGAACAACAGATTAATTAGCATGTAGGTAACTTGAATAGGACAGCATCCGCTTCCTGCAATCTGAGTCTTTCACCCTATATTAAAATCGCAGCACATTGGAAAATTGCCCGTTTACTTGGCATTTGTTCAAACTATTTTGCGTTCTGACGATGAGACGCTCCTCTAAAATAATTTTAATGTTTTGTCACAAACATTTTTCAGTGATAAACTAGTATAAGTTCCATGTCACAATATGTACAGATTTGTAACATGACATCGCGTTTAGAAGACCAATGGATTATAAACTAAATTTTATTATAAAATCCGCTGTATCCTTGTAAAAGCGACAAAGCCAAAAAAATTGTTTAAGTATTCATTGACGAACACTAGTAACTACTCGTTCTTTTAATTAAAACAAACTTTATAAAATTTGGCTTGACGTCCAAATTCCGTCAGTTGTCTAAATAGTTTTCTCATGTACCTATATACTTCTTTAAATATATAGTCCCAGAGTAATTCAATGCATAATTATCTCATTTATGGTAACCGAGGTATACTTATTTTGTCAATCTAAATAAACAACAAAAGCCAAGAAATATATGTATAAGATCAAGCCTTCACACAAATCCCTGTATTGAGTTTGTTAGGATTTTAATAGGTACGTAATAATAAGACCGACTATAGCCTGCATAGTTAAAATTTTTATAATTTTTGAAGTAATGCCGTAGTTTGTAAAATGATAAAATTCTATATTATGTTTTTTTAGGAGATAGAGACATACAAGCAAGCGATGCACTTTCACCTATTGAGTCGCAGCGGAACACCGGCGGCCAACCACCACATGTTTTCAATGATGTCTGGCACTTCAACAATCGACAAGTTACGACCCATGTCGTAACAAACTTTGTAAATGAGATTATAGATAAAGAAAAGTACAAACAAACCCTAGCATTATTTAGAAATTATACTCACCTCTCTCAACAAAGCTCGCATTAAATTGTTTTTTATTCCAAATTATGTATTTTCCTTATTAATATAATAATATCTTCTGCCTTATAGAAGGCAAATACATGCTTGACTTGCAGTTTCGATATCATAGGTATTCACGCATATAAGCTATATAATATGTAGTTACCTACATATATAGATAATAATAGCAATTTAAATTTTGAGTCGTAATGTCGCCGGTGATTTATTAGAAAACAAAGAAATTGGGTGTGAAGGTGACGTCTTTTAATTATCCAACCTCAAAAATACACACAGTACTCATTTTTAAAAATAAAACTGGCGTACGTAGCCGCATACATATAACCCACCGCATTTCAGTCGCAATAAAACATACATTTACTTTTTGGAACATACCTACCGCAATCCAAAATATCGGTGATCCAAATACCTATATAGTAATTTGCCCAAATATCAATGTTGGTAACTCTCCTCATATTTGCATGAATGAATAAATACTACTTTGATATTCATGATATTATACTGGTGCAAATATTCCTGTTCAAAACTAAATAATTTTCATATTTCAGTTTCACAAACATTTCGAGTTTCATTTAATAACGTTGAATGAACCAGCTTATTGGACGATAATTTATGAGAGTTAATCGCAGTTCGCGCAAATTTTCGAGAGAGCTATGTAACTCAATCAATGTTGACTGTAACGTTGAATAAATTGAAACGCAGCCATTTATAGTCGCAGAATCCGGTCGCTGTCTATGCCATATACAGGAAATATCTAACACCGCTAGGCATTTTCAGTCAACGTTGTGAAATTGTAATTCCAATGCGTCGCGCGATGCAAAAGGTAAATTCTGAATCTAGTGGCTGAACATTTAACGAAATCCTTTTTCGATGTGTTTTCGATAAAAAGTTTTAATGGCTTTTCGAGGATGCTGAGTTTAGTTTTAGCAGTAACTATGGATACTGGCTAGTAACCTATGTCACCTAAAAGTGTCGTGGGAAAATGGAAAGAAAATTTAAAACAAATTTGCTTTTAATTCGTATGTCTACATAAAACTGTAAGGAGAATGAATTTGTTTCTGGAGTTCTTTAATTACTTGTTCCAATTGTAATAAAATGTTTGCTTTGCCTATCCGTCTGTCATCTGTCGGTGTGTTCCGTTGACATGATATTGAATACGAAATTCACATTATTACAGCCTGGGAATTAATTTTTCGGTTTCTATACGTTTCGTCTTTTGCCGAGGTGTGGTTTATAGTGTGATACATGTTAATTATGTCAAAGGCGCACTATACTCTACATTGACAAATTCGCGACAAACGCAAGTACCACTTAAGACAATGACGTAAATACGTAACTGCGCATGTATGAATGAAGGAAGACCGATATACTTTATAAATAGAAAGCCGTAATTTCTGACTACCCATCGGGGCACAGGGCTGCATCTATTTTGAATTAACTCTACTGAATGTTAACCTACTAAGGCAAAAGCAAGACCCTCAGTCTTACGCCTAGGTATAGATTACATCCATGTTCTGTCAGTTATGGTTTTAATCTCTCGTGTGTCGTGTGAACACCAAGTGTTCATAACCGCCAAGGCCTTCCTTTCACTTTTTTAATCAGACGCTCAACGGGTTGAATTATCACGTACCCTCGTATTAGGAGGCCAGTCAGTGCAATTCTAGACTGTATTGCTACTAAGAAACTGATGACCATAAAATCTAATAAAAATATGCCAAACCAAGAGATACATCACCTAACCTGAGAACCTGCACCTAAAAATGCACAGCAGTGGCATTCACTACCGCTGCGCCACCGAGGCTGACAAAAACATTAAATAAGATAAAAGTTTAGATGCCTCATCCATGCATGTATATTTTAAAATCAACTAATGAAAGTAACGTGTTTTTAGAACTACACGTAATTTATTACACACTTACTGATATTCGTGCCAATATTTTAGTTGAGAAATATATTGAAGCTCCTTCATCTCGTTTAGAATAACACTACTTACCAATTATTATATATCTGTCATTTTCTTCGCGACCTTTGGTGTATGTTTCTAACCAAAAATGACAGTCTTTCTTAATAGTTACGTATGTAACTACTTTTAAATTATTTAAGTTAGTACAATACATACTAATAAGGTGATACTAATAATGGTATGTGTTTGCTATATCAAGAGTATCACTTCATCAGACTAGTGATAATCTAATATAGTATAGCACTTCCTAATGGAGCTTTGGATTCATTACTGATCGTAGAAACAAAATCAAGATTAATTGGACGCAATCTGAAAAGAAGTACTTCCCAACCGAATAGCTCCAGGTTAGAGAAAAGTTCCGTGGTTCTCTACATTTCTTTTACCTTTTGCAGTGCATACAAAACTGTTTTGTATGCGCCGGCAAAGTTAAAAGAAATGTAAACAATATTAAATCTGTGTCTAATTTGTGTAGCGGTAAGTTTACTTTAATGACAAAGAGATAGTGAAGAACGTAGTTTAAGTTTGAAATGAAAGAGAAATGAAAGTCGTTTTGTATAATGAAAAATACTTATTAAATAATAAGAAAATGGATTCATCTCCATAGCCAGCATTTTGTTATTTGATGAATGTTTGCACCTAAGTAAAACAGATCTTGATCTAACTAAAATAGTTTGGGGCTGAAATAGTTTCTGATATCTCGTAAAGTTATGAAATTATCACCTTGGCTCAGTTATCTTTCTTATACCAATTTTGCTTTTAGACAATATTGTAGCATACGTTATTGCAATAACTAAAACAAAATGCATTGCTCAATAAAGTTGACTCATATACGCTATGCATTGAGTGATTAACAATCTGTGACCAGAACGTGTCCAATCAGAAACTGACCGTGTGGATAATATAGTGACTATATCTGGTTTATTTAATATCATCTTGAAGTATGGCGTAGAAGGACGACAGCCAATTCCGCCGCCGCCGCCGTCAAAATAATCACACGCTCCATCGCCAAACATTGATGATAGTTTAACTGCGCCTAAAATAGTCATCTTTTATTGGAGCTACCGGACGATATGTTCGTGATGTACGTGACGTGGATTTATAACAGACCATTATAATCAGCTGAGCCATTACATTATGTAAACGTGCGTTCTATAATTAACAAGACGGCCTAGTTGGTCCAGTCCATCACTCAACGCGCTAACTGCCGGTCTTGAGGTGTTTATCTATTACTGTGTCGGGCATAGACTTACTGACATTCATCTTTATAGAAATTGTCAATAGTTACAGTGTTTACGGCAATACCTGGCATAATATGATTGAGTTATATTTTGTGCGGGACCTACATATATGCAAATAGCTAGTTTTAATAATTGCTGTGTGTAACCCTTTGGCGATAAACAAGCATTATGCTAAGACACTGAAATAAGCAGAGAATTATTAATAAATTACGTGAAAGTACTTATTGATTCTCAGACAGGTATCTTTTATGCAATAGGTACTAAAAAAATAAACAGTTTATTTTTAAATTTATTAAACAACTCGATACATGTCCTACCCTCAGTTTTCCTTTAGTAATTTATTATAATATTACAACATTTCCTTTGTTTGTTTATTCTGTACTCCGACACTGTAGCTTATACCGAGTGTCGTGCCAATATCATATTTGAATATTATCTATTCTAGTCTTATTACTTTGTATTTTGTTACTACTTACATAAAAAAAAATTAATTATCTACATACATGTATATTACATCAATGGCACAACGGTAGTAAATGCGATTGCTGTTCGTGTGGTCTGGGATTCAATGTCCTTTAGGGGCAAAATGTTATTGGGGTCTTTTGCTAATAAATTCTAACAAATAAGCAAAATATATTCTAAAGCATCACGGGGTCTGAATTATGCCCGGAAAGCGATAATAGGCTCGCCCCTATTCCGTGAGAGAGAGTAAATTGTGTGGGCGACTGCACCGACGTTGTATTGGTTTAAGCGGTCTTCTCGGCACTGCTCTACGCCGAGTGTTGTGAGTTCGATCGCCACATATAGTTGTACCGAGTCTAGATATTTTTTGTGTCCGTTGTTTAAATGTTTATGAATTACACCATATGATACAGAAACTATTCCTAATTAAATATATGTGTATATGCCCTACCGGCCAAAAGTTTGAGACCACAAGTTAAAATATTGTTTCACAATAAAATTTGTTAAAAATACATATGATAAACAATTAATTTGAACACCTGCATATACAATGGATATTTAACTATTTTTCGAAGTCATTATTTCTATTTATTTTTATGTAATCATCGTACAAAGGTCTTTTGTCTAGAAACATCAATGGGCGCCGCGTGCGGACCGCGCGCTAAAGTCATTGTAATATTATTGTTACCTGACTATTATTCATTATTTGAGCTTTGTTTTGTGTTAACAGAATTTTAGGAAATTTTAACTTCCTAAAACACTGTGAACACCTGAGTTTCCATGGAGTAAATATTTCTTAATCTTGGTTAGTCCGAGCTCGTCGTTCTTACAGTGAAGACATCTCATTATGGGAAAAGTACGCCAAATTAGCGGTGAAACTCGTGCTGTCATCATTGCTTTACACAACGAAAGCAAATCTGAACGTGCGATTGCTACTCAGCTCAAGTTGTCGAAGACTTGTGTTCATAACACAATAACCCGATACAAGGAGACTGGCAATAATCAAGATCGTTCGCGGTCGGGAAGGCCGAGAGCTACCACTTCTAGCGAGGATAAGTTCATCGTGGTAACAAGCAAGCGGAATAGACGCCTGACAGCACCAGAAATCCGCGCTGAAGTGAACAAATCCCGGTCTACACCTGTGTCATTGACCACAGTGAAAAGAAGACTAAGAGACGCTAAGTTATTTGGTCGCGTAGCAGTGCGAAAACCTTTCTTAAAGCCACAAAACAAAAAGAAGAGAATGCAGTGGGCCCTTACCCATCGAGACTGGAGTGAAGAAGACTTCAAAAGAGTTCTTTGGACAGATGAGTCCAAATTTGAAGTGTTTGGGAGCAAAAGACGTGTTTTTGTTCGGCGGAGTGCCGAGGAAAAGATGATGCCAGACTGTGTCCTGCCCACAGTGAAGCATGGCGGTGGTTCCGTTATGGTTTGGGTTTGTTTCTCGAGCCGTGGAACTGGAGATTTGGTACGAGTCGAAGGAATTATGAAAAAGGAGCAGTACAAAGCAATATTGGAGTGTAATGCTGTACCATCGGGACTTCGGCTAGTTGGAGATGGCTTTATTTTCCAACAAGACAACGACCCTAAACACAGCTCCAAATTATGCTGGGGTTATTTAGATACAAAAGAAGCAGAAGGGGTGTTAAAAAACATGGTGTGGCCCGCTCAGAGCCCCGACCTTAACCCTATAGAACTTTTGTGGTAAGAGCTGGACAGAAACGTGCGCAGTTGTTGTCCCAGCTCACAAGAAGATTTGTGGAGAGCATTGCAAGAAAGCTGGAACAATATTTCACAAGAAACAATCGACAAATTGATTGCCCGCATGCCAAGACTTGTCAACAAAGTGATTCAATGCAAGGGAGGGTTTTTTGATGAAAAAGCTGTTTAGCTTGTCAACATATATTTTAAGTTAAATTGTTGAAATATTTAATATTTTTATTTATATTTAATTGCATTTGCCATACTTAATAAATATCACAATAAATCCTTTCATGTTTAGCTTTTTATTTTGAGTTTTACATCCATTTGCAACTTTGATGTAGGTGGTCTCAAACTTTTGACCGGCAGTGTA
Source organism: Catocala nupta (assembly GCA_963675205.1). Classification (NCBI taxonomy): domain Eukaryota; kingdom Metazoa; phylum Arthropoda; class Insecta; order Lepidoptera; family Erebidae; genus Catocala; species Catocala nupta. The sequence continues at coordinate 14,400,075 of OY776078.1, forward strand.
TATATATATATATAGAGGTATATAAACTACATATATAGGTATATATATACACGTAAAAATAATGTGAAGACACTCGTAACCGAGTGAATTATCAACATTGACTGAACTAACACTCGATGTAGCATCAGTAATTGCCGTTGCATGTAGTTTATGCAGTAAATTATTTAGATTTTAGGTTAGAGCTTGTGTCCCATATTATAGGACAAAGTCCCCGCTAAGAATAGACGGTATGACCGAAAGAAGTGATTAAGAGATCATACCAAATGGTTGCGCGTGACATCCAACTGTTAACTCATAAACTATTATTACGAAAAACAATGCGCTTGCCAAACAGAGACGTTGCTCTTGTCATTATTGAACATGAGAATTGTCTTCAAAACAAAAGAAATGGATGAACGACTTTTCTTCATGGATGGTGTATAGATGGTCACTGTGGTGGCGTTACGTACCAATCGTTAAAGATAAAGACACGATCGCCATTTGCGTTACAATTTATATTAATTTGCATGTTAATAAGCAATTTTAAGGACTAACTGATGGTTGGCAGCAGCTATATAGACGCTTAGAACACCACGACGTCCACGACCCTTTTCTGTTCTTTTGTGAAACGACAATGCGCGAAAATGGAGTACATAAGCTATCAACTCAAAAGGCAAAGGTTATACTAGTTCTATAGAACTGGAATAATCTACAATTCTACATATGTGGCGCTAGGAAGGAGGCGAAGATTTCCTAGCGGCAAATCGCAAACCAAATGTATGACAGACAAAATTATGATTATTTTCTAAATACATACAATTGAGGATTAAGCTTAAATTAAAATTATTATGAAGTGGCTCTGTTTACAAAGCCAGGTGAGAGTATCTGTCATACGAACAATCCGTCATAAGGCTTTTATATATTTTTTATAAATGGCTCGTGCACTTATAATTACTACTGTGTCGCAGAGGACTTTACTGATATTCAAATAACTGACACAATGATCACCAATAGGAACGACTACTTGTGCGTTACACAAAAATATTTGTCCCGTTCAAGGTTCGAACCCACAACACTCGGCGCAGTGGCAGTGGCGAAGTGACCCCTAAAACTACTATGCCATCCGTGCACTCTAAACATTGTATTGTCCTCACAGTATAGATCCTACAATGACGACTTACATGCATGATATTGTTAGCATGTTTGAAGTTTTATGGGAAATATACAGGGTGTCCGGTAATTAATGGATAACCTGGAAATGTCTTATAGCGGAACTGACGGCCGTTCAGAAAAAATATGGAAAAATCTATCCTAACTGCTACCTGAGATATGTGTTTTTTTTTAAATTACCATGTATAACTTTCTTGTATACTACGACCATAAATGAATGAAATCCATCGGTTTTTTGTTGTTTTATTATTAAACACTAATTATGCTAATAGATAGACAGTCAAAAGTATGCTATGCTATAATAGCTTGCACTTATTAATATATATATTCATTTTTTCTTTTTTTCTGAACGGCCGTCTGTTCTACTATAAGACATTTCAAGGTTATCCATTAATTACCGGACACGATATATATGTACATATACGATGGGTATTTTTTCATTTCTTTGCATTGTTGTCTATTAAATCTTATTATATCATGATGTTTAGTTAGTATTATTGGCGTTATATTGACACGAAACAAATAAATATATTGTACACTATTTATTCGTATTTATGATGTATAGATACACTAGAGACGGCGAAGTAAATCTTTTAGTTTACTAAACGGTGCCTAGTTCTAAAACACCGTCACTAATAGCCATCGTCTCCGTGTCCCTTCCAGAACATTTTCCACCCAGTTACGTGGCTGCAATCGACGATCCGAAACAAGTACAAACAGATAGACCAATCAAAAAATCCTCAAAGAATGCAGATGTCGACTGCATGGGTGACCACACCGAATTGTGAAGCGATTGAAGTAGCATTGAACTTGATAAGAATTGCATAGGTACATACATACGTCTCTCTATATTTCACTGAAATTACAGACAGTTGTGTATTACACCTGTTTCGTCGTCTATGTTTTTTGGTTCCTTATAAAAGAGGGTGAACCGATTGCCAGGCAGATTTTCAGACATCTTGTGCTTTCTGAGAACAATCTACCAGAAAAATCCAATGACACTGCCGAACCTCGTCATTAGTTCGGTGACATAAGGCTATATAAGTATAGTATAATAATTTGACTCCTCAGGAATAGTTATTTTCACATCACTCACAAAAATTATACAAATTGCAAGGCAGCTTGTGGCGAGCTAAATATGAGCGGTGACTCTACAGTTTCGGACGTCTTAGAGAGTTGGTCAGGGTCAGATCTTATAATTGCTTTTATTGCTGGCAGAGGTGTAATCTCAAGATTGCCACAGGACTAACAACTCTGGCTTGCCTTAATCCACGGGCCAGAGGAAAATTTATCTATAAAAACTCACTTAGGTCCTTTGCACATTACTTGCAGCATAAGCCAGTCAGCATATGATTCTCAGTGCGCTTCTTTTTACATTAGATAGCGTTTGTATCATATATATATATTTGAAGAATAATCAAATACCCTTTTTCTTGATATATGTAATATTTGCCTTGTACGCTAACTGCCAAGACTATAGTAATCGGCAACTTGCTCGTATATGTCCGCAATAAGATTTTACTGACTCCACTGTTATGGAAAAATCCCCGAATCAGCATAGTGCCATGCCTGGCAGGCAGTGCCAGGCAGTAAACTCGCCGTGTTGTAAGATCTAGACCTTGTTTTAAAGTTTTAAATAAATAGAAAAGGAAAACCCTTTTTCTATCTTTAAAATATATCTAGAGGTGTAACGCTAATACGTAATACTAATGCGTTTTCTATGACGCTAGTCAGGTAGGTATTTTATGTACTTATGCCAAGTTTATAATAATAACAACATATGCCCTGTTTATGAACTGTCCCATTGATGGGGCACGGGCTCCTCAGTGTAAGAAGGGTTGGTCTATAGTCCACCACGTTGACCCATCGCGTGTTGGCAGAATTCACACATTATTTAAGGACATTATGTAGAACTTTCAAACATACAGGTTTCCTCACGATGTTATTTTCACCGTTAAAACTAACTATCAAATACACAAATAACTATGAAAAGTCAGAAGTGCATGTGCTGATCAAACTCAAGACCTCTGCATGGCAATCTAACGATATCACACTAAGAAGTTTTTTAATAATATTTTAGTATAATTTAGACACGTGTTTTTATTTTTACTACTGTAATTACCGACACAATTTCTAACTAATTCAGTCATTAACGTGCACAAAAATGTAATTCATTGTGTTACAATAAATAAATATTATTATATTGAAACTGTTGAAGTAACTGTTTAAATAGCCCAAAATAGTAGTACTTTGCGTTGTAGCAATATTTCTTGATGGAGTACACCGTAATAGCAAGGCTCAAAGAATGATCTGAACTATAAAGATGATATCAGGACATTTGGTAAATATGATGCATTAGTACAGTAATGCTGAATAAGTTGCTCTATGAATCTTTCGTCAAATTCAAACGTCTTAGACATGGAAGCGCGGTGCTACCATAACCGTCCCACATTTACACACATATGTCATTGTCATCATTATATTGGATATAAAGTTCAATACTTTGAACCGACGAGCATTCATGAAAAGTGCATTGCAAGGGAATTAGGTGACATACATAATTAGACCAGGGACTACTACAGCTGCAAGCAGTCATCTGTCTAGGTATATATTATCTGTATTATACTTTTGTACCTACTATGTATTTCTGGTAGAAGTAGAGTAGAGAGGTAAAGGGCTGCTTCTGATATACAAATAATGTAACGATGTAGTATCATGACCGTCCTGAATTTAGTATTCGTTAAATTACTCTATGAATAAACATTCCTAGAAGTGTCATTAATCATTTTTATTTTAATCAAGTACTGCTTCACAAAACCGTATCAAACAAAAATATCTATTCCAAATGTACCGTTCGAAAATAAAATACAACTTAGTTTAAAAATGACAACTATGGATATGAATACTCCATATTTTTACGATGTTATTCACCTTGATTTGTGACGCCATGACACATAATTTATATATTCCGTAAATATATTCACATCATTGTTATTTTTACCACACGTATTATATATTTTGACCGGGGCATATTGAAAAATTATATCCTGTTTTATTTTATTCACCATGTTGGTATTTATAATGTTAGGTACTTCAGTTATCTATAATTGGGAGGGTCAAATGGCACGATGCCAGTTCCAAACATTCCTAGCTACAGTTGACAGATGTACCTACAGACTACGGGAAACACCAAACATAGCTTGTGCAAGCATTTCACGTATAAACTCGTAACTTTGACAGTCAATGCAAAACCAATGACAGCCTACTACGAAGTGCTATCAAATGGAATACATTCGATATTGCATTGAGCTTGTGGCTACAAAACAGGCCGCGGGAACAATTATTAGTACCCAATATCTAACAGCAAAACACCACGTTATACTAGGGCAAATTTCAAAAGGTTTGTTTTTAAGAACTTGTTAGCATTTCTGGGTGACAATGAAGAGTATAGATAATTACACAAAATTTTTGTTAGCAGACTAATAGTCTGCAGGTATAATGTGTCTGTATGTAAATAGAGCGTTCAATGTACCCGCAAAGATATTTTAAAAATGTTAAACCTTGTTTTCAGTCATTTGTTTAATGAAGGATTAAGATTAGGTCTTATGAAATCTTATATATAAATAAATATATATATATATAAATCTTCTGTGCGTGTGTTGGTATTTAAACTTTTTTAAAAAGGCTGGACCGATTTTGATAAATTTTTTGTGTGTTCAAGTGGATTTGAGAATGGCTTATTTTGGTTCTTTTTTCGTTTGTACAGGACAACGTCTGTCGGGTCAGTATATTATAATTTTACCCATTTGGTCGTCTAGATATCATCATTTTAAAATGAATTGTGTTGAGAATTTGTAAATTTTGAGTAACTCGTCTGTATTATGCCTAGACAATAATTATAAAATAAAAAAACACAGACGTACAATTTATAAATTCAATATTTTAATTTTTATTTACCGAAAGACTATCATATTACGATCAATTAGAAAAATAATACAATCATCGATAAATGCTTTCTTTCTTAATTTTCGAGAACAATCATCCACCAGGATGTACGTAGTGTTATATTTTGTACGCAATACTAGGTCTTATTGGCATGGCAATACTGTTAAAATCAGTATACAAGTTTTGACAAGTAATAGCACATGTTTTGGCGAATGTACAATGTCACCTTGACGACGAGTGGTGGTCTCACTAGGTATTTATGCGCTGGCGTCGATCCAGGAGATGTAGGTCGGCTGCGCGCGCGCTCCACTCACAATGATATTCATATCGAGAACATACAATTTAAACAATAATACTTTGAAATAGAATTGTATTTTCAATATGTGCTCGGTGGCAGACTTATGACTTATTTGTATTATTTCTCTTGAAAGCAGTCTGATTCATAGAAAATACTTACTCATTCGCTATATAGTCGGTATCCATAACCGAATACCTATTCTAGTGCTAATTTGGGCTTCGACTTCGACATCTCTGGAAGTTGAAAACCAAATTAGCACGATAAACAGAATATATGAATAAGATGTAACTAATAATAAATTGAATTAAGCAATCGGAATACTAGTACACCGTATAAATAGGTCGAGCAATTTTTTAATTTCAACATGCTGAACTTTTCAGTGCGTGCCATTAGAAAAATAAAATGTATTCGTTACAGGCACGCTCAAGTATACAGCAAGCAATACCAGCTGAATCTATTGTGGGTAAGCACGTCATTGTTTGTGGAAACTTTTTCCTGTGCATATACACGCGACTACAAGAAGAATTTAAAGTATACACATGTTGTAAATAATCTAATGTTTATGTTGAATCTGCACCGGTTATAATGGTATTTCAGTGATTACAAGCCAATATCCGGCCTCATGATTTGATAATGATTTGTCAGTTGGCCTGACATATTGCGAGGTGTGTTGATACCGACACACCCTCTCATAATTTGACTATGATGATAGCACACCGAGTTTAAATCCTCAGAAAGGTAGGCAGTGATGTATTAGGTATAAATTATTTTTACTGTGTGACCCTATAGGTCCAAGTTAAATAGGACGAGTTTATTTCCATCTACTACGCACAGATTACCTAACAAATAATTCGAAGATGTCAAATTTCGACCAAAAATATACCACAATTATAATTAGTTTTCTTAAACAGTCAGTCACTTCAGTATAATCATATTCAAATTTTCAAGGAAAAATAAAAGGTTTTAGTAATTAGACCAAACTGCTCATAAACTTCTATGTACCGTAACTTGATATACGAAAGCTATTTATATATTAATGCAAATACTTACTACTGCTAGTATAATAACTACTTAATTTAATTTATATATAATTTACGTATTTGTATAATCTTTATGCGAATATTATACAAAACTTTACCGTAAATAGAATTCTACTGCTCTTTTGTTTCCTGTGTCATCACCATCCGGTTCACGGATTTAACGCGGAAAGTAATTGTAAAATCTGGATAAATATGAACAACCTATATTTTATAAAGACCGATTTCGCGTAAGTACTTATTAAATCCTGTATCGGGGAGATAAATAAAACAATCATGTAAAAGACAAAGACAGAGAACATCCAAACTAGAAACCAGGGATGTTGCGAATATTCGCATCCGCATCCGCATCCGCAAAAATCAACGCGGATATTAATGCGGATCCATATATAGCGCAGGTTGCGACAAGAAAGAAAATGGATGGACCAATGATTCTTCACGTGACGATGAAAATCAAGAAACACTAGAAAATGGTATAGCTAAATTTATGAACCTTTGCAAAACAGGTTTGAATCTGCAGGGGATTATTGGATACTTTTTAAGATGCACAATTTTCATCAACATCCACTTCCGCAATTGCGGAGCTTACGCATCGATTTGGACATCCGCATCTACATCCGCATTTGCGGATGTAAGCCTTCAACCCATTAACCGCCAAAATAAAAATAATAGTGATATTTTTACGAAACATTTATTTTATTGTTGTTTGCAATCGAAATAAGCAATAACAAATCAAAAATAATAATAATAATAGTTAGGCTCCCTCAGGGGGACTACTTAATTGGGTACAGCGGCGTATTACAGGTGAAAATTTTCAAAACATTGTTTTTCTACACACAATGTTTTGAGAGACTTTTTACATTGCCAGCTAACTTTTGCGTGACATAAAACGCATCTTAACGTGTTTTGAAGCTTCTGAGGATAGTGTCCTACTCCATCTTGAGGCAAGCCTGGGATCGTTTTTTGGCGTAAGTAGTACCTTGCAATGGAGCGGTGAAACATTAGTTGATCCATGCCATTACTGTGACTCATTACATGTAAACGCCAAACGTTTGAAATGGTCATATCCAACATGTAGGTAAATAAAACCCACCACCACTTCTTTCCGTGTATTGCAATCCTATAAAGCGAAACCGACTGATCTAATTCGTCCACTCCACCCATATTTTTATTGTAAGTCTGAAATAGTTTTAGTATATTGACATCAGTCTTTTCTCGTTGTACAGGAGACCACTGTTTCACAATACCCAAAGGTTCAATAGTGTCATAATTAGTACAAACACAGTTATCTTTCCATCTGACTAATAATATTTCATTTTGTTTATCAAACCTGTAATCATATGATTTACGAGAATTAATTATTAACATCACACAAAACATTGACTTTGAACACGGCGAAATAGATAATGATACAAACAACAAGTCCAATAATGATACTTTTTTTCGTAACTAGACAACTATGTATTATGCACCAAAACATTGCAGGCTTATTGTCGAAATGTGACTGTCTTACAGTTAACCTACAAGAGCTCTCAGAAAAAAATATCCACGTAGATGTATTATGTGTCACGGAACACTTCATGGCAGAAGGCTATGAAAAATATCTCAATCTACCCAACTACTGCTTAGCCGCATGTTTCAGCCGGAAAGAAAGTAAGCGAGGTGGAGCATGTATACTCCTTAAGAACGGACAACAATGGAGAGAACTCCCTAAAATTGCTAAAATGTCAAAAGCCGGTGTTTTTGAGTGCTGTGCAATTGAGCTGACTAAGTATAGGACTGCTTTGGTATGTATTTACAGAGTGCCAAATGTTAATAACTTTGCAGAATGTATTGAAATATTAGAAATAATGATGCGTGAATTAATTAAAAAATGTTATAAAAACATAGTTTTAACGGGTGACTTTAATATAGATATTATGAAAAAAATTAAGCAATCAGTGGAATTTGAATGTCTATTATTAAGCTTTAACTTGAAACTAGCAGTACACCAACCTACCCGACTTAAGAGTGGGACGTGCATCGACAATTTTGCGCATAATTTCAGTAAATCTTGTAAGGTTACCGTATTGGAACTCGCCTTGTCTGACCATACAGCTCAGATAATCAAATGTCCAATAAACACAGTAAGTAGTATCAGTCGATGGAGAAAGATAGAACGAGAGTATACAACCGAAAATATTAACAAATTCATAAATTATATTGGTAGCTTATCGTTTTCAGAAATATATGAAACAACAGACCCCACATTAGCTTATAATAATTTCATAGATTTGTTCTCACTATTATATCAACAGTGCTTTCCTGAGCTACATATTACGGTCAATCTTAAAAAAACAACAAAATGGGTGTCGCGTGGTATAAAAACTTGCAGCAAAATGAAACGTAGTTTATTATGGCAGTATAGACGGCAACCTACTATACACAACAAAAATCTGTTTACAAATTATTCTAAGCTTTATCGAAAAATTATTAAGTTAACACAAAAGGCTCAGAATAATCATAAAATAAAAACAGCAAATAATAAATCAAAAACTACCTGGCAAATAATAAACCGTAACCAATTAAATATACCAGTGAATCATATAAATAAACTTAAAATAAACGATGAAATTATAACTGACCCTAAAAGAATTGCAAATGCATTCAATAACTACTTTGTTGATAAGATTAATCCTATATTATGTTCCGGCGATAAAGTTACAAAACACATATCTAGCAGAAAGGAATCTATGTTTATGCCGCCAAGTTTGCCACAGGATATACTGAGAATTATTTAATCACTAAAAAATACACATAGCGTAGGGTATGATGGCATCTCCACGAGGGTAGTCAAAGCAGTAGCTTCTGAAATTAGCGGGCCATTAAGTCACATAATTAACTTAAATATTAATGAAGGTGTATTTCCAGATGCTCTTAAAGTCTCAATAGTGAAGCCTCTTTTTAAAAAGCTAGATCGGAACTTAATGGAATTCTATAGGCCAATTTCCTTAATACCAGTATTTTCAAAAATTTTTGAAAAATGTATATATAAAGAGCTCAATACGTATTTAGAAAAGAAAAATATTTTATGCAATGAACAGAAAGGCTTTAGACAAAATAAGACCATTAACATGGCCATATATGAATTTTTACACAGCGTCATAACAAATATGGATAAAAATACGCCAGTCTGCGCTATTTTTTGCGACATGACACAGGCTTTTGATTATGTCCAACATGACATAATACTGCAAAAGCTGGAAAAATATGGTGTTAGAGGGAATGTCTTAAACATTTTTCGTTCATATCTCGAAAATAGGAAACAAATAACGCAAATAAATAGAATAAACCCTAAATCAAAATTAGAAGAAATATTTACATCTACTGAACGGGTAGTGAAGTTCGGTGTCCCACAAGGGAGTGTACTAGGACCTCTTCTCTTTACGATATATATAAACGACTTGCCTAGATCCAATGAACACCCTATGACACTGTTTGCAGACGACAGCACAGTTGTCATTCCTTGCAAAAGTAAGGAGATATATAAAAATGATGTCACTGAGACACTTATGAAAATTATAGAATGGTTAGACAATAATAATTTAAAAATAAACTTATCTAAAACAAATATTATGCATTTTAGCCAACGGCCATTGACATTTGATATTGACATTAATTATAATAGTAATCATATTGACGCAGTTAACTCAACAAAATTTCTAGGGCTAATTATTGATAGAAATCTCAATTGGAAAACACATATACAAGCTCTAAATCAAAAAATTTGTAGTAGTGCATACGCTTTGTACTCCCTGTCGCGAATACTTAGTTTAGACGCACTTCTTACAGCATATTATGGACTAGTTGAGTCCAACCTCCGATACGGAATAATCTTTTGGGGAAACTCAACTAATAAAGACATCGTATTTAAAGCTCAAAAAAGATGCTTAAGAAGTATGTTAAACTTACAAACTACCGACAGTTGCGTGCCCCATTTTAAAAAATATGGTATATTAACTTTACCTTCTCTCTACATTCTAGAAACCTTAATATTCGTCAAGACTAATACTAATTTGTTTCCTCGCATGGCAGACGTAGTACCAAGAAACAGGCGTAATAAATGTAAGCTATGCTTACACACTGTAAGAACTGCACTTATGCGCAAAAGCGTTTTTTGTATGGCCCCGGTAATTTATAATAAAATACCTGAAAGCTGGCATGAGTTACCTGTCGATACATTTAAGAAAAAAATTTATTCTTGGCTGAGAAAGCGTATTATAATGTCACCGATTTTCTACAGGATTCTTTATAACTAGTCTACTTTATAAAATATGACAAGATATTTTCATTATGTATAATAATTATATATATTTTAATTCAAATAATAAAAAAGAATAGCATTTGAGTAGTTAGTTAACATTTTTAATACTACTTAATTTAAACAACACTTTTCATTTTTCTTTTTTTTCTTTTTTAAACTTTATATTATTTTGACATTGTAATGATTATTTTTTGACATATTTGTAATTCGATTAATGTCCTTATTAAGATTTTAAGACATGTTTAACTATATTTACTTTATTATTATATTAATTCTGTCCATGATTAATTACTATAAAATTAAACAACATTTGTATGCCACGGTGTGGCAAACATGTAAGAACAATAAGTACCTATCTTGTAACATCCTACATGACTGAAATTGTATGTATACACATGTTTATGCAAATAAATATTATCTTATCTTATCTTATCTTATCTTATCTTATGAGGACCGATCTTCGTTCTTCATTTCTTTAGTGCTTTTCAGTGGACATTTTTTTTCCCCTAATTGTTCCAGTAGCACGATATCCTATTTGTTTTAGTTCTACTAAGAGATTATAATTTGTAAAAAAGTTGTCAAAAAATACTTGATGTCTTGCTGGATTAGTACCCAATTTCTGAAGTAATGTTTTAACTACTCTTGATCCTAAGGGATCAGTAGAAGCTTCAGTAGCCTTCCCACAATAAAAATCATAAGTATAGCAGTATCCCGTAGAACTTGCTGCTACCAAGTTCTTGTAGCCAAACCGCACTGGTTTACCTCGTATAAATTGCTTAGCAGGATGATGGCCAAAATACTTCACCATAGACTCATCAATTGAAATACTCTCGTGCATCACACCCCACTGAAGAAATTTATTCATTTGAATATTACCAAAAGGCCAAATTTTGAACATTTTGTCCCTGGTACTACTTGCTTCGTCGTTGTTCACAAAATGAATATTCTTTTTTATATCCCGAAATATTTATCTTGGCATGGCCCTTGATACAATTTCAACACCTACATATTCATCATAAGTCCAATATAAATCTTCTCTGGGCAATTTATGGTATCCAGACAATATCAATATGCAATAATAACAATGGTGTTTGTAATGATCAGACTAATCACTTCTTCATCAAAAAACCTTTCAAATATTTGTACTGGGGTGAGATCACCGAGCTATTTACCACTTCCTGTATGCCTAGCACATCAGTATTATCTTCAAATGTAGAAGAATATGTTGGCAAGCACTTACGCCACACTGGCTGATCTGGCTGTTGATGACTTTGGTTTATCTTTTTAGCTAATGCTGCTAATGGTTCATCATCCCTGCTGTCGTTGTCGTCACATTGAATGTCGTCGTTGCTTCTTAAAACCTCTTTAATACCAGGCACATCCTGTGGCAAAGATGCGGTTACTATGTCATCTTCGGCACCTTCTTCTTCATCCGTCACAACGCTCGGATCTGGTGGTATAATTGTGAGGTCGTAATCGCCATCACTGTTACTATGTTCTAAAATGGCGTGCACTGCTTCCTCTAAACCGTTATAATAATTAGATATGTTATAATGTTTCGAACTCATTATTGCAGAAACCTGAAACAAAAAGTGTAAACTTTACATGGATTCGGCCGTTGCACCCAACTAGGTACAGTACTGTTTCAATCAATATTTCTTCACAGGCATAAGTCGTAAAATTTTTGAATATTATTTATTTTATAAGTAAATATATACAAAAAAAAACATGCATTAGATAAAAAGTCAAATGCAAACCTTACAAAATAGTAAAATGGTATACTTACCTGGATAAGCGATTATACTATTAACACAGAATTCACACTGTGACAAATATTATAAATATACCCACATAAACGGCTATTATTTCGGTACACTATCTATCTACTATTAAAATGAGCGAAATAAATGAACTATAACATTACAAACCGGGTAACTACCCTCAATTGTTTTGCTGTACACAATCAGGCACAGAGGTGCCAAATGGGTTTAAAATCCGTATCCACAATTGGATACAATTAGTGATTCAAAAGATGACAAGATCGTGGCAAAAAATATTCTTAAACCTACTTTGTTGGTCCCTTTTCTTATATGTGCGAACGATCATGTGGGCCCGGTTTCGATTCCCGAGTCGAGCAGTGTTATTGAGTTTTATTTTGATAGGAAATTCTGAATAATAACAGATCGTCTCAAAATATGTTACAAAGTAATACGTAGAATAGTTTCTATAACTTAGGACCCAAAACTGGTAATCTGAGGTAACTGACGCAATATAGGTTTCTATAGTAAATATAACAGATAACTATTTACCCAAAAGGTCATATATGTATGTTCCAATATAAATATATTTTAAGTCAACCCTTGCTCTAATATCAAGCTATTTTCTAACATAAAATATACAAAACACATCACGTAACAAAGTCCTCCACTGCGTCTGTCTGCCTGTTTATCTATTCGCGATAAACTCAAAAACTACTGAATGGATTTTCATGCGGTTTTCACCAATAGATAGAGTGATTCATGAGGAAGGTTTAGATGTATAATTTGTTCAAATTTTGAACTATTCCTGCAAAGCCGGGGCGGATCACTAGTTTAGAATAATCGTCTACCACACTATTAACAGTCCCGTGTGAAATTCGAATCTAAGCAATCAATGCTACGGAAGCAGAAAGTAACATGCAGCTATCTCAATAGTAACATATGTATATTTTACTTTCCTCTTAAAATGACTACTCGCGCAGTAGGAATAATAACTATGTCGCGGAAGACTTTACAAACATTGAAACATCCGTTGTTTGAATGATTGTAAAGTCACAAAGAACATCCAAACTAGGAACAGCTATTTGTAGGCCACACAAAGGAGAAAACCCATTCCAGGTCTACTAGTGGACACCAGAATAAGACTTAAATGAATTGTGCATTCATTTAGATTAATAAAATACGATTTTAAGTTATGGTATAACTCCGCCAAGAGTCTATTACCAGTTCTGTATTATTAGGGAAGCCCTAAAGCAGTACTACTACTACTGTAATTGTATTGCCGGCAAACGCACGGTTGGTTGCTATTCACATGTTACGACCATAATATGGTAGATTAGCTGGGCTAGATTTGAAAATAATGTTATGCCGCCTGCTCCTTTCTTATTAATAATATAGAAGATGAAAACTAAATGTTTTTCTTATTTAAACTTCTTCATACCTATTACCATTGCTTAAAACTGGATTTTGATAATTATGTACCTTACTCTTTACGAGCATATACAAATATAGTTTTAGCTTCTTGTTATAAATACCAATAGCTACATACGAACACTTAAATGCAGATCTAACACATACTTCTGTCATCCCTAAAAGGCATATTTTTATTTGAATTTATGTTCATTGTAACAGCTTGGCGGCGTTTTAGTTTGTTTTTACTTATGAGTTACACCTTTAAAAACTTAATTAAAGGCATACATTTATAATATTTAACTGTCCACTTCTGGTCCTAGGTGACAAGTCTAGGTGGGCATTCCCCTTTTTATCCTGTGAAGGCGACCCACAACACACGGCGACGAGATGAACACTTAAACCATCGATGTAGTCAAATATGTATTTGATATCATGTCAAATGAATATTACAATTGGATGATGATTGTCTGTGGTTCGAAATTAATAAAATAAATTTATAAAATTCTGGGTAAATCCTAAGATTCGATTATTAATCAGATGCTCTACCGACGAAGAAATTTGTAATCTTATATCTAAAGAATATGTTAAATTAATTATTAATTTCCACAAATAATAATATTGTGTGTTGGATCTCATTAAACAAGAAATAAGTAATGAGTTCATTATTAGATTATCGTTATCTTTATGCAAGCGTATGACTGAGTATGCGCTTCACTAAATTACTTAACTAAATTAAACTGAAATTACTTGTCAACAAAGTGTATGCAAAATATGAAGTGAAAATGTTATACTTAAGTGAAACTATTTAAATATGTCCCTGTGCAATCGCACAGATGGCGCTGTAGTTAACTGGCCGCTACGCCAGTATCAGTATGTCGAATGTACTGGGATTCGAGTCCCATACGCGCCAAAAGTATACGAGACCCACAAATATTTATACCGATTATGTATCTTAACTCACCTACATAAATTGAAGCTCGGTATGTTATCGAATATATAGTATATTATGTTTAAATAATACAAAATCGTATATAATAAATGATAAGAGTCGATATTAGGTTTTACAGTTTGATTGCGTGGATTTTGAGGTCCCAGCTCCGACTAACGGGTCGAGCAAAAAGAAATTGCAATTATGTTTAAGAAAACCTTTAAAGCAGAATGGAGTCTGGAATGTTGGTATTGATAGCAATATTGAAACTATAACGTTCATAAGTGTTACTTTGTGACTTTAACGAATAAATGATTTTTGATTTCGACTTCACACGCTTCAGGCATTACAGTCGTATTCCGTATGGCCAATATCTGTTACAGGACAAGGACATAATTATCGGCATAGCAAAAGCAATGAGCTTTTGTATAGTGATAGCTGCTAACTTCAAATAATATGAATAAATTAATAAGCTTTAAGGGTTCATTTTGGGTGATAGGTATACTTAATATAATTTAAATCAAATGTGTTAGACCGATGGTTATTAACGCGGCCGATATAGTGATCTCATAAATTATACGTTGATAAATAATATATCTACACGTGTTATTGAAAGTTACACTACGTTTATGAAATAGCTAGTCATAGCGAATGTATCAGTCCATTACTACACCTACCTGTTCTGGTAAAACACATTAATAGATGTAGAAGTGCGTAAAATCTTAACAACAGCCGCAGGTGGCGATAACAGCATTCCAGACAACATTAAATACAAACATATATCGCTCACTATTACATTTTCACGTGATTTTTTCACATTGCTTCGAATACAGATATTATGAATTTAGAAAAGGTTTAGTAATCAATGCGTTATGAACCAAAAATACATAATCTCACGCCCATATTCTCGAAGAGTTAGAAATGTGTTCCCATAAGTATAAGAAATAAGTACTAGTGGTCGCCTATTGATTGAAATTCGATCTTGAATCAGTTTTTTATATAACTTAGCTTTCTGCTCTCTTTTTCCATATAAACATCAACTATGCTACATCACACACACACTCCTCCGCGCCTGCGATTCGCCAAAAGGAATACTACGATTGCCCTTCACCAACCATATTACACCAACATTACGACATGTATCATTTTAAGTACCACGTTATAAAGGCCTATTTACGTGTATTAGGCCAAGTACCAGAGTTCGTGCTACTTCTGAGAAATTCTCAAAAGTAGCACGTACTTCTGAGAATTTCTTGCCAGGAAACTCTTACACTTTGTCCAGTTCGAGTATTTAACTAGAGAACTCATGTAAGTACAGCAGTCTCATTCACTACCAGAGCTCTGAGGCAAATCTTTTATTTGTTGAGAATAGTGTGTCTGTCCCCATAATACCTACGTGCAACAATAAAATAAGAGCCGGAAATGCTCATTGTTGCGCAAACGTTCAAAATAATTATATAGTTGGAATTGATAAAACTGAATAAATAAATAAAAATGCATAGATAGCGAGTAGTATAAGTCGTCGTTTTGCCACTGTCGGATGTCGTGGATTCGATCCTTACACAGGACAAAAGATTGTATCGTTGACAAATAGTTGTACTGGGTCTACGTATTTTTCTGTACGTTGTTTTATTGTTTCTAAAGTCTTTATTTTAAATTATTCTCTGAGGAAGAGGAGACTCCTATCAAGAAAATAAATTACGTAACACGGGTTATTGGCTCAAGGTATGGTAAAAACAATAGTACGTATGTACATGCTAAAAGACCCCAGTAATTATAAGAAATGCTCATTATGCACGGATACTTACCCGTCAAGGAGTCTCTTACTTACTTAGGTAAGACTCTTTATCACGAGAAATCTAAAACTAACGATAAGCATACTCAAAAATTCATTAGTTGATATTCCCAATACAGAGAAAACTTTCTTAAGTTATTCCTAACCATACATAAAGTTTTAACTCAACTTCGTCAATGTGCTTGCTTCCAACTTCTGACTGACATTTCACAGAAGGTATAAATATGCACACAAACAGGATGAAATCAGTCGCTCCAACACGAACATAAACAGATCGACGAGAGTACTGAAAAACAAATCCTATAACATGTTTGAAAGTCACAAAAACATGCAATTGATGCTTTGGTTTTTGTTATTTTTAAATAAACACTTTGAGCTTATTTACCGATCAGTATAAAACCCAATTTATGCACGCAAATACTCTTTACCCAGATGCACATTAATACAAGAATTTGCCTTTAATAGCTGTTATGTGCAGAACTCAAGTATGTTACCGATATAATTGTGTGTTCTGTTGGCGCTTTTAAACATCGTGTGGTAATTAAAACTTCATAAATGCAAAACATGTTGTGAAAACGCCCGTGACGTCAGTCTGTTTATTTGTAAGAAGCTGAATACTGAATGCTCATATTACCGAAATTTTAACAACATTTATAGTAACTTATGAGATAGCGGTATTGCAGCTTAAACCTGGTGCAGAGAAGCACACCATTCTTTTAGCAGCTCAGAGACAATTCATTGCTCTTGTAGTGTACTTTATAGTACGTAGAGCTTGACTCTATAACGCCAAATTATCCAAAATTAAACTCTCTAGATAGTTTCCAAATACCATCGTCGGTAGCCTAATAAATAAGGTATTACGTATGAATCGCACCCATTGCCCTACCAACCTAGAACAACACTTGTTGTGTTTGGACTCTGTATATGAATTACAAATTACAATATGGCTTCCTTATGATATTAGGTAGCTAACTCACTTAGTTCACATAGAATCATATAGAGGCGCTGTCGAACTAGACGTTCGGAACGGGGCCTAACACTCTCCCTCGTTATTAATTTAAAGGTCCAGCCGGGTTCGTGGTCTTCTAGTCCTGGTACTTCGACGTGTTTCTATTCTGGCCGGTATAGATGTACGTAGAGGCAAAGTAGGTGTAGGTGTAATCATAGCTGTTGTAGATTTAGATGTTTCAGGGCTTGGTTCCGTTAAGATATTTCCTAGCTTCTCAATTTCAGGGCTTGGCATGGGTGGAATCGATTCGCTTCTTGTAGGGTAATTTGTGTAGTTGTTAAGTCTTTTTCAGGTGATTTTGGTGTGTCTACATTTTTCTGCAGGTCTCTTGGTCTCATCTGATAAGTATCTGGTATCTTAGTGTTCTTCCACAAGCATGCAGTCTTAATGATTTGATCAACATGTCTTTGGTGTCTTCTTTCATCTACTTCTAGCTCGTAATGTAATTTCTCTTTCCTATCTATTATTTGACCAAATTTCCATTTGTTGCTGTCATACATTTTTATTTGGACTTTATCTCCTCTTTGAAACTCCTTGTTTAACTCTATTTCTTCATAACTATAATTTCTTATTCCTTGTCTTCTTTTTACTAAGTCAATCCTTGTTCTGTATATTCTCTTAAACATCATTTCTCCTGGACTTAACCCTGTAGTACTGTTAGGTGTTTTTCTATACATCATTAAAAATCTTTGCAGTTTGTCTTGAAAAGACCCATCTTCATTACTCATTGCTTTCAGCTTATTCTTCAAAGATTGCACATATCTTTCTGCTTGGCCATTTGTAGATGGGTGTAATGGTGCTGTAAATTTGCCTAGATTCCGTTTTCCTTTAAGAATCTTTGCATTTGATCTTTCCTTCTGATCTAAATTGTCTTCCATTGTCAGAGACTTGAGTTATTGGTAGGCTAAATGTAGTGTATAGCTTTTTTAGAATGTTGATAGTGGCTGTGGTTTTCTACGTGATTCTATGTGGTTCACATAGAATCACGTAGACGCGCTGTCGAACTAGACGTTCGGAAACTCCATCCCTATCGGGGCCTAACAACACTCGTAACACCTTAGTATACTAACTCTTGTTAGCCTTCAATTAATAATAATACTAGTAACTTGTAAAGTAAATTCCTAGTAAACTTTGGTGAAAATAGAATGGAAATAATCCCTAAAGATATGCTGAAACATCACGAAAGTAAATAATCATAGTCCAGAGTGCACGTCCTTGTCGGCAAGACGCTAGTGGCCTGACCTACCCGCTGCCATGAATGTAAAGATAGCAAGTTATCAATTCAAATGCAAGTCAACAAATAGGATGTTGAAGCTGGCGCAAAATGATATATGGACGCCAAAAATACGTTTATTTTAACTTATTGATATATTGCAAGGAATGTAAACGAATGATGATGAATAACGATATAACAAGACCTGGTACTCTCAGATTGAGTTATATTATTACAAATGCTCTTAACGATATCCTACATAATAGGTACGCATATATTAGGTAAGACAGTTGTGCGCGTCTGGCTCACCACTAAATGTATAGACGATCGCATCAGTCGGATAACTCGGTGAGGCAGTTATCAATACAAAACCATTTAGGTGCATAGATATGGATCTACCTCAATACCGATGCAGGCGTACATTTCGTAACAGCCCGTACCTACTATAGTATATATATGTATTACACGGCTTGTAGCAAATGTTTTTCGATTCAATTTGATTGATTTCAGTGCGAGCTTTAGAAGAGTAGGTACTATTTTCATGCAGCGCAAATAAAATTATTGTACCGTAGGATATTTTTGTTTACAGTCGCGCGACGTGAATAGTTGTTTCAATCTCAATGTAAACAAATATTTTACATGTAAGCTCGTAAAGTTCTAGATTATAAGTCTAGTTTAGATATAATCATAAAATACTTATTCTGCTAATTAGTAATAAAATGTACCGCAAATATTCTTTCCTATGTTTCGTATTACCTACCTTTGGTTCCAAATATCTTCAGAATAAGATCAGCTTCCAAAAATATCTTATTATTCAAAGATTCAGGTGGTAGGTAAATAACTAAGCAACGTTAGAGCGGCGCGTGGGCGCTCAGATACTTGGGTAATGAGCATCACCACCAGCTATTCTGGAACAAATAAAATAAATCTTATCTCTACCAAACACCAACTATTAAAATATCTGTTTTATTGTAATGAAGATATTTACACTTTCGTCTTTATTCTGTATAGTTTTTATTATTGTTGTGTATATATAATATTGCTTATGATATAAGATTTTGTTAACTTTACCGATAGATTAACGCATCGCGTCGCGTTTTATGTCAAATATACCCGTAGAATTCTACGGCGAGGCAAATAAGTAAGACATATTTTATAAAAAGGTTATAATCTCGTGCTGTGCGCTTGCGCTTTATTATATGTAGGTATGTATAGAATATGATTTAATGACCATGCAACATGGTTAATCCAACGCTGCAACGTTATCATTCTGGCGGGGGATAACGTACTCTACGTTGGCGTTAAAACTTCAAAATATTCTGTCCATTACGTTAAATGTAAAGTCTATCATTAAATCATACCTAAATATTTGAAAACTACTGAATTGGTGAACTGGATACTAATTTCAAGACATTTGAAGTATGTCTATCTAAACCAACATTTGGATTAGATTTTTACATGAAAATTTCAATAATTGGCACGTAATACCTAAAGCTTTCTGTGCCATGTTGGCATTTGCAATCCTGTTTTTTGTTTAATATTTAATCACGGGAACAAGAACATGAATAGCTTACACCAAGATGTTGCTATTTCTTGTTATAAGTAAACTAAGTATTACTGCAGCTACCAGAAACAGACGAGATCCTTAAACAACGGACTCTGGCAAACCTCTTAAAAAACTTAAATGAGGTGGTATCTACACTGAAGTTTGTGATAATGGTTAAATATTAAAAACATGACCGCTGACCATACCTACTACTTATAACTACGAATATTATTGTATCTATATGATTCCCAAATTAAGAAATATCTATCAGTCTTTACCACCAAACAGCACTAAGGATTTTAAGGTAAGGTGTCAGCAGACGTCGCAAATCAAAAAGGCCTAAGATTATACCGCTATTCCAAACATTTCTTAAGTCAACCGTTAAGGAGGAAACTAGTCTGAAAGTGTTCATGCGTCCCTCACAGCGTTATTTTGCGTACACGTATACCAGCTCGAAAAGCGTCGCATGGCGCTTGATTTTCACATATACCTACTGAGATCGATGGCTTTTGGTGATAGATGTATACGATCGGATACGACTGAACCATTCACACATGTAGACCGTAGCTAGAAGAGTATGAGTAAAGGAATTGCGTTTGCGACCGAGCAGAGCCCAGCTTACAAATCGCTACAAACACTGAGGACTAACATTTTTGACACCAGTGTGAAATGATATAGTCCATTCAATCTTAAGCGACTTCAAAGCAATATGTAAACGAATACCTTTGCTTACTCGAACTTAAAGAGATACTGCAAACGGAGCTGATATCAGTGCGTGCAGCTAAGGCAAAACAAAATATCTACAAGTGTACTCTGCTGTTCAAGCCGTTCTATGTAAACTTACATTAATATTGAATAACATAATCTCTCAATACTGTTAAAAGTTACCCAATACTTTGTAATAGGTACTACCCTACCGAAGTCTGTCTTGAACCACATAAGCAAAAGTTATGCTAAGTCTCTCTGTACTCTCAAAGCTTGTACCGCATTTTCAGATCAAATTAGTAGATAAAAATTTTATAATTAACAATTGTTTGTCGTTTGGGACTTGATCACAGTCAATAGACGTATTTTAATGCAATTTCGTTTGGTAAACCACAGGCAGAGAGAGATACATTATAAAAATGTATGTATATGTGACTCGGTGTGGATTTTATTAATTATAGGTTACTTTATTAAAATAATAAAACTGTCTCTATTTGTTATATAAATAATATTGCGTAGTAACTTTAACCCCGACCTAAACGGAGACTTACATATCATAACAAACTCTAATATCTACGTTTAGACGTTTAAAACATCGTATTGAGTGTATTTAGATTTGGAATTTGCAGATATAGATAATAATAATTGTTGATTGTAATTGTTAATGCAATTAGGCTATTGTCTGATGGGCTTGTCTTTCAGAATGACTTGTGTAATGGAACGATAAACTTAAAAAGACATAATTATTATCGTTTATAATAAGATATTATTATCAACTTATTTATAATGGATTTAATTTCCAAAAAGGGAATAGAGCTGCCATCTATACGTTTTTACTATGAAATAACGTCGCGCACCGTCAGTCGTAATTTGACCCAGACTCAAACCCGAGCTCTCTTTTATTAGACATCTCTGATGGTGGCTTGTTTAGACTATTCACGACAGATGGAGCCACTGAGTTTGTAGTGAACAACTTTTCGTTTACCTCCTATCAATTAATGCAAACCAAAAATAGGTAGGTAACAAGTATTTCTGATAGATTACCTACTACAAATTATAATCTGACTTCAAAATGTAAATAATTTAGGTGTACATAGTGTAACGATTTGTTTTGAAAAACAAATGGCAGATGCCTATAAGCAGATCTCATTAAGCGTTATTATTGGCAATGCTTTTAGATGATTGAAATGTATGAACATCATGAGTGGATGCGCCAAAGGTCGTGGCCCATCGACGATCGTTAATGAAAATCTATCGATCAAACAGATCAAGATCGCATCCGGGCGCGCGGCGGGTGCGCAGAGTTATTCCCAGAGCGCGGCGCGGCGCGGCGAGGGCGGGGGCGAGCGGGCACCGCGCTCAGTGTGTCGGCGCGAGCCGCCGCCGCCATGGGCAACCAGCACTCCGCCTCACACAATATTCACAAGCCCAGCAAAAACGTGCGCTGGAAAACTGCAGGTAAACCATCCTGTCATAAACCGACGCCCGGAACCCCGCGGCACCTTTCACGTGTGCACATAGTGATACGAGGCTGTGTGATAGTTCTATTTTTAAAAAGACTGCGCGCTGCGATTCCTAAAGCGTGGCACAACAAAACAAATCGTAAGACCGTCCGCGTTCGTGTAACGATTATCACGCGTCTAATTTTGAAAGGCGTTTTATGCCAAATGGCTTATACCGGCAGCACAGTTACCGAACAAAGGTTAACGCCCGACTCGACATATTTAATTTAATGCAAAGACGATCACAGGTAACAGTGAAACTCGTCTCGTTTTCCAGGACGACCCGCGGTGCCAGGCAAGCCGGATATCATACCGATCCTGTCGGATGAGGAGCCGAACTCGATCACGCTGCGCTGGGCGGCGGCGACGCACGACGGAGGCGCGCCGCTGCTCGGCTATCAGGTGGAGTGCAACCGGCTCGGCTCGCCGGACTGGATCCGCACCGCGCCACCCATCGTGCTGCGTCCTGAGCTAGTGCTCACCGGCCTCGATCCCCCTTATCGTTATCAGTTTCGAGTCGCAGCGCTCAATGCTGTCGGGCGCTCCGACTACAGCGAACTCTCCGACGTACTCACGGTTAGTTCGGACCGTCTTCACCATGAAGCACCATTGTTTCTTCAACACTTAGAGGATCTGACCGCCCTCGAAAACGACAAAACCGAATTCCGCGTTGCTTTCGCTGGGATTCCTCCACCTACAATAGCGTGGTTCAAAGATGATTATGAAATTTTCAGTAGTAGAAGAACAGCGATCACTACAAGTGACTCAACGAGCTTGCTGGTCTTCCATCAAACTCTACCGAGCGATGAAGGAGAAATAAAATGCACAGCGACAAATCGTAGTGGACATGCGGTTACTAAAGCTCGCCTGTGCCTCGAGGCTGCACCGAAGTTGCGATATCCGCGTCAATATGAAGATGGTCTGTTGTACGAAATAAACGAAACTGTATTCTTAAAAACGACGATTGTCGGAAAACCGACACCAGTTGTAGAATGGCGACACGACGGCCAGCCTATAGTGGTGGACGACCGCGTGGAGATCTCCAACACCCCAAAATTTTCGATGCTGAAAATACACTCAGCACGAAGGAGTGATCGTGGGGAATATCAAATACATGCCAAGAACAGTATAGGTGAAGACACAGCTGCTTTCTTGGTGACCATAACAGCACCACCCGACCCTCCACAGCGAGTATATGTCACGCGACAAGTAGACAAATCTGTTACTCTAGACTGGGAGCCTCCTGAAGACGATGGTGGCTGTCGCATTGGCAATTACGTGGTGGAGTATTATCGCAACGGGTGGAACGTGTGGCTGAAAGCGACAACAAGCCGTAAAACGAATGTAACTCTGTTCGACCTGATCGAAGGGAGCGAGTATCGTTTCCGTGTTAAAGCTGAAAGCCCATACGGAATGAGCGCGCCTAGCGTGGAGTCTTCGCCGGTAAGGATACCAGGGCGGCCGGTGGATATGGAATTCTTAGCAGTGGAATCGAAGATTATTAACGAGGTGTTGACGCGCGAGGAAGGTGGTGCCGATGCGCGGGTGTCGCCGGCGCCTCGACGGAAGCGGACCCAGACGGCGCCGGCCGAGCCGGAGCCTCCTCGCCGCCAGGCACGCCGCTCGCCGGCCCGAGAACGTTCGCTCGGTCCCGAACGCTCAGGCAGCAACGAGTTCATGCTTGTACTCTACCCGGACTCGCAGAAACAAATGGAAACCTCTGGTAAGATTGTTATTCATTACTATTTATTAAACGTAGTCTAACTCATAACAAATGCAGCTGTTAAAAGCGTTTAACCTGTGCAGTTAAATAACTTATGACTTTGATGAATCGACTGAAATACTTCAAAAAATAAATAACTGCTTTCAACCCTGCTCTATGCATAAATCCATACTAATATTGTCATTGCGAAAGTAACTATGTGTTTAATGAAGCAATTTTAATAAAATTGAACATGACAATAGTCTAGAAACTTCAACTAAAATAAAAGCATATTCAGTAGTAACAGTAATATCCAGGTACTTACCAATAAAATATAACTTGGGGTTAAATTCTTTGGAAAATATCAACATTTCTGTTTAGTTAATACTCACTATAAGAGAGACTGAGTTCAGACCTAAACATGTATATTAGACATATAATAATGCCTCTAGTCACTATGTGTCCTTTGGATTTATGTATCTAATAATTATATTACATAAAAGCCATATAGAACAATGAAAACCTGCTTGCTAATATTATAAAAGATAACTTTGATAATTATATAATAAATTTAAGTATTTCCCCAAATGATCTGCATATGTATCTACTTAATAATTTACTGAACTACATCCTAAGCTACTGCGAATTCACCTTAAATTATATTTGTAGACATGTGATCGAGACTGTGGGTTCGAATCCTACACACCACGTTACTGGCCTGAACATACGCCTATCTCAAGTATTTTGGAGCACCTCCAAATAAAAAGTTTTTAAGAAAGGCAATTGCAACTTCTTTTATTTTGGTAGCCGCATTATTATCCTAAATGACCAAACACAACAAAAGTCTTAAAGGCACCTCTAATAAGCAGTTGATAACATTACAATTCTTGATAATAGCTGCGTTATAATTATATTGCAAATATATATAAAGAATGTACAAAAATTAAACCATGTTACCGTGGCGCAATTTGTTTGCAAGCGATTCGATTTCAGGTTCGACGCCCGTATTGCACAAACTGCTATAAAATTGTCAGTAGCAGCACGGGGTCGGGCAATATGCTCGATAGACGGCAGTCTTATCGTAGAGCTTAAACATAGCTGGCGAATTCATATGTATTACATCGACATCAATGGTGCCAATATAATCCAAAAGGGCAGGTAGCGGTCTGTTTACCTCTGTCGCATTATATACGCACCATGTGATTACATATGCAAATTATAGGTATAATTATTAATTATGTTTTTCCAAAAACATTATCATAAATTGTTACGTTATCTTGAATAGAAATCTAAAGCATATCATTGATAACCCACTCATACGTAACAGCAAGTTAATGAGAATTTCCATCACAGTATCTAATAGTACGTAACTATAATGATCTGTTTTGTACTATAGAAACCACTTAGTATATGTATATATAAATATTAATGCAGATTAGTAAATGTAGAAACTGCATTAAAATTGTAGCTTTTCATTATAATAGACCCCAAACTAAATGTATATTTTGATAAAGATTAAGCTGAAATTCTTTTTTAAAACAATGACGACGACTGACTACGTTTTGACTACCTGAAAGATTACATTAAAAAATAATAATGATGGTTAATTGTTTATTAGCAATGTCTAAATGAATCAAGATACAATACATGTAGGTAAAGCTCCACAATAACCGTAGACGCGTGTGTATTCGTTAGAGGACTCATGCATCTATAAATAAAGACCAACCAAAGCTACAAGTTGAACCGAACTGCTCGCGTTAACATAACAGGCAACGTAAACGTGTGTTGTTGATCGCATCAGAGCTTCTGCGAAATTTACATGCAACAGAACATTTGCGAAATAAAATCTATTTTCAGCACTACATTCAGCAACTATTATTAAACTTTGTTTAACCTTTGAATGAAACACTTAACTTTTACTTACATAAACAATGTGCACGCTTATTTTAAAGAACAGTACTTTACATTACTAAAATAAAATGCGAAAATAGCCTAAAGCGAATACAATATAAATCGAGCGCTTAAACTAAATTTGTGTACAGAAACGTTAATAAAGAGTGAAAAACTTTAATATATAATTTATTTTTCCGTTTCAGAAAAAAGACAATCCATTCAAATAGATTTGGATGATCTTTCGCCGCCACCGATATCGTTCTCTGCGCCTGAGCTAAGTTCGCGTTGCGTGATTCCATTCAAGGCGCTCCGAAATGCCGTCAGCTCTTCACAACTGCTCCATGAACGGGCAATGGCACGATTCCGCAAAGCTGTAGCCATGAAAGAAGAACAAACAAAGAATAAAGAGGAGTCACGCTCTAATCACAATACTGACATTCCGTATAACACTAGCTACGATCATGACACCGTGACCAATGATCGAGACATGACTAAATCTCCCGAACTATTACCAGAAATAAAAGCAAAATCGCCAGAGATTTACATTAAATCAGATTCTGTTGAAGACGCTGAGTACAAATATAACTCCCGTCAAGAGTCTCAGGATTCTGAAACATCGGCGCATAAATGGCAACAAATTTCTTTTGACGAAGACTACACAGCTAGTACTGTTTCTACAGACGAAGAATATTCAGATGACGGTAGCCTTAATGGAGATTTAGATAGAAGAAGTCAATACTCAAACGAAGATGAAACATATAATCCTAGGGACAAAATGGCCTGTCGCTCACCGCTAAAAGAAGCTGCTGAGGAAGTGGAAGAAGAAGAAGACCTCTCCGAACATGAACCTCTTAAGCCGTTGCCTTTACCTGACCCTAACTTCGTTCCAAAACCAATATTAAAACGACGAGAACCTGACATTGTCAAAACCAAACAGACTTTAGATATTGGTACTCCACAAACAAATGAGAAATCCAAATCACCAAAATTGACAGAGAAGTCCAAAAAAGATGAAAGGCTAACAATATTCAAAAAGATCACAAAGATGCCCGGCCAAAAATCTTTTCAGTTTCCAAAATTCGTCAATAAAAAAGAACTCACAAAAGTTGAAGAAACGCCTAACGAAAATACTAAAACTAATAAGAAAACCGAACCTGTACAAGACAAAGTTAGCGATGAAGGCAGAACAGTTATCGACTATTACACAAATATAGTAAAAGAATATGGTGGTCAGAAGAAATCTACAACTCCAACGTACCTCAACACAGAAGAATTAAAAGCAGTCGCTGAAAAACAGCAAACTGAAACAAAACAAAATAATTTTGTGGAAAATAAAGCAATAAAACCGAAGAAGCCAGTCAACAAAACAAGTAACAATAAAGTGACACCTGCCAAAGCTAAAGCTAACCCCGGTGATAAATCAGTAAAGGCAAAGCATCCACCCAATACCGATAAAAAACAATTAGAAAAGAAAGGCTCAACCGCAAATGCACCGCGTCCTAAAACTCCAGATCAACCCAACAAAACACCAAAGAAATACACTCAACAGGTCATCTTGAGAAAGACTGAACGAGCTACTATTGTAATTCCTATAAATTACCAAGAGCTTGAAGAAAAAGCCAAGATTAACGTAAGATCGGCGATTGACTATACGGTAGACGTTTGTCTACTACTTTTAGCGTTTTGGGTATATTTTTTCAAAGACGAGAGACTTGCCATTCCCTTCCTGATACTAATCATATATCGACAATTACAAGAAACACTCCTGCAGAATATACCCGAGTGGTTCGAACGTCATACTCCTAGCTGGCTCAAGATGAAGACTTCTTGACCTTACCCAAAAGACATGCTGTGCGATAATCTGGTTGAATTGTGAGCTATGTATGCTGTGTGATATTGTGAACTTAATTGTTTTTAATAATATAAACTTACACTTAATTCATACTAAACGTAAATTGTCTAAAACTAGGAGGCGACGACTTGACAAATCCATATTTCTTAAAAATACATTTCTTAAAAATATTTTTTCACAAAATTAACATGTTTAAGTCAATTATTAAGTCACTACCAAAATTTGTACGTTCTATATCTCAATTTAAACTACCTAAATCAGACTGTATCCCGTTCATACCGCATCGAAAAGTGTTAGACCCAAGGACATGTGCTCGTAGGGATAAAGGTCTTGTCTTAGGTATATATTTAAATGAAAATGTTAATGGCGAGCAAGCTATGCTCACCCCCAGTGCTAAGAAGTACAATGAACAAGTAGAAGGGAAGTTGTGGAAATGCCTAAAGCTAACTCCGACACCCAAACTTGGTGAATGTAGGGTGTTTTACGATGTGGACCCTATGTATGCTTACGTCGCAGTCGCCGGTCTCGGGAGTGAGTGTTTACATTTCAATGTAATCGAGCAATTACACGAAACCAAAGAGGCTATA
This sequence comes from Catocala nupta, assembly GCA_963675205.1. Lineage (NCBI taxonomy): Eukaryota > Metazoa > Arthropoda > Insecta > Lepidoptera > Erebidae > Catocala > Catocala nupta. The sequence goes on from OY776078.1 coordinate 14,428,709, forward strand.
CGAATCGCAGCAGCTGTCGGTGCGGAAGCACTTCATCCTTTCAATCCGAGACAAATACACGTAGAGTCATTCGGTAATGCCGAAGTAGCGGCAGAGGGCGCTAGTCTCGCCATATGGCAGTTTAATGAATATAGAACAAGTCTAAAAAAACATACAGTACATCCGAAACCGCATTTACATCTTTACGACAACTGTGACGACCAAGGGTGGAAAATAGGAGAGTTAAAAGCGGAAGCACAAAATTTGGCTCGATATTTACAAGAATTGCCTGCTAATGTACTAAATCCTACAAAATTTGCTAAAATAGCAGTCGATCTTTTATGTGACTTAGATATAAACGTGGAAGTGAAAACTAAGGGCTGGGCTGCTAATCATGAGATGGGTGGCTTTGTGTGCGTAGGGAAATCCTCCGTGGAGCCACCGCTGTATGTGGAGATCAGCTACTACGGCGCCGACGAGTGCACGCGACCCATAGTTATGATTGGTAAAGGCGTCACCTTTGACAGCGGAAGCATAGACTTGAAGGATCTTGGAGATCTGAGGTACATGAAGGGCGACATGGCCGGCGCGGCGTGCGTGTTAGCTATCACTAGAGCCGCAGCCAGACTCAGACTGCCCATCAATATCCGAGGCATTCTACCGCTATGTGAATTGATGCCGAACGGAAACAGTCCCAAATTTGGGGATGTTATACGAAACGCCAGCAATAAAACAATAAAATTAAGGTTACCGTCGCGTGAAGGACGACTTCTAATCGCAGATAGTTTAGTTTACGCACGAAACTATTGGCCCAAATTTATCATAGATATAGGTACTATGTCGAAGGAGCTGATAAATTTCTTAGGAGGCGCAGCGTGTGCTTGTTACACAAATTCGGAAGAGTTATATCGTTATATAGAATTGGCTAGCAGTGAGACCGGAGATCGAGTATGGCGGATGCCGCTATGGAAGTTTTATGAGGATCGTGTGAAAGATTCCCAGTGTGCAGATGTGGCGAATACGGGACGAAATCTCCACGGCGACTCTCCCAATTGCGCTGCGTTTCTAAAACAATTCGTGCAGGACAGCAAATGGATCCATCTAGACACTTACAACGTCGGGTACACCAAGGGCTCCGACTTCCCTTACCTCAGACGGGGCATGACAGGCAGACCTACGCGCACCGTTATCGAGCTCTTACATCAAATGATAGCCGATTCCAAATTATAACTAAGTATTAAATGCTTTTAGGTAAAACAAATTGTGTAGTAAGTCGTGCGTAAACTATACTTTTTCGATATTAATTATATTTGGCAAATAATAAATCTTTTAACATTAGATGGTTTTATTAAATTTTCAATGAACAGAAATGAGTAATGGTTGCAAAGAATGCGTAACAGTGTGATTATCTTGTAATAATTACAACATTAGTTATTTAGCGATTGCTTACACATGAGTGGGCTTTAGTAATGTTCGCGTAGAGCGTGTTTACGCGCGCATTCCCTAAGTTCCGTCACGAGGTGTAGGCACTTGAGCGGCGTGTGCGTGTGAGAGGTGTAGCAGAGCTGCAGTGCTGTCCGCTGCGCGGCGCACGGCAGCACGGGCCGTGCCAGCTCTTCGCTCAGCCCGCACGCCATACGCTCCAGCGCCCACGTGCACTTCGACATCTCACAATAGTGCTCCCGCAACATCTCAACTACTGCTCCCTCCACACACCCGTAACAGTTCTCGTGACACGCGATCTCTTCATCTGTTTCAGAAGTTAAATGTTTCCTACTCTGTTCATCATTGTTCTTAAACCCTAACAATAAAGATTTGAACACACGAGTAAAAAAAGAAAATAAAGATTCCGATGACGGCAACATGTTTGATATAAAAATCGCTATGGTTTGGTGACAGATTTAAATTAAAAAAAGGAGTTGATTAGGTATATCCTTTTATTTGAATAAAAATAATATTTTAGGAACATTTATGGCACATTAAATAATTATTAAACTTATACAGTATTTAAAATAAATTCTTTAGTATCATGTTCATTGCAATCCATTAAACAATTTCATATTTTCTTTTACAAGTTAACCAAGAAGTTTCTTACATAAAAAAGAGTTGTTCTTTATAATTTTATTATAACTAAAGATAGCACAATTAATAGTTTATTAATAATTGTTAACACATTACTTACATTCAACGCATATAAGCAATACGGAAACGCGGCTCATAATTGTATTTGTAAATTGGAATCATCATATTATATAATACAAATTCTTTATTTTAACAATTATACAATACACAGTATAAATAAGTAAACTATAATAAAACATGCCACTATAAAAATATTGCAATTACTCGCTATTACAAAAATAAATGCAAATATATAATATAATTACTTATAATAATTTTACGAAAAATGAGTTACAAAATGGCACATATTTTTCATCAAATAATATTAAAATAAAAATGGAAAAGCTTATAACATATAAACATTAGAGCCATACGTATGTTACCAATAAAGTAAATTTTAATTATAACAGTTAATTAGTAAAAGAGTATATATAATATTTCCTGAATTAAAATACTACAGAAAAGAGTGAATGATGGTAGATCTGTACCATAATACTAATTTGAGGTGAAGTTTGGTTAAATACTATGGCTTGCACTTGAAATCATATATAAGTACCACAAAGAATACGTACCGTACGTCTTGCCACTAAGATATGCCAAATACTTTAATAAATGGCTATACATAGACGTGGCGACAATGTACTAAGTGTACATTTTATAAACAGATACGAGGTCGTAAAATCAAAATATCATCAACGCCAATTATGCTAAGGAGATTCTGACGTTTCATTGCCGATTAAGATAATATATGATACAAAAAACGAATTCTATTTAGAACGCTGCCAATCATTAGTTTATATTTACATGTACTAGGGATAAACATACGGCTTCGACCGCACAAATTGAGAATATAAACAATACAATATACAGGTAAATGTAATAGCGCAGTTTGGTCGCAAGTTCCATAGCCACATAGAACACATACCTATATAAACTACGGAATGTTATGCATGTATATTATGTCCAAATTTGTAACTATAATACCTTCAAAGCACATAAGACTAAGTGCGATATATGCGTTTTTACGATTTCTCTTCATCGGTTCGCGACTCGTATTTTGACAATCACAAAAAGTACACTTTATTCAAAATAATAACTAAAATTCACATCCTTTATATAACACATTCTGGCCCATTAATATATATATATATATAAGCCCAGTTAAGTTCAAATGGTTTATATATTCCAATATCAAACAAGTTCATTCACCTTTTGATTACCAGTACACCGACACTTATATTCGTATTTTATCTAAAGATCACGAAAGCAGCGAGACCTTCTGGGGCACTCGTAATTGAGTGGATGTTTAATCATTTAATGCACACAAGACACAAGTATTTTACGAACCCATAATAGTTTAGACGAGTAGGTATGCGACAATGGATGCGTGACATTGATGCGTGATCGCTGACAACTGCCAACTATGTTATGGACGCGATAATCGAGACGGGAGCACACCGTGACGGGACTTTCGACGCTAATGAATGTTCGTCACCGATCAACTGATACCAGCTAGAATTGATGAACATTTGTTAACGCATTCCTGACAAAATATGTGTTATTCTTTGGAAAATTGTAATAGAAAGATTCATTGAAAATCTCTATAGAAATAACAAGTAATTGGTAGTATACGATATTGTTGTGTAACCATTATATTCTGTTAAAGTAAATCAGCAAAGGAATGTAGTTAGTACTCATTTGCTAGTTTTCTCAGACGACGAAACAATATTGTTAAAAAGCCCCATTTTCAGTCAATGTGCGAATAGATTTAGGCAAGCGAACGTTAATACATACGATATAAAAACAACAACTGCTTTGAAAGTTCCTTCAACGTTGTACGGAGAGGAGCATAGAATACGAGCTATTGTTCAAAGCAAGTAAGGCCTCGTTGTATTGAAACGCTTATTTTATATTTCAAGCAAACATCGCCGTTGTAACATGCTAGCTCAGATCAAGACATCCGCTCGACACGGTAGTGGAAACGCCGCTTTAAACAACGCGCTCCGCAGGTATTTATTTTTATGTCCAGCTGTCAAAACACTTTACGTCGCTGTAGAGAAGCGATGAGGGAATAAAATCTGTAGTTGAATAAATAAAGTCGAAAACCTATTATTACCGAAAGTAAAAAACAAAAAAGTTTAAGACTCGATACCTACTATTTAGATTGCACAGATTTGGGGCTGATGACTAGTTTATATTATCTTTTCAGAGATATCTCTGAGCCTAGCGTACAGTTGTGAGTTCAACCGTTTTGAAAAGCTGTTGAATTAATTTTTGAAATACGACCATAAAACATTTACATATATTTTTCAAGCATTTATTAACCTAAGACAAGATTATGGCGTACCGATTTTCATCTTTAAATATGAGCTAAGTTGTTATATCTAGTATTTGTACTATCTGTACCCACAATACTTGGAGTGGAAAGTTATATAATTATATGAGACTCCTTTATAGCTAACTAAAACATCTACGCTGTCCAGATCACTAAGTATAAATTGAATACAGGGTGCAAACCCATAGGTACATATTATTAAAGTAATCCATATACATATTCGCCATTATTTTATCAATACACAGTAATATTTGAAAATCCACTCGCATAGCCATAAAATAATATCAATTAAAATAACTAAGCGCACTATTAGTAAAATGTTTTTTTTAATCACGAATATCTTTGGAATTAATTTGGATCAAATTGACTACAACCATAATCATCTAAAAATATACTTATATGCTACGTTTAAATACGGCTTACAGCCTAAATGCGGCAGAGCCTCAAAACATAGATTAAATTTTAGAAGACGAGACTGATATAGCAACAGCCTCAGTATTAGTCTAACTTATGAAACAACAATATCTGCTCATATCATACATTAAAACATTTACCATTGGAAAACAGTCGTTTAAAGTTCATTTTTGGAACGAAAGTATGGAGGTGGTTCGGCGACAACGTCAGAGTCTTCGGTATCGCTGATGTAGCCTTCCTGGCCTGTGTAATGTGTTGGGTTCACCAGGAGAGGAGCCGCTGAATAAGCTTGGATATTCCGAGTAGGAAAGTTTGCCTTCCAAGTTTCACTGAAATGAACAAGAGCGCTCATTGTTACCCTTCTAATTTATATTTTGGTAACTTGTAAATATGTAATTTCAGAGCATTATATTAACGACGACGGCGACAAAAAGTCGTGCTTCACATAAATGTGCTGGCGTAGCCGACAAGCAGTCGCCTCGCCTTTGCTAAGTGCTGTGGGTTCGAATCCCACACAGGACAACGATATGTGTGATCCACAAAATGTTGACACAACACAAGGTTTATAAAGCCGCCACGATAAAAAGAAACATTTTATTGCAGCTGTTATCTCGTATTAAAAACTAAATAGACATCAGTCAAAGAAAATGCGCAGTGATCCTATAAATAAATATCTACTTTTACTTACTTAGGATGTTGATCGAACATTATAGGAAGGAACTCGTCGACGGGCAACACATTGTCCAGAGGTCTAGCATCAAGGAGTTTACGCGCACCGCGCTCTGTGATCAGGTAACCCAGCGTCCAGTAAGAGTAAAGAGGTTTGGTCGTGTGCTGGGTAACATATTCTTCCTCATCGTCTAATAAGATCTTACGGCCGATGTAACTGAAATAAAATCTAATCTGATATATACCATTACAGGTAAAACCGACAGATATGTGATACAGCTGACAGTGACACAGTTGATATGCTTAACCTTTTGAGCGCCACGGTCTTATATAGAAAACAATCGTTTCCGTGCCCTCCACGCCACGTCTTTATTAGAAGACAATTTCTAATCATAAAATGTACGAAAATATACATAAAAGAATTAGTTTGACGACTCGATGAACCACTACGCGGTTAGCGTAACCAACTGCCACGCCTGAGGTCGAGGGTTCGATTCTCGCACAAGTCAAACATTTGTGTGCATGAACATTGACGTTTGTCTTGGTCTGGGTGTTTCTATGTATAATATGTATGTATTTACAAAAAGAAAAGGATACATGTATGTTTATCCATTGTCTAGTACCCATAGTACAAGCTCTGCTTAGTTTGGGCCAGATGGTGTTGTGTGTGTGATAGAATATTATTATATTACTAGTTTTGCCCGCGGTTTCACCCGCGTAAGCCCCGTTCCTGTGGGAATATCGGGATAAAAAGTAGCCTATGTGTGAATCCAGGTCTCCAGCTATTTACATACCAAGGCCGGTCGGTCCAATAATTTTTGCGTGAAAGATTAACAAACATCCATACATCCATACAAACTTTTGCGTTATAATATTAGTAAGGATTAAGCTGACTACAATTAGAAGCTGATTATCTATAAACCTCAAGTAGCAAGCTTACACGAAATCCTTGTACACTTACACCAAATCCCAATCCAGCTCCTTAATCTCGTGTAGAAGCTGTAGGAACCTGTTGCGGAAGTACGGCACGAAGTGGATGTCATCTTCCAAGATCAACGTAGTGGCAAGCTTTTTCTCGACGATCTGCCCAAATAAATAGTATTCTCAGTATATTAGTTCTTTTGTTGCAGATTTACCCTCCAGGTGACGGTAATTGCAAATCGGATATTTGACTGGACTTCATGTATTATTTTCTGACACGTCAAGTAAAAAGAATAGCTGTGAATGTCTTCTCATATGCTCTATGCTCCTTGAAAAAACAGTTGTATGTCAATTTACAGATGAGGCTTAATAATTTTATCAAAATATCGCCGCCATTTAATATATTTTCAAAATTTAATGATGTAATAAATATTTTGATTTTAGAACATTAATGTGTAAATATAAAATGGTAACCTTTTGTTAAGCTGGTCAAATGACGCTTGTAAGTTTGATAAGTCACAAGAAACGCCACTGTTATCGATAAAAATAATTAGTTATTATCACGGCATTTATATACACTTTGGACTATAATGTAATCTATACCTAGTTATAAAATAAAGAGTTTATAGTTTATTTGTTAAAAATGATCGTAAGGAAAATTCTTTAGCGCTAATAAATCGAATTAAAAAAGAATATGCTTATTCTAAGAGAGCAATAATTAAACTACTAAATTTTAATGACGTATTGTACACTATGTTTTAAGGAATGATCATGCCTGAATATCATCATCGCAGTTATAGGTGCTATAAAATAAGGCAATTATTGCCCAGCCAGGTTGCCTTTACCTGGCACTGCAGTTATTCCCTTATTTAGGTCACTGATCCTTCGGATTACAACAAAATGTCTTGTTCTTAGCAACGGACATTAAAGACATTCAAGTTAAAATATAACATACTAGCTGTCCCGACAGAAGTTGTCCTGAACAGGCGAAAAAAAAAAAACCTTGTGTAAACCATCCTTGAATACACTTGAACACACACAAAAAAATTGATTCAAATCGGACCAGCCGTTTAGGAGGTGTTTAATTACAACGAAAAGTGGCATTGATTTTTATATATATAGATTTCTAGAGACTTGTAGTACTCACCTCTTCCCAGATGTAGTAATGACTTAGAAAGCACCCCACTTCACCTGCTTTCATGGGCCTGTAATCATAATTGGCGGCATTAATTATTCATCACTAAACTAGAGTTCATTAGTATAATATTTAAACCAATTGAGCTCCATGTTTTTTAAAAGTGAACCAAATCTAAAACCCATACAAACACTTGCTTTTACCTTTTATGATATGGATCTTCATAGTTCGGCATGAGTGTTATCGCCTGGTCTTTTAAATTATCCATGTCCAAATTTCTACAAAAAAGGAAGAATATTATGATATACAATCATACATGCTTTGTATGCATATCTCTAAAACTGACAAGCTACCTACTAGTAAAATAAAAACAATCAGCCTTGTAAGATATGTGGGAGATATTATTATGTACTCATGACTGTAAATATTAAAAAACAATTCAATTTCTATAACCAATAACATAACACTAACCTGCCGTCAATAGCCCTGAAATGCTTTACATCCATTCCAAGTTCTTTGAAGCTCATCTCCATCAGGTATCTTCTTTCAGATCTACGATCAAGATTGATCATGTATATCTCACTGCAGCCAAACTTCCATAGTTTAGGGTACTGTACATATTCCAGCAAGTCCTTTTCCACTGGTATAGGACTACCTCGTCCGATTGCCTCAAGTTTTACATTGAGAAGTTGTTCATAGTCACTGATCAGGTCGTCATTGTCTTCAAGAGGAACCGGTACGAAGCCATACAGCTCTTCATTACATATGATTAATTTAACTCCTGTAAACATAAAAAGAATTGCTATATAGAAAAAAGGCACTAATACTGCACTCTTTTTAGAATAAAGAATTAGCCATAAAGGTTGGGTATGAGATAAAAATATCTCTATTTAAAATGAAAGTGAGAAATAAATTTTGTAACAGCTAAAATTTGCAATATCTGGTCCTTGATCAAGCACCCCAGGTGCTGCATTAAACAGCATATTACATATTTTATTTGTATACCATATATTAAATTATAATAAGAATCTGATTGCTATGAGAAAAGATAATAGCCCTTTACATAAACCAAGTAAACTGTATTTAGCACACAAATTAAAGGCCACATAGAGTAACAGTATGGTATGACATTAAGCAGGCTATGTCCTTGATAGCAACGGACGCTAACAACCCTAAGTGGTCGAAACAATAAAATAAAAACCATTCTTATGCGTAAATTAATAATTAAAAATTAATTTACCATTGCGTTTAGCATTCACAGCAAATGCTATGATATCATCTTGAGGCCCGTCATAATTTCGTATCTTCTGAGGATCATATGTCAGCACATCTGAGGATATAGCCTTCATATATATCAGCACTGCAGTATGTACCATTGGGACATTGAAACAGCCAACTTGTTCTCGCTTTTGTATGGGTTTGTAGTCATCAGTTCTCTTGTAGTAATACCTTTCTGTCATTCCACACCTACAAAATTTATTTAATATTAAATATGATAAACAGATTATAAGAATAATATAGTTCTTTTATGTTATGCATGTCACATAGAAGGTAATCCAGGCTATGTCATAACCATATGACCAACAACAAGGCCAAGAGTAAACAAAAACAAAATGTTATTCATCAATCAGTTTGCCATTGCTTTGTGACAATTGAAATAGACACCAAACAAAAAAATTAACTAAACATGTAAAATTTTAATTTTATGGAATTGATAATTTTGTTTCTTTAAATATTACACTAAAGCATATACTGTGTATGAAAAAGATACAGAATACTTGCATGTACTACTCTTAAACATTTCATGATAAGTTGCTGATGATTGTGAAACATATAAGTGCAGACATGGAATTAAGGTTTGGCAACAATTACTGTAAATAGCAATATAATAATAAAAAAGACATTGGACATGCAAAGAATACAGAATTTACTGTATAAACTCCAATTCATTCAGTTTTCTTAAAGAATATTAATATGCATTATTCATAATTCATATCACAAATATAATTACGTTTATATTTAAAGCTGACCTTATGATCATGATTGAATGCCCATGTTACAAAATGTTATTAGGATTTTCTGTCATGCAATTCTCAGTGGATCTCTCTTAGCGCCAGCACTAGATAGGGCAACACCCAAAAAGCCAAATGCAGAATATAATTTCCAGTGCAGATGTGGAAAAATTGAACCAGAATATAAAAAATTTGAGAATTACTATTTGTTAATATGTAACCAAAGTAGAATTTTATTAAAGTGAAAGCATGGGCGTCAAAAACAAACTCACTCTAGCCTGATCAAGTGCAAGAGCCGGCGCTGATTATATGGCACGTGAAACATGGCTGATGTGTATAATTCACTGTTGCATAACTGATTTAGAGACATAAGTCTATATATTCAATAAGTACATAAGCAAGATAACAATGTAATAAGCAATCGAAAAACACCTCATTGAATACAGCACATGCTTTCATGCTATAACTTGAACTTAGCTAACCAAAAGTTAGAATATAGTCCATCAGACACCAGCATAGGCGCAGCAACTTGATGTCCTTTCAATACTAAAGTTCTTAAAGTAGATGGGTTTGTAAGGAATACATCTGCATCTACCATCTGTAAAAGTAACAGTTGTAGAAAGATATGCATAAGTAAAAGATTTTAAGATTTATAAATGTACTAGCGACCCGCCCCAGCTCCGCACCGGAAGTAGAGCATGATCTACACAAAACCTTAACAAATTATACACCTGAACCTTCCTCACGTATCACTCTGTCTATAAGCGCCACATAAAAACTGTTCAGTATTTTTGAGTTTATTTCAAACAAACAGTCAGACAGATGCGGTAAGGGACTTTGTTTTATAATATGTAGTGAACTAATGTGCCCACACCAAAAAGCATAATTTTGTATATATGAAATGGTAGTTGCTGTATCTAAGCAAAACTGATATGAAAACTAACTTTAAAAGGGTTTACATGACTGTAAATAATGACTTTAATTTGGCAGATGGGTATTCCAAAAATGACATCTCTGACTCTTATAGTTTATAAGTTAAGTATTTTTGAAAATACAATGCTATTGGAGATACCATAGTTTTGCTTACCAGTGTCAATATATATTATTATCATAGTATTATAACAATGAAACACTTACAAAGATAAAGTCAGACCACATATTTTTAGAAAATTGTAGAGCATTTTCTCTTAAATGTATAACATGTTTAAAATGTTCTGGGCTCCACTGAACAGGGCTGCTTTCATCACTGTGGAGTGGTCCACTAGAGCTATTTGTAGTGATATAAACACCATGATATGCTGAGGCATACTGTTTAGCCCACTTTTCTATAATCTCTATACTCTTATCTTCATTGTAGTCACTATGAATCCTGAAATGTAGACATTGTATCATTATATTATATTCACATTCTAGGCTTTTTAACTTCCATCCAATAATTTGTTATGATAGATAATTGTTATTATAAATATTATACAACACCAAAATTATGCATTTACACAGTCAATAAGGTAATACAACATTTACTGCTTAAATACTTGTGATTGAGTGAGATGGATAGCAAGTAAACAAAAAAGACACAATTTTAGCATATAAATGACTTGTATTTGAATTTAAAGTAAGGCAAAACGAGAGTAAGTGTTGTGTGATATTTCATTCATATAATTTTTAAGTAACTGTCATACAGGCCGACATCCCGCTTCATCACACGTCATCGTCACAATCAGCTTCAACTGATTTAGGTCACGTAAATCATTAAAAAATAAAACTGTTATGGATATCAAATTGATAGGTTGCCTATTTGATACAATATTAACTAAACTTTACTTACCACAAGTATAAACGATCTTTAGGATAATCCAAATTATTAATACAAGTCAAAAAATAAGGTAAAGTATGAGCTTTATTTCGAACCAACACAGATATTCCCACTGTCGGCAATTTGAAAGTCATTTCTTCCACATTCTCTCCATAACATAAATAGAAATTACTAAAATAGAGGTTTACTAAAAGTGTAAAAATAGTCAATCCCATCCTATTGTAAAATATAATTCGCCAATTAACTAAATAACAAGTCGCACCAGTTATTACTGTTTCGTTAAAGTTTAGTTGTACTGTTGATTGAATGTTGATATTGGTTATAAAATTATGTATTAATGACAACACCGAATGACACTTGACAACATACATTGAACTGATTGAACCACAGAGTACATTTGTATAGACTTTGAACTACGGGTGCGTTCCACTAAGCACTCACAACAATTACGCTCACGACCACGGTTTTCACCGTTCCACTTGCTACCGAGCATTACAATTTTAAACTCAAATTGGTTTAAAGAATGTTTTGAACGTTGATGTACATAATACAAATGGCGAGTTAGAAAATAAAGCGAAAGCATAAAAAAGTTAGATTACAATTTGTAAGTCAGACCAATAAACTCGTCTAAGTATTGGTAGTTAACCAGTAGCTATTCGAGTTTATTGGTCATGATGATTTATCTACTCGACCGATCATCATGAAATTTCGTATATACGTTGTCAGAAAAGGACAAAGGGTAACTTTCATCCAGGAAAAAAGTACTATTACCTACTAATCAAACCTAATCTACGGACAAAATCTAGGAAGCTATAAAACTGCTAAGATCAAAGGTATTGGTTCTTATACAATATCATTGGCTGAGATAACATGGAAAGTAATTAATTTTTGTAAAGTTTACAATCCTTAGTTCCCAAAGTGATCCAGGTGGACCCCCAGGGGTCCACGCGGGACTCGAGAGGGGTCTACGTAGGTGTGACAAAAAATGGGGGTTCACAATTCGTAAGCGGAGGTCCACGAAAATTTATTTGCTTTCGATTGTGAAAAACTAAAATGTTGCTATGACTTCACCTATCTTCATCACTTTTTTTAACCGAATGTAACTTTTTGGTCCTAATATACCGATTTTACTTGGCGGATTAAATTTCTAGCCGTAGGGGGTCCACCGGAACCAGCCAAATTTTGAAGTGGTCTGTGAGAAAAATGTCTGGGGACCTCTGCTTTACATAATACTTTTTCGTATTTTTATAGTCTTTAGTGTTAAAACCTCATTGAACTATAAAAGGCAAAGTTTGTGGAGGAAAATAAATATAATGAGTCTTTAAATTTGACCCACTTACTAACGTGGCACCTCCATAATTTGACCTCTTTTTTAATGGACACTTTTTCATACACTGATGACCATTTCGAGTATTTAAATAACTACATTTATTATATAAAACTAGTTATTGGTAAAATACATTTATAATGCCTGGAAGTAGCTAGTATCTGAGATACAGACTCGCCCTAGTTTAGTTGCAAGTGATGCATTTATGGAATTATAGTGTCACGGCCTTATTCATAAAATATATTATGTTACTAAAGGCTTAATACGATGGTAGGTGGGTAAAATACTTACAGCCAGTCCCACAACTAACAAGTAAAAGTTATCCGAAAGATAAATCGGCTTAGTACTCGTTTCGCACGAATTTGTTCGCACATATCGTACGAATACACACTTTCTAAAAATTTTTTTTTGGTTTTCTTTTCGCACTTTTGCTTTAAATATTGAAATTAAATACTTTATACGGATTTTGTCGCGTTGTTTATTTTACCTTAAAACACTGTTATTACATAATTTTGGAAACTCTAACACTACTATTATTGAACTTTACTACTATGCGAGGAGGGGAGACTAAGAACCTCCCCGTGAACATGGCTGCTGTAAAGCAACCGAAACGTCAAATCAAAGTGTGAACTTAAATATAAATAGTTTTGATTAAAAAATATATAGCTTAAATAGTAGTAAAGTTCAATAATAGTAGTGTTAGAGTTTTCAAAATTATGTAATAACTGTGTTTTATATCATATCATAATAATATGTGATCATACATACATATATTTGAGAGAGAACCACAGCATAAATATAATTTGTTTTTACGTGGTGGAACACAGCTTGTAGTGATGCGACTTAAGTCCAATTTAATTACTAGCCATGGATACAATGATGGTTCTAAACACCGAACTGCTACTAAGAATATGTTTATTATAAATCCCAATAACCCTTTTGCCCGACTCGGGAATCGTACCCAAGACCTCATACACAGCAGTTAGGTTCACAGGATCCACAGATAAATAAACACAAAGATTCATTTCAATTAACTTATTATAAAATAATTTATTATTAATACAAAATGATTTGGAAATATAAAAAGAAAACATAACAATAAATAATCAATTATAATTACAAAATAATTACTATCATGATAGTAATTATTTTATCAACTAAATTTGATCTTTCGTTTCACGAATATTTTATTATTACTAAATTATAGTATAGTATAGTTATATCTCAATTCTTTTACATATAATTCTAATTATTACCGCAATGCGATAAATGATGAATGCAATTGCGATAAATTAGCCATGTTAAATCTTATACTACTAGTAATACTCACAACTCAGATACTACTATTTATTTTTACAAAGTAGTCTTTATCTCAATCACAAAATATCTTTATCACTATTACAAAATATCTTTAACGCTTTTACAAAATATCTTTATCGCAATTACAAAATACCGTTATGATATGACAATCACAAAATATCGTTATCGCAATCGCAAAATATACCACATTTGTGTGATAATTAATCCATCAACGCATATTATGACTATTGCGATTCAAATATTCCTATTAATATTAACTATAATATCAGTGTAGCTAATGTTATCGCAATGTTGCGATATACGATTATATTGATCGCACTTGTTGGTATTCATTCGATATCAAAGCATAACAAAAGCTCATAAAAGGATAAGCAATAGTGAACATACATTAGGGTAGTTTCCTATTTTTAGACTTTATACATTATTTTACACACAAAAGCATATAGCAATCAAAAGAAATCTTTTTGTGCAAACAGTGTCTATTAAAATAAGGGAGAAATTAATATTTTAAATTAGGATATAAGAAAAGTAGAACTGTAGTGGGGATATTTCGCTATCCCCCTCAGACAGCTGCATTTAAACAGAGGTTAGGTCAAAGTTTGCATCATGCATCCTTTTCCTGTCATTTAAAATTTAACAATTAGCTTTACTACCAGATTTTTGAAACGCTTTGTCTTTTAATTTTAAGTGGATTTAAAATATGTTTTTCTAATTTAGAGTTTGTAAAATGTAACTATTTGACTTATATTTAAAAATTGTAAGTCGACTACCCTTTTCTCTGGTTAGGACCTACGGAATAGAGATCAAGATCCCAGAGCCTGTGCTGCTATAGTGAGTTCCCTCATAAGATGCTGCTTCAAAAGATTGCATTGATCGCTTATGTAACTTTTTATCTAGGAAAAGGCTATGTAAAGATGTCATAATATGGCACAGAATTTATTACTAATATTATAAAGCTGAAGAATTTGTTTTTTTGGTTGAACGCACTAATCTCAGGAACTACTAGTTCGAATTGAAAAATCGTTTAATGTTGGTTAGCTTATTTATCGAGGAAGGCTATAGTCTATATAACATCACGCTACGACCCACGAGGGCAGCACAGTCACCATAAACGCGAGTGAAACCGCGGGCACGGCTAGTTACATATATGTAGACTCACGCCTATATCCCGAAGTGGTAGGCTACAGACTTTGTACTGCTAGTGAGAATTTCTTAACGGAAAACTCAATAACCCTGACTGACTCGAATCGACCCGGAGACCTCATAAGATCGGAGACGGCACAGCAGTCGTATACAAATATATTAAGAATATTTCTTAACTGTTTCATTGAGTATAATTATATGGTTAATGCAGTGCCTTTCTGCATACTAACTATTCCTTTCTTGCAGCTATAAGACGCTTTATTTGAAGCTAATTATTATTATAGATTAGTTAGCTTACTGCAGCTTTGTTTGTGTAGTTAGATTAAAATATGTTACCCTTAGATAGTTTTGTAAGGGAAGAATTTTGTAATTTGTTTTGTTGTTTTAGAGTAACCATCCTATATATGAAGAAACAAATTTTCACTTCATAATAGTAACATAAATTTTGTCTGGAATATTGCTATTTTAAGAGAAATACTGCAATTAACTTCATGCTTACTACCCTAACATTTGACAAATTTGCAGCTAACAGGTAGCCAGCTAAGAGTATGGTATGCCACAAACTGTTTGCCTCATATAATAATAATAACGTCTTCCTGACCGAATTTCGGTCACGGTGGCCAATCTTAACGGAGAACGGCCATCGGCGTAGGAGATATTATAGTGCACATGTGTGTGCGTAAACACAAGTGCACTCTCTGTTCCCTAACTCTTATGATCAGATGGAACGAATAATCCAACACGACCGGAGACAGATCAGGCGCAGGACTAACGGCTTTACGTGCTTTCCGAGCCACGGCGGTGTCTAACACCGCCAACTTCTTAACTCCGGGCTCGTATTGAGATTTGTTAATAGAAAAACCCAATAACTTTTTGTTGGCCTGAACCGGGATTCGAACCAGAGACCTTATGCACAGCAGTCGCATTCACTACCGCTGCGCCTCGGAGCCACCTCATATACTCAGACCGCTTTTATAGTCCGTAGACTTTCTAATTTACAATTCTAATATTACACTTATTACCATATTATTCTGTGAGTATAATCAAAATCTTTCCAATAAACCTCTTTTTTAAAGAAAACATAAAATGTACCAATATTAAGTAGTACATACCAAAGGAACTCACTATAAACCATTAAATTACTCGGGCTTCCAAATCTAAGTCTCAAAACAATATATGGTATCAAAAAATATCTAATTTCTATCCGTTTTTGCAGTGCTAACACTAAGATTAGGCTCACTGTATACGGTAACAAGAATGATATACAATTATGTTCTCTCAAATTATCATATAAACTAAACAATAGGAAGACATAAGCAGGTATTGAAGCATATACTGCAAAATCATATTTTCCATACCAACAATTCCATATATAAAAAGTGTAATGTCTGTTATCTGCTAGCAAGTACGGATGAACCTTAGTATTATAGTGTACCATTGCCGTAATAATTACTGCAATAAATATAGTTAAGACTTTGCTTCTGAATATGAGCTTTAATGTTCGCAAAAACTGTGACAGCACGTAAGGAAGACCAAATATCCCATAGAATATTAAGAAATATAGCAACTGTGGTGTGTGTATGGTTGCTTCATGAGCAGTCTTGTTTCCTACAACAATTGAACCATTGTAATACACAAATGTGACAAAACTAATCAAGATCACCAAATGAGTGCTAAGTATGGTAGCGTTTTGAAATGTTAAGTACTTAAAAAATGTTGTCAGACATGTAGATAAATGGTACTTGAAAGCGTAATACACATCACTGATCCCATAATACCGTTTTAACTTTGATGAATCAACATCTTTGGCTATTAAAGAATACTTGCTCAACTTAACATTGGTGATATTTCGATTACCAAACACTCTAGAACTTTTGATTAGGATATGTAAAAATTTGTGACCAAATACCATCGCAATCCAGGCAACATTGGTCTGCCGCATCAAAATTGAGCATATGCCAAAGATGACAATTAAAAATTTGTATCTATTCGTGAAACATAACCTTGAAAACAGAAGCAGAAATGTTAAAGACAGAGTATCGGTGTAGTAGACATGAGAAAAGAAATACAATGGAGGCAATATAGACAGACTTAAAGCTTGAATAATGATTTTAGCTTGACTTCTATTGTTGTAATACACATATTTTAGTATACTATAGAATAGTAATAGGTTGATATAAGAGGCAATGAGGTTCACAAACCGTAGATTGTAAGTGTTACATTCAAAATATGTTCCAACGATTGCAGACACCAAATACAGTCCAGGTAATGTTGTTATCTTTGGATCCCAGTATGAGAAATTGCCATTACAAAATAATATTCCTTGCGGTATATGGAAGTACTCATCAATAACAATATGGATTGTATCATTCAGCTTGTCAAATATGAATTTTGATGCTAGGAGGTATGCTGAGGTGGCGGTGAGAAGTATGATGTAGTATTTCGTGATTGGACCCATGTTGATCCTGAAAGAGTAAAAATGTTGATATAAGGCACATTATATTAAGAGCTACTTCATAAATTTTGTGTGATTCATAAATAGTTGCTGCAGATCTGGGTATCCTTTATGTCCTGTAGCTTGTTGCGTGCTTGTAAGATATCCAACGACACGTAATTATTCCTAGAGACAGAGTTGCCTTTATAGAAAAAGTATACAACCACTATTAAAATAAATAAAACCAGCAACAAGGTATATATTTATATGTCTTTTACGACTATCTTTTACAACGATTGCGGTTATTCCATGATTGTGTATGCGGTCGCAAATGTCCTAGAGCTCTCTACAGCATTAGACAAGGACCCACATAATTAAAATAATAGAATTGTCAAACTGATACAAACAAAAATGATGTCGCTATAGGTATAGGTTATGAGCGGTAACCATGACCGTGAACATTCAAATAATTGAAATAGTACACGAAAGTAAACAAAGTTAATGCGCGAAATAGGTTAGCAGACATAAAATTGTCTTTATGACACGTAACAATTTTGTAATATAATATATAATAAAATCATTTATTTCGGACATAATCCATATGAGTTAGTAACAATTTTCTTATAAACTATGTTAGTAAAAAGAAATAAATTAAGTATACCTACATATATTACAGTTTTCCCGTAACGATGCCCACCCAGTGTGCCTGTATGGGACAATCATTACGGGACGCAATCATTTGCAGAATGCTGTTGGTGCTACTACGCAGTCTCTGAAAAAGTGACGCCGCTTTTTTCCGCATTATAGCATGAAAGCCGTCATCGCGCGCAACAGCAAACATCTGCGACGCACTGCAATGACGCGGTAGTCCCAACAACATTCTGAAAGCGTTATTGTATTGTATACGCAGGACGTTGTAGGCTCGTTGCGTAAACGGCACCCACAGGCCGCTTGAGTAAAAAGATTGGCAATATGCCCTAAAAAGAGTTAGTTAATTTATAAGCATTATTAAAAATTAATCAGAAATACGTAGGTAGTACTCACCGAACAGAAAGTGTAGAATACAAATTTACAAGTATACTGTTCATGCACGGATAGAACAGTAATTTCCTCCTTATGTGTACGTTAAGCAGTTATACATAGTTTTGACTTAATTTTCCTTGATAATATAGCCGCAACAAGCCATAATCATGATAACGAATCGTAACGGAAATGGCGGCCTTTTTGACAAATCAAGTTAGCCAACCAATATTTTATAATTTGAAAACGAATTTAACGAAACTTTCGGAATAGAGGTTTGCACCGGAGCAGTGAGTACTGGAGAATAACCGGTGGTTTACCGGTAAATGTACTCGATTGAAATAATTGGTAAGTAACCGATTGATCGCCGGTGATCGTCGCATCTTATTTTTATATAATACAGTTACACAAATAAAAGACACATTCTACAATCATTTTTATAATAATTATTAACATTCATGACAATTATTTACCAACTTGTTTCTTTCGAATTAGATTTATTTCAGTCATTAATTCAAAGCGGTCTTGTCCGTTTATGTGATTCATTTCACTAGCAACTAACTGGCCAGATAATTTGTTGCAATGTTCGTGGTTATTTTTGTAATTTTCTGTTTGCGACGTTTGCGTTCCTTGTTCATTGCTCATTACTATGGGTTGCTCTTTTGAAATATTTCTAGCACAATCACCTTCTGGTTGTTCGTCAGAATATGTCATACATTGCGCATATTCTGCAAATAGATCTAAATAGAAAATAGGTAAATAAAAAATATAGATTGTATCTTGCATACGTTTAAAACAAAATCGTGAACAAAAGCTTACCTTGAGTTTCCATTTTAAAAGGTAAATTCTTCTTAAGTTAACTGTTTAATTTATATCTACTATGTATTAATGAATAACGGACGAATGAATGATCATTCAACGATTAAGTGAGAAATATACCTTATTAGTCTGAGTGAGACATAGGACGCATAGATTTGGGGATTCCCCTTTCATAGAATATTATTAAAAGTCATAGACAAACATATTTTTTTAGTCTTTGGAATTTCCCGAAAGCATTTTATTTGTGAAACATACTCATTCACGCGTTCAAAATTACATTTGTATTGTAGAATTTAATTCGATACGTCGAGGTTGTTAATCAATAAATTATTACTATAATAGCGTCACCGTAATTAAATATTTTGAGATAAGTACTCTTTTACAGTGAAAATCTAAGATTTATTAATAAGAAAAACACACCAGCTTTTAAGTAAGTGTTTCTTTGGATTTTGTTTTTTAACTTCTGTCTTAAACAGTTTATCAATATGAATATTTTATACTATTTTGGTACTATTCAAACTTATTCTTGTCAACATATTTCAGAATGCGAAAATTCAGTCAAAAACTAACAACCACTTTGAAAAAGTAGATGAACACGGCAAAAAACTTCAATGTAAATTATGCAATGCGGTGCTAACCACTGGTGGTGGAACATCAAATATGTTATTACATTTAAAAAGAAAGCATTCTGATATTATGAGACAAACAGATTCTCCAATGTCATCTGATACAAATAATAGTTTAGAAGTATCTACTATGGAGCAGTCCTCGAATACAAATTTTAAAAAAGTGGACCTAGCTCTAACTTTTATGTTAGCTACAGATTTTCAACCTTTTTCTTTGGTTAACGATAAAGGCTTTAAGAACTTTGTTCATAACATTAACCCAAACTACAAAATTCCAGATAAAAGAACAATACGTTATGAATGAATGCCGAAAATATTTGATGAAGCTAAGACAAAGCTAAAAAAAATCTTAACTGAAGTTGATAACTTGTCACTGACCACAGATATTTGGATGAGTCATTCCATGAAGTCCTACATCACAATCACAGCGCACTTTTTCTTTTCAAATGGCCTTAAAAGTTGTGTACTAACCACTACACCTTTGACAGAGTCGCACACTGCAGATCATTTAAAAGATGTGGTCTATGAAATATTGACGGTGTGGGAAAGCCGTGATAAAGTTGTGTGCATCACAACAGATAATGGAGCTAACGTAGTAAAAATGGCTAGACTGTTACGTAGCATGCCTTGTTTTACACACACTTTAAATTTGGTTGTAAATTATTCCTTAAACATTCCTGAATTATTAAACTTGGTTGAGAAGTGTAAAAATATTGTTAAATATTTCCAAATATCTAATATTGCTGCACTAACGCTCCACAAAGAACAAAGAGAGAGAAATCCTGATGTAGAACCTTTACAATTACTACAGGAAGTTCCAACTCGCTGGAATAGCCTTTATTATATGATAAAAAGAATTTAAAAGTTAATTGATAGTATAACCGCTGCACAGAGAAAACTGCCTCAAGCACCTCAAATAATTAGCCCAGAAGAAGAAAAAATATTACAAGATATCGCACGCTTAATAATAAACCGGAATATGTCAAAAATTAAGGATTCCTACTTTTGTTAATAAAATGAACTAACTCCGATTGAAGAATCTATAGGTACAATTCCACCATGCAAAACAAACCAAAGTGATCGATTGTTAGATCACCCCTCTCTTTTCTACAAAAGCGCGTGTCAAAGCATTTCATGCGATAGAGAATCATTCAGTGATGCGGCGACCGTGATGTGAGATAGGTGTCGTTGTTTTGTGACTACGGTGGACTAAGGTGAAATAATTCGGTTTATTTTCAAACGCAGGTGAGACTATTCTACTTCTTTTTTTCCCTAAACTAGCATGATTTTGTTTTACTTCACTTTAGTTGAAAACGGTTTTATAATACAGCATGTACTATTTAGACTTGTAGCAGTTTATCATTAAATTATAGTTGTATTGATAAGAAAGATAGCGTATTAGTGCGTTTTAGTATAAAATTATTACTTTTATTCGAGAAACAATTCATTTTATATTATTACCAAAACTATCGGTAGATTTAAATAATACTTGTGTTTATTTCGGTTAACGTTTTAAATGATCCTAAGGTTTAAAAGTGCTCTAGGAATTGTTGCAGTTTATAACAAAATGTCCTTTCAATTTATTTTAAATACCCATTAATAAAAAGTATTAAATTTCTAGTTCCATAGTTTTAATCCTAAAGATGACGTCTGCAAATAGGAAGCAGCGGTGCCTACAACTTCTTATGATGAGTAATAATGCTGGATGTACTGATTCGGATCTTATGATGAGCAATAATGCTGGATGTACTGATACGGATAATTGTTAGCCAGTTAAAATAAACTAAGTAAATAACGTCGTGTTTACGTAGTTACTAGTGCAGTACCCCGACTGTAAATTTGCAAGTGAGTAAACGTAACTATCGCGTTTGCGTTAAGATTTTAGCATTAAGATATTCTATCAGTCAAATTTTAACGCAAATGAAATAGTTACGTTGTGTAAGTTTGCAAGAGAGTACTCTTGCAAACTTACACCCGGGGTACAGTATCCATAATACATTTTCACGTAATATTCTCTGAATTAATTGAGGGTTTTGCCTTTTTATTTAATGTTGTGTATTATTTATTTTAGATTTTGTTCAATGAAACAAACGATAAAGTCCCGTAC
The DNA here is from genome assembly GCA_963675205.1 of Catocala nupta. Taxonomy (NCBI): domain Eukaryota; kingdom Metazoa; phylum Arthropoda; class Insecta; order Lepidoptera; family Erebidae; genus Catocala; species Catocala nupta. The sequence goes on from OY776078.1 coordinate 14,450,907, forward strand.
AGCATACAGGAAAACAAGGTCTCCAGCTCACCATGCAGGAAATCAAGGTCACCACGTAGTACATCAAGATCACCAGCATTCAGAATGTCCAGGTCGCCAGCGCCACCATGCAGGAAGTCCAGGTCATCTACAAGCAGTTCTTCAATTTTTTCTTCAAACTCGTCTTCCTCGGTCTCAACTTCCCCAGGCTCATTTCCCCCAAGCTCTGATAATAACTCACGTATACCCGGAAAACAGTCTCCGATACTGTGTAATGACGACGAACGTGACAGTAATGAAATCATTGAAGATACTCCTCCACGCTTTATACCAACATAAGTAGCAACGTGTTATTGTTACAATAAACAGTTTTATTATTGTTATATTATAAGTACGATCATTTATTATAATTCACTTGTTTACCTTTAATTTCAGAATGAAGAAAAATTATCACACACGCCTGCAAATGCCATTACCAAGAACTTGCTAGTTTCATATTCTGATTGTTCTTTTCAAGATTCTGACGAGTGCGACCAACAGCTAGCTAACCAGAAACCTGTAGATGTGCCTAATAAAGAGTCAAATGACATTGAGAGAATTGTGAATCCGGAGCAACAACACCTGGTAATTACAGTAAAATAAGAGGCAAGGACAAATAAAATAAATATATATAATATTTTCTTATTTTAAATATACATACCTACATACATAATGTATCAATAAATAAGTACTATACATAATGTTAAATAAAATAAATACATGTATTTTAAAATAATCTAGTAAATAAATATAATGTAAATTCAGCATTAAAACAGTATTATTTATATTATTACGTTTTATTGTTTTCAGGACCCAACTAGTTCAGGAGAAAATCTAATTTCTCCGTTATATTCTGATGAGAGCGATGTATGTAGATCTGAGTGACGTTGGTCCTAGTTATTATGTATACACGACTGACAACAGAAACAAAAATAAACCAAGAAACTTCTTTATTCCGCCATCTAGATATGAATGATTTGAAAAGAGGCCGAAAACGAGTAAGGGTTACTTTAAAGTGGAAACAAAACAGAGCCAAACGTTTACGTAACAGCGGTCAGTTATACATGTCTGTATAAAAAAATTGAGAAAAATTCCAAGTCGCTGTCTTCAACCACCGTGTACGGACAATTAATGTAAACTTAAAAGCGCAAATCAAATTGCGAAAAAAAACTAGAAAACAATTCTAAAACAAAAACTCTAGATACGAGCTGTTCTAATTTTATTGGGGATTACGGGACTTGAACCAACAAAGAGCTTATGTTAAATCATCTATGGTAGATATCAAACCAAGATATCAATATACGAACGGAGAAAATCCCCGAAAACCAAACAAAGCCTATTATTTCACTATTGACAATCAACAAATTAGAGACTAAAACATTTTTCAAAGCTACCTTGAACATTTCGGATCGAATGATATTCACCACAAAGCAAAAACAAACAGCAATAACTTTATAGAAGATGACTTACGTGGAAAGCATGGTAATCATAAAAAAATAAACCCCGAATTAAAACAAAATATTAAAGAGCACATAAACTCTATCCCGCGAATGGAATCATATTATGTAAGAGCTACTACTTCAAAAGAATACATAGATAGGGAAAGACAATCAAAGACCTTTATGATGATTTTAAAGAAATACATACACGAAACAAGAAAGAGACAGGGAGTTACATGACTTATTATAACATATTTACAAAGGAGTTCAATATATCTTTATTTCGACCTAAAAAAGATAAGTGCGATCTTTGTTTAAGTTCGGCCCAATCTATACCCCAATTCAATGTATAACACTAATTAAAAACGCAAAAACATGTAACATTCGACAGTAAAGCAAGTGGACACCAAGAGACGCCGCATCAGAAACGCAGCCCCGGTTCGAAGAGAACACGTAGTCAGCATATACCGAAAGAAGAAGAAAATTATGAAAGGTAAGTGCAACTGGCAATGACGGAGAGCTGGAAAGATTTTTGTGGGAAGCAGGAGAGAGGGAATGTGGGAAGGCATTTATCGGGTTATTGCCAGGTCTGCCAAAAGGGAAGAGGATATGCCGCTGCGTCAAGGAGATAGAACCCTAGATGCGAGGCAATCGGTGAGGCTCCTAGCTGAGACCTTTTATCCCCAAGATGAGAGGGAGACTGACGATGCAGACCATAAACAAATTCGAGAAAAATCAAATCGATAAACTCGTGGAGTCATGGTGAGCAACATGACCCTCCGTTTACCCTGAGCGAGCTCGAAATGTCTGCAAAGACATTCAACGCCAAAAAGGCCCCGGGAGCGGCTTTACCGCCGATATATGTGTGCGAGCTATAAATTGCGAGCCTGCCTACTTTTTAGCTCTGCTAAATAAGTGTATGGCACTTGAATACTTTCCCAAGATCTGGAAGGAAGCAACAGTAGTCGTCCTAAGAAAGCCGGGAAAGAGCTCGTATACCGAACCCAAATCGTACAGGCCGATTGGTCTCTTGCCAGTACTGGGTAAGGTATACGAGAAAATGTTGGTTGCTCGCCTCAAATTGCATCTCTTGCCGAGGATTAGTACTCGCCAATACGGATTCATGCCCCAAAAAAGCACCGAAGACGCCCTCTACACACTAATGCAGCACATTCGTGCTAACTTAAATTTTAGAAAGATTGTTACTTTAGTGTCACTTGACATCGAGGGAGCCTTCGACAGTGCATGGTGGCCGGCTATAAGAGTCCGGTTGGCTGAGGAAAACTGTCCGATCAATTTGAGGCGACTAATCGACAGCTACCTGAGTGACAGGAAAGTCACGGTGAGGTACGCGGGGGAGCAGCACGAACGAATTTCAAGCAAAGGATGCATGCAAGGATCCATTGGTGGGCCCATCCTTTAGAACGTTCTGCTGGATCCTCTCTTCCAACAACTCGAGGGCAGGGGCGACTACTGTCAGGCGTTCGCCGATGACGTCGTGATGGTTTTCTGTGATGAGACTGCACGAGACATCGAACGACAAGCCAATGCCGCTCTCGACCATGTCCGAGCGTGAGGTATCCGAAATAAGCTCAAATTCGCACCGCACAAGACCTGCGCGATGGTGGTAACGCTTAAGTACGATACACCACGTTTGAGCACGGGCGGGATCGACATTAGAATGTCGCAGCAGATGAAACTGCTGGGTCTCACCATAGATAAAAAAACTCACTTTTAACACCCACATCAGGAACGCCTGCTAAAAAGCTATTGGTATATATAAACAGCTCGTGAGAACAGCCCGTGTCAGCTGGGGGCTGAACCCCGAAGTGCTGCGTTCCATTTACACAGCGGCATTCGAGCCAATATTCTTGTATGCCGCAAGCACCTGGGCACCAGCTGCTGATAAACTGGGAGTGCGTAAAAAACTGAATGTGGTTCAGCGGGGCTTTGCACAAAAACTGTGCAAAGCATATCGGACTGTTTCGCTGAATTCGGCGCTAGTGCTGGCAGGGATCCCACTGGATCTTCGCATAAAGAGGTGGCTCGTTTAAATGAAGCCAAAAAGGGGGTACCTCAGCCGGAGCTAGGTGACCAAGGTGGAGAAAATGACACTAGCTATTGAAGCTCCGCACCCGGCCGATAAACTGCCCTTGAAATACCAATGCCTGATAAATCAGGAACAGTACCAAAATCATTGTGATTTTGAGGTACGCGTTTTTACTGACGGCAGTAAAATTGAGGGCAAAGTTGGAGCGGCGCTATACATCTGGACTGATGTCGTCGAAACTAGAGCCCTCAAATTTACTTTGCCGTCATACTGTACTGTTTATCAGGCAGAATTGCTGACACTCTGTAAGGCAGTGGGAGACGCCTTAAAAACAAATGAATCCACCTTTGGCATCTACAGTGACTCCAGAGCAGCCCTAGAGACCGTGGCGAACCTTGACTCGACCCATCCACTAGCGGTAGAAACAAGAGACGCCATAAGATGCTGTAGGTCCCAGAACAAGCGAGTCTCCTTGTTCTGGATCAAAGCCTACGCTGGTCTGGATGGGAACGAGAAAGCGGATCAACTAGCGAAGGAGGCTGCTCTGAAGTCAAAAAAGAAGCCAGAATACGATCGGTGCCCTATCTCATTCGTCAAACGTATTCTCCGTTTGCATACGATTGAGGAATGGGATAAAAGGTACAAATCTGGTGAGACCGCTTCCATCACAAAGTTATTTTGCCCAGATATCCTGGTGGCCCATAAAGTTACCAAAACACTCGAGTTGACGAGCATCATCACACGGTGGTTTCAAATGCTCAATGTTCGGTCGAGAACGATATGAGCTGGAACAGGACCTAAAAGCTAAGATAAGTCTTGAAAATTTGTCGCAAATTATGGCAGGATGCAAAAGAAGCAAACTAATTAATTATTGCACCAAAATCGCAAATATTGTAACTAAAAGAAATAAAACTGAGTAAGCAATACATATGATGTCAATATATGATGATATACAGGTGTCCCACAACTCAACGTCAAGCCGAAACGGGGTGACAGGATTGATTGTAACCATCATGAGAAAAATCAGAAAAATTCATTCCATACAATTTTAAAATTATGGGCATTTAAGAAAAACCTCGAAATTTGGTCAAACTGTAACCATTTTTCGGTTATTGTGGTTAATTTTATTATTTTTGTTCATTTAAACTTTAGAACCGTAACCTTAAATAACATTTCTAGAATCGTAGTCAAAAATAACACAATTGCCCCAAGTTTCCTAGAATTAAGACTATTTGTTAAACTATGAATTTAATATTTTCAAAATTTGTTGATATTATTATTATTACGTAAAGGCCCTGCTTTTAAAAAAAATTACTAGGGTGACTTGGCAAGTGCCATTAAAAGATGGCGCATTTAATTAGGATTGTAAAATGGTACAATACTTGTTAGTTTCATACTAAAAAAACGAGTAAAAATAAAAACCTCAAGTAACCCGATTTTTGCTAACCCATTTTACTCAGTTAAAATGTTTTTTATACGCACAAGCTCTTGGTATGTTCTTAATTTTACGGCAAAATGATGAGAGAGATGGATAGTGGACATGTTTGCCTTGAACATTTTTTATTACAACAAATGTTCAAATTGGTTACCATCAGCCTAAATACACATCCAACATCTTCTTAAAAAAGATCTACATATTAGCCGGGCATATCTTCGAGAGTTGATGTCCTCAGCAGCTTGAGAAATTCGTTCACGCAGCTCGGCTACGCTCTCAATGGGCTTTGAATAAACTATTTCTTTGAGAACGTCCCAATAAAAAAAATCCAGGGGATTTAAATCTGGGGAACAGGCTGGCCACGAGATAGTGCCTGAACGTCCAATCCACCTGCCCGGATATTCCTGGTCAAGGAAATCTCTTACTTGCACTGCGTAATGCGCTGGGCAGCCATCTTGTTGATACCACATGTAGCGACTGTTGTGTTACATGTATTTGTTAGTGGTACGTCCTCCAACAAAGTTGGTAAATTTTCTCATAAAAAATGTAGGTAATTCGTGCCATTCAAGTTCTTAGGCAGCTCAAATGGCCCAACAATTTTGCCGTTTAAAATTCCGGTCCACAAGTTTACTTTAAAGCTATACTGGGATCTGTCTTCCCGCATTAAATGTGGATTCTCCACATGCCACTCGTGAAAATTGTGTAAGTTTATGTAACCATCTTTTGTAAATGTAGATTCATCTGACCAGAGAATTTTTTGGATGAATTGGTGATTTTCATTATGCCTCTGTAGCATTGTTCTACAAAATGAAATCCTTTAAGGATAATCTCGAGGGAAAAGACTTTGAACTCGTTGTACGTGAAACGGATGCATTTCGGCTCTTTGTAAAATACGATGCTGTGCTTTTGGGTATTCTCGTTCTTTCTTCAATTCCACGAACGGAAGTACTTGGGTCACCAGCGACCTCTTGCAACACTTCTTCCTCGTAAGGAAAGCGAGGTCTACCTCCAGCCCGTATTTGATTCGTGAGTGAACGGTGCACATTAACAAACACGCGGTGATCCGGATAGCGCTCTAAATTTGGATATCTTTCACGATAAAGTCTAGCGGCGGCAGTTGCGTTGCATCTGCATTCCCCATAAATGAGGTGCATGTTCGCATATTCTTGTGAAGTGTAGCGCGTAGGCATGGTAGATAACAAGGATGCCAACACAAAAGTCCAATTCCAAAAGAGAGAAGCCAAAGTTGCCGGTATGTAATCAACAAGTCCAATTCACAAAAATCCAAGTCCAAAAATAAGCCAAAGTTGTCAGTACTAAATCAACACAAGCGAATACGGAAAGGTGCGCAGTAGACGAATGAGCGAAACGTACTAACTGGTGTCAGACTGGTAGCGTAGCCATTTGCTTGGTATGGCGTCTGTATCTGTTTCATTCGCACTCGTTTAAACGACGCATCTCCGTCTCACTATCTGTCTCGCTCGCTCATGGCAAACATATCCACTATCCATATCTCGAGGATTCAGTCGACAAATTTTGAAAATTTTAACTTCTTAGTTTAACAAATAGTCTTAATTCTAGGAAGCTTGGGGCAATTGTGTCATTATTTTGACTGTGATTCTAGAAATGTTATTTAGGGTTACGGTTTCAAAGTTTAAATGAACAAAAATAATAAAAATTAACCACAATAACCGAAAGATGGTTACAGTTTGACCAAATTTCTAGGTTTTTCTTAAATGCCCATAATTTGCAAACTGCATGGAATAGTTTTTTTTCTGATTTTCTCATGATGGTTACAATCAATCCTGTCACTCCGTTTCGGCTTGACGTTGAGTTCTGGGACACCCTGTATATAATGAATATCATATGATAAATATAGATAGATATAAAAACAGATACATAATATAAGAATAGAATAATAATATACAGTAAAAATTTAATTTGGCTATACCTACCTAAAATGGGTACCTAAAAGAAACACTTTAAATAAAATAAAATAAAGTCTAAAATAGAAATAATAATTAATAAAAAAGGCCTTATCTATGATAGGGGTAAATAGAAGAAATGACAGATTGGGTTTTTAGTTGGTAGGAGTCCAACACTACCTGAGCGTTCCCCTCAGGTGTCCATGATGGATATTTTCCATAAGCTGTCAATATACAAAAATAAAAAAAATAAAAACATTCGGCAGTATTCTGGACCTTATACTGTTGCAAGAGGATTTAATTTTGGTACAGATGAAAGCGAAATGTCATCTGGAATGATATAAAGGTGTTAAAGGTCACAAAAGAAAATCCGCTTCTATTTTACTTTAAGACATCTTACAAGGACGAAAAATACAGAGAAGTTAATGTGCGAAATAAGCGAAGGAAGACAAAATCAGTCACAGAAATAACTATGAGGGCAGCATATACGCAAGAACAGGAGATAAGCGCTAATAAAAAGAAAGACTTGAAAGAGTTAATCGCAAAGGGGCTGATTACATCTTATTATGCCAGTTTTTACAACTCAATTCTATTTTTTTTTGCATGCATCTTTTTCTTAGTATTTTTTTTATACATACAGGGTGTCCGGTAATTAACGGATAACCTGGAAATGTCTTATAGTGGAACAGGCGGCCGTTCAGAAAAAAGTATGAAAAAAATAACTACTACCTGAGATATATACTACGACCATAAATGAATGAAATCCATCGGTTTTTTGTTGTTTTATTATTAAACACTAATTATGCTAATAGATAGACAGTCAAAAGTATGCTATGCTAATATAGCTCGCACTTTTTAATTTTTTATAATTTTTCTGTACGGCCTTCAATTCTACTATAAGTCATTTCAAGGTTATCCATTAATTACCGGACACCTGTATATTTGAGTAGTCACAACTTACGAGACTAATTAAGACTAATAGGTAAAACCTACTTAGTTCTGTTGATTCTAATTATTGATTATAATTAATTTTGGTAGATGTACCAAGTACAAGTAGGTATATAAGAAGTTTATAACTTAATTATTTATTCTTTTGTATTACAATATTTATTGTTTTTTAGCATAATTACGTAAAGCTAGATCTCTTAAGCATTTTGTGATGACTATGACACTTAATTACTATTTTGTGATTGTTAAAAATTACGTTAATTACTAAATGCAAATGATTATAAGTTCCTATTACGACTGATTATTATAACTACTGTGGTTATTAGGTTAAGAAAGCAGTTACGATTAAACTTAAAATATAAACTGTTATTTTACATTAATAAATATAAAGGTGTTTTGCGAAATAATTCTGTATTTTTATTTCCGTTTTACTTTTAAAGTGTAATAAGTATATACATCTAAATAGATTATATTATTTATTAATACTAAACTGAATTATTAAATATTAGTTTGCAAACATTTTGAAAATTTATCCTTAATTTATATACTAAACTGACATAAGTCGGAACTTTAGAAAATAAACTTCATTTATTCATTTGATATAATTATTATAATTAAACTATTATGTCAGTTATATTCGCTATACATCTCTCTACAATTTAAGACCAATAAAATAAAAATAACACCATAAACACGTGAAAACCATCAAAATGTTTTCAACAAGGTAGAGACTCAAAACTTTGACCGCGATTTCCCAAAAAAGTGAAGTTTTGTCTTATTCCGGTTTATTATTAAGCGATATGGTGCTTTTGTTGAATATATTTGAGCAAGCAACTCAAATGATAAGCGGAGACCAATATCCAACCTCTAGTTTGATTATTCCTATTATTTACGGGCTATTCGATAACATTCAAAGTTTTGGACTCAGAATTTCTACAGCGATATGTGAAATATTTGTACAAACATTGAAAACTGTATGAATGATTGCTTATTGGAATACAAATCTCGAACTGTTTGTCGAATTTCTACTATACTGCATCCCGTTTTTGGAAACAGCTTTAGACAATAGCAAAATAAATTGGCTGCTAAAGATGCTGTAAAGGCAGAAATAAATAATATTTTCCAAATCCGAAACATATCTCAAAGCGCAGAAGAAATAGCCACATCAAGTGGAAATAGTACAAGAGAAACTGGTCGCCTGGATTTGTTTGGATTTCTAAAAAGAAACACCAGAAATGCAGATATGAGATCCGCTACGGCAATGAATTTATTCAAAATCTATACTGAAACACAGTATCCTGAAAAGAGCCACAATTGGGATGAAGTTGTACAATTCTGGAAATTCAATAAACATTTAAAGTCTTTAGATGAAATAGCCTTTAAATACCTAGCTGTGCCTGCTACTTCTATAAGGTCAGAGAGAGTATTTTCGACGACAGGACAAATACTAAATGATAGAAGAAACAAGTTACGCTATGACGCTGTTGACATGTTGTGTTTCTTAAATCAAAATCAGCATTTGTTTTCTTTTTAAAAACGTTTTTAATTAAATAAATGATTATATGAATTATATCAATTGATTTTTCTTATTTCTTCATTTGTAATGTATAAATTAAAAAAGGAAACAAAATTTCTTCATTCTCCGGTGACCTACGGTTTTTCACCAATTCAATCGGTTGTTAAAATTTCGCTCCGGTGAAAACCTCTAGTTCGGATCTTTGTCAAATGCCATGACCTTATTTTCTGTTATACTAAAAATATATATGTATAATATATTTCATAATTTAGTTGAGTATTAAATAAATATACGTTCAAATAAAATCAAAATGTATTTTACGACGGCAGTTGGATATTAGGTAGTGAGTCGCAATAATGCTTCAGAAAGTATGTACTAATTCATCCAGTTCAGATGAAGAGTAGAATATCATTTTACAAAATCATGATCCTGAATAATGGCAATTTAGACCACGTATTATTGATAATGATAATGTAATTAATTTGACTGCACAGATGGTATAGTGGTTTAGGTGGTCGCCTCGGCCCTGTGCCATCCACGCCGCGCTGAGTATTATGGGTTCGACACGACACAGGACAATTTGTGTGATTCACAAATGATTGTTTCAAGTCTGGGTGTTCTTTGTGTCCATTGTTTGAATATTTGTAAAGTTCCCCTCGACACAGGAATTATTACTACTGCGGTCGTTACTCTGATGAAGAATTCAAAAGTAATTTAAGGTAAATGATTTCCAGTCACATATTACACTGTAGATTTTAAAAAAATTACTTATTAATCTCTGAATCTAGGTTAATGAAAGCACTATGTGGGTCTGTGTGTCTGTCTATTAGTGACACTTTGTTAGTGACAGATATAGCTCCGGAACCACTGGACCGATTGACTTGTAACTTGGTGTACAGATACCTTCGGGTCATCCCTCGGTCGAGTTTGAATATGGGTCAAAAAACGAGATACAGGGGTCACAAGGTTATAAGGTCAGGGGATATCCACCAACAGAGTGATTTGGAAGTCCAAGGGAGAGGCTTTTGCCCAACAGTGGGACAAAAGTTGATGTAAAAAAAGGTCACATGATGACGAAGAGGTTGAATCCTGGGTTTTTACACCCATCTCGTTAAAGTCTTAATCGTTTCATTAAATGGCGCTCACGATGACCCATCCTGAGAGGTGGATCATCGTGACCGTTGTAAAATTTAAAGAAAAAAGAAAAGCTTTACGTAAGCTTGAGTAAAAACGTCACTAGTGACGTTATTCCCGCGACTACAACGATCGTAGTTGTCATGTGGATTGTGGAAAGGCTGAAAGAGCATCTTAGGCATTGTGAACGCTCAGTGAAACGCGCCCTACATATCTTTATGTTACCACTCTATAGAAAAATATAAATTAAAATAATGAAGACGACATGTTATTAAACATAAATGATTTTGTAAACAAGAAAGAAAGAAACATTAATGTGTAAGAATATATTTACAATACATAAAGGTGTTATCAGAATTCATAATATGTCTCATAAATTGTGCCATGTTTGGTGTATCAATATTTAAACTTATAAATAGTTACCATTTTATTACATTATTATAAAATAGAACAAAAATAAACAAACAGAACAAATATTTTAGTATGGTTATCATAGGGTAGCATGATTAATATAATCTATAATAGAATAATAACAACTTAAATAATTTTCTTTTTAATACACATAAATCGCAGTCTTTGTATTTTCTCTCTCCAGTTATTCCACCGTCAGTTCAGTCAGACAACTGACTGAACTGACGATGGTATAACTATACAAATACTGCAAATAAAAGAATCAAACATTTTAATTGCGTCTTTTTAAGACCTAGACTCAACTCACGCAATGTTTGACTGGCTAATGTTTAGCTAATAATTGTACTATTTATATATTATAATCAGTCTACTTTTATAATATTGAATTCCAATAGGTTACTCTAGCAGCATTAGCCGCCTGGTTTTTGGTCTAAGTCATATAGAGAAACATAATCTCTGAAATTGGTTAAAGAGGGTAGTCCATCACTTACAAAATGTATACCGTGTGCACTTCACTAGTGCATGTTAATGTTATCTAGCAGTATTCTATCTTCATACAAACCATAGATTATACAAACGGTCGGAACGCGAGTCATACCTATGCGCATCGAGTTCGGTATTATAAGACTCGGTACACAGCCAGTCAGTGGTCTCGAACCTACCGATTATACTACGATTTTGTTAATGTAAGGAATTTCCCATAATATTTCTACCGATTTCCAACAATCTCAGTTCGCATCCCTATTTTTCTTTCTTTTACGGGAATTCCGTACTGCTTAAACGTCGACCGTCGGATATTTTGGGGCATACCAAAGTGTTCAATACCTAGTATATGTAAGCTGGCTTAAAGCGGGGAATTCACTAGACGGACATGCCCGCGGGCAGTTTGTACGGGCATGTCTGTCGCCACAATACACTAAACAGACTCATCAGTTTGTTGTCTGTGTCTCAACCAGTTACACATTGTTAAGATGTCAACGAGACGAAGAAAAATTATACTCTTAATTTAACCACAATTATAATCTTAGATCAAAAGAAAAAGAAAAGAATTTGGTGCAAAGAATGGTTTAAAAAATAAATCAGTAGGTATAGCCATATTAATTTGCTTCAAGAATTAGAAATTAATGAACCAGGAGACCTATACAATTACTTGCGCATGGATAAAAAATCATTTGAATTTTTATTAAATCTCATAGAGCCTAAAATTACTAGACAAAAGACTAAAATGAGACCGTCAGTGACTGCAAAAGAACGATTACTTGCCACACTGAGATATTTAGCTACAGGTAGAACATATATGTATATGCAGACATGAAATTTTCTTGTGCTATAATCACCTCAACCGCTAGGGAAGATTATACCGGCGACATGCAGAGAATTATTTAAAGCATTAAATGACGAATTTATTAAGGTACTTAAGTGTTTTTTTATTAATTTTAAAAACATATTAAAAATAAAACAACATCAAATTAACTAATTATCGTTTCAACTGAACTTAACAATAATTTGTACTTCCAAAGATGTTACACTTTTGTATAGGACTCCGTCTATAACTTGTACATCCTCAGGAAACCTGGAAAATGTACCCCTAAATACATTTAGTTACGAAATTCTTTATTAATTTCTAGTAATTTCGTTGCGCAAAATAAAATATAAAATGTTTGACGTTTATCGTACGGACTATCTATGACAAGTTAGTAGATGACATTTATACATAACCTAGAATTGTCAGAAATAAAAGAACTCTTCCTAGAATAATATTAACCAAAGATTTGATAATTCTTGTAGAAATGAAAGGAAAACGTATGAATTCAGGAAATTGTAATAAGAAACACCAATTCAGCATTGGAATATTTATTATCAGTCAATATGACAGTGACAGTTAATGTCAAACATAAACAAAATGTTTCGTTCTGGAGTGCACCCTGCAAAATCAGTATATTATATGTGTATGATAGTTTAAATGATTATATGATACTCTAAAACATATTTATTATTGACATAATATATATTTATATATTATATACATTAATTATATAGTACTTTTGTATAGTTTTCAATCTGATTTATGAACGCATACAAAAGTATATGATCAAGAACCACCGCCATATTGAATATAATGGCAATAATATAAAAACTATTATTTTTATGCGCAATCGTAATTCGACTTAAATTCCGGAAATAATATTTTTCCCCGATTCCTGGTATTTTTTGCTATTTTTTGGCTGATAGTACATTTCATAGCCGAAAATGAAACATCTCCTTTTACTCAATTATTTTAGTTATTTATCATTAAATTTTATGTATTTATTAATATCATCAAGATTATATATACTAACGTCTTCGATGATGTTTACGTTTGGAAGAGACACTTGCTCAGATAAAATTCTTCTTGAGTTACATATGGTTGGCCTTGGCGATCTCGTGGATATAACGTAATCATACTTAGTGACTGCATAGAAGTTTGTTGGTAGTTTGGAACATATTCTAGGCACGAGTACGACGTTATATTTTGAGGTTGTACAGACATACTTGAATTAACATTTAAAAGGCCCATTCTACCATTATATAGAACTACAGAGATTTTTTTTTTAGATGACGCATTGTATGTCGTCCATCTTGTCGACGTCAAAGGCAACGCTGTCTCCAAACGCTTGTTCTTTATAGCGCTCACAGATTACAGAGAGTCTATACAGACAGATGACAATCTGCGAAGTAGAAATTTCGACCTTCTGAACCTCAAGAATTGATTTTGACAGAACAGATTATACAGAAATCTTTAGTGAAGATTTGAGTTTGGGTACGAGTCTTTTAAGCATGTATAAATAAATATAGGGATGTTTTTTTATTACGCACTTATGTATTTATATTGTTAGGAAAGGTATAACCAAATAAAAAACGAGTGATATTTATTATTTTTATTTTTCAATTTAGTTTTAAATATAATAATGCTTTATTTTGCATAGGAGGCAATTCTGAAGGCAATGGGAAAATATCAGTACCTTTTAATATTCTATTTATACTTTTACACCAATTGTGTACTGATAACTATAAGGTGTAATCCAGAAAATTTTCAGCCACATTATTGTGTGTAGCACAAATAAGGAAATCTATAGGATATTTAGATTTGATTAACATTTTTATATGCCACAATATTTTATGTTGTTCAGGTTAATTTCTAAGTATTCTATAGATTCCTTAGTAATATATTTAAATAG